>OX596365.1:9375000-10000000 GCA_951394395.1 Colostygia pectinataria | reverse complement strand
ATCATTTGTTCCTCTGAGATTTGCTGTTCAAAACTACCCTCATTTTTACTGCATTATTCATAACGACCAATGTGGCGCGGTGGGCGAAGGTCCGCCTGCGACTCGGAGGTTGCGGGTTCGATTCCCGCCTTGGGACAAATGTTTGTAGGATCTGCAAATATTTGTTCCGGGTGTTCTGGGTGTTTTCTATGTATAATAAAAAATATCTATCTATGTGTTGTATTGTATTAAATATAAATCAGTCATCTAGTACCCATAATACAGCTCTGTTTAACAACAGCTTACCTTGGGCTAGATGACGCTGTGTGGATTGTCCAGCATTTTTTTTTTTTATTATTTATAACACAGCTGAACTTGGACATTTGGCATTCCCACAATTACTAAGCAACGCAGGTGCTATTCCAGGTTTTTTACCAATTGATGTTTACATCATCATCATCACCATCATCATCATAATAGCCGATAGAGTCCACTGCGAAGCATATACCTCCCCCGAAGAGCGCCACAAACACAAATTTATGCTTTCACTTTCCATCGATTTTTTGCATCGAATTATAGTTCGCACAGCGGATCTAGGCTTCCATGAAGTTAGCCGTTTGTGATGCGCAAAGACAATTTAGTTTGAAAAAGCTCCATTGCGTACCGAAACGGCTAAATTCACGACGGCCGAGATCCGCCGTGAGAACTATACTAACTAAACTAAACTCCTTTTAATCAATAAGAGCATTCTATAACTACAAAAACTGCTTGATGACAACATTCCATCAGGCGGTTCGTCTGCTTGTCTGTCATTTTATGATATAGGTAAACTAAAAAAAAATAGTTATTTCACTTCTCAAAAAAAAATTAAAACAAAATGAACTCAAAGAAGCTTAAACTTCCTAAATAATAATAATAAAAACTCCCGTACATTCTCCTCCTTGTAAACACGATCTAAGACCGTCGTTATTCTTTTAAACCTACACCAATTATCTCCCCTCCATCCATCAAACGTCAATAGCAGACTATAAAATAAATAAAATATCAGATTGTCGCCAGAAAGCGTTCTTAGCCGAGAATGGAAGAATGTAAAGATTAGCGCTTTGGGCGCTATAAAGAAACAATTTTCCGGCTTTCCCGCGCTCCGGGGAACCCCCCAAACGCTTATGGAATACCGGGACATGATAAAAATGTGATGTTCTGTTGTGAATTTCACTTTTACAACAGTTTTTCTTTTTTTACGCGAAAAGTTTCGTTGGAAACCTTTTTTTGGTTAAGTCTGTTGATAAGTTTGTTGAAGTTTTCACGTGACTTGATTTAGTTTCCAAATTCAAAATTATTATAAAGTTTTATTATGTTTCTACAACGCGGCCTAATTTTTCTATATTACCTATGTTCCTAGAATATTGCAAATGGCAATAGATATTTATAAAATAAACTGCCATTTTATTTCAAACAGAACATTTTATTGTTTAATCCGTTCAGAAAATAAAATTATAAAATTAATCACATTGACATACAAGATGGACGTACACCAAATAGCATTATTAATATACATTTAAGTTTAGTTAGATTTAAGAAAATAAGTTTTCAACACGACGCGAAAACTACTCGTATTCTAAAACCTAACTTACATGACCCAACTACACAATGTTAAAAAAAACTCATATACAGACAAAGAAATAACTAATAGTTTTATATTAATAATGGTTTCCCAGTTAACATTTTGAATTAGAACAATGACCACGCGCTTAAATTAGTTATGGCTTCAATGTTAACAAATATGGAAAATAATAATATATAACACAAACAAAACAATTCAGTCTCAACACCAAAAAATATCCCTTAAATTATTAAACAAATCACTCCGAATTTAAAACGTTAAAACGATGAAACCTACGAATGTACCGCTTAGATGATTTTTTTATATTATAAAAATATAGCAAACGAATTAACTAGGTTACTCTTACTACCGGAGTACGAAACTGTACTTTTAGCAACAAAACGTGTTTTTAATTATGTAAGCAACTAGATAAATATCTATTGTAACGCGAATACATTAATATTCTTTATATTAGTCGTGTATTTCACTTTAAATTTGTAAATATTACTAATGTATGTATATGTATAACTACCGCTTTACAACCGAACGACGAGACGCAAGCAACACGGATTATAGCTACCGTATACTCAATACGTTTTTTTTTTCTTTTTTTTTTCTCTAACTAATTTTATCGTGCTTCTATCTTCTTCCAGAAAGTAAACTATTTACGTATATGTTTGTATTTACTAGCAAACAATAACACTAGCATCTACCACCTTTAAATCAATTACAATAATTTAAAATCCTTAATTAAACCTTATTATCTCACTTAGGCAAGTTTAAAGTTGTATCTTTACGTATACTTCGTTTTCCAATAGGTATTTTTGAATTAATCTAATTTCATGTTTTTTTTTTAATCTAAGCTCCGCGCTATCGACAGGATGTGACGTCATAACTCCTGACAAGAAGAAACAGCTCCAAAAACTCATCACCTGAATGTATTAATTTACTTAAAAGTTATATTAGTATACACATATTACATTCAACGTTATACGTATGTTTTTTTTCAAATCGTATACATAAATTCCGGTGCAAAACAACACAATTGAACACGGCGTAGATGTTCAGGCGTAGTGAAAATCAATTCGAAAAAAATTCCGAGCGAAAACTCGCACGAAATATAAATCAGATTTTCAATTTGAAAGTACTTTTCGCACCCATTTTGTTTACCCCTTCACTGTAGCGTTGTGAATAAAGTAATTTGGAATTTTTTTATCATTTTAATATTTATATTGTAAAATTCAGTTTGAAATTGAATCGTACAGTGTTAGAGGTTGGCCAATTGCAAAAACGAAGATTTGTTCTAAAGGAACTTATTCTAGCAGATCTTCCTTAGACTTCGGTTCTCAGACCGAGGCCCTCGGACGATCCGACGGCGACCGTGAACTAGCTTACAACAGACTACCGTGCACACAATTCCAAACTTAAAACTGACAGTTCTGACTTAAATAATGCAAAGATTGTCTATGAATCACGTTAGTTATTCACTTATTTTTGAACATTGTATTCTGTTTTTGAACAGTATTTGCTTGGCTTCTACGCTGAACGGATCAGTGTAAAATCAAACAATAGAACCGCGCGTTGATGACGTGATGCCATCACAACGAGATTCTATTGGTCAATTCTCATGTTTCCGCTGATCACCAATAGACGTTAGTTAATTAACTTGAGACTTAACAATCTTCGCAATATTGGAATTGAGTGCACAGCACACGGTAATAAAAGCGAGGGAGGCGGGAATTTAAACTAAAATGCGAGCACCCCCTTGTCAAACTTCGTTTTTGCAATGGCCATACTAAGAGCAGGGGTGCACGAGATAGCTCGTTGTCGAGTTGGGTGCAAGTTGGGGATCACGCCTCTGAATGAGATGGGACTTGTAGGGGGTACTCACGACGTCGGGCGTGGAGGCTCCGTCGTGGCTGCTGTCGGGGGCGGAGCGCTCGCCGTTCGCGTCCGGCGGCCGCGCGGACTCTCGCTCGTCGATCACCAGGTCTATAGGCATCTTGCCCTTCAGGCAGCTGATGTAGCGGTGGCAGAAATTGTCGCACAGCTCGTGTACCTGCGGACGACGGCATGTTGTACATTCTGATTGTATGATTCTGAAGTTTGTATATACGTTCTGGGACCTTACTCAGAATCCGAGAATCAGAACTCAAGAAAGACAATAAGATCTAATTCCAATTTAAATCTAATAAATAAATTTAAATCTAATACTCCTGTTTTTGTTTAATGCTATTTGTTCACTCAATATTCACGTTATTGAGATTAATTAGGTGCTAGGTTTACACTACAAGAGTACGATGTCATAATTCCAATACTGTTACAATTGCGTTTAAGAATTCGGCCCCAGTGGCCACGTTTTTGATACGAAGATGTTGGTCTTAAAAACTAAAGTACCTACACCAGATAAATAATTTTAAAAGAGGAAAAACTCTCGTCGTCGTCTGTTAAGCTTTCATCAAGCACATGTTCTTGTAAAGATACAAGAATTCAGAGCACATTTGAATAAGGCGCAGTTACCGTTCCGCTCACCTACACAAAATGCGACCTTTAAACCAATATCAACATACAAAGCTCAAGAAAAAACAACGCACAATAGAAAACAAAGGAAATACATTTGGAGCGAGCCAACTGTCGTACGCACACTTGTAAGAACTCAAAATGAATCGTAAAAACGGCACGAAACTCATTTTTTTCGGACGTCCGATAAAATACGACCCCCGACGGAGAGCTGTATTAATTTTGTGCGTCGGCCTTATACATTTTCATAGGCATAATTAGTTTAGGAATTAACATAAGGCAATAAAGAGACAAACGAAATTTTTAGATAGCATTTTACACGTCTTACAACGGCAGGTGGATCGAAGGCACGCTCTTCCTTAAAAAAAAGAAACATTTCGAAAAAGGAACATGCTGCACTCCTATCGTCTTGGCGGATTTGGAAATAGAACGCGTCGACGGAAGCGGAAACAACGCTACCCGCCGTTGACAGCTAATTATGTCTTCGGGATACTAATTTTCCAATCGACAGGTTTTTCTAAGCTGTGAAGCACGCGTGTGGCCAAATATCGTAGTTTGTTTATCATAATATGAATTTTACAACCCGACCGTTGAAATTCATATTTACGACTGTGTGAATTTTATTGACACTAGCGGATAAACGTTACCGCTTTACAATCGTGCGTGGTCAAGCACTGTCAATGTCAAAATCTTGATTGAGAGCACTTTTATAACTTCACGAATGACAAAGTAAATAAATAGTATCTATTCAGAATAATCCGGTGATTCTGTGACCGACGAAGCTGACTATTTTCGATTTTAGTGACAGTCGAGAGATTTGACATCGTAACTCTTCGGGAATTCAAATTTGGAACCGTCTCCCCTCGGTGTATTGGAAAGGATTCGATGTTAGTTTGGTCCACGACAACGTAGGCCATGTGTGCTCTCCCCAAAGAGTTATAGTCGTGTAGAAGTATGCGCTCGATACGACGTTGTTTAGTAACCGGTAATACCTTTAATGAGATATTACGGCATTCCGAGACGACTCGAAGCGATTATCGTTTGGAACATCAAACTCTTTCCAGAAATTTAAATTTGGGAACGAGGATTGAGATATGGAGTATTTCAGAAAAGATCATTTTTAAATTTGGAATGAAATGTGATGATATAAAGTGTAACCGTTGACGTTTCTCGATTTTAAATAGTATTTGTTTTTAATTTTGAGAGCAGCACAAGCAGGTATGTCGCGTTAAGATGTTTTGAATGTTTTTAAAGTGGCAGTGACCGTTGCCAGGAGTGTGGGCTGGATAAGATCTCGCAATCTGTGCCGAGGCCAAGACGCGCGACTAAAAGGGTTTTTCTTATAATACGCGACTTCCTTCGCACTAATGCAATACGTGGGTGTGACTAGATGTATAAATTGGTGTGTTTTTCAGTATATAACTTTCTGTTTGACAGGTTGCTCAGATAAAACGTAGATTAAAGTCTCAAACACTTTGGTACGTAGCTGACGCTGATAAGTACCGGTCTGTCAGTTTTTATTTATTCAAATCAGGATTAGATAGGCCCTTTAGATATTTATCTAAGAAGATACTAAGTATTTTATTAAGCTTGTAGCCGATTTTAGATTTCTTTTTTTCTTATAAGATTTTATTTATTATAAGTAATGTCATCAAAATAAATGTACAGTATATAGACATAAAGGCATCGTACGTTTTGACCAATATTCTGGTCAGCGCACCGACCCAGACAGGATTTTACTTTTATTAAAAAAATACGAACAAGTGTGAGTACGGTTCGTGCCTTGAGGCTTCCGCATCAATATAATATGGTAGTTTATAACTTGCTCTACCATGTCTTATTTTAGCATCTTGTAAAGGTATTGCTAAAAAAACCTTAGGTTTCAATTTGAATTTTTCAGCTGTTTGTTAAACAAAATGTTGACAGAAGCAGAAAATCAATTGACTTAAACATTTTGTTATTCCCATTGTAGCAGGGAACTCTGAATGAACCGGTCCATTCCACATTCAAATGAGTTCGATCGGTTCTCACCTCACTACTCCGAGATAATGCCATTTCTATGTCCCATACTTTTTGCAATAAAAAACCAATTAAATGTGTGAAGATCGTAAAATGTATTTATTTAATTAAATAAAACACAGAAATAACATGTAGCGTAACGTAATATAGCAATTCAGTCACAGAATTAGTGTGTGTTGTATAAAGGTTATAAAATGCCGGCCGGAGGCGTCGTAAACCCGGGGTCC
Source organism: Colostygia pectinataria (assembly GCA_951394395.1). Lineage (NCBI taxonomy): Eukaryota > Metazoa > Arthropoda > Insecta > Lepidoptera > Geometridae > Colostygia > Colostygia pectinataria. Next base: position 9,993,652 of record OX596365.1, on the reverse strand, counting down.
CAGGTTCGAGACTCGCCCCGTAAACCAACAAATCTGACCTACATCGTAAATCACTTAGCCACGTTGTTACAGATAAACTTTACGAGTTACGAACAAAATATGAAAAAAAATAGATTAGATTTTATAAACAGCTCTACTTTTCTAACAGTTATCGTTTTGTGAATGCGTAGATTCACAACAATATTCAAAAATTATACGTTCGAAATTCAGTTTCGTAATTACACGTCGATGTAACTGGCCGTTTTGATGATATTCGAATTTTGAAAAAGGAACCAATAAGAGCATGACATTAGCTCGGGATTCCGGACGGCTACATAACGTAATTAGGGATCAGTCGGTGACTATATAAAAACCTGCTAGAGATGTCCAATCACTGAGCCGATCGAACAACCGAAAAGGACTCGAGCCCGACATCAGGCAATGTGACCGCCGGCGGCCATATTTAAAATATTAAAAGCATAAATCAAAAATGTTATTGGATATTTTAATGTAAATGTAATATCGGGAGTTCGTTAAAATGATCGGTGCTTTTTTGGAGTATTCCAGGAGACTTTTTTCTATTATGTAAGTACGATAAATTAACATCCATTACTGGACAGAAACTCTGAGTTAAAAGTTTTTCAAAATAATACATTAGGTAAGACCTGTTACATAAAAAAAACCACCAATTATAGTAAAAAAACTAAACAACTAAAAAACAGTGCACTTAAGGAGGTTTTATTGTAAGCGCAAGTTGGGACGAAAGCTTTTTTATTTTTAATTATTATGAAAGCTCAAAAAAGCTTCACCTGTGAACGGTGTGTAGCGAAGCGGAAATGGATCGAACTAACGGCATCTTTTTTCTTTACTTTTATTCGACAAAAACCGTAGACGAGATAGAATCCGACGTGTATAGGATATGAGCATAGAGCAAAAAAACTTCTTTGATGCCAGAGACACAGGTAGATGTAAGTAGATATAGGTTCAAAGTATAATAAAATACAACATCGTGTATAACTAAGGGTTTAAATCATGCTTCGAAAAAGAAAACAACTATAATGATCAATCGAATAATCAAAAAGTGAATTCCGTTCAATCACGCTCGCGCTCAATCGCGTCGGCCCTCGGAGCGATATTTGAATTTCGAACGAGGTATTATTTTATTTTCAAAATGGCCTTTATCTGCCCCTCCGGCAGCATTCGTACGGATCGCGTTACAGGTTATCGTTACAGCCTGTATTAGTGCATACATTTTTTCACCAAATTTACCGGTTTCTAACACAAGTGCGTTCGACAGCGCTGGTGCCGGCTATTTTATAGAGTCCGCTGTGGGAGCGACCGCTGGATGAGGTATCTCGTTTCTCGAGATCATTCGGCTTGATATAGACGTTAGTCAAACTAGTTTAGTCGAAACGTGACCATAATATTGACAAGTTAAATTAAATCCCGGCCGGCGACACCGTCGTAAAAACCGCTCGAGATTTGAATTTTATGCCCCTAATTAATGCCATTGCGCGCAAATTGTTCGATCTGATTGTGCGCGGCAAAAAGCGAGTCCCGCCGGGTTACCGTTACAGTTCGATCCTCGGTCGGTATAATGGCGAGAATTGGCGATGCGACACACGCAAGAAGCCGACCGGTTCGCAACGGAACACGCCGAAATGGGAGATAAGGGACAAAACAAACAACACTCGAAATGCGAACGCTCGCTCCCATTCACGGCCGACGAACACCTGATCCGAGCGAACGAATTCGAAATAGTTTTCGAAATTTAAAACTGGAGGTGCCGAGACCGGTCCGAGTGTTGTACGTCGATGCGATATCTCGAACCCAATCATGCCCTTCGATAAAACATCGACCGGTTCTCCACTCCAAATGTATTCCAAATTCCAATTATAATTATAGGAATACTCACTTTTTCTAATTCTAATAGGTGAAACCGTAGGACTTGTATCGCTTGCACCATCTGCAAAGAAAGAAACATAGATGTTAATAATGAAAGCATGTGGGATTGTGTGTATAATATCATAAATGGGTTCGTATATGGCGTGTCTCGAATTCCAGCCGAGCTCAATCTGACAAAGCCAACTGAGCAACAATGGGCTGGACAAAGTACAACGGCGGCCTGTGGTGCGTAGTGATGTGAGCGGCCAATTACTATCGATAGTGTCACTTGATATCTCGATATCGATACGTTTTGAGGTGTCGGTTATTGGCCTCAATTTTTTTGAGGCTCACCCCGTTCATATTGCGGAACCATACAAGGCAGTACGCCAGGCTCTCAGAATAAAGCGCAAATTCTTCAGTAAAGTTGTTATTGGAAGCATCACTTATTATTGTTTAATACTGTATAAAGGTCTCACTATAGTTTTTTTTTCAAATCGATACTATCTAAATTCGACGGATAATGTCGTTTTAATAGCACCTTGATTTGTTTCTGATTGCCACTCGAAGACGCGGGCTGAATCTTAACGTGGGACTTATCATATTTTGTTTTTGATTGATGATTTACAATGTCTCAAAGACGCAAAAACCGGTTGTCTGCTGATATTTACAAGGACCGATTTCCTTAGAAATATTTTAAAGATTAGAAAGTTTACAAAGAGTTTATGTAAAATAAATAATAAAATTATGTAGGTAATTTAGCAGCAACCTACGTAAAAACGTTTAGCAAATGGCTTTTTCCAGAATAAGAATGTGAATAGTCGCAGTGCAGTTATCGATGTTATTGTGGACCGCACAAGATTGAAAATGTGGAATGATTTCTCCAGAATGTTTGCTTGGTGTACCAGGAGCGCATAACATCTGCAGAGCTCGTGTTGCTGCAATATCAATTAAATCAATATGTCGAAGCGCCACCCTCAGTGTATGCACAGACGACAGCAGTTGACATGGACGCGGGTACCAGATAAAAATGTGTTTGTCTTGTTTAACTTTCGCCACTGAGTTGCTCTATGTTTGGAAAGGGAGCCATCAGCCTACTACCTTTTGGCTCTACGAGATTCTATGTTTATAACCGGTTTATACTTTTTGTCAATTTTGAAATTTTGACATTAAAGATTAGCATAGTTTCAGCGCTTAATCTTAATTTTTTAATCTCTTTGAGATAGGTTTATTTTTTTCATGGAAAAAGAAAAAAAAAAGGAAGCATGTAATTAAACATTGTTACGAATCTCAGCCAAACCAAATCATAAAAACATAAACTTGAAGTCCCAAAAATGTCATAAACAAACACCCGAGCTTCAAGTTAACTCCATCACTAATGATTCGTATCGTACAAGCCATTCAGTCTATTTACCGACGCTACTGCAGCTCCATGTTTGAGGAAGCTTATAGCTTCAAAAGGCTGTGTGACAGACCAAACACAGATGTGACGTGGGCAAACAGCCTCCTTGCTCGCCGTGAGTCCGTAACCAATCGCCTCTCCAACCAAATGGGTCAATAAAAGACTGTTGGTTTTTTAAAACTATCGTTTGTTTACATTTCGTGTTAAGCGCCCAACACTATTCCCGCTCTGAACTCATAAATGGAACGAGCATAAATTTCAAATTTGGAATAACTATACCGGCTATAGATTTAGGTATTCCGCCAGTTTGAAATTTGAATTTTATCCAAGGAAATAACTGATCCGAGCGAGTCAGATAACATCTAGAGAATTTTATGTTAATGAACTTACGAGGAATCGACACAAATAAAGTTGGGAAACACAAAAGCTGTTGAAGGCGTAACCGCGATGACGCAAGCGACCAGCCGTCACATTGCAAGCGATCCCTTTATCTTCAGGGGCTTGTTAAACAACAATAATGCTTCTCTGAATGCACCATTGTAGCTACAATGAACCTGTGTGCAAAACTGCAAATAAGACTCGACTGTCAGCACAAAAACAACAGCCGCGGGGCGAAAATGTTGCTTCGTTGTGACTTTTGAAGATCACACTCACAAAAAAGTCTACTTCTATACAATATAGTTTCTCATAATGAGTACAAAAAAGGTGCCAGGTCCATTCAATATTTTTAATTAAAATTGAGTTAAATTACTAAATGAGGGTATGAATGCACGAGTCAATAAGGTTTTGAAATATTTCTGTTGAGGTTTTCCAGTATCAAAGTAATGAGAGTCCATTCAATTTCATACAAGTACAAAAGTGTGGTAACTAAAATTAGGCCTTGTCGATTTTTGTTTCATACGAAAACAATCAGTTTTTGGGTTAAGTCAGTTTTGATTCAATTACCTAACTGGGATTATTTTAGTGTCTCTAATGGCCATTTACACCAAAGGTAATTTTTGCATGCAATTATTATATGGTGTAAATGGGCCATCAGGCTTAACCAGAGAAGTTTTAGTGCAATGGTAAATGGTTCGGCCAAACAGCTTAGAATGATAATACCAACGATAACAAGCGGACAGACAGACTGACAACACAAACACATGCGCGCCGCCACATGTGACGGGGCAAAAACGACAAAAACACCAAAAATTACCTATTTTCGACAAGTTTGCTCTACGCCCGGATGTTTGGTTTGTTTGACTTTGTTATCTATGGTTCAAGAATGAATGACGCTTATCAGCAGGTAAAACTGACATCTTGGTTTAATGGCGGCATGACACTGTTATGCTACTGTCTTTTGAAAGTTTTCATTTAACTTGGATGAGTAAAATATCGACACTTGTTTCATCCCTCCACGGGACATCATCAGGACCTTAGACTTGTTCTCCGGCAGACATGTTGCTCCGTCGAGCGCTGGAGCCAGGCTTTGGCTCCATCGCTCGACGATTTTCTTTTGAGGTTAACTGTGTGACCTCATTGGTTAAAAGGATAAGCGGAATAGTACTTGGATGAGTATTTTTATTTTTTATTTATGACAACTGTCAATTTTATTAGACTTGATAGTATCAAATTGTCAATGTGGTCAACCAACAAACCGAATTACCAAATTTTAAATAGAAATGGCGGCGACCTTTCAAAAAAAATCTATGAGTCTTCGATCACAAACTTTACTAATGTGTATGTAGGTACTAGGTACGTACGCTTAAATCTTTTAAATTACTCAACAGGATTTAATGCGGTTTTCATCAATAGGTATAATGATTCAAGAGAAAGGTTTATGAAAGTTTATTTTGGATTTTCAGCGAACGAAATCGCAACAGTTAATACATAAATATGAAAGCGTTGAGCCACGTTAAGAGTTCAACGATTTATAGATACCTACTTACCCAGGTTTTTTGAATACATCTTAGATTCTTGTTTTAGATTTACTAAAGAACAAACAAAGCAACGATTCAGATGACGTATATTACAAACGTTAAATACCCGAACCGCTACCAATTCGTGATGCCTTAGATTTTATTTGTTAAGAATCGGTTAAGTATCCGTATCGAGGAAGGTGGGTGGCCGCCATTTTGTTTTTCTTTTTGTCCTGCTAGCGGGACAAAAAGACACGGTGCGATTCAACTTTTATGAGTGACAATATAATTTTTTTATTCCTTATCCTCATCCCATTATTTTATTCCGAGAATATACTTAGCCCTGTTTAATTTTAGACAGTTTTACTAATCAAATCGTAAATTATTTTTGGTTTAAAGTGTTCACTATTTTATTGCGTATTTAAATGGTCCCACGTTTATGTTTTAAAGAGTTTTTATGTTATCCACTACAACATCAGAAATGGATGTTTTATGAATTAAGGCTATAAAACGTATCGAATAACACCTAAATATAAATCAAACATCAATTAAGTGCTCTATAGGTTGTTTTCATTAAAAGCAGACTTCTATTGTTTCCTTCCTGGGACGATAGCCAATTCTCTAGTGAGAGTGATTGGGTCATATTCCACCTTACAGACACAGTGTGGATTGGAGTTTTTAGTTTATGAACGGGATTTCCCCTTGATGTTTTCCTTCACCGTTTTAGAGCAGGAGAATCCATTGTTGCACGACTGGCTTCGAACTCACGACCTTATGACCAGTGATGTAGGTTGTTACAGAGTTATAACTCAAAATCATAATTACAATCTCGCAATAAATTTTTACTTACTTTACTTTACTTACTTACTTACAAATAAGTTTAGGTACTTACTAATGAGTCAACTTCTGGGTCTGCTATGTAATAAGGTTTTTCTTGACGTATCTGTTGATAGAAAAACAAACATTAAATTAATTTTATAACAATCAATTATGCAAATACGGGGATTAATATTGAATACAGCCGTGTGATGAGCTTGTATGTGGCTAATAAAATGCTCATTCGGTTGGCTGCGCAAGCGCATTCGCCGCATAGAGCGGTAATGGACAGACAGGACATTATATTATCGTTTACTGGTTTTTATAGTGTTAACCACAACACTTAAGATATTTTTCTTTTATTTACAAAACAGGTGGCATTTGAATTTTTGGAAATATGGGAATGCGGATTCAAGCTACGCCTGAGTCAATTTTTTTTTGGGAAACAATAATCTTTATGATTTTATAGTCATCTGTCGTGAGATGTAAAAGTGGTTAGTTAAGATGGAAAAGGTGCCTTATATTACTCTTATGAATTTTATTACACTTAATTTAATTTAATTTAAATATTAATAATAAATTTTGACATTTTTACACTGTTTTATTCAATAAAAAATATTGTGTAGGTAATTATTTAAAACAAAAAATTGTGACCACAATTGAACATGCTGTTTACAGCTGATCATGGCTAAAATATTGTTAATTTCATCTTTATTAACCAATGTTTTGCAAAATTGATAAATTAATAATGAAAATTATCGAAAATATGATTTGAGAATGTTTTACACAAACGGTTAACAAATTCAGAAAAACTATATAAAATATGATGGTTCGAAGGGTATGGTTTCTGGTGAAATTACAGGCGCATGAGACTTTCCATCTAACGTCTTAGGGTGGTAACACGCAAGTGATATCTATGATGTTGCATGCGTACATAGGCTACGGTAACCGCTGACCATCAAGTGGGCCGTACGCTTGGTTGCCACTTTAGTGGTATAAAAAAAAAAAAATGCTAGATTTGAAAATTAAGAAAACTAAATTATTTAATATTTGCACGACAAAATGGTCTAATACAGTGATTCGAATATTACCTATGTACCTAATAACTTTATAATAACCAATGTATTCTGGCAAATAAATCAAATTGCATTTCATTTCATTTCATTTTATATATACAACGGTAACTAAGTAAAGGTACTACTTTCAGATGTTCCTTATCTTTTAATCCATTTAAAAGGCAAAGTTCATTAGTAGCATTAAGTAACCCAGAACTGAATATTCATGTAGTCAGTCGATTACAATCAGATAAAATTTTATTATAGGCACTGTCGCTTCTGGCACAGATAATCTCTGTTAACCGCTCAAGAAACACTTTTTTTCAGAATTCAAAATTCTTTACCGGAAATGCGATACTATCATGCACTTCCAGAGGTTTTTTCGGCACTTGTCAGACGAGTGCACATGAAAAGAACATAAAAAATTACAATGCAATTGTGTATTAATTATAATTACATGACACATAGTAAGTACGATAATTATATATGATTTTTATAGAGATCTCAAGATTATTATTATGACAGATCTGATTTTAAACAGATTATAAAACAGGTCAGTCGGTCATTTGTAAGGTATTTCTGATATATTGAGCGTAAGTGTATTTTGAACAATAATTCGTATTATCATTTTGTATATTCATGCATTAAATTACGCTATTTTTTTATATTTTTTTTTTATACAACTGAAGTGGCAACCAAGCGTACGGCCCACAAGATGGTAAGCGGTTACCGCAGCCTATGGACGCTTGCAATACCAGAGGTATCACTCGCGGGTTGCCACCTTGAGGCTAAGATCTTTGTATGATTATATGATATTTGTATGATTTATATAGATATACCATTGGGTTCTTCATTCTTCAAAGTTTACACTGTTTTACTAACATTATCAAATGGTAAAGAAATAATACTCGGGTCAAATGTTTGTACGATCTACAAATATATGTTCCGGGTGTTCTGAGTATTTTCTATATATAAAAAATATCTATATATGTATTGTATTGTATTAAGTATATATCAGTCATCTAGTACCCATAATACAGCTCTGTTTAACAGCTTACCTTGGGGCTAGATGATGCTGTGTGGATTGTCCAGCAATATTTATTTATTTTTATTTTTTAATAAAATGAATACTGACTTAATAACCAATTTTTATACCCTGTTAAGGTAATCACAAATTTTACAGTAATTTTAAAAAGCTAAAGTTTGGATGTTTAAATTATTTGATACCATCACATCGTAATAGCTGAACTGATTTCGATGAAACTTCGTATAGGATAGACTATAGAATTTTTTTCTAATAGTTACTACGTGTTCAAAGCCACAGGCGGTAGCTTGATTAAGAATAACTAACTACTATTTAAAAACTAGGGACGTGTGTTAAAATGGTAAACACATGCATGAGAAATGGACATCTCTAACAATTGACCAATCTGCATAAAATTCATGTAGCGTTTAGTCGGCGTTTGTAATTATTTCTAAACTATGCGCAAACGCGATTTGAGCTATATTAAAATTACCTTGTTTGCTTTTCGAAAAATATTTCATCATCATCATAATCATCATGACAACCTTCTAATGTTCCCACTGGACACTGGCCTACTCTCAGGCGAGAGTGATTGGGTCTTAATCCACTACGCGGACCTAATGCGCATTGGTGGATGGCACATGTCTTTCGAATTTTTAGTTCTTGGACATGCCGGTTTCCTCACGATGTTTTCCTTCACCGTATGAGAGCACTGGCATTGCGCACATACATTTTTCTAACAGAAAAATCCATTGGTGCACGACTGGGTTTGAACCCACGACCTTAGGATCGGAAGGCGGGGTCACTACCACTAGACCACCGGTGCTCTAACTCGAAAAATATATAATACTTGCTATTGCCAGTGTCTTCGTTCACGTTTAACACAGGAACAATTTACCGGCATAAAAAGTAGCATATGTGCTATTCCAGACTGTAATCTAGATCTGTGCTAAATTTCATCCAGATCAGTTCAAATAGACATGCAAAGTTACTTCCCCTTTTTTATAATATTGAGTATGGATTTTTCTAAGTAATGTCATAAAATCAACAAAATAATATCATAAAATCGTTTCGTTTTTCGTTTGACTGACTTATAAGTTGTAACGAACGCACAGCCTAGAAAAGTCCAAAAACTTTAATTCTTTCCTCTTTTCCTTTCAGTTAGAGGTGTGCAAATTAAATCCTTAAAAAATTCTATAAAAGACTGAATTTAGTAAAAAAAATCCGCGAACGAAGACGCGGGTAGTTCCACTACTAACTAGATTGGTAAGATAGCGCAGTGGGTCAATATTACCCAAGTTGTGAACCAACCATTCAAATATTTTTACATTAATTGACTTGTGTTTTATGTAAGTCTAGACACATAAAATTTGTATAATAGCTGTTCCTAAAATAGATTAATATTCACCATTTGATTTTACCCAAACGTGAGAGTTTTTAAAAACACGTCCGCTCCAGACGAGACTTGTAAATAAACTAGTCTAATCAATAGTCGGAATGCGGGGTCGTTGACATGAAAATTTTAATAATGTATAGAATTTAAATATTTTAATAAAAACACCGTGGTTTTTGCTAAGCGATCTTTAATTTAGCAATTAAGTATTAATGCACAGTGGTTCTTGTCACCAAGACGTAGACTGTAGATTTGAGTCACCTCAATATAATGTTATACCAAAATGGTTCCTCAAATATCGCCCCTAAGCGTCTGGCCAATCGAAAATGACCGAAAACACAGCACATACAACCAATATAAATATTAGACCCTCCTCCACCCTCAGGCAAGGAAGTCCCTCATTTAGGGGGGCAGCGACCCGTGAAGCCCCCTACTTTTGGACACCACGAATTAAATGCTAATAAGGCGATCGTCTGATACCAACTCTGGGTGGAAACGGTCAATTTTTGTATTACGAAAAGATTTTATAGTGAGATTTTATTACTCGAAACGGGTTAAGGAGTGTTATATTTATTTCTGTTTCTGTTTTTTTAATGCGGCACGTTTACTTTAAATTGCAAGAGTGTTTTTATGGACTTAAGTGGATGCATGCAAATCCGTGATAAGTTTCTAGTTATATCTAAATAATTTTGTGATTTTAAAACCACAACCAGGCACAACAATCCATCGACATTGCATCTCGATAGGTGTTGATAATAACGTACGGTCGCTATATGAATTGCGAGCAATGGCGTCCGATTTTTCTTTTTTAATCGTCACATTCGACTACTATAGAGACCATTCTATCGATTTAACTCGAAATATGTAGCACAATGGCATTTTTATTTCCGTTTTTGTCCCGAGTGTCCCGTAAAAATAAACAGTCCGTATACAGAATAACTTTTGACTCGTCCCGAAAATCATTGTCCTGCGACAATCGTCGTTTTCTATTCATAACGTTTACCTGAGCTTTTATTATTCCCCTTTTGTGCACTTTCAGGCGAAATAGTGTATTGTTTGTGTAATTGAATAAATGCCTTCATGTAAGCTCCTTTGTGTGATTCTGAGGGATCAAGGACGCGTGGAACAGTCACCACGTCGAAATAATCGATTTGTTTTTCATATTTGCGATTAACGCCTTGAGATTTTGTGTTTTGGCGAGCTGGCTCCGCAGTTAGTGCTCGTGATCGTGGCCCCGATTCCACTACCTGACCTTCCTCCGTGTAACTCATCATTAAACTCAGAAGGTCCTCATCGATCAATGGGCGTCAGTCAATGAAAATTAAACTCTATTAACAAAAAATTAAAGCACATCATAACCTGTCCGTTTAACTGCAGTTATTACCATAAGTAGCGGACAAACGATGGCATCAAAATCGCTACCAAACGTGGTACCCCGTAATTTGTAATAAAAAATCTATTTATAAGATAAAATAAAGAACCAAGAAGCTACCTAAGATGCCCATCGTTCGATCTTCTCGAAGTTTTAATAAATCAGAATATTTGAGGCATTTTGACGCTTGTCATGCGTCAACTTACGATATAGAATCGCATGTCCGATGCACTAGCCTTTAATGGTAAATTATTCTATAATTTTCAGAGGTCGAGTTTTGTAATTTAGTTAAGTCGCCTCCTATTTAATAACTTTTTATGCGATCGACGGCGGGCAGGTGATTTTTTTGTGGAATTTTATCTTTAAAAAACTCTGACCGGCCAAGACGGACCGCTACTGAAGTAGTTCGAAATTTAAAATTATAGTGTATTAATACAGCGCGTTCCTGTTACGAAATTTATATTTATAGTGTGCGCGTGCGCCGCTGCTGGTCCACGTGACCACGACCGTACGTACGGCGGCGCCGCGTCGCGTCGCGTCGCTTGGCACCGCGACCTTTTGCATTTAATCACCTGTTTTGACGGAACGACGTGCGAATATATTTATTTCTCTCACTTTACTACCGGCCGTAAAGGAACGTAATGAACAAATGTCTTTATGGTATACTTGTAAACGTCAAATATCAGTCATTTCTCCTTGGCGAGCACAAAAAATGCCATAAATATTCTTAACAAAATGGCTCCTACTGAATATTGTGGCCATAAACGAAGGTCTATAAAATGAGGTTTGGTTGTTTAACTTTTGTATGGCTCTATGCTGGAGTTATAAGAACTTAGGCGCGGAACGGATCTTTTGTTTGCGTAGTGTTTCTGTCGTCCATGAAATGTATGCAAATCATCGAAAATTATTCATAGCTAACAGGAATTAGTAAATTATTTACGATTTGTTGTTGTCTCATCAAAAGCGTGCAGCGTGCTACTGGTCTCGAAACTCAAAACGCTGAATTTTTAAACTATTTTTATTTTGCATTTTTCAAAATTAAAAGCCGTTGATCTAAAAATTTCTAAATGACGCTTTAGAGAGCGTCATCCCTATTAGAGAGAGACAACAGATCCTAGGTAGAAGAGGGATGGATGGAATGAAAGGAGCGTTTTTAGTGCGTTTTTTGTTCCGGAATCCGTGCGTTCAAAAATTTTATTTTAATACAAGTATTCAAAAGATACGAGGGCAGGTAGAAGACGGACGGCCCGGAGTATTTATTTGCTTAGTTTCCCTTTTTTTATCGCACAAAGAATTCGAGTTGATTTATGATGCTGGTCTGTGACGATTTGTGACCTGTAATTTCTGATGTGAGTTTTGTCACTGCGGTATTTTGATTTATTAATTTACAAAACGTCATTGGGGCGTGAGCCGGTTTGACAGTTGCTATTGTAACATGTCATTTTCATATCCCCGTTTTCTGGACTGTCATTGGCTTAACTGAAATTGAGAGGAAACAATTACTATCATTTACCAACAGCCACGTGTCATATAGAAGTGTCATTTAACTTCGACAAAGAATGATCTCTTAAAAAATTTTAGGACTACAAAAACGTAATCTCGATCCACTGTGCGCTGACAATTTTCAAAAACAATGCATTTTTCTTACAAATAATTCATTTACCTTTCTTGTCATAATTTTGTCCACATCAACTAACCGCTTATACAAATCTTAACCATAGGGATAGTAGGCTGTTTAACCGGTCCCGCGGGGGTCGTTTGGACCCGGGAGGTCAGTTTTTGGGCCATTAACGCGATCAGAGGGCTCGTGGCGAATTAGACCCGGCAGTAAAGGTGGTTGTAATGACTCACTTCGGTGCTGTCCGTTAAAGTGTAGTTACCTCTATTTCCCGCAGTTTAGATGCCGCTATAAAATATACCTTAGACCATTCGCCTCTTAACAATATAAGTCAAATTGAGTTCGAATAAAAAAAAGTAGTTCTAGCGGTGGATTTTGGCCAAACGTATCGCACCCAGCTGAAGTGCACCAAGATGACGCGCCCCAAAGTACTTTGACATAGCGCATCCGTGCACCGTCAGGTGCACTTCATTCAGTAGATATAAATCAATGACAATGTAGTGATAGGATAAGACGTATCGATGCGCAATAGAGCTTTTTCGAACTAAATTGTCTTTAGTTACTGTAACTTTATTTACGTAATATACGTTTATACCTTCCTCTTGAACTACTCTATCTATTGATGAAAACCACATTAAAATCCGTTATGTAGTTTTAAAGATCTATGCGTACATACAGGTAGAGGGAAACGACTTTGTTTAGTATTATGTAAAGAAGTATACAGAGATTATTAGCATACTTGATATTGATCGTGAAATAGGCCCTAAACCGATAAATAAATTCTAGTGTAACCTTTGAGAGTAAATGTACTTTTTAAAGTACCTTACCTACTTTAATAACAAGGTAAGTTTAAAAAAAACACAAAATGTTAATTTTATTATTAATATAATTTACATAAAAGTAATCAAAATACACGCTTTGCTTCACACACTCATCGACTTGTTTTATAAAAGTCAAGCCCTAGGCCGGGGCCGTCACCGCGCTAATCGTTAACGGAAACGTTTGAGTTCTAGATTTAACTTGCTTTACAAAATTCGACCAATGGATTTTTCGCTACGAAAAATTGATGTGCGCAATGCCAGTGCTCATACGGTGAAGGAAAACATCGTGAGGAAACTGGCATGTCCAAGAACTAAAAACTCGAAAGACATGTGCCATCCATCAATCCGCATTGGGTCCGCATGGTGGATTAAGACCCAATCACTCTCGCTTGAGAGTAGGCCAGTGTCAAAGCAGTGGGAACATTAGAAGGCTGTCATGATGATGTCATGATGACAAAATTCGAACAGAACATCGTTGCACTAAATTAGATATAACAATGTGTTTTGTTCTGCGAATACGACAGCTCAGCGCACTGCACAGTGCACAAATTAATGAGAACGTAAATAAATAATAATTTAGAACTTAATTTGCGATATTTTTCGATGCAGCCAAATGTAAGTAATCGTGTATTGAACGGCCGAAAACTGATCACAAAGTGTTAAATGATATTTATTTTTTTCAGAATTTAAATCCGTGCCATTTAGAGTAGTAGAGTTCTCTGTGATAGAGCTCGTCTGGGGAAGGACTACCACCATACCTATTTCTGCCGCCAAGCAGTAATGCTCGCATTGCTGTGTTCCGGTGTGAAGGGTATGGTTTCCGGTGAAATTACTGGCACATGAGGTTTTTGATCTAGGCCTCAAGGTGGCAACCCGCGAGTGATACCTCTGGTATTGCAAGCGTCCATAGGCTGCGGTAACTGCTTACCATCTTGTAGGCCGTACGCTTGGTTGCCACTTCAGTTGTATAAAAAAAAAAATAGTATCATATGAAATCCGCCGTTGATCAAGAAATTCCCACCTTAACTGGTCCCAGTTTTTTCAAATTTTTTTTATGCAACTGAAGTGGCAACCAAGCGTACGGCCCACAAGATGGTAAGCAGTTACCGCAGCCTATGGACGCTTGCAATATCAGAGGTATCACTCGCGGGTTGCCACCTTGAGGCCTAGATCAAAAACCTCATGTGCCAGTAATTTCACCGAAAACCATACCCTTCACACCGGAACACAGCAAAGCGAGCATTACTGCTTGGCGGCAGAAATAGGTATGGTGGTAGTCCTTCCTCAGACGAGCTCTATCACAGAGAACTCTACTACTCTTAAGACTTAAGTTTTTTGGACGGACGCTTTTGGGTGGTCTATTAACTCCGTCACCAGAGTAACGTTTCATTACGTTAACTATTAGCACAATAAGAGCCCTATAGGTCAAGGCACTCCAATGTAAAGGTCGGCCATTGAAAACCCACTCAAAACCTAGGTAATTACAATGTATATTGCAAAATACCAACTGTTGTTTTAATATATACCGTATTTCTAGGATTCTAAGGTATAAAGTCAAGATACTTAAGACTTAGAGTACCAAACTGGTTTTAGTAAGGATAAAAACCTTTAGTAAATTAACAATACATTTTTAAATTTTTTTTAAGCATTCGCTTACTTACTTACTAAAAAAAAGACGATATAAATGTAAGCCAAAAATAATATTCGAAAATATTTACACTGACAAGTCGATATATTGCACGCTAAATTATAAAAACTATAGATGATTTAAAAGAAAATACAACGAATGTCTATCGATTTAAAGTAGATATTCCTAAGATTAGGATAAGGAATAAATTTACTTTATAACTTTTTTTTTTTTTTACGTATATTGTTGTAATCTTTATAACTAAATTTTTTTTTTTTATTATTGACATATTGTCATTTTTATTTTATTGATTTTTTAAGGAATGTTTTATTGTTATTATTCACATTTTATTTAATATTTAGAATAAGCCTAATATTTAAGTTATTACAAATACAATGTTATTATTGTTAATGAATAAAATAAATTGAAATTGAATTGAAATTGAAACAAGTTACAGATGGGCAAACCATCTAAGAACCACTTTTACAACTTCAGAAAACCTGCTATAATTGTTGAATATTAATTCAAAGTAATTTATCAATATTTTTAGTCTTATGATCAAACTTATGTAAAGTTAAACTGCAGATCTGTAGGTACATACTACATAAAGTTGATCTCAAGCCAATAAACTTAATATTCTCACTGTACAACCTTTACTAAGCGATACGTTTGCAAATAACATTTTATAAAAAAACAGGCAAACGCACAAAATACAAAAACACCTATGAATTTAAATGGTCGTATTAAAACTTTTTTTAAATCCTTTGTGGAAGCGTTTGAACCGTCAGGGATGGCCCAAGGTATGGATTAAGGTCAATAACATCTGTATGTGAAATCAAACTATCACATCACACTTATCACACTAATATTATAAATGCGAAAGTTTGGATGTTTGAATGCATGTTTTTTCCTCTATAACTCGATAACTACTGAACCGATTTTGATAAAATTCAAAACATTGATAGATAAGGAGATGGGCAACCTCTCGTTTCTTAACCGGTTTTTCACCCACTACTCCACCGAGGTTATTCGATTCGTTTTAGTACTCTACAACTCTTTGTTTGATTTCGTACTATGTTACTAGCAAAGTCAAAAACTTGCAACATTAATGTGTTGCTTACACATTTTGCACAGAAAAAGCCATAACCACGATATTCATTTGAAATACTCTTATAACTGGCTAACTGGTAAATTAAGGTTAAATTTTACCTGAGTGAATGACCATTGAAAACTAGTTGTTTGCTTAAAACTCGATTCAGGCCCTAAATAAGAGTAGTAGAGCTCTCTGTGATAGAGCTCGTCCGGGGAAACAAGTACTATTGTCATACTTATTTCTGCTGCCAAGCAGTAACGCTTGCATCGCTTTATTCCGGTTTGAAGGGTATGGTTATCGGTGAAATTACTGGCACATGAGACTTTTAATAGCAACATGCATGTGATAAGAATTTTTGGCATTTCAAGCGTCTTTATGCTACGCTTTATCAGGTAAAGTGGTGTGAATATATAAAAAAAACAATGCGAAGAAAGGTCCCACCGTTGCAACCATGCGTTACAAAAATAATCTAATTGAATCGCACACAGTCAGTGTTGCCCTATAAATCTCCAGCATATTTTGATAACCCTTGAATTTCTCATGACCACAAACGTTTACGCAAACAAACAAACAAACAGCGTCTGTTTGAGTTCGAGAGCACTCGTGCACGCTTGGAAAATAAACAAGTCAAAAAGTGTTTTTGAACATTTTTAAACAGAAAGGATATGTAAACAAATGAGCCAACCCTAACTCGGATGTTCACAAAGCACATTCTATAATGGAATAGTTTTAACTTACCCGTCGCGAAATTACATGCGTATGTTTAAACAAAAATAAACGCAAGCAGTGCGTGCCACAATATGAATAACTAAGCATACTCACCACCCTTATTTTTGCCTTTTTTAATATACCACCCCTAAATCCCAGCAGGGCAGAAATTAAAGTGTAATGGTGCAATGTTTAATAAGTTATCTGCGGGTTGGCGATGTTTGCCTTTTGTTAATGTAATTTTTAAATTTGAAGGGTGGAAAATCGTTTGCGGAACCCGATCTTGAGATAATCGATATCAGAAATTCGATACTTTTCTAAAACCTTTTTGCCTGCATTTTTGGTAAAAATATTTCGAGCCACAAAGTCGCAGAATAATCAAGAGCTGTTTCCACCCCTGTTGATAAAAACAACAGGGAAGCAAAGTAATTTCAAGAGGCTGCAAGAATTAACCCCTAATCATCGACACATTGACGAAACAATCACAGGGGAGCGAAGGGTTAGCGTATTACTGGACATAATCTTGATTGATCTGCTACAAATAAGTTGGAATAACATCTCCGTGACGAAATATCCCCAGTTTCCCCTGGCTGGGCTTTGTTGGTAGCCACAGGGGGTGAAAATGTGCTTTTCGTTGGTTCCGGCGATTGTCTTTTTTCGATTATTATGGTCGTTGGAACATTTTAAGAATAATAATGAAAGTTCATTAGTAAGCCTCAATAGTGTCGAAACACGCGCTTGTAGGTTGAACAAAGACTGGATTTACAGATCTATAACTATAGTCTTTTTTAAACTTTCGCGATCAGAACTCAGTCTGCCCGCGACCACGGTTGTTGCAACACAACCGAAACGTCGGGGAAATAAAAAGGTAAATTACGCGATAAAATCCCGCAAATATTATAAAAAACTATGAGATCTATAACTATTTCGATAATATTAATGTATAAATAATCTAAAATGATATTTATCATACGATCATAGGATGTTATACTATTTCGTATTTATGGTTCTGTTCTACAACAATGAATTAACTTTTTTAGTCCGTCCGCTTGTCGGTCTCACTGTCCTTTATTCAAAGAACAAGCAAAGGTATATCGTTCGTATACCAAATATAAAAAAAAACTGTAAGATAATAGTGCCGTTAGAAGTTAAAAATCAAGCTATATCTTAATTCTAATACAAAGATCTAGCTAAGTTTTATCTTCTACAGTACGGAACCTTCAGAGCGCAAATCTCACTCACCCTTGTCCGTTTTGACAATTTTACGTAATTGCTATGTTTTTCACTTATTAAATTCAAATATGTACTAAAGAAATATAGTATTAGTTCGTTCGTTAATAAATATATAACAGAATATTAAAAGACGTAATAACACAATAAAATCCCACAATTATATCGACGTTCATTATAATTACCCCTAGAATCTAGGGGTTACTCAAACCATTTTAATACCTGGGTCACGAAACCTACCTAAAATTATGGGGCATTTAGAACACTGAAATTACAGGGCAAACCGGGGTAAATCGGAACATAGAATTACAGGGTATACAGAGTTTACCGTTTAATCTAAATTACTAGTGCTGAAATATGCAGACTATAATAATGGCTGAAAGGCCTGTCTGGGGTGAATCATAATGTTTTAACCTAGGGTAGGAAATAGGGGTAGTTCTGTATATCATTTGCTATTTAGGCATATTAACTGTTTAGCGCTATATTCTCATGTTTAATTTAAATGGTTTTGTTTTTATAAGTAAAGTTAGTTATGTCTGTGTTTTCGATCTTGGTGGCGCGGTGGGCTAGTGCCCGGTCGAGAAGCGAGGTGGGCTCAATTCCCGATGCAGGACATTTGTATGATCTGCAAATACTTGTTCTAGGTCTGGTTTTTCTAAAACAAGTATTTTAAGTATGTATTAACAAATAAAATTAACATGTGTTCTGTTAGTTATCTGGTTCTCATAGTACAAGCTTTGCTAAGTTTGGGGATAGATTGTGTTGTGTAAAAAAGTCGGCAAATATTTATAATTATATTTTAAACTATATTTATTTAACTTTAACTTTATTTATTCATTTTTTCTTAGTGCTAATACATCTTATAGCTAATTAATATTTATATAAAGAGCTAATAACAATTTTGATATGCCTGAACTAGAAAAACCTGTATTTCAGGCAAAAAAAATAAAAAAATGCTAAAAAT
Source organism: Colostygia pectinataria (assembly GCA_951394395.1). Taxonomy (NCBI): domain Eukaryota; kingdom Metazoa; phylum Arthropoda; class Insecta; order Lepidoptera; family Geometridae; genus Colostygia; species Colostygia pectinataria. The sequence goes on along the minus strand of OX596365.1, from coordinate 9,974,768 downwards.
ACATAAATAATAAACTAAAAATATCTAAACTTATACATATTTTATACATATACTTAATAATATTAGAGAGAGTTCAAGTCAGTTGCATATAAATAGTTTATTAAATAAACAGTTGCTATTTTTTATCAAAGTTGAACAAAAGTGAATACAACTTAAGAGTGCATTGAATCCATAGCATTTTTTGCACGTTTTTAAACAATTTTAATATTTAAAAGCAGATGTTTTATAATCCTCTAAGAAGTGTTTTGTAGAGGAACACATCCTTATGCTTTTGGTATTAGGATACTTACTGAATAGGGCAGCATTTAATCTATTTTTATATTCATGTTTATGTAGACATTTTTTATATTCAGGTTTTTTTGTAGACAAGCGACATCTCGACCTAAACAAAGCAAAGCTTGGACTATGGAAGCCAAATAACTAAAATAATCTATACTATTGTGAAGAGATTTGTATTTTTGTATCTTAGCTTGTTACGAATAAACTCAAAAACTACTGGTCTGATTCCAAAAAATCTTACACCATTCAAATGCTACATTATTCCTGAGTAACATAGGCTATATACGGCTGGGGCAGATCGGCTAGTACTCATTAAATAAGTTAAATAAGTGTATTTATTAAGTAATAGTAGTAAGTAATAGCACTTTATTGAGGACACAAGAGTACAAAGTGTAAACTATACTAAGTATGTAGTCCTACAAAAGGTGGTCATATCGCAGAGAGTGTCAATACGTTTAAGAAAAATACTTACTTATTATACTCATAGACTAGTAGGGTAAGAAACCTATTTGTGAAAAGAAATAAACATTTTATTATAATATTATTATTATACATAACAACACAGATACAGAATAAACATTTATGTTCATCCATCACACTAATATATTTGTCCTGGATGAGAATCGAATCCATAACCTACATAGTATAGAGGACAGCTACCTTTCTTTATGAGGGCGTGTATTCAAATGGTTAGGTATTTAAAAATATATATATCAAGCCATATTCATAATTCTATAAACCTCTGCTAGCTAATGTGTCTATCAAATCTGTCATCGTTTTATTTTATTCATATATTTTATTCAAACTTTTGGAACACATAAGGAACTCTTAGTTACGTCAAGTGACATAATTACAAAAATAAGTAAAAAATTAAAGTAAATTAAATAATACATTGTAAGTTAGCAGCTGTATAGGGGCTTTGTCAAATAGATATAAAATAATAGCAATATTCAAATTGACACACGGATGGCAAGAAAAGACAATACTTAGCGAGAATCTAAAATGACAGTCTATTTTATGAATAAGGGGGGAAAAAGGTTTCCTTTTAATTATTTTAATGTAAGCCAAAAACGTGCGTGTCACTTCAAGAACATTAATATTAATAAAAGAGGGTCAGTCTGTGAACTTTGCAACTTAATGATAAAAACCTAGAAAACTGTAAGGACCTTATTTGAATTTTAAGTGTAAATAATTGAAATGGAAGGGTAATGTTGGTTTGTAATTTAGTCAAAGGCTTTCTTAGGGAATTTTGAAACGCTGCCATTTCTTTCAACTGAGCGCTCCCTGTGCTTCGGAGGGCACGTTAAGCAGTCGGTCTCGGCTTTTTAAAAAGTTGTTAGGCCATGACAGAGGCCTTCGGGCGGCCTAGCAACTCGCCAGAGTTGGCCACTAACTCACACGAACGAACGAACGATTTGTTTACTTTGCCATGCGACAATCATATTCACCTACTTGACACTATATGTATACAGTATATGTAGGACTCTTCAGCAAGAGTCCATCTTAGTGGGTACCACCGCAGTGCCAGATATTCTACCTCCAAGCAGTAATGTGCAAGCTGCACTGTGTTTAGCTTTGAAGGGTAGCACTGTAGCAAGTGAATTTACTTGGCGAAATTACAGCGCAGTGCCTCGCAGTCAGTCAGTCAACGGTTTTTATAATTTTTGTGTAAGTTTATTGGTAATTAAGATTAATTTAACCATGTATATTTGTTAATTTACACACTTTTTTAAGTAATTTCAGAGTAGGTTTTACTATATCATAATAAAATATTTCACCAGGTGAGATGTTATTGTTAAATAAATCTTCTAAACTTAACAAACATCTTAAATTAATCCCTTATTCATTACAAAATCAAACATAATATTAAAAGTAGGTATCTACTGACAGAAAAACTCATTTCTACCCTATGTTAGTAGGTAAAAACACCCTAATCCACGTCAGCTGCTTCTGACTGGTCCCCCCAACACCGCTTTACCCTACCTACCCTTATTTACACCAAGCTACGCATTGACCTCGCAGTTCCTACTAATTCTTATTACTTGGAGGTCACTTTAAGTTGGACACGTCTTTCTATACAAATACCATTATTTGTAGAGCCCCGTTGATGTTACGGAAGTCGGTGAATGTTCTGTTTTCTATCGAGGGAACAAAAGACGTGGGATCTAGTTATGGTGGTAGAGTCTCTTTTATCAAAATACTTATGTAATCAGACGTGGATTTTAAAAACTTTATTAAACCAAAAATTTACTCAAAAAGCTTATTATAAAATAACCGATTATATAAATGATATTTTAGACATTGAATTATAATAAAATGTCAGAGTTGGGTTGTATGAATGTTTTTTTTTTTTATACTACTTAAGTGGTAACCAAGCGTACGGCCCACTTGATGGTCAGCGGTTACCGTAGCCTATGTACGCATGCAACATCATAGCGTCACTTGCGTGTTACCACCCTGAGACGTTAGATGGTAAGTCTCATGTGCCTGTAATTTCACCGGAAACCATACCCTTCGAACCGGAACACAGCAATGCGAGCATTACTGCTTGGCGCAGAAATAGGTATGGATTTATGTTCCTCTATAACTCGACAACCACTGAACCGATTTGGCTGAAATTTGAAACATAGATAGATAATGACCGGGAATAGGACATAAGCTACTTCTTATCCCGGAAAAAAACACGGTTCCCGAGTTCCACGCGAACTCGCGGGCAACAGCGAGTAATTAATATAATTTACAGTCGTCTGGCCCGTGACAGGGTAATTAATTAATAATGTGAGCTAGCACAGATTATATAGATGAAAAGTATTGCACAGTTTAATAAAGAAAATTAAGTATATTTTATTATATATATAAAGTTTTAGGTTTACATCATTCGCACTAGTTGTACTAGTTGTACACGTAACACATTTAGTCTTGAATGACGTTAGAAGAAATGATGGCTTGGTTCACAAATCCCCTGCGAAGGGGATTTTATACTTTTTGTTCAGAAGTCCCCAATAGCTGTAAATTATGGTTCTATCGAAGTGACTTTGTATAAACGTCTATTTGCAATGCTACGAGAATTATTACATTATACCTGTAGAATTAAGTTTTTGTTCTACTGAAGTGATCTTGTAAGAACGTCATAATTCCGGAAACAGATAAGTAAGTTTTATAAATCATTTTCATATTACATTAAATTTAAATTAAACATCTATAAATGTTTAAAGTACAACTTAACAGATTATAAAATGACATTTAAAAAAATATCTTGTTTATATAAATATGCACCTTATAGCTTGATGCTTGAGGTTGATTTCCCCAGTTCGCATTGACATTGTAACAGTATAATTCGAAACAGGTAACGAAATGTCGTCGAAATCGGACGTCGGTCGGTGTCGCGCGGAATGTGCCGGCGTATTTTATAATTGCAGTCTCTATACAGTACGCTTCATTTCACTCTGTAATAACTGCTTAGTTCGCACTGCGTTAAACGCAGAATAAATATTTTTTATTTACCGAGCTGTATCTTCACTTTTAATAAGCATCTGCATGCTCTATTTACTGACAAACGCGCTTTAGTTTATAAAAAACAAGCTGTTGCCCGCGACTTGGTTCGCGTGGAACTTGGGAACCGTGTTATTTTTGAGATAAAAAAGGTTGGGTAGCATAAGTCCTATTCCCGGTCATTATCTATTTAAGTATGTTTTAAATTTTATCCAAATCGCTTCAGTAGTTGTTGAGTTATAGAGGAACAAACATACAAATATCCAAACATCAAACTTTTGAATTTGTAATATTAGTGTGATTAATAATAAGTTGTTTTAGTTGTAAAGAGTGATTTGATAAAAATATTTTGAAAATTAGATGTAAGTAAAGTAAAGTATACGTTTATTTTGACAAATTATGACACACATTACAGGTTGAAAAATCAAAAAGTACATTGGTATATCAGTAGGTAGATACAGTAGGCAGTTTTTGTAGCACATAAGTAAAAAATAAAAAATAAAATATTGTGTCTATGTAATTTGTCAAAAAAGGTCCGTGCTCAGCATAATACTGCAGTAAACTGCAGCGCTGGTTTTCAGCATGGACCTGTGTTAACGCACGGACATGTGCTTAACAACGCGTTACAATTAATCTTAGAAGATTAAAATTATCTTATTATAACTTCTACTCAATATTAACAGTATTTATTTATTTAACATCGAACAGTAAATCTTTTTTTTATATATCTTGCAATTTTTAATCAACCTGTAGAACAGAAGCGCGCACCTAGTGTATTTATGTCATTATTAACTCGTGCGAATTAATACTCATTTGACGTCCATTTTTGCCGCAAATTTCCGACGCGGCCGCAAAAAGTCATACCTCAGCGAGCTGTCGGATCTCCGACTGGTTTGCTACCAAAAATGGAACGCTAATAATCTTGAGGTTGCGTTAGATATCCACAGATTGAATCGCGGTGCTGGTCGGTGAGATTGTTGGCTCGCTAAAGACATTGCGATTGAATAACAACACGGGGTGAGACGTACAATGTAACCTGTAGTTTGTGTCTAGTAGTAAACCGGTGTGTCAATGTTGACGACCGATGTGGCGCGGCGGGCGAAGGTTTGAACGAAGGAGGTTGCTTGTACGATTCTCGCCTTGGGACAAATATTTGTACGATCTGCAAATATTTGGTTGTTCTGGGTATTTTCTATGTATAATAATAAAATCTCTCAAATCTATGTTTAAAATCTCAAATAATGTCTCAAAACTATGTTTTGTATTGTATTAAAGTCATCTAGAACAAGCTCTGCTTAGCTTGGGGTTAGATGATGTTGATGGATTGTTCAGCATTATTAAATTTTTAAAAAACTAGTTCACTGCGTTATCCATACAACAACGATAGACGGTTCTATCCCGTACGATAACTTTACTCTGAGGGTCAACTCGTCAAACTATTGTGGCAAATATCGTAGTTCAACTTATGTTGGTGACTACTTAGTTCAGAGCATTTTTGGACATAAGCTGAACCACCAAAATTGTGACGAGTTAGATCGCTTTTGTCCGCAAGAGTAGACTGTTTTTAAACCATAGAGTTCGAAGTTTAAATCTACTACTGACATTTTAACACTCGCGCATGGCAGGATGCAGTGACCTCGCACCGACGTCCGATTTGCTTCTAGATATTGACGTCCAGTGACGAAAGAGCATAATGGTTAGTCCATCGGCATATTAATGCCGTTTTAAACGGGCAAAAACTGGGCGCGAGTCCGCCGGTCGGCGTGTCAGCGACTAATTGAGTGGCGCACGCTATGCGATGGGGCAACTGGTCCAAACTAAACACTAAGGCAAATTCCTCCGATACACACTTTCATTTGAATCTGACCTTTGGTTACCTTCTCACAATCGCGGCATTGTGCCGATGCGTGATTGTGATCATTGTCGAGCTGGTTCCATCAATAGAGCAATCAAGTATTGAACGCCAATTCTCTGTTGAGTAGACACAAAACCCGCCAGTCACTTTTCCGTTTTGAAGGGAAATCTAAGCTCAAATTAGCACAGAAATGAATAATGAGAAGTGTTATCGTAACAAGATTTAATTAGTTCAATAATAGACTTTGCATCGCGAGTGGTATGTACTTGATATAAAAAAAATATTTTATTGCAGAGACATAAACCACTTTCACGAAGATGCTACAATAAAAGAGAAATTTCAAAGTGACGTAACCTTGTAAAGGCGTCACATCTGTCATATAATTTTGGCTAATGGTATTTATTTCAATAGAACTGCTTATATTTTTTTATTGAGCACTAAATGGTGATTTTAAAGCCAAATATTTACTTTATCCGCTCTAGAGTCTTTTATTTCGAGCCCTGTTCCTTAATTATGTTAATGTTATTGTGCGTCTGTTTGCGGTTAATGAAAATGGACACATAACTGTTACGTAATCGCGCATCGCGTAATGCGTATTAAATAGATGTCCTTTACGACGCACATTGTTCATGACGGTAAAATTAGGATTACTGGTGTCATTCATATTATTGTTGATTTGATAATTTTAAGTCAAGTTAACAGAAATATTAAATCTGGTGGAACAAATTAGTTTTAGGCAGACTCTGATTATTTTTCCCACGTAGCCGAAACCAAGAGTATATCTAACAATTTTTAACCTCAAACGATCCCGAAACAAGATGCGTAAGGAATTCCAAACGGCAAAAACCACTCGATGGGGACGATAAAACGAAATCGCCGATGCGTTGTCGAAAAAAAATGCAAGTGCTGCGTGCGAGCGAGAGACAAAAAACGTATCGTATCGCGGTTCCACTCTAGCGCGCGCAGCTAATGAATGCCAGCGCGGGCGCAGCTGCGCGAGACGCGAGACTCATCGATCCGCCATTATTTATTTTATTTCGGTGCGAAACTCCGAATTGGATCACGACGACAAAGAGGTTAAATTGCGCGTCCAAATCCCATGACAATTGTCAATTATAGCGCTAAGCGCATACGGACAGATGTAAACAAACTCACAATGTCAAACTGTTTGGATGGGTTCACACAAAGCGCGGTATCACTCTCATGTAACAGCCTTTTTTTCCGGCTCGTTGTTCTATTCAAAGCGGCGGAGTCGTGGAGCGAAAGTCATCCACAGACTCGTACCAATTTAAACGAAGATCAATGAAGTTGATATCTACAAATAGATAATCTCGAAGCGGGAGTCGTGCGTGCGCGCATCCATCGAGCGCGTTTTTCTCCGGCGCTGTTCGCTTCACATAATTACAAACTCCAGTTACTAACGTATTAAACGTTAGGAAAACAGCCGCAGCGGTACGCCACTAACGTTATTATTTACAACGCTTTAATTTCGCATCGGCCGATCGTCGGCTGATTCATTGCTGCTCAGCAATACATAATTACTAGGAAATTCTTTTGAAATAAGAGTAATTATCAATGCATACATTATTTAATTTTCTTTATAATAACAACATCATCCAACTTGTTCTGGTTAGAGACAATACGAATGGACGATTGATCTATCAATCTTGACGAAGACGATAAAGTTGAAGAGCTGGTTTAAGTTTTAAAAGACAAATAGACGTCAGCATCGCCTCATAAGTCATAATAAATGCAAATCTGCAATTTCCATCGTATGTCTAATTGAACCGACTCAATCTTGGTTAATAGCTTACTGAGAACTGAAATAAAAAGTGTTGAATGAATTCAATGGGAATATTAACCTATGTTGAATGCACTCACGCTATTCGTGAACGCTGATAAAATAACAATGAAGCCGTGAAAGCAAATGATGTTACCAATGTCAATGTCAGAACAACGATTGAAAAAGTAATATGATTCGGTTTTATAGCTTGTCTAGCTGTCTAGCAGTTTGAAGATTTACAACTACCCGTTATTACACCACTCAAGATATGCATGCATCATTTACTCGATAAAAAAGTCATCGCCTGTCGATAACCTGACGAGTATGCAATGTAGACGATAAGCGCAAAAACAACGAATTTCAAATCGATACAGACATCGATAGATCGTCCCCTCGATTGTCAATTAAAATTCCTGCAGTTATGTTATAATTACTTCTCATTAATGCGTTCCGTTCAATAAAAATATCTTGATTTATCCAATTAGCTGCGAGGCGAAACCAATTTTTCGTTTTAGCAATATATTAACGTAACTGTTTTAATACTTTCGTTTAAAAACTCGGGAGCCTAATGATGACCTACATAACAGATTTTTTTTTTTTAAATGACCAGTCATTCTTTTTGAAACCCGGTCGTTAATGTTAATAAAAAAGCTAAGCGCATTGGCATCCTCAAATAGTTAGTACAGTTTTATGTGAGTGCACTCGATCACAGCACTGGGGCAGTGCAGTGACACGGGCACGCATCGATGACAGCCGCGGATGACAGTATCACAGGCGAGCCGATCACTTGCCACGGAGAGCACTACATCAATCACGCGCTCCACAATCGTACCGCAGTCCGCATGCCACTTAAATAAATTTATAACATATTAAGTACGTTGAAAATAAACACTTTACAGTTTATGATTTATTTCGTGGTGCGATGAATTATGGACGTCACTTATTAAAAGAGCGAGACGGTAAAATTTTATCTGTCTCGGTGATTTCACGTGCTACCGATAGCTGTTTTATTGGAGTAATTAAAGTAACCGATTAGCCTTTGTGCGTGTCATGTGTCGAAAGTGTCCAAACATAATGATAAAATGTGACATTTTATAACACGGGTAATCTACGAGCGATAACATTTTTACACTATCATCTGATTATCTGTACAAAGAGATTTTGTAATAACAAAGTAAATTTCCGTAAGAAGTAGGTCCGTAAGTGCCCAGACCTACATGTTTTCGTTTATCGAGTCGTGCCTAAGTCAACGGCGCTTTATTAAGAGAATGGTCAGTTCCATGACACTGACAAGTCATTTATCTCAGTTATCGGAGGTTGTAGAGGTCGCGGCTGTTCACAATATTGCAGTAATAAATACAATTTAATGTCCGTAATTAGTACCTACACAACAGAGTCTTTGACTGATACCAAATCAATATTATCGTTGGTTTATATATAGACCTCGCTACAAAGTCACTTCCGGCATCTGACTGACACTAAACGTCATATTTTCTTTAAATTGCATATCATTGGCACATGTCAACGCCTATTGTGTCTGTTGTAAAAAATGATAAACCCACAATAAAACTGCGGTATAATAAGTTTTTTTAAACAAATTACATGGGACTTGATTGTCGGTTTGTGTCCAGATTACCTGTTTTACGAACCCGAATTGTTATAAAATGGCTCCATTTACGAAGTTTTTTGTCGTTTAAATAACAAGTGTTACTATGTCAATTTTGTTTGTCATATCAATATAGGAACCGCAAAATTAAATAAGCAAACTTTCTAAAGAAAAGTTGGAAACATTATCGAATGCAATAACAAAAGTGGTACGACCTTCCCGGAACTTAAAATCAAACGTAAAAACATTTGTATAAAAAGGCTTTTGCTCTTAAGGGTTTTTTTTTTCGACATAAATCAGTCTCATAGTCCTAAAACTTAATCTTCTCATCTACGATCACTATCGAATGGGCAGTCGCAGTCCATTTCTCAGGTAGGCAGTACAGCAGTACAAATCGATTTCGATAACAAAACGTAAATTAATTTACTACAGCGTAAACAATATCGACTCGAATCGATAATCGAATGGCGAGACGAAAAATGCGTAAACAATCGATACTAAATGCACAACAAGAAGCATTTTACCGTTACTAATTACACTTTATAGTTATTAAACCATCAAGAAATTGCAGCTTCTGATTTACGAGCGGCCATTTTGCGCGACATTTTAATATTCGAATGCGTTGGTTCAAGTTTTTTCTTTTTAATTTTGACGGGCGCAGGTGCGTTTCTACAAAGTTATGTTACTGTTCTTTTAGTAATTTCGTAGGATGTCCACGAATAGGGTCTAAAGGGTATGCATGGAGCAAAATTGGGGGAGCATGGATTTTTATGGGCTACTCGGATTTTTCCGTTTTCGTTTTTGAGTGCTGTGCGGCGAGGAAAATCGTTTTGGAAGACTGCTTTTACGAGTAAATAGAGCTTTTATTTTGTAAGCACTTTAAACTGGTTTAAACTGGTTTTTAAATATGGTGGTTAATATAATTTTCGCTAAAAACGGTATATTTACCATGATTTGTGAGTTTTATTGATACCTGATATTTCGGCGCAGTTACATGCACCATGATCACGGATGAATACTAATTAAGAAAACGGTAGGAAAACATCAGAAATTCTCATAATAAAGAATGTTGTGTTGGTAAAGACGAGTATTATTTCTGCTTGTTTTTTCCTTGGCTGAAAATGGATTTTCAAAGGGAATTTTGATACACCCACCCGCTTTTGGCTGTGTAAGAGCAGATTTAAATTAAAATTCTAAATATTTTTATTCCATAAAATCACAAGGATATCTAATTTATTCGCACCAAATTAATAAAAGGCACCTGGCACATGTATTTTTTTTTTGTGTGGAACCTATTCCTTTTTTTTATATACCCCTAAAATGGCCACCAAGCGTACGGTCCACTTGATGGTCAGCGGTTACCGTAGCCTATGTACGCTTGCAATGCCAGAGGTATCACTCGCGGGTTGCCACCTTGAGGCTAAGATCGAAAGCCTCATGTGCCAGTAATTTCACCGGAAACCATACCCTTCACACCGGAACACAGCAATGCGAGCATTACTGCTTGGCGGCAGAAATAGGTATGGTGGTAGTCCTTCCCCGGACGAGCTCTATCAGAGAGAACTCTACTACTTCATGGTTCCTACAAAAACAGTGTATACAATAGAAAAAAAATTTGAACCTTCTCACATCCGTATGAGTCTAGGCCATCCCGCCATCTAAGTCTGGGTCTGCCACGATAATTTAATATAAATAATAATAGTTTTTATAAAGTGCTAACCTGTTTACTGAATACAGCAATGTCCTCATTGAAAGACTCAGATGAACAGACGTCGCCCCCCGCCACGCCGGGGTCTCGCGGCGTGCACGTTGCTAGCTCGCACTTCTCGAAGATCAGCGCCAGCAGGGGGAACAGGGGGTGCCTGGAAAGCCAACACGGTTATATTACTGGTGGACTCTTCCACTCTTCAGCAAGAGTCCGTCTTGGTGGGTACCACCGCAGTGTCAGATATTCTGCCTCCAAGCAGTAGTGGACTCTTCAGCAAGAGCCCGTCTGAGTGGGTACCACCGCAGATATACCTCCAAGCAGTAGTGTGCAAGCTGCACTGTGTTTAGGTTTGAAGGGCACTGTAGCAAGTGAAATTACTGGGGGAAAGAGACTTAACAACAATGTCTCGGGGTGATAAGCGCGGTGCAGTGCCACGCAAACACTTAACAACTTTAAGCTTTGGGTGGCACTGCATCTGTTATAGTCAGGCGTGGTGCTTAACATCAGGTGGGCGCCTTGATTGTCTTGTCACTTGCTGACATAAAAATAAAATTATCAGGGATATAGGAATACTGGTGATGTAAGAACACTGGTGGTAAAGGAACACCGGTGTTTTTTTTAAAACACTAGCAGTCCGTCTCAGCTTTGCGCGGCAATGAAATCGCACCCGTGCGAAGCCGGGGCGGGTCGCTAGTAATAAATATAGCCTATGTTATTCAGAGATAATAAAGTTTTAATGGTAAAAGAATGTTTCATATCGAACCAGTAAAGGAACACTAGTGGTGTAGGAACACTGATGGTGTAGGAACACTGGCGGTATAGGAACACTGGTGGTGTAGGAACACTAGTGGTGTAGGGACACTGGTGGTAATTGTTATAATTTTTACCTTTTTAGGACAATAATCAGTTGATACATTGGAGGCAAGTGGTCATTAAGAATAAGTAAACCCACTACAATATTCTCGGGTTATTAAAACATGGTACAAGAATACTGGTGGTCAACACATCAGTGTTCCTGATGATCTAGTACCTCCGGTGGTCTTGGAGCACTATCCGCCGATCCGCATTGGGTCGGCGTGGTGGGTTAAGACCTAATCTCTCTTTCTCGAGAGTAGACTAATTTCCTAACAGGAAACATTAGAAAGCTGTCATGCGTAGAAGCAGGGTGGTCTAGCGGTAGTCGCATCGCGTTCCGATCCTAAGGTCGTGGGTTTGAACCCAGTCGTGCACCGATGCATTTTTATATTCAAAAATGTATGTGCGCTACACAATAATTACCTGCTGCTCTCATACGGTGATGGAAAACATCGTGAGGAAACCGGCATGTCCAAGAAGAAAAAATTAAAAGTGCCATCCACTAATCCGCATTGGGTAAGCATGGTGAATTAATACCTAATCACTCCCGCTCGAGAGTAGGCTAGTGTACAGCAGTAGGAACATTAGAAAGGTGTTAACATTATAACTATCTTGTCTTAGAACAAATCGTAATGTCTAAAAAAGTGTCTAAAAATAGGCTTCAAGTAGGCTACGACATTTTAAGTTTGTAATAAAATAGGCCCTAGTTATTGTTGGTTGATAATTGAAGTGTTTAAGTACAAATTAATTTAAAATTATTTACTTATTTATGAACAATTACCTATTGTAAAACTAAATACCTAATTCCTTTTAAGCGTAACTTTATTTGAATATCGAACTGGCAAAGAGCAAAGATCTGACAGATGGTACTAACCCGTTACGTGGTTTTACCCCATTGGATTTAAAAAAGGAATGATCATAAAGACTTGTATGGGCATTGTGGAAAGGTTATTTAATTTTTACCATGTTGGTTGCAATTATTGTTTTCAACTTGCGGTTTATTTATATGCAGTTTTATAATAATTAAGATTGATCGAGTGATATTTAAGCATTGTTGCAACAGGTTAACAATTTAATGGGCACAGTTTAATGCTTTCAAAAAATTTAAATCAAATTGCTTTGTTTTTTTTTCTACATTTTATTTATGATACTGGCTTATACTGGAGCATATTTTGATAAACTCTAATAAGACGCAGTGCATTGAAAAACGCTTTACGAAATCAATGTTTGGATTATATCATCAAGATTTTATAAGATCTTCTTATCGGATAATCAAAACCCTTTCAAAAATGGAGCACCATCAATTGCCCCCTTGTGACTTAGATCAGATCTGAGGCGTGACCTTTGGCACTTAAGAGCCCGTTTACCACAAACTCTAGCTTATCTGATCAAAACTTGTCAAGACTTTGCTTTATGTGGCTCATAATAGAGTCAGAGTGTAAGCGGACTATTCAAAGCCTCTTGAGCCAATGAACTAAGTGTTATTAACAAAAACTCAATTAGGTGTGTCAGTTAGATCAAAAATAGCAAACGCTCTAAAAAGGTTTTTATATTATTTTAAGTTACAGTGATAAAAGTAAATTCATAGCGAAATACTTGTTGAATTCAAAGTTGTCTGGGAAAACTTACCAAAAATCCGTTTGTCTTTTTTGTAAGTTGATAAAAGTATTTTTTTATTTAATAAACCAATAATCTTAGATCATAATATAAGTTATTTGTTATTTAAAATAATTTTATTGTAATTTCTTTAGTTTATAAAATAACTATGCTTGACTTGCATCAAGGCTCATTGGCGTTCTAAAGGTCGAGTGTTTCTTTACAATTTATTTAATAATTGAGTCAAATTACATGTTGTATTCATTTCTTTCCGCACAACTGTTATTTTATTGTTTATTTATGTCTGGATGTGTTCAAGTTTGGACCTTAAAACATTGGTAGTTTACCGTTGATTTTTAAGACACATTTTAATAGTTTTAACATCTTTATATTGACTTTTAATAAATGACTATTATGACAATTTTTCAGTTGAAAGACATTAACTGGACATAACCGTTCGATATCATCCATACTAACATCATAAAGAGGAAAGATGATTTAATTGTTTGTTTGTTTGCATTGAATAGGCTCTGAAACTACTGGACCGATTAGAAATTTTTTTCACCGTTGGGAAGCTACACTGTCGCCGGGTGACATAGGCTATATTTATTATTTATTACCTATTGCTTACGACCGTTACAATAAAACGCTATCATCTTATAAGTGCCAAATGGATCTAATGTTTTTAAATGAATATCTCGATGGCAGCGCAAAATGGTAGCTTCAAAGAATATTTTAGTGAAGAGAAAACGGCCTCACCAGAGTCTCCTCACGACTCTGCATACCGGTGTAAGTGTTCTCATTTGCGAGACCCTGAATAACATTAACCAAAACTGTAATTTCTACCTTTCTTGCGTTACCTTTTGTCCAACGTTCTGCACTGTCAGTGGCTGTCAAAATTGCCATGACAAGAATAAGTGAATAACCTAATTACCCAGCTTTGAATGGCGCCTGCGTCCATTTAAACTCCACTGAAATGGTTCCACATGTTCTGTTTCCGCTTGCAATTATAATTAACTATTATTTTTAAATTATATTATAAAGAATATTAAGTATTGTAAAAGTAATATATTAATATTGCCTGCGGAAAAACGGCTGTGGTCGCTAACGAGCTAAGCGATTAGATACATTATTCTGCAATGATTATAAAATTATTAGCAATATGTAGGGTCTAACTTTCTTTCAGCTGGGAGCCAGATCTGGTGAGTTTATAGGCCGCCCAAAGGCCTTGGCCGCGGCACAGTGAGTATAGCACACACGCAAAACGAAAAATGAGAACATTCGTTTTTATTTCATCTTTTTATTGTTAATGACAAGTCTAATAAAAGTAAAAAGTTTATATTTTCAAAGGCACACATACAAGTAGAAACCTATTTACTTGGACTTGGACTTGACCAGTTTTTTAATTAGTTAAAAAGTTCGAAGCAATTCCAACTCTCGCTCGCATGCGGATAAAAATACTTCAAACATTACACTGCATAGAAAGTTAATAACAATAAGCACAAATAATTTTGATTATATTACCACATAAAAAATCAATTTCATTGTCTTAACGCATGCTCCGTTCCGCTACTTAATTCTGTATGTACGCTATTCACATCATAGAAAATTTATTTTATAACGTTAATTCATTTAAGATTTATTAACTTCGTTACAAGATAGCGAATTTTATAAGCTGGGTAATGTTTATTTTTATTTAAATTATGTTATTTTGTAAACTTTCAAATAACATAAAAAATACATTAAACACAATGAATCATAGTAATTATTTCAAATGTTGTAGGTAATTTTATTGGATCCCGCTATCATTCTGACCATACGTGAGTTAACAGTACCGAATTGTATTCTTAGCATAATTTTCTGGCGTTATCGAATTGCTAGCAAGGGAAACTAACTAAATATTAGTTAAAACGAATAACCTAGCAGGTTAACTCAAGCTTTAAGTTAATTTAAGAAACCTATAGAAGATTATTATTACCATTTTTTAAAGTTGAGTGGCATGGTAAGAAATTACAAATAGTATACATTTTCACAAATTATGCCATGCCTTTGAAATACACTTACGCGCCAGACTCGACATCAGCTACCGATTAGACATCAGATAATGCTAAGGGCACTATTTGCAGATGATATCAACGTCACGTCTGCTCGATTTGCATCTAATCTATGACAGCGCGCGCGAGGTCACGCACTTACCTGTGTCTCTCAATTACTCATCTGTTTCTATTTAATCTATGACGTTCCATTTTCAAATTTATTCAATAGCGGCCCGCTATTGGCTGATTTGGAATGTTTAATGGCTCCTTTGTTAGATGAATGTTATGCACGAACAATGAATAATTTTCAATTATTTAGTTTTAACATCTTTTAGCTAATTAGTGATTATTGTAAAATAGTATCGTACTTATTTATGTTTTGCTTATATTTTTGCATGGATTACTGACAACCAAATAAAATGTTTACGACTGAATAATTAATTACAGTTGAGGATGAATGTTTCAAATTAAGAATCTATTACCTACTACAAACTCTACCACAATAAAATTATTGAACACTAGACTCCGTCCCATCTTCGCGCGGATCCTATGATACGCACCCGTGCGAAGACGGGGCGGATCGCTAGTAATAAATATAGCCTTTGTTACTCAGGGATAATGTAGCATTCTAATGATAAAATAGTTTTTGAAATCGAATCAGTAGTTTTTGAGTTTATTTGTTATGACAAAAATACAAAAATACATATCTTTCTTTATAATATTAGTATAGATTGGAACTTCTCAAGTGTCTACATATCATACCACAACACCTAGACCTAGAGATAACTTTCAGATCATGCAAAAAATTGTCCCGAAGCGGGAAACGAACCTGCAAACTTTCGCTCTTGACAGCACCGAGGTTGCCAATCGTCAAAAAGATAAAGTGATTCCCTACAATTTGCAATTGTATAAAGTATTATGGTTTACTGACTAATACGGACTTACTTACTTAACAACTACCCTCAATTAGCATTTAATAAACACTACCCACATTTTGCAACAAGCAGGGTTCGACATTTTCAAGTACCCGCACATTTTTTTAGACTAGAAATAGTTTCGGTATGTAATGAGATTCAAGATTTAAAGTTTACTATGGCAACTCAGTAATTCAGTAAAATTGCAACTACCCACTTCACAAACAACTACAAATATAAATTGTATTAGAGTAGAAATAGTTTCGGTATGTAATTTTAGATGAGATTCAATATATAAAGTTTGGCAATGGCAACACAGTAATTCAGTAAAATTGTAACTACCCACAAACAACTACAAATATAAAAGCACACGTTACCACCGGACTCACCCGTATATTGCGTCCTTGTCTCGCTTGTGGACGAGTGGCTCTCCCGGGAGCGCGTGCGCGGGCGCCGCGGGGGGAGGGTAGTGCACCGGGGGGAGGTGGGGGTGCGTGAGCCTGTGCTCGTGGTACATCGCTCCCCCCTCCATGTAGCCCCCTCCGTGGAGGCTTTCGTCGTACTGCGGGAAAGAGGGGAAGTTAGGTTGTGTTATTTTAAAGTGGGTAGTGTGTAGTGGAGTCAGAAGGAATTAGTGTTGTGTCTGTACTATGGAATTAGATGGGGTTAGGTTGTGTGAAAACTAGGGATGTAAAAGGGTATGTTTGTCTATACTAAGAAAATGGGAGTAGGTAAGGATGTGTAATAACTAGGAAGTGTCATCAAAAAGTGGGTAGTGTTTGTGTTTTTGTGCGAATCTAGTGCGATAATGTTCAATGAATAAAACTGTCAAGATTAGTTATTAAACTAAGAATAATATTGTATACCTAAAATAAATAATATCTAATGCAATTGTAGTTGTAGTAGAGCTGATAAATGTTGATTATTTATTATCAAAATGTACTTACCATAAAACCATTTCACATTGAAAATCGGTATTACTCTTAAAATAATGACAACAAGAACATTTAAATAAAACTAGAATATATTTTAATTTGTTGGCAGCGCCATCTAACAATAAAAGGAATCGTCTCCACTTATCTCTATTAATAGAAGATTTTTCTTTTATTTAAGCTTTTAAAGACACCACTCGACTTTAGAATAAACTCTTAAAAGGATGTATATTCATTAAAATAGTGTAGTCATCGTAAGATGTTATCTCGCAGAGTATAAAAAGTCCTCTCAGCATAGCTTTCAGAAACAATGAGCTTACATCATTTTTTGACGACCGATGTGGCGCAGCTGGCGCAGGTCCGCCTGCGACGCGGTGATTGCGGGTTCGATTCCCGCCTCGGGTCAAATAATTGTACGATCTAAAAATATTTGTTCCGGGTCTTCTGGGTATTTACTATGTATAATAAAAAATATCTATCTATGTATTGTATTGTATTAAGTTTATATCAGTCATCTAGTACCCATAATATAGCTCTGTTTAACAGCAGCTTACCTTGGGGCTAGATAATGCTGTGTGGATTGTCTAGCATTATTTATTTATTTATTTTGAATGCTAAGAAGATGGTAAGTTGTTTTATACCACCCAAGCAACGAAGCGTACGGCCCGCTTGATAGTAAGCGGTTACCGCAGCCTATGCACGCTTGCAACATCAGAGACATCACTTGAGCGTTGCCACCTGTGACATAGATCTAGAGTCTCATGTGCCTGTAATTTTACTGGAAACCATACCCTTCGAACCGGAACAATAATTTCTGAAGGCGCCAATAAGCCCCTTGATCAGAATTTCAGGGGCCTAAAATGGCCACATTGTGCAAAAAATCTGAATGAACCATTCCCAGATATATTTTTGACTTATCTTGCAGTACCGAGATAATGTTCATACTCTTTGGGCAGTAGGTATAGCTTCATTATTACTCTATGGTATCTTACCATCGATAAGTATTTTAAAACATATTCTTGCTTAGTGTTTTAAAAAGTTTTGACAGGCTCTCTAGTTGAACTTTTGAGAATTAAAGTTCTAATGGACATTATGGTATTATTATTTTAATTGGTACTTATTATGACCTGCAGATTTTAACTTTAGTGGCTCTTTTATGGTCCAGTTTATTGATAAGTAGTCAAGGTAACTAATTGTTAAATTTAAATCCATTCTTTAATTTATTTTACATCGAGTAAGTATTTAATAATTTATTTTACATCGAGTAAGTATTTAATAATTTATTTTACATCGAGTAGGTATTAAATTATATATTTAAGGTTTTTAAGAGCACCGGTGGTCTAGTGGTAGTGCCTTCCGATCTAAGGTCGTGGGTTCAAACCTGGTCGTGCACCAATGGATTTTTCTATTCGAAAAATTTATGTGCGCAATACCAGTTCTCTCATACGGTGAAGGAAAACATCGTGAGGAAACCGGCATGTCCAAGAACTAAATATTCGAAAGACATGTGCCATCCACCAATCCGCATTGGGTCAGCGTGGTGGATTAAGACCCAATCACTCTCGCCGGGAGTAGGCCAGTGTCCCAGCAGTGGGAACATTAGAAGGCTGTCATGATGATGAGGTATTAAATTTCCAGTGACATTAACTATTTTAACAAACAGAGTTAACTATTAACCTCCGCCTCAAGGGTTAAGTAAAATTTGGTATAACTAAGGGGTTAAATAATATTTTTTGTTAAGAAAAGTACAGTCAGCTCATAAAAATGAATATAAAAATGCGTTTTGAAAACGAAAACAAATAAAAGTGTGTAGTGAATAATTATGTTATAGGATTATGAATATGCAAATATCTTTTTGAAATATTTTAAACTAAGTGACCTTTTGAATACGTTTAAATATGACCTGTATTGTAAGGTATTTAAGTTAAAAATCCTCAGCGTCTACTTAAATTGAAACAATGGACAGCTTCGTAAATATTCATAGCCTATCTACCACAATCTGATAACTCAAACTTAAATTTTAGATCTGCTAAAATTTTTACAATGAACTTACATTGTTTTGTTAAGATTAGTTTTACACACATTCAGATAAAAATGCAATTACTTTTATTTAAAAACAAATTAGCTAAGTACATAGCTACATAATTGTCTTTAAATTATTACACACACACACACACTGTTTTACAACATTGTAAATTTTTTTTTTTGAGAAAATTATGAGTTGTTTGGTTTATTTGATTTTTTGTTTTTTTTAAACTTTCGCGATCAGAACTCATAGTTTTTTATAATATTTGCGGGATTTTATCGCGTAATTTACCTTTTTTTACCTTTTTTTACCTTTAAATAAAAAGGTAAATTACGCGATAAAATCCCGCAAATATTATAAAAAACTATGATTTTTTGTTGTTGATTAATTATTTTTAATTTGATAGATACTTATTATTATTATTATTTTTTTATATAGTTTTTGCTCTCCCTGTTACTGTGTCATCTCTTCAGTTATACGGTTATCTCTAATTGTAATCCCGCTTCCCGCGATTCAGGCTCAGCCTTGTGCGGGAACCAATGGTAACCTAATTCCATGTTATTGCGTCAGTTAATAAATATTTTTGTATTTTTTTTTGTATTATGTTTTTTTCTCGGCTAAAATAACTTTACTTTTGAATAAAAGAGTTATTGACTTACAGTTGGATGACCCCAGTGGCGCTTGGAATGCTCGATTGAGAAGTGATAGATAACGGGTTTGATTCCAGCTATGAGCTAATGTTTGCACGATCTGCAAACATTTATCTTAACCATGGGCAGTGACAACTTACTGGACGTTTTTGTTAAAAGTTAAAAGTTGCTTTATTTATTACATAACTTAACTTACAGTAACTTAAACCAACGTATGGTAAACTTTGTTTTTTGATGCCTTATGTAGACGACCAATGTGGCGCGGTGAGCGAAGGTCCGCCTGCGACGCAGAGGTTGCGGGTTCGATTCCCGCCTTGGGACAAATGTTTGTAGGATCTGCAAATATTTGTTCCGGGTGTTCTGGGTGTTTTCTATTTATAATAAAAAATATCTATCTATGTATGGTATTGTATTAAATATATATCAGTCATCTAGTAACCCATAATACAGCTCTGTTTAACAGCAGCTTACCTTGGGCTAGATGATGCTGTGTGGATTGTCCAGCATTATTTATTATTTATTATTATTTATTATGTAAACAATTTATAGAAAGTAAGTTTAGCAAAACAGACTACATTCAAACTCGTGATTTTCGTGAAGATTTTAAAAAAATATATAATAAAAAACGCAATATCTTAACTACTAAATATTTAAGGTTTTTAATAAAAACACTACAGCTTAGAAAGCTGCTCTTATCACATTTTATGTAAATACTTTATGCCCTTGTTTGTAAAGACAGTGCAGAATTACCCTTCAAAGGGGATTTTAGGAACGTTTTTGTGTCAAAATCCCCTTTAGTCCGAGCTTCAAGCTCCAAAGGGGATTTACTAAAATTCCCAGAATCCCCTTCAAAGGGGATTTTCAAAAGGGATTTTGATACTAACCCTACAACCACACCGCCCCTTTAATTTGTATTGTTTTAGAGTTACCTTATTGCACTTGTTCTGTCAACCGTACACACAGTTGACGGCGGCGCATAGCGAACGTCACATTATTACATTAACGACACATTGTAACAGTTCTTGCGATCAAATGCCTTCCGTGCTGACTGTACCGGATCGATTATGTAATATTTTAGTGCTATTTTAGTAGAACAAAAGCTAGGACCATTGTTTTGAAAATACTGAACAAAAGCTTGTTATTTTAATTCTTTGATATGATACCATAGCTATGTAGTGCTTTATAGTTCATAACAGATCAACGAAGTTAAGCACTGTTCCGCGTAGTCATCATTTGGATGGGTGACCGCCAGTGGCAATTTCAACTGAGCGCTCCTATGCTTCGGAGGGAACGTTAAGCAGTCGGTCCCAGCTTTTTCAAAGTTGTTAGGGCATAACCTGGCCTTCGGGCGGCCTAGAAACTCTGTCACCAGAGTTGGCCACTGACTCATATAAACTTAGGTACTATAGTTTTTTAATAGCTACATTATGAGTAAAGTACGAGATGATAAAGTAGTAAGCGTTAAATAAATTCAGATAACTTTATCGCCGTCGTCGAACGCATCTTCCAAAGTTCACAAGTTTGTTACCTTCTTTCTAATGTCTAAAACTCAATAAAAATTGAAATTAGAATGCTTTACATTGTAGCACTTTAGTACAGCTCTGCGCAGTGCAGTGAATCCTAAATCTAAACCAAATTTAACGTACCTACTAGTTCCGTTACGTTAACATTTAGCGCTATAACCTCCAGCTTTAGTTCACAGTGACATAACTGAGTGCTTTTTTATCTGTGAGAATCTTGAGATTTCTCTCGACGTGATTGGTCTATTTTGTTAATGAGCAAAACCAAGTTACTAGACACCTCTGATTACACTATAACCTACTAGCCTCGTCTAAATACTCCTTTATCTTACTACTTGCAATAGGAAACTAATTTATGGCAACAAAAAACAAAATTGCAAATCTTTTCAACAGCTTTAGACATACCTAAGAACTTATCTACTTTTTTTTTTCATGTCATCAAGTGACAAGACAATCAATTATTTCATGAAGAAACAAATATTGTGCTATCTTATCAAAGCTTTTATTGCTAACTGTACCAAACAATTCCATGGACCCTTTGGGAAAGGAAATATTATTAATTGGGAATCAATGTATGGAACTTAGTATTTTGAAAACAATAGGACCTTTGGGAATAAGCCCCCACCTGATGTTAAGCACCACTCCTGACTATTACAGATGCAGTGCCACCCAAAGCTTAACTAGCTGAGCTTACTAGTTTACCTATTATTTTCTGTGTACCTAGTTCCGAGTTTTTGGCTGCAAATAAATTTTTCATTTTCATTTTATATTAATAGTATAGATTACGCCATGGGGGACTACCACTATCATTAAACACTGTCATGGTTCACATCACAAGTTCTGGGTAGTAGGTAGTGGGTACCTAGTACTTACGTGTAGGGGAACATCCTGATTTAAGTACAGGGTAGAGGCATTTATGAAAATGGACATACTTAATAAAATCTGATCGAAGCGACGCGTGATCCAAAGGCTGGTTCATATCTGGCTCAACGTATCAGCATTGCCATTCAACGTGGCAATGCAGCCAGCATGTTGGGAACGCTTCCTACTGGTAGTGATTTGGATCAGTTGAGCTATCTATAGGTCGTTTGTAACGGTCTTTAGATGGCTCAACTGTTTCATATGTATTTTGTATATTTTGTAATGTAATGTAATTATGAAAAATATATAATACTTATAAGAATAATTAATATAATATTCTTAATAAAATAAATATACATTACGAATATTTTTACTAACGCCATCTAGCCCTTAACTAAGCAAAACCTACGGAAAGCAGATAACTGTAATAGTTTCGATTCTGTTGTGACATTTTCAAAATTTGACGACCGATTTGGCGGCAGCGGGACGCCTGCGACGAGGAGGTTGCGGGTTCGATTCCCGCCTCGGGTCAAATATTTGTACGATCTATAAATATTTGTTAGATGATATATTTTATTTCTGCCGCCAAGCAGTAGTGCCCGCATTGCTGTGTTCCGGTGTGAAGGGTATGGTTTCCGGTGAAGTTACTGGCACATGAGGCTTTCGATTTTAGCCTCAAGGTGGCAACCCGCGAGTGATACCTCTGGTATTGCAAGCGTCCATAGGCGGCGGTAACCGCTTACCATCTTGTGGGCCGTACGCTTGGTTGCCACTTCAGTTGTATAAAAAAAATTAAAAATTAAAATTTAGTAACGCAGAAGATAATATTTAATTAGGTTATTTAATGTATTCCCAATGGATCATTGATCAGTTTGTGGTTGCATCTAATCACATAGAATTCCCAATGAATCATTGATCTGTTGCAACTGCGTAAAGATCCGGCTAATCAATGACAAAGTGATTCTAAGTCGTAATGTTTTTAAGAATAACGTAAGAACACTAATGTATATATAATTGTCGCAGTTAGTCTTACTATTGCTTATAATAATTGTAATTCTAATAATCAAGCCTTGGTTTTACGAGTTAACATACATGTGAGAATTCAAGGAAAATTAGATAATAAACTAAATAGGTCTAGTCTTCTTAGGACCCTGTGCAAAAATGATCCTAAAAGCACACCCCGGACACTCTCAATAAAATGTATAAAGCAAGCCTGGGTGAAACTTGGAATAGTAATTCTGGACTTGGTTATAAATAGGCTATTTTTTATCTCTTATCTATGCTAGTAAGTATTAGGTAGGTAGAGTATTCAAGATGGCTTTTAGAACATACTATAAGTAATAACAAAAACCGTTAAAAAATCGTTCAAAAAAATTATTAAAATCAGATCAACTGAACTTAAACCCAAAAAAAACTTGTGGCTTGCATCTTTCATTTCGGAGTCACGCACTTAAAATTATCACGAACGAATAGATTTTAATTTTTATAATATTGCGTGTATAATAATATTACTTGTTAATGTTTTTGTATCTGTGTTGTAATCTGTACATACATTTAGTTTTAATTATATTGCTTTTTTATCATACAAAAGATTTAACGTTAATATTTATCATAATGTAATGCTCGTTTTCTAAATGACGTTATGAATATATATTATAATATGATTACAGGAAACAATATATTATATGTAACTAGCTGCCATCCGCGGCTTTGCTTGCGAGGCACAGTATATAAAAAGTAGCCTATGTCCTTCATCAAACTTTAAACCATCTTAGTATCAACCATTCAAATCTATTCAGTTACTGTACAGTTAGTATGGATAGAAATGTCATTAAATTGTATCTAGCTTCATAAAGTTTTACAACTGATTTGATTGAATGTTTTAAGTTTAATTTTATTGTATTTGATATAATAATATATCTTGTATAATTTTCGTTTGCAATATACAGTTCTTACTAAAAAGTTAATACTCTTTTCTAATTCTACAGTTCATACTTCTTAACTTAGTATAAGTGGTCATCATTATGACTCTGAGAATCAAACTTAATTATTAATTGATAACAAATTACGATAATCAGACTGATTAACACATAATGAGTTGTGTCACCAAATTTTAAACCATTAATTAATTAAATAGATAATAAAATATCAACAAGTAATCTATGTTAACATAATTTACCATTTTAATATTTTTTAAATATTTGGAGCTAACAAAAGCGAACCTTTTTAAGTTGACGGTTTCTCCCATAAATCAATGAGGTTAGAGTTCAAATTTATCAATATCAGTAGAAGCTCAGTATATTTAACAATAGGTTAACGTGTCTAGTATTCAAAGATCATGTAACTAGATACTTGTAGGTAAATAGTATTTAAATCATAAAACTTAATGGGACCTAAAGTTTACCAACAAATTATTTCCAAATATATTTGTTTAGGGTTCCGTACCTCAACAGAGAAAAAAAGGGCCTTTAATATATCACTTGATTGGCTTCTGCCTGTCTGTTGAGAACTTAAGACACCTTGTTTTAGAAACGGCTAAAATGTAAGCTAAATAAACTGAAATTATTCCAAAAGTTTGTAAGCCTTGATATTATTAAGAGTAGTAGAGTTCTCTGTGATAGAGCTCGTCCGGGGAAGGACTACCACCATACACCATATTCTTGCTTATTGGAACAGATAAAAAAAACTATTGTTTCAATTCTATTTTATTTTTATCTCTATTTACGTGGGTAGTGACTAAAATAGATTACATTATTTAACCTTACTTTTATATAAAAAAATACTACAGATGAGTGATGGTGATGGCAATATTTTTTTTTTATATACAACTGAAGTGGCAACCAAGCGTACGGCCCACAAGATGGTAAGCGGTTACCGCAGCGTTCTTGCAATACCAGAGGTATTACTCGCGGGTTGCCACCTTGAGGCTAAGATCGAAAGCCTCATGTGCCAGTAATTTCACCGGTAACCATACCCTTCACACCGGAACACAGCAATGCGAGCATTACTGCTTGGCGGCAGAAATAGGTATGGTGGTAGTCCTTCCTCGGACGAGCTCTATCACAAAGAACTCTACTACTCTTTAGTTTAAATTAGGTTTATACTATGTTTATAAATGAGTGCATATTTTATTAACGAACATAACCTATGGTTATAGTAACCGGTTGTCGTGTTGGTGACATTGGGTCAGGTTAGTCACAGATGGTCCTAGGTATATAATTATTTAGTTTCAATAATTTATATTAATAACTGAGAAGTACTTTCGAAGTAAGTTTGTAATTATTTTTAATGAATTACTTGTGTCTTGTGTTTCTGCGAATAATCTAGAAATTCTCAAACGTCATCATCATCACCATCAGCCAATAGACGTCTACTGTTGGACATAGGCCTCCCGAAGAACGCCATGACGATCGATCTTAAGCCTTCACCATCCACAAACTTCCCGCGAACACTTGTCATCGGTCCATCTAGTGGGGGGGCTTCTATACTTCGTTTTTAGTTTGCGGTCGCCATTACAAAATTATTACCCAGCGGTTATTCTCAAACGTGCATATCCGTGCTTTGAAAGGCACGTTTAGATACCTGTTTTTAAAGACAGTTATATAGTCTTGGCCCTATAGGTACTAGAGTTACTAATAATAATAAATAATGCTGGACAATCCACACAGCATCATCTAGCCCCAAAGTAAGCAGAGCTTGTGTTAGGGGTACTAGATGACTGATATACTTAATACGATACAATACATAGATAGATATTTTTTATTATAAGTACATAGAAAATACCCAGAACACCCGGAACAAATATTTGCAGATTGTACAAACATTTGTCCAGAGGCGGGAATCTACTACTACTGCTAATGAGATATCGGAAACACATGGAATGTGGTAGACCACACCCGAAACCTGAACAAATATTTGCAGGATATGCAACTATTTGTCTCATATTATAATTACAGTCAAAAGATTTAGAAAGTGCCTATTCTCGGGAACCGTGAGTGTGAGCTGTAATAATTTATCTCATACAGAGAAATTGTTTTGATTTTAAAGAATTCTTATGGGGGGTGGTGTTTTTCTTCAACACGATGTTTTCCTGCACCGCTACTTTTCCATCTCAAACATTTACCCCCATATTTGTAAAAGAACACACTAGCTAACAATAGTTCATACCATGATTATGAATAGGGCCCTTAGTAAATAATTCTGGTTCAAAGAAATCACTAGCATTTACATTAGTAATAATAATTATAGTAATCGTAAAAGCTGCCTAAATCATAAGCCACGAACAATCAAGCATTCAAAAGACCAGAGTTAATAAAATGTACCTTATAACAACGACATAAAGACTGTCAGCCCAAATAACGTGGCATTTTGAACTCTATTCGTACAACGTTAACGAGTGAGGAACTTTTGAGTTGTAACATTTCACAGTGATACTGAATTTTCAGCTGTATTTTTGTAAATATTAAGTCACGTTTGCTTTACCGCGTGAAATATTGTTTATTAAACCGATGTAAAATGGCGGCGCGCTAAGTATTTTTATTGGAACAATGTTAAAACAATGGGGTGTGTGAGGTTTTAGTTTTCGGGCATAATGCCTTTACTACGCGTAATGCTTTGATTACAAACACCATATACGAATTAGATTACACGCACAGTACAGTAAGACAATGCTCGCCATGACAGAAATAATATAAAAAAATACGATATAATTATCATATTAAGTAGGAACCTAGGTAATTATTTTATTAAATTCTTAATACCAAATATTTACAGCGTTGTTGCTACAAATTTCTAATTGAACTGTTGATCAATCAAATCTTTTCAAATAAGTACCTAACATGTTAAATTAAAGTTTGATAAAAAAGGTTTAAACATGCAGTTCTGTTATTTAAAACAACAGTTTTTTTCAAAGAAGTCTACACTCTACTTGAGAGTGCTGTTTGAAAAAATAAAAACCTCAATTTCACTCCAAACTACCCTCACATTTTCCAACATGGCGGCCGTAGAAAAGGCACGCTCATTCGTTTTCATTCGACATCTGTCACGCGACCGATCCGCCGACTGATAACAAAACTTACTGCTTAGGAAAACAATCATTTAGTTTCAAAATCGACGCTTGGAACTATTATAAAATAAAACGTGTGAAGGATCCCGCATAGACAGACACAAATGTTAGATTAAAGTTTATAATCTAATTAATTGTAGACACGTTGGTGTATAACTTACAAATTACTAGTAGGTAACTATAAAAGCCTAACTAATTGTACATGTCTAGACATTAGTAAATTTAGATTATTTTTGACATAAGTATTAGTTTAACCTGTGGTTTAATTAAATTATACGGTAGGTAGATTACTTATCTACCAAAAAACAAATAAAAATCTAACAATCAAAGACAAATCTCTAAAACATCATAATAACCTCATATTTTTTTAAGCAATGTAATATTACTAGATATTATTATACTCACTTTAAAGCCCTTAGGCATCTATGTACCTACCTAATATCTAGATACTATCCCTACATAATTTTATCACACACTAGAAAGGTATTTTTCCTGTTTTGTAGGCTATTAATTAGGTACATTATAATAATAATTATGGTCTATCAAAACCTTAACTTTTCTAAAGAAACGTTCGAGGTTCGAAAGAGTTCGAGACGAAACGGGATTTTCTAGTCTATAGTTCAAAAACGACATTCTATAAAGTGTTGCCTCAAAAAAAAAAGTCTGTGTTTTGGGGATGTCATGATCAATCAAATCTGGTTGTCGTTCGCACGCCGAGCCGCCATGCCCGCCATGACACGAATTGAGAGCTTACGTCATGCATTGTAGGCGTTTGTCACTTACTGGCCCTTATAAACAAAGCTATTTTCAATCTTATCACAGAGATTTAAGAGTCAACGTTTACTACAACTGTCAACGTCAAAATTTTCCCATAAATTTTTAGGTCAGTGCCAGTCCACATTCCGACACGTATGAAGGGATGAGGGTAATTAAAATTCTGTAATGCTCACACCTATATTAGGTACCGATGTCATACGTCAGTTTGTAATATTTAGCTTTCATTTCACAATGTTCTCGCAAATACAAAAACTATAGCATCCAAAACATCTCTACATTGCATAGAGAGCCATCCATAACTCAAAGATAGTGCCGGTAATCTATGGGCGCTAAGCGATACTGGCCACAAAATATGTAATGACTACCTTTTGACGTCTTGAAAGCCGGTTCCAAAATTAAATGATACGTTTTAAAAATGGAATCGCTCAGTCCCGCCTTTTTTCCTTCGAGATAACCTTTAGTCCATTTGGGTTACCATAAAGAAAAAAAAAAGAAACGTACGTTTTAATTTTTTTAAATGACATTCTTGTGGTTTTTTCTCGCTGGGAATCTTCTGCGAGTAATAAGTTTTCGAACGGCCGGTTTTTGCGTCTTATGGGATTTGTTTCGCAATAATGTTATTTAATTTTGGTGGTGCATTGTCGTGGGTCTTAGACATAAGTCAGCTTGTCAAAACTTTGACGAGTTCGAGCCCTGTTGCTAATTAAGCCCGCGGTTATTAATCGCTTTGGTTATTTAAATCTCGCTTAAGACGCCCGTGGGTTATCGTTTTTTACGATGCGGTTTCGAGATTAGCGTAGGTCAATTCCGAGAAGAAAAATATTAAATTATCTCTTTTGATGATCTGTTCAAATGCTGCGGATTCCTGAAGCATTCGTGTCTTTACATAAGAGGTTTTATATAAAAAGGTCGAGGTTTTCGAACGCAGTGCCTGGGGTCGACATAACCGGCACTTGTTTCTGACAGGGGAGGGTATGATGGACGCCACCCTTAGCCCCGTCTCCCTCTAACCCGGTCTTCGTCATCTGGCACACCACTCGAGGGGACCAGCCACGATTCGTAACACTGAATAATGTATTCCAATAGTCATAATACCTAATAATAATACTGTGACTATTAGCCCTGCTTTGTTATATTTGGTACCCGTGAGATACAGTAAGTTTGGCACAATAAAACATGAACACTAAAGTGAGTTAGGTAGCAATCATTCAGGTGTGTTTTTATGTATTCTTCAAATTGATAGTGGTAAATCAAGAGTCGTTAAGAGCGATGCACGTATCGAATTTTACTACCTCTCGACCCGAACGTAATACCACCGTAAAACTTAGAAAAATCTTTATGTATTACAGGGCAACCCGGCGGAGTTGAGAGAAACGCCCGAGCCAGCGGCGCTCGACGGAGGTGCTGGTGTTCTAAACTAGAAGGGTGTCTCGCGCAACATTATAGCGGGCGCTAGTCATAAATTCCGCTTCATTCATGATACACACGACGAACCCAAAGAATGCTCCGTGTCTCAACCATAAATACTAATAAAACGGCCTCGTTACGGGGACAGTTCGAAAATCGGGCACACGACTTCTTAACGACACCTATTAGGGATCTTCTGTCTGGTCGATTTAATTGAAAAATTGTATCCAGAGCGTTGCAAGAGTTGTATCCGACTCCCGCGCCGGATGCGGGCCCAGACGTCCATTATTCCATTTGCTCATCCGCATGGGGACACGGGAGAGCGTAGCTGACACTCGCCACACTTGCCGCTCCGCGGGTGCGACCTGCGACACTGCCGCCGCCGCCGCATCGGTATTATCTTTCTTGACGCACCTTCATTCTGGTAACACTGTTCTATATTCGATATTTAAATTTCGAAGGGCCCGTTCTAATTTCGAGTAGAAGCAGCCAGTACTCGCCTCGCCCGCGGCTTGTCCCGGCATCACCGCGTGAGAGGTGAGCCGCTCTCCTCCAGTTTTTAAATAGAACGCGTGAGCGATGTTCGACGTACGGATTCGGTCGATTTGCTGGCAGATTTATCGTTCGGAAAGTATCGAGGAGGAAGCGTTAACACTCGTTTTAAGGCCGCAGATGAAAGTTTTAGCTGCCATTCCGTTTTTAATTCAAACTTAAAGCAACAAACCGCGCCTCCGAGTCAGCTGATCGACCAAAATTTTACATCATCATAATATTATTTTATCTGCGTCGCGTGTAATTAATTTTTATAGACTCTAATTGATTTTAAGAAACCATTAACCCCGTAGCCCGCGATTAAGTTACAAATTGTATAGGTATATCATGAATTCTGCGCAAATGAAACTTATATCTGTCTTGAAATGTAAACAAGGAGGTCAATAGCTGGCCCATGAACCTCCGATAGCGACCTCTTATCGTCTGGTGCACTCTTAGGAGGGACATTTGACTCTCTCTGATTTCACGTAAATACGCGCTCGTTAAGATAACGATTTCCTCTCCACTCGGCGCGACGGCGACGTCGCTGTATCTTTTTGCTTTTAATAAATAAAAGTATCAAAATATCTACTTAAAACTACCTACAGGATTATTGTGTCGCCCGCCACACCAATAAAGACCAGACTGCATCTATACAAACAGTATCGTAAAAGCTTGCATCACTGTTGCGTTGTATCTCTACTCAATTTTGCATTCAATTTTCGAAAGTAGAATACACATTCTACACGTACAAACAATTATTAATAGTTCTCACACCAAAATTTCAAATTTCGAATCTTACGAACCAATGTTGCCAGCAAGCAGAAAGTCTGAAAAAAGGTCTCATCATAAATAACGTTGACATAAAGCCGCCCACGCGTGTCTTATTAACGCGTCTGTCCGTTTGTCCGTTCGTTACCTCTATTGTAGGCTATGAATGCGAGATTAGCCACACCGACACTCGTGATTGACTATTTAAACTTCGAATTCTGTGACTGAGGCATTTCTGGACGAATGAAAAATCTCGTTCTGAACCATCTTTCTTTGAAAACGATGTATCATGCCTAACTCTGTCCTTTAACGTTATTATGATAAAAGCGTATATTTTCACCGCCGATGCCAAAATGTCAGCGTCATTAGTCGCGACGGATGGTGGCATTAATTTTTAATTTTGTCTAAAGAGTTTTATCAAGATTTACAAACGACCGATGCGACCGAGACGATGCGACGGCGACGGGCCACGGCTTGATGTGACTTTGGGTATCGGCCGGCGGCGGGGCGACGCGGCGGGACTCGTTCTTGGCAATAATTTGGTCATCGCCCCGAAAACCACGAAAACACTACTCGAAATAAAGTATCCACCCGATACGGATCTCCCGGCAACTCCTAATCTAACAGATAAACCACGTTAATTAAGCGCGACGTCGCACTATTCATCTCTCGAGAAAAGAGAAAATGAAACAAGCGCTAAATAGCCTAGTGATGGCCGGCGAGATTGTGATTTCAAACCTCGTTACCGTTCCCGAAAAAAACATCGATATTGAAAAAAGATTTAAAAAATTGAAAATTCGAAAAAAGAACGCCAATACAATGCTGCGTTCAGGCGCGCTCGGATCGTCCGCCGGCCGGCGAGCGTGTTAGAGCCTCATTGTTCCAACCCTTCATGGTTACTGCTGACTCATCTCGCTTCGATTTATACTATTTAATCTATCTCTCGATTCTGTAGGCGTAATAGACGAATTATATCGATTCGGGAGTCGCGGCGGCGGCGGCAGTGAGATTTGTCGATCATTGATAAAATTACACGTGTTAGTCTGACCAGCAGGCGGTGAAAGAAAAATGACACAATAATTTGAATGGGAAGCATAATATATTTCGCAAGTGTCTAAATAAATGTGGCCGGACGATAATAAATTTGATTTATTACCATATTTCAAGGTGTAAAGATTTTTAGAGACGAATCTTATCAGTAATTCAGAGGATGTGCACCTAAAAAGGATGTCAGACGTTCGGTTACATAATAAACCCTCAAATTAGCGAACGCGCGAATTAACGTGGAATCTAAACTGCGTAATTAAGGCGCGTCTACAAAGAGCCAATTCGAAAATGAACAGCCATATTCAAATTGAAAAAGGTACGCGCCTCGAATAAAACAATGAGGAGGTAACCTGCCCTTGCCTCGAGTCGACTCGGACGCATCTAGACCGCGGCGCGAATTCAAAAATAGAATGGAAGAATTTAAATAACTAATTCGTGGGTGCGTTTGCAAAGCGTCGAACATCAGCTCCGAATTGTTTCCGACGGCAGAACGGTGTTGTTCTGTAGTCTGTGACTCTAGCTGATAGCCGTGAGTTCGACTACCGACCGGTCTGTTTAAAATTTCTAAAAGCTCGCATAAAGTTACATAACGCTAAGAATCATGAGTTCAATATTCACACTTTTATTAAATCTGCTACTCGAGCTCTAAGTAATATAAATTCATCCAACGTCTCGTGTAGGTACACATTTATTAATGGTTTGGGAATTTACGTTTATAATCAATTCCGTGTAGTGCTATTAAGGCAGACCTACGATATCTCGATTTAACTAATCTACACCCACTACGACAAAAACGAGTGACGTATCGAAACATGGACCATAAAGTGGTGGTACGTTCCGAGTTGAAAAATGTCTATTTCTAATCACCGTATAGCATTAAAAAGGTAATGTCTTTGGACCGGTCTCTCGTAGATGTTTTATTATAATAATATATCATTTTGTCGTATATACTGTTATAGTTGGCTATAATATATCAAATGTAATTTATCTGGTCATTCGAGGAGTTGACCGTTTTAAATTTTGGAACTATTTCTTTACGCTAGCAAAAAATGTCGCACAATTATTATTCTGAGGTAGTATTGACGTCATTTCGAGCTCAATGAATATACCTTACCTATCTAATAATTTAGGTAATCTTTTACACAACTTCAAGGAATCATACAAGCAAAGCTCTACTCTACTCTGAGTTATAAAATCATCCATCAATCTAATTTCAGTGGATATGAAATGACGTCAATTTTAATCAAAAGAACTGAAACCACCTATACCATAACTCTAGTGGTTCATTAACTGATCTATTTTAGTGAGTCCGTATCACGAACCGTAGAGCCCATGCTTATGTCATTTATCTATTCCAAATTCAAAATGGATCTACATTCGAAATTAGAAATGCGATAGGCGCGCCAGTTTTTAATTTAAGAACCAACATTTCGTTTTCGAAGATTCGAAATGTTGTTCGCGTCGATAATTATTAATTTTTAAACTTCCTCTTTAGAACTTTAAATTAGAGATTTTATGAGTTATTGAGTATCAACCAAATTAGTAGAGCAACAAATTGGTGCTACGCTTTTAAATTATTTGTATTTAGTGATATCTTATAGATGAACTCGTCAATAACAATTTTGAAACTTAGTTTTTTTTTTTTTCAAAAAATATAAGAAGATTTAAATAAATGTTACTTACATTTGATTTGAATACTTACATTTTAGTAAGTGTTGTTTACCGGCAATAAGCTAGAGCTTTAACTTTTACTGTTCATAAATAAACTGTTAATCATTTCGTGGTAAATGAAAAAATAATAGTAACGTAGCGATAAAATTATCGAAGTGGAAACACTTAATTATATTTTACTATCTACGCTTCCTGTAGCAGACCGTATTTTCACACCTAACTGTAG
Source organism: Colostygia pectinataria (assembly GCA_951394395.1). Lineage (NCBI taxonomy): Eukaryota > Metazoa > Arthropoda > Insecta > Lepidoptera > Geometridae > Colostygia > Colostygia pectinataria. The sequence goes on along the minus strand of OX596365.1, from coordinate 9,941,160 downwards.
AGAAGTTTTGCACCGTTGCCATCCTTAAAATTAAAAAAAACACTAATGTCAGTAATGTCACCTTATCGTTTTCGTGCGGCAATAATGTCGGGGCATTTTTCAACACTTAAAACATAAAATCGAGTTGTTTTTATCAAGAAATGTGAACAGAATTGCCTATACAATACCGGTATTATCTTTACTGCTGGAAGTAAGTGCCAATAATAAGTTTAATGTGTTGCGTACGGACGGTCGACGGTCGCGGCCCGCAGATTGGCGCCGTCTTAGAAAAAAAAAGTTTTACGTAATGGCGGCTGGTTACGGAGTAAAAAGTTTTAATTCTGTTACATTTTAACGGTTTTATTGGTTTTTAATATGTAAGTAATGTTAATTAAAGTGCATTTTGGCTGAAACTGTTATTAAAGTTACACGCCGCGGTAGGCGCGAATGGAAGACACTTGTCGTTTTGAGATATTATGTACATACTTTACAACAAAAATTGCTAATAACCAACATTATTTTAACAAACATGAAAATGTATGTGATATTCTTAGCAATCTTGTTATAGCCTGGAACCACTCTGAAACTAAAACATATTTAACGATGCCTATACTTTTTATATGCAGTAAAAATCGGAATAAAACATGTTTAACATTATCAGTCTGTTAATCTCACCTTATAGGATCGCTAAAGAAATTAAATATTTTTACAGCCAATAACATTTTGCAAACATAATACCTATATAATTTTTTTATTTGAATTAAAAATCAATTAATAACTCTTAAATTATCGCTAAACATAACAACTATAGTACTTTTTATAATATATTGTACAAATGTTATGTTTAAAACAAGAACAACACAGGCCTTACCTACGGTACCATAGTGTAAGTATTTTTTTTTTTCTTAGTTTTTTTTACTCATCAAAAACTTAGAATAGAATACTTGATACTTACTTGAATAGTAATAAACTTCAAGATGTAACTAAGAATGTAGGTACTTAATGTAATTTGTTTTTTTTTAAACATGATGGTATCAATTTATTTTGAATAAATCGAAATCAAGTCTGTTTTCATTCCTACTTTACTTAAAAATATAACAACAAATGATATAAAGTGCAACAGCTGATCAGGGTCGTTGACCTTTGTATTTTTTTTTCATATAGGTACAAGCACATTAAAACGTTTCGCATAAAGTTTTATATCTTTGGAGAAATCAAAAACATTTATGTAGGTTTCAGGGTTTGCGGTAATAAAATATTTTTACATAAATTAATGAGTTTGAGGATTAAATTTATTTTTCTGAAAAATACTAAGTCTTGATTTTATCTTTTTACGTTTCTGACAATCTTCGTAAACCGTTCCGCGAAACTAGAGATGAATGTTTTTATCGGATCTTTTGCCTAATACTTATTAAGTACTCTCGACGGATCTTGGCCATCTTGAAGTTAGCCGTTTCGATGCGCAATGGAGCTTTTTCGAACTAAACTGTCTTTGCGCATCACAAACGGCTAACTTCACGATGGCTGAGATCCATCGATAGATACTACTCGTCCGGGGAAGGACTACCACCATACCTATTTCTGCCGCCAAGCAGTGGTGCTCGCATTGATGTGTTCCGGTGTGAAGGGTATGGTTTCCGGTGAAATTACTGGCACTTGAGGCTTTCGATCTTAGCCTCAGGGTGGCGACCCGCGAGTGATACCTCTGGTATTGCAAGCTTCCATAGGCTGCGGTAACCGCTTGCCATCTTGTGGGCCGTACGCTTGGTTGGAACTTCAGTTGTATAAAAAAAAAAAAACTATCTTTGGTGTGCGTAATACAGGTGTCGTGGGTATTTGAAAGTAACTATATATAACTATATACAAGTTTTATACAAATATCAGCATATCATAAACTGTTAATTTACTCGCGAATAAAGACGAGTTATTCGGAGAATAGTGCCTATTCGAGACTTCGAGTTTGGTCGAATCCAATTAACCTAAATTGGTTAGATAGTACAACATTTATTAATTCGTCCACTATGAATTTATAGATTTCAGAGAAAATTGGTACTACCTAGTATAACATAACCTACGTATTTTATGGAAAAAAAAATATAGTCGGTTCATCATTATTTCGTAAGCGTCTGGTACATAACACCATCTGTTAGTTTTTCAATCGGTTAGATCTGTCAATTTGAACTCCCAACTCGTTTATATATTTACGATTAAAACAAAAAGTTTGTTACTGGGAGACAATACCAAGAAATTGTACTTATTTACAGTAAATTTATAAATTCTTCCACCTTTAATTGTGTCAAAGGCGGCAAATAATGGTCTATTTACTGGAACATCTGCAGTTCTATGAAAACTGTTTTTCATTATGTCTATAATAGGTGTTTTAGTAATATTTTATTTCCAACACGTTCCTTAACTTTTTATAATTCAATGGCAACGATATTGTTAAAAAAATTAAACTATAGTGGTTACAAATTTAAAAAAGAAATGGCACCTGCGGCCGTTTTATTTTAAAACTGAATTTCATGTCCGAAATATTTCGACATAGGTATTTGTTATCTGTTCATTTCGAGCCGAAAACCAGCGCTATCACAGATTATGGTTTATTATGGTGGACAAATTGATATTCTTATCTAGCGTGTCATAAAATTTACAATAGGTACATCGTCGAAATGACCGTACAAGTATTTGGTAAACACTAGTTTTCTGTAATAAGTGTTTTATGAATTAATTTGTCAGGGGAGCATTAAGGACGAGCAGGGGAGCCGCGAATAGATTTAGGAAAAAGTAAAGTTGAAATAAAAAAGTTTTATTTTATAAAATCACAAGGATTGTCTTTAGATAGACTTGAGATTGATTTTTGTTTATGTTTTGTTAGAAAAACAGTCACAAACAATAATTTTTGTATTAACGGTGTTTCGTTTTGTCAGTTTCGTTCTAAAAAATGCATTTTAGTTCGCTTATCTATAGGTTCCGAAAGAAAAATAATCTTCATAAGTCTTAGAACTTACAGTTTAAGTTACGTGTTCATATGCCCGACAATCAGCTAGTAAAGTAACGAATTTATATTATGGTAGTAGCCAAATTGTTACAAAGTTTCTCCTTGTTATGTAAATAATGCAAAAGTTTATTTCATATAAATTTAAAATAAACAAATATTATGATGGCGTGGCACCTACTACTACTTATATTTTTATTATAATAAGATAGTGTTTATGAGTTATCTTCATAATTAATGTCAGAATAATTTCTTTTTTTGTGCAAAATGTAATTATTAATACCAACTTAAACACCCATATTTTTGCGAGAATTAATGACTACATTAGTGTTTCACAAATTTTAATTTGGAATACGCATTTTAATCAATGGTGCTTTGTGTTTATTTATAAACTTTGTTATAAAATATATACAAGCACCAAGGTTAATATTTAAATAGTTTTCTATGATTTAAAACTTTGCTCCCAGTTTTTTTTTATGCACTGCTTAAAGTTTCATTTGTCTAAGCTAAAAGTTAAAGTTAAAAAAAGTAGCATAAAGTTTACTCCAGTTAAAAGTTTGTCTATCAAAGATAATACTTAAAATTTAAACTGCATCTACTTACATGCAAACTCATAATAATTATGATACGTAAAAGCTTGAAAATAATTATTAAATATTTAACTATATCATGTATTAATGCAACAAAATGCATTTTACAGCTTTAGGTAGTACTTAAGTTAACTGCCGTCGGATGGTTTATTGAGTTGTGCATTTGCAAATCGGTGTAGGTATTTGTTATCAAAATCTTCTATACTGATTTTAGATAATACGCTACTAAGATTAAGTCAATATGTTTATTAATATTATGTATAAATATGCCTTTGCTTTTTGTGTCATAATATTTTTGTTACCTATTGGTTTTATATAAATTTTGTTTTGCTAGCACACCCGTATCTACGATTTTATAATGCTAATCATTGGATAAATATATTATTTGTTGAACTTGTAAATTGTCTAAGGTGATTGCAAAATTTTATTGCTATTGTATAACTATGAAATTTACTGAATAGAACCAGGATTTAGGCGATTCCACATTATTATCTTTTTATAGTTTATTAATTTTGAATGAACATTTTTTGCAGCTCTAAAAAAAATATTATTATGGCAGGTAAATCCTGCTCAAAGTTATCTATAGTCGTTTAATCTAATCACTTGATATTTCATATTTAGGTTAATTGTATTCAGATGTTTTTCTACCTAACAGTGAATGGTATTCATGTGAATTATACTTAGTCTTGTCAATTTTATATTTACCTACAAATTAATATTACTTGTATATCTTAAGGAAGGATTAGATATTATGTCCCCTACACCAAAAACAATACGACCCTAAATCTTTAGAAAGTTGTCCCCGAGAATTCCGTTAGGGACATCTTTGTGGGACCAAAAAAAACTTTTCTTTCATTGTCAATTGAATTTTATTGTTGGTTTCTGAGATGCACTCTTTTGTGTCAAACCGTGCGTTTAAAGCCGCTTGTAAAGCTACAGATTTCACTGCGTCCCATCCCTCAGCTCTAAGAGAGCATCGCTCAACAATGGGCACCCCGCTGTACGCCATTTTATTGTTGTGAATTTCAAACTTTGGTTCTTATTTCGTCAGGTGTCCAAAATATGGAGACTTATTCATTTATTCAACTATCAGATTTATTCATGGACTTCATGGGCCGTTACCATGTCTGCGAAAGACGTCACTTATCTACTTGATTATCTCTAGGCATATTATATTCGTTATTAACATTCACATTTCTTTGTTACCTGAGATTTTACACTGCGATTACAATATCTTGACTTTAATATTTCTATTGCATTCATTTTGTTTTCATTATCACCGGTAATGGGTCGGCGGTTGTTAAACGCATTGTAAAACTACATTACGTATTCAGAACGTGTTTCACTTGTTATAACAACGTCCCCGGTGCCGAAACATGGATTATCTACTGTCTTGAGCGTCTCTACCTTCTTTGCTACGACTCTATTTATATTTACTTTTGTTTTACTATGTCAATAAATATCATGGTTCTCCAAATTTGGGGTTAGAGCTTATTCGTTGACAGTTGTTGTTTTTTCAGGGCTGTTATCACTATTATTACTTTCATTATCTGGCGTCTTGTTGTCATTATCATTGAAACTGTGTACTTATATCGCTTTGGCTATCAGCTCTACTACTGGCGTTAATACGTGCGGTGGTGAGGTGAGTGATTATCGGTGCGACCATCAGCTCCATCGGTACGTACCCTAGGCTGAGCCATGAAAGCTCGGCCCGAGCCCGGGTGCAAGGCTCCGCTGGCCACCACGAACGTTTTTTGTCACGGGCCCAATCTAACACAACACACTAGCACGTGCACACATACACATCAATTATTTGACACCGTCACAGCGGCCCGCTAGCTCACTAGTGTCATAATGCACTCGCGACGGTTGTAAACTGACGGTTTTGTAAAGGTTCGAACGCGGGACGCGGCGTGGCCGAGCGAGGCGCGGGGAAGCGGGAGGCCCGACGCGCTCGGCAGTCTGACGGACACTGGCGCGGGCCGCGCGAGCAGGGCCGTCGCCGGGGCGTGGCGGCCAGCCCCCAGCGCACCGAGCCAATCCGTGTGCCGCGAGCGGGGCGCGCCGGCCGCTCTCCCGCGCCCTCCGCGCCACACACACCTCGCGCGCGCCTCGGCCTGGACGGTCGTGCGCGTTTTTTCTACGGTTTTTGCGGCAATTACATGAGAGTTTTCCTCTGTTTGGATTTTCTGCTCCTAATCAAAATTGCTGAGGTCCTCTCGCACGGAACGCTGTGTTGGTATCGATGAGGTGGGGTATGCTTAGATGTGTAGGTATGCGGAAGACTTCCATGAGATATTTTATTTTTATGCTTGACTAAAATTTTAGGTTAGGTATTACCTATTAGCTGATAACGTAAATATAGGAAGACGCAATAATGGTATTGCTTTTCAAACTATGGAGGCTTACAAGTGTGTCGCATTTCTGCAGGGCGCATGCGCGGTAACCCTACTCCGTCAGGATGATGGTAGGCAAAAGTGTTTAATGTGAAAACTTTGTGATGGCGACAGTGACCTGCGCTCGGTCGTTTACATTTCATTTTGTAACTTATTTAGCTTTCAATCCACCGACTAGACCTGTTGTAGTTTTCTCAGTCAACTAATGTCCACAAAACGGCATTTTTAAGCTACAGTACCATGATGTTAATCTTTATCGGAACGCCACTTGGTCTACTTAGGTACATACACAATACATACCAATCCTTTTTTTTATTTTAATTTTACGAAGTTTTATATTCTGACTAAATCGGTACATAAGCATATAGACGTAGGTACTATGGTAGAACAGAAGGGAATTTATCTATTCTACTGTGTAGTGGGTAGGTATACAACTCTTGAAAACAAAATATTTAATCCATGATGAACCATGAAAAGACCTTTGGTAACGTTGAAGAATTTCTTATTAAATATAGGAATGAGTGCCTAAACTTAAGTTTAGCTAATATATTATTTTATTATAAACTTAAGTTATGGACTCATGAAAATCTCCTCAGAATAATTAAATAAATTTATTTTTTTACAAAACATTAAAATTAAAAACATTATGTTTTAAAAAAACTAAATGTTAATCTAAAGATAGTATATTTTTATCCAGCGAAGTGAGTTTGTTCATTATTAAACGAGTTGTTTTAACCAAAAAACAATCATTTGTAGTTGCTGATATTTCCACTGCCCCTTCCAAATCCTTGATCCGTCCCTGTAGTGAAAATCACTTGGTACGTTTCTGTCAATTTTAGTTTAAATTCGGTATTCAGTTTATTCGAGTTATACGTGAGAATATTTGATTGAGGTTGCGAGTTCGATTCCCGCTGAGGGGCGAGAGCTAAAATGCCCTTATTCATTATAGAAACGGTCGTTTTAGCAGCTTGCTCTTCAATATAAAATTCCCCACGACCAAAAAACTCTATAAAGTATTAAAATCTGTATAATGATCTACCAAGCTTCCTCCAGATCGGTTGTAAAATCGCTGAAGAGGAGTAGGATACTTACCTACCAACAAACAGACACGAAAGCAAATTTTACCAGAACTGAAGTAGATACGGGAGAGAGAGTGAAATTACATGGCAAAAGAGACTTAATATAGCTTGCTTAGCATTGTCTTTCGGTACCTAATTCTTGCGTCAATGAACGAGGATGATGGGAGGTTTTGAAAGACGCAGTAGGTAGGTATGTAGCTATCACAGGTTGAAAGTATGTTTATGAATAAGGCCCTTCTGTATTTACTACTTCTGTGTTTATTTAGTGCTGTTTGTTGTGTTTTTGTCCAGAATAAATGTATTTTCTTTCTTTCTTTCTTTAATAACTACGTCTCCGAGTGACGGGCGCAGTGCAGTGCCACGCAGAACTTTTTGACTCATCTTTTGGGTGACACTGCAACACCAATTCTATAAAGAGGAAAGAATTGTATTTTGTTTGTTATGAATAAACTCAAAAACCGATTTCAAAAATTATTTTAACACTAGGATGCCCTGAGTAAAATAGGCTATATTTATAACTAGCGAACCGCCCCGGCTTCGCACGGCTTAAGTTTTCATTGCAGCCATGCAAAGTCAGGTTGCTAGTTGCTAAGAATCACAACATCCTACTAAAACAAACATAAGAACTTTGGATGGATCTAGTTTAGAAATAGAGATGGACACTATTTCTACACTAGACTACCTGTACGGCTGGGACAGGCTACAGATCTAGTGTGGGGAACAGAGCCTATCCGTGGTACTTTACTTCTCCTACTTTACATTTCGGAGAGTGTGCTTCTGAATTACACGATCTCATTCCCCCATCTCATTTCCATCATCGGACGACTAGACATACGGCAAAGCGTCATCGCTTCATGGTCGAGATCCCACCAATGCGCACAAAGCGATATGCATCATCATTTCTCCTGCGCACCGCCAAGGAGTGGAATTCTTTGCCAGAGTCTGTGTTTCCCGATACTTATAACCTGGGTGTCTTCAAGTCACGAGTGAATAGGTTGCTCTTAGGCAAGCGTGCTCCACCGTAGACCACATCATCGCTTAACATCAGGCGAGATAGTGGTCAAGCGCAAGCCTATTGTGAATAAAAAAATTAAAAAAAACTTAGTGCCTAATAACTTTGTATGTACCATTAACATTGTTTTTTGTGAAAATAAATACATTTATTATTATTATAATCTGCATTATGTCCGCGCTCAGGGTCCGCGTTGTGGATTATTACCCAGTCACTCTCGCTTAAGAGTAGGCCAGTGTCCCAGCAGTGGGAACATACGAAGGTTTCTTTGAAGGAAAGATAAAGAAAGAAGTCGATCCCAGTGAGATTCAACTGGAAGGATAGAAGCACTGGTGGTCTGGTAGTGATCCCGCTATTCCGATCCTAAGGTCGTGGGTTCGATAACGGTCGTGCACCAATGAATTTTCTATCCGAAATAATATGTGCACAATGCCAGTGCTCTGATACGGTGAAGGAAAACACCGTGAGGACAGGACACCGGCATGTCTGAGAACTAAGAACTCGAAAATCAGTTCCATCCACCAATTACAGCTAAAAAGTAATCTATACTAATAATATATAATTAAAATACTAATATATAAATACACTACGAAATGACCCGCGCGGTTTCACTCATGGTTTTTCAGCTTTTATGCTATCCCACATGAACAGTAAGTTTATCCGTGATAAAAAGTTACCTATGTGTTATTTCAGAACATAAACCATCTATATTCCAAATTTCATTACAATCGGTTAAGTCGTCACGGAGATACGTGGTAATAAGCATACACACAGACTTTCGCATTTATACATAATATTAGTAGAATTATATTTTCTTTGCTATTTAGAAACTGACGAGATGGATCAAGTCGTTAAAAATGTACCTTATAAAAAGAGTAGGAGTATTTTAAGTAAATCTTACTGCCCTTACAGGTACAGTCAGCAATGAAAGTGGTGGTGAAATCCTATGACATTCAAATGAATCTACCCCTGTGGTGGTATATTTAATTTAACATTTATGAATGTATATATTTAATCGATCTTGTAAAAAAAAATATACATACTACCTACTTGATTGTTATACTTTAAGTACCTGACATAATGTGCAGGTTGCGGGTTTTACTAACATAATAATATAAATAAATTGTGCAAACTCTAAGTAGGTAATGCCAGTATTATTATAATTTTAAAATATAATTTCAACAATATAATATTCAGTATATAAATATTAGACTGTCATAAGTTATATTATGTACTAAGTTGCCTGAAATAAAGATTAAGTATATTATTATCATTATAAATATTATTAAATAGAATTAGGATTTTTTTGGAGTGTTTAGTTGGTTAAACACTCACGAAAATGCGATTTATTCACATATTTAATAGAGAAATAGAACTCAAAATTTATTAATAGAAATAGAAATTCTACTGTGATAGAATTGAAAACATAGAATAGAAGCTAACAGAGATTTAAATTACGTTTTTGAATAAAGACTTTGTTAACGTTGACAAAGTCTTAGGTAACTGAAAAATCAATTGGCAAATTTAAAAACTTTATTAAACTAACTCTCAAAAGCTTAAATGACTGTTTATTTCAATGTCAAAAAAGCTTGGGACGAATGTGCTATAATTCTACTTACTTATCCAAAACAAATAGCAGGGATCATGCCAAAAAAGCGATACGAACCTAGCCTGTGTTATTGCCAGTTCTTTTACGGCATGTGCTGTGACTGAGGTGAATTCAGCTGCTTGTGAAAAATTTCAAAGTGACCCTTTTGTGATTTTATAGAACAAAAATCCATTGACTTTGATTTTAAAGCTAAAAATAATAAGGCATAATTTGATAATATTTATATTAACCAACGATTAATCTACTACAATAAGGCATAGTTATATTCAAAAGATTTACTATAACAAAATCTACTCGAAGACAAATTGATTCGCTTTCCAACAAGAATGTCTAGTTTCGGCTACTGCTAGCGCCATCTATGGACGAGTAGCAGAACTATAAAGTTTCATGAGAACTTTACTGAGTTAAATTTTGAGTACCTACCTATGTATTATTTTTTATAGACTTTTATTATAAAATAGTTAAATAGAGTAATATTTTAAAGCATCTAGGTATTAATATATATTTTTTTCTATGTACGGTGTACGAGAGCACTAGTGGTCTAGTGGTAGTGAGCCCGCCTTCTGATCCTAAGATAGTGGGCTCTCATACTTATACGGGCTATATGCCAGAACGGTGAAGGAAAACATCGTGAGGAAACCGGCATATCCATGAACTAAGAATTCAAAAGACATCCATCTGTGCCATCCACCAATCCGGATTGGGTCCGCGTGGTGGATTGAGACCCACTCTAGCTTGAGTAGGCCAGTGTCCCAGCAGTGGGAACATAGAAGGCTGACATGATGAACGGTGTGTAACCATTTTTTTTTTGTAAGGAATTCTCCTTTAGGTAACTGTAACTTTCGTACAGGAAAATGTTATTTTACAGGTTCTTAATGTAGACTTATATAAAATATTTGTAAAAGTGTAAGATTTAATAAAATTGTAGAGTTCTATGTGATAGAGCTGGCCTGGGGAAGGATTACCACCATACCTATTTCTACCGGCATTGTTGTGTTCCGGTTTAGAATAGAATAGAACAATATTTATTTTGCGCCACACAATAAACATAAAAATAACAATACAAATTAAAACTAAACTATTGTGACGAAAAAAGGCAGCCACTCAGCATGTTTTAAGGGTTTCCGGTGAAATTACAGGCACATGAGACTATCAGTCTAACGTCTCAGGATGGTAACACGCAAGTGATATCTCAGATGTTGCAAGCGGACATAGGCTACGGCAACCGCTTACCATCAAGTGGGCCGTGCGCTTGGTTGCCACTTTGTATGGTATAAAAAAAAATCTCTTGATAGAAACTGCATTAAAGCAACAGATTTAAATAATATATTTAAATCTAAGCGTATAATTAAACAAATTGACGGTTTTTTTATAACACTAAAGTGGCAACCAAGCGTACGGCCCACTGGATGGTAAGCGGTTACCGTAGCCTATGTACGCATGCAACATCTCAGATATCACATGAGACGTTAGATGGAAAGTATCATGTGCCTGTAATTTCACCGGAAACCATACCCTTCGAACCGGAACACAGCAATGCGAGCATTGCTGCTTGGCGGCAGAAATAGGGATGGTGGTAGTCCTTCCCCGGACGAGCTCTATCACAAAGAACTCTACTACTCTTAACTTTTTATGAGGTTTTTAAAATAAATATTACTTTCCATTTGACTATTTACAAAAATCTTTGTACCTTTACCTATTCGATGTTAGACACAACTTTTTGACATGGATCCTTCTCCTGTCCCATTTAAAAGAGTCTGAAATCATGTCCCCAGAGGAATGGAACAAGATTTGGGGATACTTTTTCACTATAGAACGCAACACCATGTGTCTGTGGCATATGGCGGGCTGTAAAAGTGTGGAAGAGGCTGTATTTTTCTAGTACATAATACTTAGATATAGTTCTCTCGGCGGATCTAGGCTTCCGTGAAGTTAGCCGTTTGTGATGCGCAAAGACAATTTAGTTAGAAAAAGCATCGAAACGGCTAACTTCACAGAAGCCTAGATCCGTCGAGAGAACTATACATATGTAAAAGTAAAGTAAAAAGTTATTTATTTGAAAACAGAAAACTTAGGGGCTAGCATAATTCAAACTTAATATGATAAACCTTAACTATTTTACATCATTAGAAAACAACAAGAGTAGTAGAGTTCTTTGTGATAGAACACGTCCGGGGAAGTACTACTACTATACCTATTTTTGCCGCAAAGCAGTAATGCTTGCATCGCTGTGTCCCGGTGTGAGGGGCATGGTTTCCGGTGAAATTACTGGCACATGAGGCTTTCTATCTATGCCTCAAGGTGGCAACCCGCGAGTGATACCTCTGGTATTGCAAGAGTCCATAGGCTGCATAACCACTTACCATCTTGTGGGCCGTACGCTTGATATTGCAAGATCGCTCCCACCCTAGGATAACCTGTACTGTGGGTAGTACATTCCGTTATAAAATCTTCAAATGTGAAAGATATATAATTTTTTAGTAATATTATAGGTAGACAGTTCCTTGCAGATTTTTCTTTTCAAAAAATTTGTGACAATGCCAGTTCTCCGAGACTTATTTCCATCTGTCACCCCGCTGTGTCCGTAGGGTGACAGATTGGACAAAAATGTTCAATCTGACACTCTTTTTGCAATAGGTGACACATTCAACTATTTACGGTGAACAAAAACAGTAGGTAACAACAAAACAAAATATCATATGAAAACCGGCATGTAAATACTAGATGACTTAATATGGGTTATTGTCAAAATCCCTTTGAGACCCTTTTAAAAGGGATTTTGTGAATTTTAATGTCAAAATCCCCTTTGAAATTCAAGTCTAAATTTAGAACATAAAAATCCCATCCATCTTTTTATGCTATCCCACAGGAACAGACATTTTTTTCAGGATAAAAAGTAGTCCAACACTTAAGTCATCTACATTTCAAATTTCATCACAATCGGTTAAGTCGTTACGGAGGTACGTAGTAACAAACATACACACATACACACACAAACTTTCGCATTAGTATAGTCAAAGATTTCTATTAATATAAAAATATAGGTAAGTAAGTAAGTTCGTATGAGTCAGTGGCCAACTAGTGACAGAGTTTCTAGGCCCGAAGGCCTCTGTCATGGCCTAACAACTTCGAAAAGGCCGGGACCGACTGCATAACGAAGTATATTGGTCTATACTAATTTATACTAATCTATACTAATTAATATAATAAAGAGGATAGATTCGTATTTTTGTAATTTAGTTTGTCACGAATAAACTCAAAACTACTGGTCCGATTTCAATTCTTCTTTGACCATTAGAATGCTACATTATCCCTGAGTAACATAGGTTATATTTATTACTGGCGACCCGCCCCGGCTTCGCACGGGTGCGGTTTCATTGCACCCGCGCGAAGCTGGGACGAACTATTTTAATATTATGTGGAATAAAAAGCCTATTCCACACCAGCCAGCCATTCAAAATCCCGAAGCTGAGTGATGCGTACGCGGAAAGGTCTAAGCCAAGATAATTATCCTTTTTTTATTAAAAACTCTAATACCCAATATTAATGAGTCAGATTTAGTTCAGGCATTTTTAATTAAAATTTTAAATGACTGCTTATTTTGGAATATATTCAAAGTGGTTAATTTTATTAATGTCGCATTTAAGAATGTTAAGTTGGTAGGTTATATGCAAAAACAGATTTTAAATTAGTTAAATGACCTCGGTGGCGTGGTGGGTGAGTTGCCGGGTTGAGATGCGAGAGGTTAAGATAAGATAAGATAAATGTTTATTTCAAAATGTTCATCATAGTACACGAATAATACATACTTCAATTTATTTAACCATAAGTACAACAGTACAGAAGACGTCCAATGCGTTATACAAGAACTTTTAAAAATATTTACATTTCTTAACTAATGAGTACCTACCTATTTTACAATGAATAAGTATAAATTTTAAGAAGAAAACAAAAACACTTAACTTAATATTGCTTATTAAGTTAAGTATATTACTTATATTACTTATTACTATATTAACAATGGTAGGTAACGTGTGGTTAAATTATTATACAAGTAGTGTATTACTGTGAGTAAGGAATGATCCGCTACCGGAGGATATATTGAGCTCCTCGTACTAACGAAGTATAAACTTGTATGAAGAAACGAGGTGATCGCTGTTTCAGCTGGTTTTGTGTAATATTACCTTTACAAACACAATATGAGGAAAGCTTACTCATTTATGACAATAGGTATGCTATAGATATTAAGAAAATTAAACTATGATAATAATATTTATTTAATCTACTTTTTCATGCTCTCATGTCTCCGGAGCAAAACGAACTTAAATATTTCGTATTAAAGTTTCGTCGATTCAGGCTGCGCCTAGTGAGGAAGCTGATAGATATTTTCTTTTGATTGTAAAAATCTCTCTGTGAAATAAGTGTCTAATATTATAGTTTCATAAGTACTTACTTGTAATCCTTATCCTCACAGTAATAAACTTTTTTCATTTCATTTTTCATTTTTCAATAAACCATTTAAAATAAGTAAATGAATAGATACAGTGATTAGAGAAAGGTTTGCATAGCAATGTTGAATTTACACGCGAATGAAGTCGGGCAACAGCTAGTTTGATATAATCACACTAACATACCTATTTCTGCCGCCAAGCAGTAATGCTCGCATTGCTGTTCCGGTTTGAAGGGTATGGTTTCCGGTGAAATCACATGCACATGAGACTATCCATGTAACGTCTCAGGGTGGTAACACGCAAGTGATATCTCTGATGTTGCAAGCGTACATCTACGGTAACCGCTTACCATATACTTTCTCGTCTCGTCATCTCGAAGGTGATAGCTGAAAATCAGTGTTTGCTCCTTGAGCAATATTATCGCTGAGCTATAACCTATTTGTCAACTGCAACACACACGTGCTTTTTAGTTTTAAATCCCTAGGTACATACATAGGTAGGTGCCTAGCTTGTTTTTACGAGGTCAATGTTTAGGGCAAATACATTCCTACCTGATTTATGTTAGTGTTAAGAAACTATATTGTTTGCCTTTTTGCACTTTAAAATGTAGGTACGTGTGTTTTGAAGATACAAATAAATGATTTATCTATCTATCTATCTATCTACCATCAAGTGGGCCGTACGAATGCTTGCTACTTTAGTGGTATAAAAAAAAAACTATCACACTAATATTATAAATGCGAAAGATTGGATGTTTGATACTCAATAACTCGACAACCACTAAACTGATTTAGGCTGAAAGAACCAATTTCATAGTGGCATAGTGTTCATAGTGGTATTTGTAACACCATAGAAAAATTGGAAAAAAATATAAGAAGAAAATATAAAAATACTACAGTTTCATCACACGTAGAAATGACCAAAATAATGTAACACTAACTGCCAATCCAACTAAATTAAAAAAAAAAGTTTAATGGGTTAGTAAGGTTTGCTCCTTTTTCTGTATAAAGGACCAATTTCATAGTGGCCTAGATCTTTGTAACACCATAGGAAAATTGGAAATAATACAAGACTAACAGTAACAAACAGTTTTATTTTTAAGTTGACAAACAAAAGTTCTAATATTTATTAAAATATTTATTGTGTTGAGTTTTCTATAACGGGAACACTAGAGGTTCGCCATGACAGTTATTAGCAATGATCACATGACGCATCTTGACTTTGACAGTATCTAATAACCCAGTTGTTCGTTAAACCCGCCATGTTGTTTTGCATTGTGTTGCACTCTTTCACAAAGATAAACTTACTTTAGATTATGAAAGAAGCTGAAATAAAATAAATAAACAGTGATAAACGGTTTATTTAATGATTATCTAATTATCTAGACCCCTACAAAGGACCAGGGCCCGGCTCCATACTGCGTGAAACAACTCCTTTAAAACATAGATAGATAATGACTGGGAATATGAGTAAGGCTACTTTTATCCCGAAAAAAAAGCACAGTTCCCGAGATCCACGCGATAGAACGCCCGACCACGAACGATTTGACGACCGATTTAGCGCAGCGGGCGCAGGACCGCCTGCGACGCGGAGGTTGCGGGTTCGATTCCCGCCACGGGTCAAATGTTTGTACGATCTACAAATATTTGTTCCGGGTGTTCTGGGTATTTTCTATATATAATAAAAAATATTTATCTATGTATTGTATTGTATTAAGTATATATCTGTCATCTAGTACCTTAGCACAGCTCTGTTTAACAGCAGCTTACCTTGAGGCTAGATGATGCTGTGTGGATTGTCCAGTATTATTTATTTAAAATTATTTATTTATAGAAGTCGCGGGCAACAGCTATTAGAATTATAAATTCATTTATGCTCTTCAAATTAATTTAATTAATTACGCTAATACAATTAAAATCTCTTTACATGTTTATGATTTCCTGTAACTTTTAAACTTAAAAATAGATCGTTCTTTTGATCTAAATTAATAATCTTTTTTGCATAAAAGTATTTATAGACTAGAAAATATAAGAACAGTTTTTTTTTTTTTTATACAACTGAAGTGGCAACTAAGCGTACGGCCCACAAGATTGTAAGCGGTTACCGCAGCCTATGGACGCTTGCAATACCAGAGGTATCACTCGCGGGTTGCCACCTTGAGGCTAAGATCGAAAGCATCATGTGCCAGTAATTTCACCGGAAACCATACCCTTCACACCGGAACACAGCAATGCGAGCATTACTGCTTGGCGGCAGAAATAGGTATGGCGGTAGTCCTTCCCCGGGCGAGCTCTATCACAGAGAACTCTACTACTCTTGTAAACAGTGTAAACTTTTCTAAATTCTCAAGGTTAACATGTGTTTTATTAGTATGCTAAGCAGGCCTACTCTCGAACAAGAGTGATTAGGACTTTTTACATAATCCACCGCGCGGATCCCATGCGGATGCGTAGACGTTTATTTTTGCATTTTGCCGGAATAAAAAGGCATCGTCATCATCATCATGGCAGCCTTCTAATGTTCCCACTGCTGGGACACTGGCCTACTCTCAGGGGAGAGTGATTGGGTCTTAATCCACCACGCGGGCCAATGCGGATTGGTGGATGGCACATGTCTTTCGAATTTTTAGTTCTTGGACATGCCGGTTTCCTCACGATGTTTTCCTTCACCGTATGAGAGCACTAATTGCGCAGATAATTTAATAAAAAGTAATCTATAGCTATTATAGACTTTAATCTATCACTGTGGCAAATATCATCTATATCTGTTCAGCCTTTAGAGTAAAACGTGTGGTTGAGTAAAACATAACCTACATCCATCCTAACTTATGCATTTATAAGTTAATTAAATTATCATATCAGCCGATAGACGTCCATTGCTGGACTTACTGACTGGCCTACCCAAAGAGCGCCCATGACGAACGATTTTTAGCCTTCACCATCCATCGACTTCCTGCGACCGCTTTAATGTCATCGGTCCATCGAGTGGGGGCCGTCTTACACTCGTTTTCCAGTTTGTGGTCACCGTTCGTGATAGTAAGATCAAGGAAACTTTTAATTTATTTTATTGATCGTCATATTTTCACAACCCAAGGATTATTTCGAGCACACGAGACATGACTCAATGGCTCAATTGGGCCCTCGTATTCAATGGAAGGCTGTGGGTTCAAGTCCCGCTTGAGGCAAAAACTTATAGATATATACTTTAGTACCTATTCTCTTAGTAACACTATAAAAAAACTAAGAAACCGAGGGACATTTTTAACGATAAACGGAGGTTTTCAAGTCAACGCGTATATTTGGGACATTTTGTCTATTAAGAAGTAAATTTAAGTTTTCTCCGAATAGGGCACTAAGCTGGGTCTACGACACATGTGCTACCTCTAAAAGTAATACATAGATTAGTTATGTCACTCGACACTCCGCGCTCGCAGCCCATAAATATGTTCCCTTCAAAATATTTCTGTTTCAACAAAAAATGGCAAAGTATAACCGCTTACACACTTGATTTTGAAGACATCGGTGGTGTATTGAGCGTGCCTGGGTGAGATATGTGGCGGGATCTGTCCCCGATGCGGGACAAATTATTAAAAATACAATTATTTGTACTGGGTTTTGTATTATAAAACTATGTAATATCTGGTTGCAGAGCTTTGCTTAGTTTAGAACTGCGTAAAAATATCCGCGAATTATTAATTAATTAATTTAATTCCAGTCACACTGCTCTTTTACAATTGATTATTACAAGGATCAATAACATTTTATGGGCATTTATCGCGTAATAAAATGATAATTAGTTACTAACAAGTTAAGTATAAATAAAATTCACTAGGTAATTATAATTCTATAATTGTATATTTTATAACTTTAGTAATATGATCGGCATATAAAAAAGTATCTAAGGTGATTAGAAACTAATTCGTTTAATTGGGATTAAACTAAATTAAACTTGACACATTAGTATGCTTTGAGAACTCACTAATTGTAATTAGCAAGTTAATCATAGATAGATAAATCATTTATTTGTATCTTCAAAACACACGTACATTTTAAAGTGCAAAAAGGCAAACCATATACAGTTTCTTAACACTAACATAAATCAGGTAGGAATGTATTTGCCCTAAACATTGACCTCGTAAAAACAAGCTAGGCACCTACCTATGTATGTACCTAGGTATTTAAAACTAAAAAGCACGTGTGTGTTGCAGTTGACAAATAGGTTATAGCTCAGCGATAATATTGCTCAAGGAGCAAACACTGATTTTCAGCTATCACCTACGAGATGACACAATGAAATATCCTTGTGCATGTCTACTTGGTGATTGTTGAGTTAACGTAATAATGTAGACGATCTATAGACAGCTCAACTGAGCCAAAACACTACGGAAGCGTTATAAATACGTAAATATGTTTTTTCTGATGTTTTCCTTCACCTTTTAGGACTTTACACACGTTTTTTTTTTATAGAAAATTCCCGAAAAACTATTTAAGTATAGGTAGGTCGTGCCCTTATTTCATGTCCTTATTCCATGTACTTATTTCATTGTTTTTAGGTCATACGGGTTTCCTAACTATATTTCCTTCACCGTTCGAGAACATTGGAATTGAAATATGGAACATTTTACATTAATCTAGTAAGTAAGTAAGTAAGGTCGTGTAAGTCAGTGGCCAACTCTGGTGACAGAGTTTTTAGGCCGCCGGAAGGCCTCTGTCATGGCCTAAGACTTTGAAAACTCCGGGACCGACTGCTTAAAAATCTAGGTGTATTGCAGATTAGAGAGAAAGATACAATAATAGACTATCAGAGCTACTAGCTAGAAAGGATTGTTTTAAACAAGTTACGGGCAAAATAACTACGTCAGGATAGCGCCTTAAACACGGGCACACCCAGAAGGTATAAAAACTAGTGCTTCTACTTGAGTATAGCCTGTGGGAGCCATGTCGCCCCGCCCTCAGATTTGCATATGCAGCCCCACTGCTATTAGGTTGGTAGGTAATTTGATGGAATTGGTGCCTATATGTTGGCGTTCCTTTTTTAGTAATTTAACCTTTTTGGAAGAAGACTTCTTGTAACTACTGTGGTGGGATGGCCATTTAAATCAAATCAAATTAAAATAATTTATTCCACATTTTAAAGTCATTATAGTGGTTTGTCTTTAGCTATCTTGTCAAAACGACATGGGTCCATTTTAATTATTTTTCTAGTGTTATTTTAAGTTTTATTGCGTAAATTTGGTGGCAGTTTATCTAATTTAACTTGTTTACTTAGCACAAGTGTAAGTACCTAATTGAAATGGAGGGGTAATCTTGGATACTAACATGAGATTATTAGCATTATTATCATTAACCCACTATCTTAATTAGGTCAATAAAAATAATTATATTAAGTAAATAATAATCTCATTATTACACTGTGGACCTAACATGAGTATTTTGTCTGAAATACTTAAATCAATTTTTATTTTGTTTTTTTATTTTAATTTTAATCTGGTTTAAATTTTTCGAGATAAATTAAAGTTTTCCAAACTCAGAAAGTGTGGCTACACAAGATTTTCAATTAATTCTAATGGCACGACATTATCGTAACAAATGACTCGCGTGATCTAGGCGAGTATGTTGCCGATAGCGAGTCAATTAATATAACTAAATTATATTAGGCCGTTGCATCACTTTGAGTATAGCCTGCGGTCATACTGAGTGAACTACTGAGCAATTTACTCACTATCTTAAGTGTGTATTTACAAAAAATAATGTAACTATACATAATAATTGTATTCTATCAATAAAATTTATTTTTGTCTGGGTCTTAAAGTATAGTTCTCTCGGCGGATCTAGGCTTCCGTGAAGTTAGCCGTTTGTGATGCGCAAAGACAATTTAGTTAGAAAAAGCTCCCATTGCGCATCGAAACGGCTAGCTCCACGGAAGCCTAGATCCGCCGAGAGAACTATACAAGCTTTGATTAATTTGGAGCTAGATATTGCTGTGTTAAAATGTCCGCCAATAGTATATAAATTTAATACTAGCTAACGCGGCGCTGTTTCACTCGCGTTATTTTTTTCGCAATTTTTCCATAATTTCTCACCGTTTAAACCTTCCCTGGACTTCTAAAAATATTTCAAGAAGCAACATTAGCGATATCGGTTCAGCCGATCTCGAGTTTTAGCGAGACTAACGCATAGCAAATCATTTTAATATATAACAAAGAAGAATATTATCTTATTTATCTACCTTAAGTTTTGTTTGACCGGATAGTCATAATTTGACCTGAAAACCAGCGGTGACCGGAAATAAACTGACTACAATCTACTCATGGATCATGATGGATATAGTGAGCTAATCTAAATATAATAAGCTAAAATTTTAAGCAGAAGCTTGCATTAAAATGCAAGTCTTTTCCTACACCACCTACATAAGCCTAAAACACACATAAAACCACAAAAACCGCAAGGCTCCGTTTTGTCTATGCCACCTATAAGACCACAGACAATTGATGGTTTTATAATTGACATGTCATCCGCCGCCATAGAGCTTTTTATAAACCTTTCTAGAGCACTCATTCCCTCCATTGTTACATGAACTTAGTCAAATAATACATCGAGGAATTAATATAATAATTTTCTATAATTTAAAATGGTGATTGATTACGATGACTAAGCTTGTTTGAGCATTCTTTTCGAATTTCGAACACTTGTTCGGCACTTCACGGCGCGTCTTAAAAAATAATATTGTCTATGAATAGGTTTTTTTAAAGTATCGATTTTGTTTAAGTTTTTAATGCTTCGTTTAAATGTGCGAGAGTTGTAGGTGTTTTATAGTTGCAATGTGCTGTATCACGTTACGTTGTTGGTTGAGTTTTTGTTTTTTATAACGTCCGTTAAGATGGCATCCGTGCCGAGGTAGGTAGGTATAGCGAGATACTTGGTTTTCAATCTTTTGATGTTTAGCATAATGTAGTTTTTTTTTTGTGGGTACTCCCTTTTCCGCATTTGGACTCGATGGTTGGTCCATTATGCGTGGGTAGCATAATGTAGTATATAAGTAGAGTCTGTGCATTAGAAGAAATATTGTACCTACACAGGTAGCCGTAACACAAACTCTACCTACCTAAAGCGTGGTCTAGTCTCGAGTTAGAATATGATTGATGGTTGGGTTGGGCACATGTCTTTAAAATTCAGTTCGAGTACTAGTTTTTAGTTAGTTTCCCTACTTTGTTTTAAAACCAAGCATTAAATTAACTGCTAAGCATTTATACCCTCCCTTCATAAATGAAACTGTCCTTTTAGCAGCTTGCTAAGTATTGTCTTGCTAAGTAAGAGCACCGGTGGTCTAGTGGTAGTGACCCCGCCTTCCGATCCTAAGGTCGTGGGTTCAAACCCGGTCGTGCACCAGTGGATTTTTCTGTTCGAAAAAATTATGTGCCAGTGCTCTCATACGGTGAAGGAAAACATCGTGAGGAAACCGGCATGTCCAAGAACTATAAATTCGAAAGACATGTGCCATCCACCAATCCGCATTGGGTCCGCGTGGTGGATTAAGACCCAATCACTCTTGCCTGAGTGTAGCCAGTGTCCCAGCAGTGGGAACATAGAAGGCTGTCATGATGTCATTCTTAGGTTCAAAAAAGTCTAAATATAAGCGTGCTATAACTTGATAGCGTAGTATCAGGACCGGTTTACATTATCTCGTATCGTGTACGCACTCTGCCTCACAGAACTCACAGCTTATATTGAAACACTATCTTTTAAAGCTATAGGGTAGCTTCTATACACAGTTTTAAAATAAAGTCACTTCCCGCAGTCTGTCCCACTGTATGCAATAATTGCCCTGGATGATGATGGTTTCATAAATAGTAAAAACATTGATACTTATGTCTAAAGAACAAAAAATAAAACAAATAAAAATAAAATTACAGGATTTGTTTCTCACCTTTGGATTTGTTTTTGAAGTTAATAAGATTTTGGTAAAGGTCAGTGGAAGTTTATTGTTTACGTTGCAATGGGTTATTTTGAGAAGCTATTGAAGTGTAATTTATCAATTGTCAAATTTAAAAACTTAATTAAACAAAATCTGTCTCAAAAAGCTTACTATAAAACAACCGATTACCTAGATGATAAAAAAGCTTGGGACGAATGTGCTCCAACTCTACTTGGAATCCATAACAATAGCAAGGGTCATGCCAAAAGAGCGATAGGAACCCAGCCGGTGTTGTTGCCAGTTCTTTTACGGCATGGGCGCGTTGGAACTGGTGTAAATTTTCCTAGCTTGTAAGACGTTTCAAAGTGATCCTTGTGATTCTACTGAATAAATAATTTTTGATTTTGATTTTGATTTTGATTTTGAGTGAGGGATACAAGATATAGGTTAACTTGAGTTTTACTATTTTTAATTACTTGAATTGCCTTACGTTCTTAATACGCCATAATCTGAGCGGGCAAAAATAAAATAGACATGATTATTCGTTAACCTATGAGTAGTTTTTTTTAATAGGCCAAGGGCCTTTAGTGTCGTACGTTATCTGGGATCGTAACATGAGTCTGCATTGCGTAGATCATGATCTACAAGTCTCCTCATTGTTGCACCGGTTTGAGTACATGAGCTATTATTTGGCTCCACCAATTAACCACTAAACTAAAGCGCTCGGGACGTAGCTGACTAAGTTGTTCATAGTTGTAGTTCTCACGCCGGATCTCGGCCGTCGTGAAATTAGCCGTTTCGATGCGCAATGGAGCTTTTTCAAACTAAATTGTCTTTGCGCATCACAAACGGCTAACTTCACTGAAGCCTAGATCCGCTGTGCGAACTATAAGTAGGTACTTCTGCGTAGTCACCATTTGGAGGGCTTTGTAAACCAAGCCAAATTAGGTTAGACTTAAGCAGAGCACATGATGATTATGAACACACAAATCACGTGAATAGTCTTATCACCACATTTGAATTATCTATGTTGTGGGTATCAAAAATTACGAGAACCAGAATACCAGAAGGTCACTTACGTTTAGGTTTTGTTTAATAAAAATATTTTGAGATTGAATTTGAACCCGCAAACTCTCACTTCTCAACCGGGCAACCCACCAAGCCACCGATGTGTTCATCGTTAAATAACAAGGAAAAAACCAGTTGGCTACACGAACCAAGTAATATCATACTTGGGCTGGAGTGCATGGCTGCACTGTGAATCACGACCATTAGTCATGCGGGGCTGATGATGATGGATCGACGGCACGTGCCCATGTTGACCCCACCAGTCCACCACTATGGGAATGGAAATCTGTATAGAGATGCTTATCTAGAGTTTAGACCGTGCGTTGATTCCAGTCCGGTTAGCTTGCGCGGTACCGGAAAAAATTTTTCGTTTTTTGAATTCGAATTTTTTGTTTAAAATAACAAATCAAGTGTAATTTAGAAAAATATAGGCCTCAGAATACTTAGGAAGGATCTCTGAAAGTCTGTATAAAGACTAAAAGACCTCAAAGTTGACTATACCATAGTTATCGCAGACACGATACCTTCAATTTTTTGTTGTTTATTAGGGTAGTAATATAGGGCAGTCAAAACACAAAATGTATAATATAAATGTCCTAAAAACACTGTAAATCATCACAGATTTATTTTGAACATTTAAATAAACAAACATCAGTCGTAAAAATGTAACAAAAGGCACTCGAAAATTTGCTCGCAACGCCCATTTAACAGATTTCCTAAGAGGATCATATTAATAATAATTTCTTCAGAAAACCGATGGTCCATGTGGTCGGTGCCAACTTTGGAAGAAATAAAAAAAAAACTATCCGCACATGACGCCTGTTCCAAATCCGAAATTCCCTCCAAAACGATCTCACGCTGAGAAAGAAAAAAAACTCCGCCCGATCTTTTAGTTTTTTTTGTGAGCTGCCATTGTGAGAGCACCCGCGCCGGACCCTAGACTCTTTATTAACAAGATTTTGAATATTCCATTGTCGCTAACACTTTCTATGTTTGAAATTTATTTTTTTTACCCGTATTTTGGACATTTCGCTTGAATTATCGCCGGCCAGTTTTGTTAAAAGGTTTAAGACGCCGATTGCTCTTTTTTTTCATAAATGTCAGTGAATGGGTCGTTTTTGACGTGGGTGAGCGCGTGTATAATTGCTATCAGGTAGTTTCGAGCTCGGAATCTGTAATATATGGATAATTAAAGGACGGCTTAAGGTGGAATTTTTGTCAAAGTTTATCGGCGTTTTGATTGAGGTTACGACTCTCGGCTGTTATGTTCTCTATAGTCCGTGAAGACGTTATTCGGGGACGTGGGGCGGTAGCTTTATGTTCAGATATTAAAATATTCCAAATATAAAGTTTAATTTCCCAATTGAGAGTCGATTTGTCTTGCTAGATTATAAAAACATCGAATGCTGCTCGTTAATGCGACGTGGACCATAAAAATGGAATAGGTTCTATTTCTGATTGGGTATTATTTTTAATGGTTGATGTTTTATAAAAGTTTTTACTACTAATGACGCACTCATGTGCTGGGCTATTACATAGGTTTAAAAGCCTAAATAAGTAATAAAATGTTTAAGTGTCGAATGATGCCTTTAAAACTGATATTTGCTTTTCCATAGATGACCCTCTGCCCATTACGATTCGTCATAATCACATAGAGTATCAAGAGATTGAATGTTCATATCAAAGTAAAATTCCGAAAACCAGTAGATAAGTACCAATTTATTATTTATTTTACTTTGTGACCCACTTAGCTTATTTTATTTTAAAGCTTTCTATTAAGGTAGGTAAGTAAATAATTGTTTAATGATGTAGGTATGTACCATGGGGTTTCGTACTCAAGTTCGAAGAACGATGCGCGATGTTCAATACCTCGAAGGGTATTTACTTCAACGGAACAAACAGTTCATTAATGGGTTGAAATTCATTACAAGTCAATAATATATTTTTTTGATATCATACTTTCATGTGTAGGCTCTTAAAAGTATCAAAAACAAGACTTTTCTTCTTAAGCTTAAACCTTGACCTAGACTTTCTTATGATGTTTAAAAATAGAATTGCAATGATAAAATTGTGATATTAGTCAAGTATTTTACTACCTGCTAAAATTATAAGTTCTTTATTTATATTAGAAAGATCTGCGTGGCAAAAGTAACAAAAATTGTAAAAGCATAATGTCAAGGGTATGTGACTCTACCAACTATCCACTGGAGTCTCCAAACAACCCCGATTTCTCCTCAGCCAAAACAAATCTACAGGCCACAGCCATTCAAAACATTTCTATGCAAAATCCGAGACAAAGAAACCTATGCAAGTGGAAAAACAACAATAAAGGTGTAACAATGCATACTAATTAACTTGTGCCTGTAACGACGGCCATCTTTAAGAGTTATTACACCATAAATTCAGCATTTAAATTACTCTTTCATACGTCGAAAACTAATCGAACCGCACTAACTGCTCTCTGTCTCTTATTTTATTTTAAAAAGCAGAGACAACTTTTTTGTTTTGCCCCGTGCTATTGCTACTGTGCGCGTTTAACTGTCAAATTTGAATTTGAAATTGGAACATGGCAGATTGATCGAGTTTTATCCTGCTGTTCTAAATTTAAGATTGCTGTCAGATTTACATAAAGGGTACGAGTTTATTTAGCGTTATAAATGGCCCATGTCCTATTAACTGTCTGTGTGTGGCACCCATTTTGTTAATAGTCTTCTGATTTTCTAACTGACGCCTTTTATCGATGTAATTTTATATTTTTCATCTTATTCGGATCATATAGTACCTATGTAGGTATGGAGGTAGGACACAGCTAGATAAGGTGTGTGTAGTACAGCTTCACCTCTTCATTTAGCACAACAATACGTTGTAAACCTTACCGTTCCAATTATTTCTAATTGTACGACGTACTTTACGATCACATTCGTTTTAACGAGTTTCGTGCGGAAATTACTCATCTCGTCCGAAGATTGTTTATGCTCAAATTACCATAAATAATGGAGGGAATGACACTTCGGACAGTTGGATAATGTCTTCTTTTCACGTGGCATTTGCAAAAAGTCCCCTAGAATTAATTACTGTAAGGCTTTGCAGCCTATTTTATTCATTGTATCAATATCTAATGCAAGAAATAGAATAGTAATGAGTTAGAGAAAACGTCGACATAGACTTCCTGCAGGCACATAGGTTTTTCTTCTTGCATAAATTCAAAGACTATAACATTAACTATGTACATACGCAAGTAATTAAGTACTTATATAAGAGCCATTATTTAATGGTTAATAGACAAGTCACTGTCATTCAAACCACACGCAGTTTAATAATGCAACCACAACTTGTTTGCTTGTTGTGGTTGTTTCTTGCAAGTAAGTAACCATTACTGTTAAGATACCAGCATCGTTTTCAATAGTCTTCTTGTTAGTAATTATAAAAGCCATCTTACTACGTCACTATTACTAAGGTATAATGTGTATACCCACACAGCAGCAACAAAACAAAACTAATTACAGCAGTTATAAAAAAAATGTTCTAGTATGTTGAATTCAAAATCGGAATTGTGTTGGGATTCGAAGCGCGCGCATTGCGGTTTCATGCAAGCGCAGCGCAGATAAAGTCTGAAGACAAGCCGACAGGTCGCATGCTAAGCTCCACTGCTATCTTAAATCTCTTGCCGTGTCTCACTTGTTTCACATCTTTATCAAAAACCAGCCTTACTTTTAATAACAAACACACACAATGTTTGCTGTCTAATCCTCACATCCTCGGTTTGTTGTCCGACGCCGAACGGTAGCTATGAAAATTATGACATACGGCTCTATCTTATCTATGGCATGGCCACTCTAAAACATATGCTCGGCGCCTAATGGAGTACTTACTAATTCAACACTTTCGCCCATTAGATCGGATTCATTTGCGCGGCGCGGCGAGCGTCGAGCAGTTTTGACAAAGCGTGTTCTGTTTTTGCAAATTTATGTTGCAAGTTAGACTTTTTAATGAAAGAAAACTACAATTTCTTTGGACGAATAGGAAAAGGTTAAAAAATGGCGGGTCGCAGCGCACGGTCACTAATTTCGCGCCCTTTCACCCGTCAATCAGACGTCACGACATCGTGAATGTGAAACTGCACTGAAATTAGCGAAGATCCGGGCACGCCTGCAATGTAAAATGGCCACGATTCACTAAATACAGTTGTAAAATGTAATAAGAAAATAAAAGCCAGTGATTTAATCAACTCGTGGCTTTAAAATGGATTTAGGCACGTGTGAAAATGCCTGCTATCTGAGTTTTCGCGCGACTATCTGTCAAGTTGACGTTTGCTTTTCACGCGCTAATTTTCACGCTTTCGTAGTTTCGCACTCGTAATTATTTGAGATTAGGATTAGGTATGTATTTGTCCTATTTTATCTTATTTTCATTATTTGTTGAAGTGATTCTGCTTAAAAACCTAGTATTAAAGTTACTGATAATAATATACCTTCAATCTACTTTATCAACTGACTAAGTACCTACTACTCAATAACACAGCTCTATGGTGCGTTCAAAAATGTTTCTTATTCCTCCCCAAATAGAAACGAAAGGCAAAAATTCAAATCAAATCCAATTAGTTTACTAAAAATATTTCTCTTAGTTGTTGTGGTTTTCGCTAAAAACTTCTTTGTCGATTGAAATTGTTGACAAAATTTTCTCTATTCTCTACAACTGCGATCACAATCAACAGTTTTATTTTTATTTTTGTTACTTTAGCTATTGTCACTGGCAACGTTTAATAATTTTCGTGTTTATTAATCTTAAGGGTTTCTGACGTGAATCAACTGATTTCAAAGTCTCGCCGAGAGTGTACGGCCGTCATTTTAAATTCATGATAGGTATCATCCGCACGTAAATTGCCAGTAAGTGAAAAGGTTTCATTTTAAACTGTCATCTTCAACCATTTTTATTTGAGCGCTCATTATAGCTTTCAAATTAGGTATCGGAACGAGTCAGTACAGTCAGCTTCAGTCAGGTTCTATAGCATATTGTAGGTACTAAAATATATTTATCATAATTTCGCTAATAACTTTTATAAAAATAACTCTTTACCGATATACCGGTAAGTGAAAACAGACGGGTGTTCTTAAAATGAATTTTCCATAATATTTAACTAATGCAACATAAAATGCGTTGCCTTCGCCCAAAAACGGGTTCTTAATACGAAATACACAAATATCAATTCAATCTTGTAATCTAAATTAAGTACCTAGGTAAGTAGTTAATAATAAAAAATAAACTTGTTGACTTTTTTATATTATCTAAGTACTTTTACTTAAAATAATGTGTTGTAAAAATTTGAGGGTGGGCTATGTCCAGCAGTGAACGCTTATCGGCTGATATGATGATGATGTTGTAAAAATAACTCGAAAATACTCCGTGATTCAGTAGGTCAATGACATGATTCACTTTGTGAGCTCCAAAAAGATTTATAGTACATTTTTGAATAAAAGTTAAACCAAAAATATCAGCCAAGTTACATTTTCATAATAGCTCTTGTCTCAACCTGATTTATGAAAAAACGTTTAAAAAAAAAGCAGTCTAGCGATTTTTTGTTTATTCGATAATTTGTCGTGCACATATTTTACTCACGACAACTATAACCGGAGTCCGGATTAGGCTTTGACCGGAAGTTGATTTACATCAGTCAAGGCTATGTAGCTACTTTTAAGTTTTAAAATAAACCACTGCGTAATATTACCTAGGTTAGTAAATACTCCACTTTTCCTAGCTCTGAATATTATTGATTTTCAGATTTTGTTTAGTCAGTTTTGTTTGAAGAGTTAAGACTATAGAGGTTAGAATTCATATTTAAATTATTAACGGCTATTTACCACTTGAATTTGTCATTTATGCTGACGTTTCGACCACGTCGCGGTCGATTGCGGTACTCATGAAGAAGAGCTTCTAAAAAGCTTCGAAACGTCAGCATAGATGACAAATTCAAGTGGTAAATAGCCGTTAATCATATAATACAGTTTTGTTTTCTTGATTTGAACGCCACTTAGGCTGGCCTCACACATTCTGAATGACTCTCTGGGTTCATAATCTGAATTCATATTATTAATTCAGAAAACCTAACAGAATACTGCTCAAGATACAGGGGTTGTCTACTCTAGTTCAGATGACGATACATAGATGTTTTTTTTTATGTCAGCAAGTGACAAGACGATCAAGACGCCTGCCTGATGTTAAGCACCACGCCTGACTATAACAGATGCAGTGCCACCCAAAGCTTAAAGTGTCGATATCTCTGTATCGTCGATGGTAGATGTAAGAGGTTGACTGTACCTACAATTTAGTTAGTCCGTGGGAGCGGTGAACATTAAGAAAAATAAATTATACTCAATAATTAAGCTTCGATTTCCCGTGAAATTGCCTACTTCTTTATAAGTAAAATACTTTTGTTGGATATTTCATTGAAGACGTCTTAAAAATAAAATTACCTCAAAGAACAAATTATATATAAGTTCTGCTCGCGACTTCGGTCGCTATTTCAGGCTCAGAACTGCTACTATTTCAAGTTTCATCCACACCGTACCAACTTGATTGAAACATATCTATGTATAATAAAATATTAATAAAAAAAATATATATAATTTTTATACTAACTTAATTATTTTAATAGGATTTGAATAATTTTGCTATGCGAGTAAATAATTAAAATTACTAAAGAGTTCTCTGTCATAGAGCTCGTCCGGGGAAGGACTAGCTACCACCATACCTATTTCTGCCGTTCGTATACGTACAGCGTACAGCCTACTTGGTGGTAAGCGGTCACCGTAGCCTATGTACGCTTGTAACATCATAGATATCACTTGCGTGTTATCACCCTGAGACTTTAGATGGAAAGTCTCATGTGCCTGTAATTTCACCGGAAACCATACAATTCGACCGGAACACAGCAATGCGAACATTACTGCTTGGCGGCAGAAATAGGTATGGTAGTCCTTCCCCGGACGAGCTCTATCACAAAGAACTGTAGTACTTTTAATATTTTGTTTTTTTTTTCTAGTAACAGATAGATTGATTGGTAGATATCTTCAGCAAGAGTGTTTTGGTGGGTACCACCGCAGTGCCAGATATTCTACCTCCAAGCAGCAGTGTGGAAGCTGCACTGTGTTTAGGTTTGAAGGGCACTGTAGCAAGTGATATTACTGGGAGACATTATGTCTCGGGGTGACGAACGTAGTGCAGTGCAATGCAGAGTTTCTTAAAGCTTTGAGTAACTGCACTGCACTGCTAGATAGATATTATATTTGTAGATCGTACAAACATTTGACCCAAGCGGGAATCGAACCCGCAACCTCCGCGTCGCAGGCTCAAAAAAAAGCTAGAAACCCAGCCGAGTTTGTTACCAGATTCTTTTAGGCTGGGGCGCGTGGAACTGCCGTAAATTCACCAAACTATAAAGAGTTTCAAAATTATCCTTGTGATATTTAATTATTAAAGAGATTTTGGATTTGACTTTTTGACCTTTTTACTGCTACTAATAGGTATAGTGGCTATATTAATCGTGGGTTCAAATCCGGTCGTGCACCAATGGATTTTTCTGTTCGAAAAATTTATCTGCGCAATACCATCATACGGTGACGAAAAACATCGTGAGGAAACCGGCATGTCCAAGAACTAAAAATTCGAAAGACACGTGCCATCCACCAATCCGCATTGGGTCCGCGTGGTGGATTAAGACCCAATCACTCTCGCCTGAGAGTAGGCCAGTGTCCCAGCAGTGGGAACATTAGCAGGCTGTCATGATGATGATGAATCGCTATTATAACTATTTTCACAATTTCTAAGCAGCCTGTAGAAATGTGGTCTGTTCAATTATCTAGGTAGATTAACTGTACCTACTTAGTACTTACTTACTGTGTCCGGTGGTAGCTGACATGTTGACCATCTGTCAGGTAGCTAATGTACTGGCTTTTGATAATACTATTTATTTTGCGACGATGTTTTACAATATTTTTAGTAGATTTTATAGAGGTGTGTAGATTTGGTAAAATAATGTTAAAAATGAATTTATGCATGGCTTTTTCGTTATTTAAATCAGTAAGTTTGTATGCTAAAAATAATAATGTTATTCATGTTATTATGGCCTGGTCAATAAAGTAGTCTACATGCTATCTAGATCTCTATCTAGATTTATTTGAAGATTTATCCAAATGCGTTCAGCCGTTTGGGCGTGATTGAGCAAAAAACAATCAAATACTTCCGTGGTACTAATCATTCCAGTGTCCACCCTCTTTCATAGTCTTTTATTGCGAACGATATATCGGGAATCAATAAAACTCACAAATCATGGTAAACATCCCGTTTTTAGTGAAAATAATGATAATTTAGTTCGAAAAAGCTCCATTGCGCATCGAAACTGCTAACTTTACGATGACTGAGATCCGTCGAGAGAACTATATTTGCTAGTGTTTTTAAATTTAAAACAATGTTTGCACGCAGCAGAAAATCTGTCACTTAGTGGTAGTATGTAGTGTAGTATATGTAGTATAGTAGGCAAGACGGAATCTTGCCACCAAGTCTCTTGCTGAAGAGTCTTACCATTAGGTAAAATTAATACGAAGATACAGTTCTAATAAAAAAAAATAAAAAAAAATATATTTTAGTTAAATGATGATTGCATATTATATCGTATTATATTTTTGTGATAGAGCTTTCAAGTGCAACCCAATTCAGCGGCACATTTCAGAAATAGCAACATTGTAATTATTTTAAAGTATTAAAAGCATCAAACTTTCAACAGCTCTTAAGGTTAATATCCAAAGAGGATAGACGCCCACCTGTAACGTACATATTTACAAGATTTATCGCCCAATTTATATCACCGCTACCAATAAATCCATCACAGAACCACATCAAAATGTGTTAATTCACCACCATAAATCTCCTGTGAATTTACGTTATGTAAAAGCAGCCATTTCAAAAAGTCGCATTATGTAAACCCCTCTCCCTAGCGTGGTGCCGCCAAAAATGTTGCATTAGTACTTTACAAGCCATAAACACGAACTGAAAAAAACATTTCTTTCAAAAATAGAATTCGAATTCCCGCGCTTTAATTGCGTTCCCGCCAATCAGAGAGCGGTGCGTGCGAGTGGGAAAACTGGAATTTTGAACGAGAAGGAATGACGTGGGACTGACGGCTCCGCCCCGTTAACAACATGGCGTATTTGTTGATTGGCGGCCTTTGATCGGTGCCTCCCCGGGCGCGCGGGTGACGTATCGAGGCAGGGCGGGAAACGCGAAGCCTTCGGAAAATGCCGTTGTGACGGACGATTGGCGCGGTTAGAGCGCGGGAAAAAGCGAGTCACCATTCCATTTTTTAAAGTTCCATGTTCTTGGATTTATTTTTAAATCTAAATGAAAAGGTTTACCTCGTTTATATTTTTTATCGCTGGAAAGCTGGTTTAATTAGTCACGAGTCACGAAATTTTTATGTTAATTAAAATGTTTTACACAAACTTTTATGTCTTAATCAAGCTATAAAATTTCCGATAATTGTATAAATAAATCAAAAATACGCTTAAAAAGTGTAAAAGAATCTATTTCCTTATTCAAAAACTTAACATTCCACCTGCAACCTTATGAATAAGCATTAGCTGTCACTTTACAAATTATATTATAATTTGTTATCAGTAGAACTATGTTTAGGCTTTTTATTTTTTTCTCTAGTATTGGTCATTCCATCAAGATCATCAATCATCGGTCAAGCGCCTGCAGATATCAGCAGCAAAGTTATGACAAGTGACATAACAGCGCCTGTCAAAAATATTATGGCAATCCTAGACACAACTCTAGCATCCGTATTCCAGAACGAACTCCAAAATAAATCGAAACTGAAGCATTATTTTTACAGATTTTGAAAGTTCAAAGAAAACTGTTATTTTTCAACATTTTTAAAAGTTATTTATTAAAAAAACATAACTTATAACTACTACGTTAATATTTTATTTACAGAACAAAAATAGTTTGATTGGCGCTGTGTTAAAATATGCGCGAATATTTGTTATTGATTTGTTGGGAACTCAGATAAGCTACGCTAGACTTCTAATATTCGCTTCGCTTTTGACTTCTGAACCTTGACACTGTTCAAGTGACGGCACATGTCGGACCACCACCTACGGAGATGTACCGATAAATCTATTCGCTCCTATTTTGACAGCTGCATGACAGAATTCGAAAACAGCGGGAGATTCACTTGTGTGGTCTACTTGACTACTTCAGATGGTTCTATCTTGAAAGCACCGATAATCGTGGCAAATATCGTAGCTCTACATAGGTTTGTAACAACTAAGTTCAGAGCATTACGGATATCAGCTGAACCACGGAAACTTTTACGATACATTGCTTTTGTCTGCAAGAGTAGATCCTCAGAACCCTTAGATTACAGACACGTGCGTTGTTTATGATCTTTGTGCCCTTCGAACATTACAATGCTCGCAAGATTCGATACTTCAGTCGAAGCTCGCATACCAATAGCAACTTGTTCTCTACTCGAAGTTCGTACATTACGCTACTGAAAACAAACAAATGCCAGGCCCTGGTCTTTTGTAGGGGTCTAAATAATTAGATAATCATGAAAGAAACCGTTTATCAATGTTTACTTATTTTATTATGGCTTCTTTCATAATCCAAAGTAAGTTTATCTTTGTGAAGGCGTGCAACATAATGCAAAACAACATGGCGGGTTTAACGAACAACTGGGTTATAAGGTACTGTCAAAGTCAAGATGCGTCACGATCATTGGCTAATAGCTATCATGGCGGACCTCTAGTGTTCCCTTTTTAGGAAACTCAACACAATAAACATTTTTTCTTTAGAACTTTGTTTGTCTACTTAAAAATAAAATTGTTTGTTACTGTTATTCTTATATTTTTTTCAATTATTCTATGGTGTTACGAAATCTTTGGGTGTTACAAAGACCTAGGCCACCATGAAATTGGTCCTTACTTCATATTTGACGTTTCGCGGACAGACTGGCCAAACAAGATATGAATACATCAAAACAACCTTCACGTCAGACTGGAGTTAGTAACAAACTCTGCAAACACGTGATCTGTTTGCTAAGACAGGAAGGAGTAATACAGTCGTCCAGAGGCCGAATCAAGAAAAACTCATTTGACAATCTTAAACGGTAATGTATTGTCCAGCTGTAATTCGCAATAATTGAATCGGCTAATCTACTTGACATCTACTCTACGTTCGTGAAATAGGCTCTGCACCGTATATAATTATTTTTTAATTATATACGACGACTTGATTATTTAGTTAATTAATTAGATGCAATGACATGTCACGCTAGCCGCAGCTGCAGGTAACTTGAAGAGCTACGTGTGAAATGTCATTTAGATTGCATCATGACAGTTGTAGTTTATTCTGACAGCAGTCGTCCAGTTATAAGAGGGGCTTAATTGTATAAAAAGACAGACTGCCATTAAAAAGTCTCGGATTTTTAACAGACTTCAAAATGGACCTTCAATACCTGTAGCTACTGTTTTTACTGTTTTTTTCTGACTCTACCTTTTTTTGTTACGCGATTTCTCCACCAATTTTACGAATTGATGAATTGATTTTGATGATTATTTTTGATTTGATAGGTAATCGGTACATCAGGGGTGGTCTCATATAAATTTTATCGAAATTGGTTCAGTACTTTTTATCATAAAAAGCGTGTCAATAACTACATCCCCCCGTATCACCAAAACCCATCAAAACCAGTTTTTTTAGTTTGAGGTATGTTTTGTTTTTCAAGAAAATATTTTGTTGTTTTTGGCCTTTAATTGACGACTTCATTGGTGTGGTGGGCAAGGTTAAAACGCGATAGGTTGCGGGTTCGATTTCCGCTACGAGACAAATATTTGCAGCAAATGTTTGTCTCGTATCATCTTTACTTTAGTTATAGCCAGCAATGGTGTTGTTAAAACCTAAATAAAGTAGTTTTTTTTTTTTTTGTCCGCTGCCTATCTCGAATATTCTATCATATCGATGGACCAATGACATTAAAGCGGTCGCAGGAAGTCGGTGGATGGTGAAGGCCCAAATGGATGGTCATGGCGCTCTTTGGGGGAGGCCTATGTCCAGCAGTGGACGTCTATCGGCTGATATGATGATGATGATGATGATGATCTAGAGCCGATCAATAAGCGTGTAAGCTAAACCAGGGAAACACGATATATCAATTAAGTATAGTATTATAGTACCCATTCTGATGCCATAGCACGAATATTGTATCGTAACTTACTAGCCAGTGGCAATTTAAAATACCATAAACTCCTAGAGCGATTCAAATTAGGACCTAAACTGAATTGTCAAAAAAAATTGTACCATGAAATTAATAATTATTGAATTCATGATACAAAATTGTTTTGACAATTCAGTTTAGGTCCTAATTTGAATCGCTCTAGGAGTTTATGGTATGGCAGAGCGCTCCCGTGCTTCGGAGGGCACGTTAAGCAGATGGTCCCGGCTTTTTCAAGGTTGTTAGGCCATGACAGAGGCCTTCGGGCGGCCTATAAACTTAGCCTATATACGAACGAACGAACGAACCGGGTCGTAAATTTTACTATCAATTCATTTTGAGGTTTTTTACAGCTCCTCTAGTCTTTAGTTAGCTGTAGTAAAAAAAAAACACTTTACGATACGATCACGTTGTGTTACGATAACATTACGATACGATTATATTACGACAAAATTACGCTATGATTGCGTTACAATAAGATACTATTACGATACAACACGATTAACGTTACGATACGATTTCGTTGTAATACGATTAACTTACGACAATATTATGCTATACGATACGATTAAGTTACAACACGATTACGCTACGGATAATTATGATACGATACGATTACGTTAAGATACTATTGCATTACGGTAGTATATTCGTAATTAGGCGTAATGACGGTCAACGCTCGTTATGAAACCGCGGCTTAAGAGAACACGCGGAAGACAGTCTCCGGAAGGCTTTACTTCGGTGTGGTCCAAGTTACAGGTAAAGGCGGGTCATTTTTCGTTCATTCGGCACCTTTCACTCGAAATGAAACGTTTGAACATAAGAACAGTGGATGACAGTACCTAACCAAGAATCACTAAAATTACGTGTTCACCATATGAAAAAGGATTCAAAGAATTTAAAAACCATATTTCTTTTACATTAGATGCGAGTTTCATATTTTTAATAAAAACTACAAAATATAGCAATCCGCCATAAAAGGTTGAACTCCTATCAGAGCATCTTGGTTCTCTGATTGGTGGCAGACAGTACCTAACCAAGAATCATTAAAATTACGTCTTTACCATATGAAAAAGGATTCAAGGAATTTAAAAACCATATTTCTCTTTACATTAGATGCGAGATTCATATTTTTAATAAAAACTACAAAATATAGCAATCCGCCATAAAAGGTTGAACACCTATCAGAGCATCTTGGTTCTCTGATTGGTGGCATCGAAGATAATAGCAAAATTTTGTACCTTATTGCTAAAATTTTTAATTCAAAACTTATTTAAACGTCACTACGGCTGCAGCCTACGCCGTGCTTGGACTTCGGCGTGAATTTTAAAATTCAAATTATTTATATCGCGTTTTTTATTATTATTTTCTTAATATGTTATTTTTTAACATCGTCACTCCTTGGGTGCCTTAGGACGGGAGGCAACAACGAGGCCGAGAAGGCGTTGGCGAGATGATCTGGATTCTTATGCAAAAGATTGGTGCTGCCAAGGACCGGGATGAATGGAAGATGAATGGCTGGACAAGATAGGTTGAATAAAAAAAAATAAAAAAAATGTTATTTTTGCCTAAAGTCCAATTCAGTCATCATGCCTAATTGCCCTTCCGAACAATTTCACTTCATGCTCTTTTGTAAGTTCACCGTAGCACTGCGAGCGCGTTAAAGTCTTTTGTATGAAAATTACGATCGCGACACGTGGCCGTGGAATAACAGAAGAATAACAGTGGAATTACGTGGAATAACAGGCTACTACCGTAATAATAAGAGCATAGTGGTAGTGACTGTGCCTTCCTATCTTATAGTCGTGGGTTTGAAACCGGCCGAGATAAAATAGTTTTTTTCTATTAAAAAACTTATGTGTAGTTCTTAAAAGTTCGTGTGAAGGAAAACATCGTGAGGAAACCGGTATGTCCAAGAAATTTAAAAGCATGTGCCATCCAGCAATCTGCATTGGTAAGATTATGACCCAATTTTCACTTCCGCCGTCTGTAGTATTAAATTTTTTTAATACTACTTAAACGAATTTTAATGCGGTTTTCATCAATACAGTGATTCAAGAAACGGTTTATTAATACACTAGCTGCGCCTCGCGGTGTTACCCGCGGTTAAAAATGTTTTTATCCCACGGGAAACCGGGATAAAAAGTAGGTACCCTATATGCTACCCATAATTTTATGCAGTCGTTTGGGCGTGATACTCCAACAAACAAACAAACATGTTTGAAACAAACAAACAGTTTATGCACTCGTGCGAGCCTGTCTCAGCAGGAACATTACAATGCTGTCACGATGATGTGAAATGGTTTCTTTACCTCTACTTGTTGCTTTTTCAAAGTTGCCATTGGGCTTCGGGCGGCCTATAACTCTGTCACCAAAGTTGGCCACTGACTCACACGAACTTACTTACTTTTACCTCTACTTGTGGGTTAACAAACATGTTTTCCTTCTTTTATTTTTTTCGTTCTTTCCAAATCGCTTTCTCCTACACACTCGTACCGCGAATAAACTTGTTCTTTTTCGATGCGTTACGTGCTGCGCCCGCGGGCGCAAAAACTGCATCCTTTCTGGACTCAAATATTACAATCTCTTTACTAACAACCACTTTTTGGAGTAATGAGCGCAGTGCAGTGCCACGCAAAGCTTTATAGCTTAAAGCTTTGGGTGGCACGGAACTGAAACTGTCATCAGGCGAGTGACTCGAGCGTTTCGTCACTTGGTAACCTTAAAAAAAAACTAAGTCGTCATCATGCCAGCCTTCTCTGTGTTCCCACCTCTGGGACACTGGTCTACTCTTGAGCGAGAGTGAGTGGGTCTTAATCTACGCGGACCCAATGCGCATTGGATGGATAAAGCCTTTTAATTTTTAGTTTTTGAACATTGCGGTTTCCTCACGATCTTTGCCTTCACGCTGTGAGAGCATTGCGCACGTAACTTTTTTTTTTTTAAATTAATTTGTGTTTGGGTTTCAAACCCACGACCTAAGATCGAGAGGCGGGGTCACTACCACTAAACCATCAGGGCTTTTAGAATATACAGTTCGAATGATAAACTTATATCCTTCTTGCTGTCAAAGGACACGCACCTCTTGGCAGCTCACGCAGCTAAAGCAGCATCTTATCAGTATTTTAAGAGTAGTAGAGTTCTCTGTGATAGAGCTCGTCCGGGGAAGGACTACCACCATACCTATTCCTACCGCCAAGCAGTAATGCTCGCATTGCTGTGTTCCGGTGTGAAGGGTATGGTTTCCGGTGAAAATACTGGCATATGAGGCTTTCGATCTTAGCCTCAAGGTGGCAACCCGCGAGTGATACCTCTGGTATTGCAAGCGTCCATAGGCTGCGGTAACCGCTTACCATCTTGTGGGCCGTACGCTTAGTTGCCACTTCAGTTGTATAAAAAAAAAAAGTATCCTCTATCGCTGCAGATACCTATTATCTTTCATGGCGTAGTGGTGTGTTGCAGGCTGTGCACTGTACAGTATTATACCTATGTGCCGGGCCTTCGTCATGGCTTAACAACTTTGAAAAAGCCGGGACCGATTGCTTAACGTGCCCTCCGAAGCACGCACAAATCCTATGACAATCATCACGTTAGAAATTACCTGGTTAGGACTCAAGAATCATTATTCTATAATTATACCTGAGTTAGCTAGTGTTTGCCTTCAAAGAGTGATCACAGGGAGTGTTTTTATGTAGTGAGTTTAGTGCTAAGTGTTGTGTATTTCTCATTGGCAATCCTAAATAAATAAAATAAAAAATAATATGGCAATGCAGCCAGCATGTTGGGAACGCTTCCTACTGGTAGTGATTTGGATCAGTTGAGCTATCTATAGGTCGTTTGTAACGGTCTTTAGATGGCTCAACTGTTTCATATGAATTTTGTATATTTTGTAATGTAATGTAAATATGTACATATTTTATTTTGTTTAATAAAGATTATGGATAAACTACCAATTAATATATAAAAATAATATTAGAAGAGTTTTTATTGTGACAGATATTCTGCTTCTTGTGTTTGAAGGGCATTGTAGAAAGTTAAAATAAAAATAAATAAATGCTGGACAATCCGCATCATTTAGTCTCAAGCTAAGCAGAGCTTGTGTTATTGGTACTAGATGACTGATTACTGAATACGATAAAATACATAGATAGGTATTTCTTTTATTACACGTAAGAGTAGTAGAGTTCTTTGTGATAGAGCTCGTCCGGGGAAGGACTACCACCATACCTATTTCTGCCGCCAAGCAGTAATGCTCGCATTGCTGTGTTCCGGTTTGAAGGGTGTGGTTTCCGTTGAAATTACAGGCACATTCTTACATAGACTTTCCATCTAACGTCTCAGGGTGGTAACACGCAAGTGATATCTATGATGTTGCATGCGTACATAGGCTACGGTAACCGCTGACTATCAAGTGGGCCGTACGCTTGGTTGCCACTTTAGTGGTATAAAAAAAAACACATAGAAAATACCCAGAACAACCGGAACAAATATTTGTAGATCGTACAAACATTAAATGTTTGAGTAATGTAAAGCGCTGCGCCTTGAAACAAAATTTGTTTCAAGGCGCAGCGCAGCCACCTTTTCGGTGGTCGCGCCTATTAACTATATTGCGCTTACTTACTCTAAAAAAATTGTTGCCAACTTACTCATAAAAAAATTGTTATTCGCTTTCTTTTCTTGTCATGCTTATTTTTATGACAATGATAGATTCGAAAGACATATTAGCTAACAGAGGTTTAAATTACGTTTATGAATAAGTCATCATCCCGAGACAAACTTAAAACTTGGGTGGCACTGCAACTGTCATAGTCAGGCGTGGCGCTTAACATCACGCAGTCTCCACTTACCAGTTTGCTGCATGTATAAAATACACCAAGAAACCTGAGCAAGTTATTGCGGCCTAAGTACCAAAGTTGGCCACTGACTCAAACGAACTTATTTACCATAAAACAGTTGAGCTATCTAAAGACCACAAAACGATCTACAGATAGCTTACTTGATGTCATTTAAAAATATCAAAAATGTATTAAATTGTCACAGATCAAAGCACTTCTATCGCCAAATTCGCCAACTTATTAAAAAAAACCTGCGAAATGCACATATCGAGTCCAAAAAGACCCAAAAACTGACACTACAATACAATTACCAATACCTGCCAACAAAAACTTTCAAAATCGCAGCGTACACCAACCATTGCCGTTTTATATATTCAATTTTGAAAACTGTTACAAAAACCCAGCAATGTACAACGAGAGTCATGTGAGCGTGATATAAAAAGTAAGAGTGTAAGCGTCGTGGTACCGAGTACCTATCACTGAATGGAAAGGTAAGAACTACATTTCACCAAGTATAAAACGGTCGTGGGGATCACAGACCGCTACAGTCAACGCAGCACCGATATCTAAACCGTTCAACATGATCGCATTTGTAAGTTTTATTAATATCACCAGCGATTAAAC
Source organism: Colostygia pectinataria (assembly GCA_951394395.1). Classification (NCBI taxonomy): domain Eukaryota; kingdom Metazoa; phylum Arthropoda; class Insecta; order Lepidoptera; family Geometridae; genus Colostygia; species Colostygia pectinataria. The sequence continues at coordinate 9,900,337 of OX596365.1, read as the reverse complement.
AGTTATTTAACCCACAGGAAACGGGATAAAAAGTAGCTTATAATATGGTCAAGGGTAATCCGTCAAGCCGTTTGAGCGTGAAGTTACAGATAAATACTAACACTTTCGCTTTTAAAATATTGTGATAAAGTGATTAAACTCCAGTGATCAAAATGACCGAGTTTTTTGAGTTGTGCCAGTTTAGATCGGAAGTGATCTAGATCATTTGTATCCCTTAGGTAGTAACAGTGATCATAACTAGCACGAGGTGAATTCGATCGATGGCCTAGCGGTCATGGCGTTGTCGGATCAAAACAAAGACGTGGATTTGCATCCTGATTTGGAAATTTCGAATCGAATTTTGATTAACAGTAGATACCTAGTTCAAAAACATTTTCAAATTTTCAGAGTCAAATCTTATAAATTTTTCAATGACAATTGCAAGTTTTTCGGTTGTATGTTACTATTAAAGATACTTTTTATAGGGCAACCAGGTCAGCTCTCCCAATTCCAACTTAGAAGCAGTTCTAATCTCCACAAAATACCAACCATAACCTAACCACAGCGAGAACCGATCCCAATATTGGACATTAGCAGCTCAGCTCTCATCATGTCCAAACTCGACTTGAGATCGTAAACTGTTACAATGACTGTAATGTTACATCACTTCCCATTCTGTCATCAGATGTAGTGAAAGGACTATCGTCATGTCTTCTGCAATGTTGAAGCTACATTACATTATGTAGTTAACTTTACAATTGCATCTTCCGCCAATTGTTATTCTCCATTATCTTAAAGAACATCTAGGGATATTATGTTTTTGAGCTGAAGGCATCGAAGGATCATTTCGAGAGGGATATGACTTAGATGCTGATGATTAATTGGTAGAGCATCCGCGTATTTAGCGGGAGATTGTGAAGTAGTAATTTTTCTTTGGGATATGTTACAAAACTTTAGCATTCCCTTGTTTAGTGGTTAACACTTATAACCAATAACCAAGCGACAGATGCAGGTCTTCTCCCCCACCTAGAATAAGAATTAGAATTAGAACCAAGCAATTGTTATCACACCACCAACCATTGTTCAATAAGTTCTCTCCATCCAAAGGTTGGGAGAAATCACTCATAAACGATACCCATTGTACCTAAAATTATAAACTAATAAGCTATACTTGCGGTGTTCAATAAAGAATTACTCAAATATTCATCAATTCAACCGTCTAATGGTGTGACGTTGTGTTCCAGAAAACAGCAGCCATCCTCCTCCTGGCGGCGGCGTGTACCGCGTACCCCTCCGAGGGGTGGGAGCCGGAAGGGCACTCGCACACGGAGCACAGCAAGCCGTACCATGTGACCGTGATCAAGAAGATCGGCGTGCCGATCCCACATCCCGTGGCGGTGTCCGTCCCGCAGTACGTGAAGATCCCCATCCCCCAGCCGTACCCAGTGCATGTGACGGTGGAACAGCCGATACATGTGCCTGTTTATAAGGTGAGCCTTCCAAAATACTCTTTTATCAGGAACTCCTCAGCCTGCGTGCATTTTGGTAGGTACTACCACTTTGCCAGATGTTCTGCCTCCAAACAACAAAACAAGCATTTACTGTGTTTTGGTTTGAAGGGCACTCTAGCAAGTGATCTAACTGGACGAAAGAGACATGATAACTATTGATAACGTCTGAGGGTGATGAGACTTGCTGCAGCTTGCATGCAATGTTACCGAAAACTTAAAGTTTTGGGTACCACTACAACTGTTATGATCAGGTGAACGACGTAACCATCTTTTCATTTGTTTTTTCGTTCTGACCTAAAATAACGAAATCTGAAAAATACTGGATTAACTGATGCTGGTAGATATAACGCTGATTGGTCTTGCCACAATCACCAAAGGCAGGCGGATTGGAGATCGAATGCTGCTGCCTATGTTGCATGGAGATGGACCCCTAATGATGGTTAAACATTCTGACCAGTGTTGTTTGTCATTGGAGTTATAAACCTAGCTGTAATCTTCCGATGGAAGTAAATTCAAGATAAGAAAGTGAAGGCGTCCTCAAATAATTAAGTATTTTATGGTACAATCAATCAGAAGATTCACAAATCAAATCTTTTACATCCATATAAAAATGTTAGACTCTGGTCAAAGTAAAGTGTTAAAATTTTAATTTAAAATATTTTTTACATATAAAATTTTAACAAATTATGTAGAACTAATTGCAACTGACAACAACTGTCGATGAAAAAATTCTTCGGTTGGTTCTGCTGAATATAACATTCAAAAACCTTTACTGTCTTCGTGTAACCTAAAAACTGTTAATGGGAATGATGCTCGCACGTATAGTTCTCACGGCGGATCTCGGCCGTCGTGAAATTAGCCATTTCGATGCGCAATGGAGCTTTTTCAAACTAAATTGTTTTTGCGCATCACAAACGGCTAACTTCACGGAAGCCTAGATCCGCTGTGCGAACTATACTTAGGTACAAACCAAGAAACACTTACACAAACCACAGCACAAACCGCGTTAATCAAGAAATTAATCGTTAATTCTCACCGCAAAGAGAAACTATGCCACTTCACCCAGCAATAAAGTGCGAGCGCATAATATCAGTGCCATTGTATTTTTAAGTGCTCTCTGACATAATAATAAGTAATAAGTATGTAATAACCAAGTGCACCAATTTATTATGTAATGCAACTGGCCGCAACGAAAGTAAAAGCGACATGACAGTCAGTAGAGCGTGGCGTGCGGTAAAAACAAACGTTCCCGCGTATTTGTGACAGATTACATCAAATCGAACGATTGATTTTTTTTAAATAAAAGGAAGGCTGTAACACTTTTTGTTGCCAGTTAAGAAGTTTTTTGTCCTACTTATTTACACTCTACTTCATCTAGTGATCTACTTTTTATTACGATTGTTAAATTAATATTAAATTTTTCCGAGTCTTGCTTAAAAACTGTAAATACTAATTTCGAAAATTTTTAAAAAAGAACCTACTTTTAGATGATAAATAATTTAGATTGATTCATTTGTTTTTGGATTTTTTGTGTATTAAAAAGGTTGTTTTATTTCATTTTATAGGCACTTAGTTATTATAACTGAATGTGATGATGACTTAATTTTCTACTAAAATAATGTTTGTGGTTTGTTTCAGGTCGTCCCTCAAATAGTGGAGAAACCGGTACCATACACGGTTGAGAAGCCCGTCCCCTATGAGGTCGAGAAGCCATACCCCGTTGAGGTCGAAAAGAAGGTTGAGGTCCCAATCCCCAAGCCTTACCCCGTTCATGTTCCCGTCTACAAACACATCTACCACCATAAAGGAGGCAAGCACTAAAGAGGATCTAATCCTAGGGTGTCAAAATCGCGATATATAACTCGCTCTGCGAGTTCCCTTCGCTTTAACCCATTGTAAATATAAAAAATAAGACTAATGTAGATCTGACGGAGATGTTGTTCCATCAGTATTGACTAATTGTTGTGATAATTTATTGTGTGAGCAATAATATTTTTGTTTGTTGCTGTTTGCAATCGTTGTTGACTATTGTGTAATTATTGTTGATAGTTTTTAGATGTAATAAAAATAGTTTAAAAATCACTTACATTTTTTACATATTACCCAACCAAGCTAGGTCACTCTAGACTTTGAAACTAAGGATAACAAGGATACATTTTATGATATGATGGATAACCCACTACACTGTTGACAAAGGTTACAAAACAAAATTCGAGATCGTCTTGGTTAGATGAGTTGCCTGCAAAAACTAACAAGCAGGGTATATATTAGTTCAAAAGTTTAATGATTGTGTGTTTGTATGTTTGTTACTCCTTCACGCTATAACCATTGAACGGATTTAGATGAAATTTGCCATAAATTTAATATACTAATAGCCTGGAATTACACTTGGGTTTTTTTTTACCCTTTAGGTCTCCATTAATGAACCCCGCCTTTCAATTCTAAGGTCGTGGATTCGAACCCGGGCGACCAATAAATTTTTTTATTCTCACATCGTGAGAAAACCGGCTTGTTCAAGAACAAAAATTCGAAAGACATGTGCCATCCACCATGCAGTACCCACCATGGTGGGTACCCAATCTCGCTTGAGAGTAGGCCAGTGTCCCAACAATGTCCCAGCAGCAGCAGGGACCTCATCATGACAGCACATTAGAAGGCTGTCATGATGAGATCCCTGGGGTCAATCCATTTCGATTCTTATGACAGCACATTAGAAGGCTGTCATGATGAGATCCCTGGGGTGCATATGGAGTGTCAAAGTATTTAAAGAAAACAGCAGAAATGTTTTGCCATGATCACTTACCTACGCATAAAACTTTATTTTAAATCTTATTTCATGCGATAAGTTGACTTTCACTCGAGGTTCAAGCTTCGTTCGTAGTAAATTACTTTTTAATACGTAGTTCACAGAGTCTAAATTGATCTGAGTGAAAGTCTTTGTTTACTACCAACAAAACGCAAACATGCAACTTTCTTAATGTCGCGAGACATTGCTGTGTCAGTTTGTGTGTGTTCTAAGTCTAGGTTAGGTTAGTAACATAGTTGCGTGTTCCTGCCGTCGCATCCGAGGATATGCCGGAGTGGCTTGCCACTCCCGGGATGGGCTGCGGTCGCAGCAAGTTTGTGAGAGGGGAACCCCATAGATCCTAGGAGTTCGGGGATCCCTTTGACCCAAACGAGGCTGGCAACCGAGGAGGTTTAGTGAGTCGACGGCGTTTTTTAGTCCGACAACCCCACACACCCCTGTTCGCACCCTCATGCGACAGGATGTCTGTTTGCAGATTACTCCTATAATAAAAAAAAAAAGGTCGTAGGTTCAATACATATATACATAATACATACTCCAATGGATTTTAATATCCGATTGTGTGCGAGTTTTTAACGGTGAAGGAAAACATCGTGAGGCAATCGGCCAATAACGCCGGCGGGTTCAAGAACTAATACTTCGAAAGAAAATTTGCTTCAGTCAATTATGAAAAAAAAACTTGAAGAGTTTGTTTGAAAAGAGAACCGTCTTTAGTCAATCCATTTCGATTCTTATGTCAACGACATAAAAGTCACCTGATTAGTTCCCTTATTGAACAGACAGAATATTTGAGCTATTTCCAGTAGTCTTACCGAGTTGTCTTACCAGTCGGACTACTGGAAATTTTCTTCCCAACAGACTTCTTTCTTTCTTTCTAATTGATAGATAATCTACATATTTTTTATACAGTCATCATCATCATATCAGCCATTCCATTGCTAGACAAAGGCAACATCTTGAGTTTGACAGCATTCATATGAAACACAGAAACACGAAAAATCTCTGGTACTAATACTACGCTTAACCTTTTAACCAATGAGGTCACACAGTTAACACCGTTAACCTCAAAAGCAAAATTTTGAGACGTGTTTCATCCCTCCACGGGACACCATCAGGACTATCGACTTGTTCTCCGGCAGACGTGTTGCTCCGTCGAGGGCTGGAGCCAAAAAAAGTCAAAGTTTAAGGTTAAGCGGAGTAGTATTAGAGATTTTTCGTCTGTTTTTTATCTTGTAATGGATTTCCGCAAAGTAACGCCTGAATCTATCAACAAGCATTCTTATTTTAAATTATTTATTTAGATAATGCAGCAATGTGTGAGAATAAGGTGGTAGGTAGAGACAATTTTCGCATTCTTGAATATAATGCAGTTTTTTAAATTAGTAACAATAAGTACTGTTATAATTGATAGTACTGTTATGTAAACCTTAAATTCAATAAGCGGTAGGTTATGTAGCGCAGTGCAGTGCCAGCAGAACTTTTTAGGTGACAATGCAGCTGTTAAATGGTCAGGACACTTGAGTAGACGTTATTTGAATATAAAAGTGCATGTTTGCGTAAACAAATTATTAATAAAGCTAATCATTAGGTAGGCCTGTTCATAAAATGAGTGTTACACCTACGCGACATTGATTTGCTTATCGTTTTTCGAAACAAAACTAAAACGATAGTACCGCGTAGGTTACGCGGTACCGCTCATAATTTACATATGCCGTAAATGCACTGTGCAGGTAGTTATAAACACGTTGTCTGTACAAGTACTTATGAACTATTCTGTGGCTCTGGGTCGATTAGGCCTCCCTGCTGCGTGTGAGTCACTTTTGTACCACTCAGTTTAACCTTTTGTACTTATTCCAAGAAATATATCTTGTGCGTTCATAAAAATGTGGAAATAAAATTCAGTTTATACCTAATTTATGGTTTACATACTAACCATTTATAATTCTGATGCGAAACTGAAGCTAAATAATTCAGCTTACAAAATAATTATAATTAGATAGATGTTAAAAAAAACTACTTTATTAAAAAAAAGTGCATGCATGCTAGAGTTTTATTAATAAATATACTTAAATACTTAAAACGTCTGTTAGTTAACGTGTCTTTCAATTCTGTCATCAACTATGTTTTAAAATTACGACAAGGAAGTCAGTTTCTATTATGTATAAGGGAAAACCCTTTATTCATAAAAGAAACTGACTGACGTATATTTTTGCCTCAGTAATTATCCACAATAATAATTAAAACTTATCAAATGAATAACTGATACGATTCCTAATTCAGGACTAAGAAAAATAATGACAGTCTAAACAGAACGATTGGTTCCGCCCTTACGCCGTCAGGGGCGCTGCGGGCGCTCAGCTTATTCAAGGTTCCGTACTTGAAATATAAAACCCATTTAAGCAGAGAAAGAGTAGTAGAGCTCTTTGTGATAGAGCTCATCCGGGAAAGTATTACACCTATTTCTGCCGCCAAACAGTAATGCTTGCATTGCTGTGCTCGAAGGGATGTCGATGAAATCTAACTGAGAGTTTTCATCTACGTCTCTGGCAAACGAAAGATGGCGTCTGGTATTACAAGCGTCTATAGGCTACGGTAACCTCTACCTCTCAGATTGGCCGTAGATATTGGATCTTGTTTGACACTATCTATGATAATAACAGGCTGCCGGCCACAATCCGAGATGCAACCTCCACGGCGGCCTTTAAATCGAGGTTACGCAAATGGCTCCTAGATAGCTCGTTCTAAGTACTCGATTAACGAGTTCTACGAACTGCCAGTTTGTTAAATTATATACCTAATAATTTTTAAATGTATAGTAACGATAATCAACAATGAATTTTTATAATATTTGTACTTTAGTACGTACTCGACTTATAACTTGGTGTTATCAATAAATATATTGTATTGTATTGTATTAAAAATAAAAATTCCAGCCCAATAATGAAACTGAAAAAAATAATGGAAATGGAATGGAATTTTTATTCCATAACTACATCTACAATTTTTCAATTGGATGTTCCCAGTCTGATAGATCTTAATTAAAATACCTTCGATGATGAATTTAATAACACTGTATCACACTAATATTATAAATGCGAATGTTTGTATGATTGTATGTTCCTCTATAACTCGATAACCACTGTACCGATTTGGCTGAAATATAAAGATAATGACCGGGCATAGTAACTCGGTTTCAATCCGATTTCAATCAGTGCTATCAATAAGCTGTCAGATTCATACAGAATACGTTGTTGATTGAAACGAAGTGAAATTGATTGCAACCGTTTTATGCAATCGTGGGGAGGATTATCCCGGGAAAAAGTACGTTTGACGAGTTCCACGCGAACGAAGTCGCGGGCATCAGCTAGTTATGCAATGCTATCAAATGTGGATACGGAAGTTAAATGTCGATACACCCTGTAAGTGATAGCTACAGAGTATTGATGACTTCCGTCCGTACCTACTAGGTATAGTTTTCTTGGCTTTCTTTCTTGATTCTCTTGGGATCTAGGCTTCCGTGAAGTTAGCCGTTTGTGATGCGCAAAGACAATTTAGTTGGAAAAAGATCCATTGCGCATCGAAACGGCTAACTTCACGAAAGCCTAGATCCGCCGAGAGAACTATACTACAATCAACGCTTGATTACACAAGACATGGTGCATAGACTTTCTGATCAACGATACCAAATGAAAACTTTCACAATCAAAAAAAATTTCAAATGGAGCTTTACGTAAAATATAAAATCGATACAGGAATTTGTATAAAAATGCTATATAGTGCTAGTTCATCGAGTTTTTGGGTCAATTGCTGTCACTTTTCTTTTCTAGCTCAACAATACAAACCAAGAGAATGTAAGCACTACGTCTATTGTTTTTTTTTTTTTTTGTGGGTAACTCATTACCTTGCTTGCTTCTTGTTTTTAATATTTTTTGCCATAAGTAGGCTAAAGTAATAATAAATAAAGCTCATTCCGCCTTGTTTCACGTGTTTTAGTTTATAAAAGTAAGTTTTTTAATGAACTCTTCTTTTATTGTACCTATTGATATTTCTCATCTCTCAAGCATAGATCACCCTTGGCCACTAGAATCGTTTTTTCCTGAACCGCACCTGCCAGCCTCCCGCGGCGACACGCCAGCATCGGCCTTTCATGTCGACGGATTAATGCCAGCTTTAAAAATTAAAAAAAATATAACCCCACAGGTCATTGTCGATGGTGAAGTAATGTTCGTTTTTAAAACATAGCATCGGTTCTATTTTTGAAAATTGTCTAGTACAAACTATGACAATAAGATTTTTACAATTTTCTTATTCAAATTGCCATTATGCCGTATGCAAAGTTCTTGCGTCTACTAAGCCGGTGTAGATAGGTACTCACTATAAGTAATACTAGATAGTGATGCTTGCCTAGAGTCTTCAAAAAAAGATTAAGTATTTATTATTTGTGAATCAATCTATTTCAACTCTTTAATGTCAACAACACCTGACGACGGTTCACGAAAGCTACTTGACGGTTATCATAATGAACAGACTCTAGTAGGTACTGAAGGGTATTACTTAGTGCCTATTTCATGAGCAATACCAACTGTGATGCGATCTAAGTGCTTTTGCTAAATAAATCTTCCATCCCATAATAGCTCTCTTAGATCTCATAAACACATTATTATAACAATAACTGTGGCATTTCTAAATTAATATCAAAATAAACATTATAAAAGCAGCGTGCACGGATGATCGCATCTGAACGCTTTACGCGAGAATAAACAATACGCGAACACCCATGAAAAACGTGTTATTTTACCCAATTACAACTTTAAAACCAGGGATTACAGCTTAAATTTGGGTACAAGCACAATTTTCAGGTTTGTGTACCTACAGCTTCTGCAAGATTATATACAAACCGTGTCGGTACAGTTTGCGCGCAAAATCTGGATAATTTCGCGCGCGCTCTGTCAACAAACATGGCCGCGCCTGCCAACAGCTGAAACGAATGTGTAGAAATATGGAATTAATTACGTCATCTGAGCTGTAAGATAAAGAAATAACAGTCGGGAACATGGTAAAGGAAATGCATTTAGATAAACACTGAACAGCTAATAGCAGATGGCTCAACAAATTCGCAGATACCTACGAAAGTACGTTTCGCAAGTTGATAGACCTGCCTACCATGACATTGAACGGAACGTTTACTGACCATGACAGATATGGCAAGTATCACTTATCCAACATCAAAGAAAATAAGTTATTAAAAGAAGAAGAAAAGAAGTTATAGAAGTTCATGTTTCTCTTTTCTTTTCCTTGTGAAAGAGCTAGAAATGTGGAATGAAATACATTTTGTATGATATTTTATAATGGTTTTTTTAAGGTCTTTTTTCTTCTTTCTAGATAGACCTCTTTCCCTTCTACGAAAACCATAAAACATTCCGACTTACACATGCAACGAACAACACAAATCGATCCTTATCAAACTCACTAACGCAATTTACAAATCTACGCCTCAAAACCGCAACAAAGGGCAATTAGGCAACTACCCCCATTCGCTCGCAATTTATCAAAGGTATCGCCACTGGCGGGGTCGCGTGCTATGCATTTAATGCATTGCATGCAACTGCCTGACCACGCCTGGTGCTGCACTGGGCAATGCTAGGCAAATCAATGCCCTTATTCATAAAATAAACTGTAATTTTAGCAGCTCGTTTAGTAAGTATTGTCTTACCTTGTCATTCATAAGTCGAATAATAAGACGATAATAGATTTGAAAGTAATTTTATAAAGACAGTTAGCTGAGGCTTATAATTTGTTTATGAATAAGCTTTTACAACCTCTGCTGTGTTGCATTGGATGGAACTATACTGTGATGCAAAGTATAAATTTTATTATGGGTATCAATTTATATTATTTTTATTATTCGATCTGTGTTATAGGATTTTTCAGCAAGAGTTCGTCTTGGGGGTACCCATCTACTTGCTACTTTAAATAAATAAACCAAACACAATCTAAAAACAATCTCCAAAAATAACCCTGTCACCTTGACAGAGCTAAACAAACAAACGAACGCGGTTGACATACCAACCTCTGAATATTCCCAAGATACCTATCTCTAATCGAACTTAACGATCAGCTGACCAACAAATATACAAAAAGATATAATTTTAGACCTTATGCTCTTGTATTAGAGGTTTTGACGGATCGTGAAGTGGAAATGCTCAAAATTCCTGGTGTCGAAGAGACGTCTCAATTCTTGTGTTATCTAGAATCACGGTCACGATGGTTGTGATTTGATGTGGACACGACTGTGCTGCGTGGACTTTTCTTCCAATAAACTACCAGTTGCAAATATGTTTCATAGATATTGATTGATTCAATATCAAGGGTTACGTGGACACGTCCACTAACTTATCTGCCGATAGATATATCAAGCCATCATTTATTTTGCATAATTTGCATTGTTCACTAAGTTCCCGCGTTATATTTTAATCGCGCCAGACAATATCTAAGTAAGGACACAGACACATTATTACTCTGTGGTAAGGAAAAATCCTATTAAATTCTACGTCAACACCCAATCATTTCGTATCTTCATTCAAACGTCAAACTGGAAAGTCAACTTAGCAGAGCATTAGTCAAACTGTCAAACTATCGCAGGCAACTGTCAATTAGTCATCCAAGCTAGCGGTAGCAGATTTAAAATTAAAAAAAGCTACAACAAAAGAAGAAGGCAATGATCTCGTTGATATATTGTGACAACGCTGTGATTTTGACAAACTACATCCCTAGTGACGTAATGTCGATTTTGATAATAGAGTTGGCGATTTAGACGATAATTAATCGTTGTCGGAATTACAAACGTAGAGTCGTCCATCACTAGATAAGTAGCGGTCTAAAAAGAAATAAAACTGCAGACAACAATGCCGGTCCATTTGAATTGAATTCTTTGAAGTTCAGATATCTATTCTGTTTCGCGTTGTTGAATGGCCGGTATAAATAAACAGAACGTTGATTTGCATGTGTACATTTGTTTCATAATCTAAATAGCTTCCAAAAACCAAATCTAAATTAGCTTTGGTGGGAAGTCTTCAAGAGTCCTATTGAGTTCCACATTCAAAATATTTCAATGTCGCAACTAAAGATGTAGGTAAAGTAGGTACGTACGTAGGTACCTACCATATTTTCGCATAATGTTGATTAAAATAAAACTTTTTTATGTAGTACTTTATGCCAGTTTTAATGTCATAATTCATTAAAAAAAATGCGTTATTTCAGCGGCTTCTTCTCATTCTTAAGTCAATCAAAATCAAAATCAAAATCAAAAATTAAATAACGTTTATGCTTATGGCCCTTATTTTTACTATTTATAGAAATAGTGATAGTGACGCAAAGGTAGAGGGAAAGAGACGTAGAACTCTATGGACCTTAGATGGAAGTTATTTAGGTATTTACAATATTTTATTTTTCTTTTTAAGAACTAGGAAACCTTAAATATTACTTAAATCTTACAGCTACAACTATTTATGAACTTAGATTATATTGGTTGTATAATATGTTTAAGAACGTTCAAGAAGCTTTACAGAATTTGCAGATAGATTCGCAGGTACGGTACCTCGTGCGTACGCAGCCTGCGGTGCACCTGCAAATAAGTTAATTAACTGTTATTTTAAACAAAGACAACCTGCAAGGTGTGTACCAGATTAGGCATAGATACTTTTATGATGTAGATATAGGTTTTATGGGTACTATGTTTAGGTATTTAATGATCGATATTAATGCAATCATCATTCTACAGTGTGTTTGTAGGACACTTATTTTAAAACATTTGCTCACGAAGAAGAGCTTTTAGATGCTTCGAAACAAGTTGAATAATTTAGTTTAGCTGTTCATTTTTTAATTTCTAACCACTCAGCTTTAATTCTATTGTGTAGGTAAGTACCCACTTATAAGATAAGTTTAGTGCTTTACTCACTTCTTTGTACCTAGGTTTAATTGTGTCTTACTACTTAGCACGAAGTGTTTGTAAATTACCTTGATGAAATTGTGTATTTTAAGGATTGGGCAATAAAAGTAACGGTTCATAAAGTCTACTGTCCGCCATATTGTAACTTCGTAAAGGGCGCGAACATTCGACAAACCAATTTGTCAGCGCTGGGCGTTCCGAACAGTAATTGGTGGCCATAGATGATAAAAAATGCATTGTTTACACGAACGTTAAACAACGAACGCCCAAGTAATTTATTACCTATCGTCAAATAATAACAATGATGTTTTTGTGTAAAGTGTGCAGGAAGGTTCTACATTTAGATACCTAAACCTACTGACATAATTATACTATATCTTGTAGGTAATTAGTTGAAGCTTCACAAAATCAGGTTAGGTTAGCAAACTGCTTTGGTTGTTTACATAACCTCCTGTAACAGTCCTCGTCTACTGGCTGATAGCGATGATGATAATATGTAAGTACATCTTTGGCAGGTTACACTTAAACCCTTTTTTCTTGATGATATACATTTTCTCAAGCTTCTTATTTGCATTTTTTTAGATTCGAATTCTCTCAAAATATTTTATATTAGGGACGTGATATCTGCAGGCGACATCTAAGCCGCGGGATCAGCAGTAAATTACATCGAAACTGGAGCGGCGTCATTGTATGCAGATGTGCGACGTCTGCGACTCAACGGATTTGCATCAACCCTCCGCCATTTGCAAATAACCTACCTTGCAGCTACCCACCTAATTATGCCCCATACGAACGTAAAAGTAATACTGAACACGCCTATATCTTCCATATTTCATCTAGAGATACCATCGTAAAAAATGTCGCGCAATTCACGCGCGCTGGTTAAAATATCCTCGTATTTTACTTAGTACGTTTAACATAAAGCAGGTGGTTGACTAAACATACATCGGCCGTCGTTATCGGATATCATTTTCAATAATAGAAACAATAGCCATCGCTACCAGCCATTGTTCAAATCACAATAGCGTCGCTCATTACTCAGCCCCTCGTTAACGCACCGAGACCCTCCGCGAAACACTAACTTTATCAGCCTCTCACGTCAAATATCTGCCGATCTCAAACGATATCTTCCTCGGCACAATCGACTCGAAATAAAAGCAAGTAAACGACATGACTCCCAGTAGCCAGATGCGTATCAACGCTCCAAAAAAACATTCGAAATGCGAATCGCCGACGATGATATGACGTTTCCCGCGTTCCTTTTTCGAAGTGCCCGCGAATTGTCAACCGTGGCATAGACAACGAGCACATTTGAATGCCCGCGATTTGAATATAAAGGTCGGCATTCACGTGTCGTCGCCATACATCAACTGAGAAAGCTTTAAGTCTTTCGAGCGCTTTTCGGACACAAATAAGCGTCTGATGTTCGACGAGATGCATAATACTCAGAGTTAGACCGGTGCACTGGGCGGTGATCGCAACACGTTGCTATTTATGAGACATGTGTGATGATGGTTCGGATATTTTAGGGGCTATTCGCGAATGGGGTGTGAATGTTTTAACTGCCACGTGCACACTTCAACCTCATTCCATCGTGCTTAAGTAAATGACGATCTCAACTGCCGCATTAAGACAATCATTTAGAATATTTTATGGCGTGTAAACGTCGATAATACAGCGGGTAGACCTAGGGCTTGGAAACCGGTTTTCCCGGTTCTTGAGGCTACAAAAAGAACCGGTTCTCAAATTCAAAGAACCGGGTTTTCGGTTCTTTCGGTTCTTTTAAAAACGTGTGAATATCGAAGATCAATGCAAAATGAACAATCACTTTTCAAACTGTTTTGCTTTCGTTGATTCTATTCTTTGTGATACTATCAACAAAAGCGAGTGGAGGGGTGTCCTACACTACGTTTTTCAGTTCGTGGTCGCCATTCGAGAACCTTTATACTGTCCTTTGTGCAGTCTGGTTCTTCTACGGATATCCTCGTAACAGATTCGATTGCGTCGTGAAACTCCTAGCATAGCTCGTTGAGCGACTTTGAGTTTCTGACACATAATAGATATTAGTACTGACTAAGACCAATAGTTAGCGACCACGTATCAGTGCCTTATAGACTTTTATCTTGAAGCTCTGTGGTATCTGTGATGAAAAAATATGCCGTAACTACCCGAACGCTGTCCATCCGAGTTACATTCGACCGTCACGGCTGACTTCTTCATCGAAGTTGGACCTACTCGTACCTAGTGGAATCACCTGACCTACATAAACATAGTGGTCAACAACAGTGGTACGACAGCGACATGAGCATTTGACATGATAATTGTCATGCCTATGTTTATTTTGAGACCCACCTGTTAAGATACGGCATTAAGGTCTCTGAGCATAGTGCCAAGGTCTTCCAGCGATTCCGCCATGATGACGGACGACCTATATCATCGGCTAATCAAAGGTGAGTGATGTTGATGTCATACCCGTTTCAGTGCAGAAGCTTACAAACATCTTCCAATGCAGAGGTGAACAGTTTCGGAGAAATAACGTCGCTCTGTCTCACCCCCTTTTGGAATTGGATAAAGTTCGTGCTCTGATCCTGAAGACGGATAGACTAGTGGCCTTACTATACAGACACTTCAACACTTTGATAAACTTATAGACAATTTGGCATTGCTGTAAAGACCGCAACACTGCCCAGGTATCGAATGCTATTTTGTAGTTCACATACGCTAGACATACCGGCTGAATATACTCCTCGGTCAACTGTATAATCTACTGGCGTATTGGTGTGGTCTACGGTATTATATTCTTTTCGGAACTTGTTGTATAGGCTGTTTTCCAGAAAAGAAAGTTCTAGAAAACAGCTTATAGACGTGGCTGAGAATCGAAATGGGTCTATAATCCTTCAAGAGGGGTACTGACTGTCACCTTTCTAAAAGAACAGTACCACTACACCTCTGTTCCACGCCTCTGGCGTTGTACCACTGTACTCTCAAGGGTAACGGAATTAAGGACCTTCAGTACCGGTGTTCCATCCGATTTCCGAAGCTTAGTCGTTATTTCGTCCCCCGGTGCATTGTTGTTCTTATGCCGTTTTAATGCAGTCGAAATCTCGTACAGGCTGACGTCCGAAACATTATTTTGGGTGTTGTGTCGAGTCAAACGAGCTCTGGCGTCGCTAATTCTGAATAATATGTTTTAACAAATTCCTATCTCAACGAATTATAAGCGAAAAAAAAACTTAAATCACTGATTGATACGAAAACATATTTTTTCGATTACAGATAGGAGTTATAAGCCTAAAAAAACATGTTTTATTGATTGATAATTGGGAACCAAAAAGAACCGAAAGAACCGGGTACCCGGTTCCGTATTGGCACAGGAACCGAAAGAACCGGTTCATACAAAATAGCCGGTTCTCTTTGCCCTAGTAGACATCCACCACAGTCCGTACGGCCGGCAGATACCATATTTCATTTGCTTACAATTACAACCATTAAACGGAGCGCAACACTTTGATATTCTTTCATTTTATTTATTGTCGTAAACTTATTAGGATTCTGTAGCATACATAATGATGACAGATGAGGCGGTGTATCGCGCTATAGGCTTAGGGCCAAACCACCTCTACAGTATTGTACCGTGCACCAGCATTAAAAGTCCTTGATTTGGAATTGTCATTAGAGTGTGTTTTGTTTTGAATAACTAACTAGGTACTTATTTACTAACTAGCGGCTCGTCCCGGCTTCGCACGGGTGCAATAAAAACTTAGGCACCCGTGCGAAGCCGGGGCGGGTCGCTAGTCATTCATAAGGTAGGAGCCGACCGCACGTATTAGCCGCGCGGCTACCTATTTCATAGTTCTTGTGCACTCTGGCCAGGGAGCGCGCGCGGGCTTGCATAGTATTTTGTTTAGATTGACATTTTTATAATTCGTCATAACTTTTGAATGGAATGTCTGATTTCAATAGTTAAAACAGTTATCTACAGGTATTGAAACAGTCTTGAATGTGAAATTATTTATTTGGATAAGGATTAATATAAAGGTATGGAATACATGGTCTGATTTTGGTCGGCATTTCTATCAACTTTTAAAATGTAAAAAAGTAGTTATAGTTACATAACTACATTAGTTGGATATATGGTATCGCTGACTTTTTTGTAGATATCAATATGTTCTTTAATATTGTAGAACATTTTTTTGTTCTATCATCAATAGTTTCCGCAGCGCATGCGATGAAAGACATTTTATGGCAATTTTTTTTACACTTTGGGTTACATTATTGAAGTTTTACTAGGGATCTCTATTATTTTCCAAAATAAAATATAGCCTATGTTACTCAGGGATAATGTAGCATTCTAATGGTGAAAGAATTTTTGAAATCGAACCAGTAGTTTTTGAGTTTATTCGTAACAAACAAAAATACAAACATACAAATCTTCTCTGTTTATAATATTATATATATATTATTATATAGTATAAAATAAAGATATCTAGATAACTTACCTGCTTTAAATAAGATATGTAGCTGCCTAGAATGCTATTGTAGCTACACTTAGGTAGTGCAACGATAATTATGTAATAAAAGTAATAATTATAATCACTCTTTCCCGAGAGTAGGGCTAATCCCAACAGTGGGAACATCAGAAGGCTGTCATGATGATGATGATGATTAATAAGATATTATTTGCATAATAAAACCATCTTCATGCCTCCGGCCTCATGTCTGTCGTGTCGGAAGTTGACTCTTTGGTAACAACAAACGATTACTAACGGCTGACATTAGCCGCTCAAATAGTAAATTAATTAATCAATTACTTACTTAGTTACTTTTAACGCTCAAATTAAATAACATTAACTTTACTTACTTTTTACCAGGTTCTCCGTTTCTGAGAAGTTTATTAACGTCATGTTAATTAAATCAAACCATTTTTAACACTCCGACACCATTTTTTCTTTTGTTTCGTCGAAATTGTACACAGACAAATTAGAAGAGATCGAATCTTTAGAATTTGAATAACGAACGAAGGATACAACGGCGAAAATGCGTTGTTTTTACCGCGTTCTAATTTAATTTGAATTCAGAATGTCCATAGCGCGCGCCCCGCTGCGCTTACAAATGGCGTCAATACATCAAGTCGATGATATCTCTTTCAAGTTTTGAAAGAACCCGGCTCGGGCAGCGAATTAATAAGTTGTGGGATTAAGAAAAAAATGACCACACAATTTTAAATTATTGTAAGGTGAACGGGTTAGAATTACCTACATCAAGGAACATAACTATCCTAAGGAACCTACAGTGAACTTGAGTGTGTGTGGTTATGTCACAGAGTATTAATGTTAATATTGTTAATATTAGGTATAGTTCTCACAGCCGATCTCGGCCGTGGTGAAATTACCCGTTTCGATGCGCAATGGAGCTTTTTCAAACCAAATTGTCTTTGCGCATGACAAACGGCTAACTTCACGGAAGCCTAGATCCACTGTGCGACCTATACTCTGTGGTTATGTAAAGTAGGTAAGTAAGATTCCTGGTAAGATCTAGGCTTCCGTGAAGTTAGCCGTTTGTGATGCGCAAAGACAATTTGGTTTGAAAAGGCTCCATTGCGCATCGAAACGGCTAATTTCACTACGGCCGAGATCCGTTGTGAGACCTATACTTACCTACCTACCTGCCAGCAAGCAAAAGTACGTCTGCCGATTTGGCAGCCCTTGCCATACTAATATCTGTTCTGTGCCATGATGCCGCCGCGCCGCGCCGGCCGGTGCCGTCTGTCCCGATCGTTACGCAAGCAACGCGTATCAAGCGGAAGATTTTAAGTACATACCTAGGTTCAAATCTCGCCTGAATCGAAAACCGATTCGGACTGTTTTACATTTTTTATAAGTACCTACCTACCTACTTAGGTATTTTATTAGGTACGTACCTAAGCGAACGGGTCTTAGTAAATACCAACCTACCATAGAAAGCCAAGTTAGGAAGTAGGTACCTACTTAAAAAACTACCTACATATTTATATACCTAATTTACGGTAGCACCTACCTTCATAGCCAAAAGAGCTCTTTCACAAAGCGCTAATACCTAATACCATGCGGCTAATACCATGAATTTTGGAAAACATTAAAAAGAAACAAAAAATCTCTTCAAACAGACGAAAAATCTCTAGTACGTAAGTAGGTACCTACTAAACCTAAGTACTACCTACTATCCCGCTAAACTTTATAACTAATGAGGGCACGAAAGTTTAGCGGAATAGGACTAGGTACCTCAGACAAATGTTCTAATTTGTCTGAGACTAGGTACATATTGTATTTAGAGATATTTCGTCTCTTTGATATCTTCCTACGTTTTTCCACAAAGTAACGCCTGAATCAATCAACTATCATAAAATCTCCTAATTTAATCTTAAAAAAACGAAACACCTTTTACTTTACACATAGCAACACACTGTACGACACGGGTTGGTGACTGGTGTACTCATTTTATTCAAGAGAACGCAGCTGAACACAGTACTTGAAAATTCATTCTTGAACGCAACTGATTATATAATGTTACTGGCAACATTTTTATCTTTCAAAGTCAATCAGCTGATTATATTTTTGACAGTTTTCGTAATGAATGACTTGACTTGACAGGCATGCAAACAAAAAGTAGCGCAGAGGCTCATCAAGAAATTATTCAATCCCCACCACAGTCTACAGCTTTCACCATGGTATTTGGCTTTGCCGTTGTTGTATTATCCCGCCGTGATAAGTGCTGTGCAGTCTTGTGTCATAAAGTTGAGTTTTCGACAGGGTACCGCTATGTTCGCGAGGGTCACTTTCTACCCCACCTTACTTTACAATGTCTTCATGGAGAAGGTCACCACCAGGAGGTGGTATGACAGGATGGATGACACAGTGATCCTTGGGGCTCTACCTTTCCAGGGTATGACGAAACAGGTGAAATTTAAGATTATTTGTATGGTGGAAAAACCATGTCTTCACATCTATTTGCAGGTTGTTTTAAAGGATTTTTGAATTAAAATTTGTATATCTGTGGTGATTCATGTTAAATCATTAGGTACTTAGTAGTACATCATAATAATAGAATGTTTTCTCTTTGATTGATGTCAAAATGTGAAATAAATAAATAATAACTTTATTGAGGACACAATTTGCATGGTAATTTTTATCATACTTAACATACACATAATTATATAGTCCTACTGGCGGTCTTATCGCAAATAGTGATTTCTTCCAAACAACCCTGTTATCGTAAAACAGCAGAAACTCAAGTGAAGTAGGTAGTAAAACTGTATAGTATAGTGTATGTTGGCCCCTCACTTAATGGACAGATGAAATTAAATCGGTTGCAGGAAGATGGATGGTGACGGCTCAAGATTGTGTACCACTTTGAGGAAGGCCTTGTCCTGCAGTAAGATGTCTTTTAGCTGATGATGCTGAATCCCTAATTTCTATGTTTCAGTTAAAAGATGAGGAAAATGTCAAAGGTGTGGTGTCTATGAATGAGACATATGAGTTGAAGTTATTCTCCAATGATGCTGAGGTATGATATCTATTGAATTATGTACTTTTGGCTTTTTTTTTATTGGTCATAGACAAGCGTTTGACCACCTCCTCACCTGATGGTAAGTGATGGTGTGGTCGATGATGGAGCACGCTTGCCTAGAAAGAACCTGTTCACTCTAGCCTTAAAGACTCCTAAATTGTATTGGTCCGGAAAAACAGACACCGGCAACGAGTTCCATTCTTTACACGTGCCAATGAGAAAAGAAGATGAAAAGCGTTTGGTTCGGCAAAAAGCTTTTAACTTCAACTAGAATAAATATAGAATTTTTCAATTTTTTTTTTATACAACTGTATGGCCCACAAGATGGTAAGCGGTTACCGCAGCCTATGGACGCTTGCAATACCAGAGGTATCCCTCGCAAGTTCCCACCTTGAGGCTAAGATCGAAAGCCTCATGTGCCAGTAACTTCACCGGAAACCATACCCTTCACACAGGAACACAACAATGCGAGCATTACTGCTTGGCGGCAGAAATAGGTACGGTGGTAGTCCTTCCCCGGACGAGCTCTATCACAAAAAACTCTACTACTCTTAGTATTTACTTATTATTTAATTCATTTGGCTAACATTAATTCAGCAATGTGACATGACATTTATCCCAGAAAACTTTCGTTCGTTTTATGCGAACGAAGTCGCGGGCAACAGTTAGTTAGATTTAAGAACTTAAGTAACCTACACTGCCTACCTATTAACTATTCTTTTGACAGCTCTCTGAATAGATACATGTTTATTTATCTATTCTATTCATTATCACTGTCTCTTATCTAACTACAGTTCATCAGTGCAGATGGAAATAGAATATGCTTTGTTATATTAAAGGAGTGTTTGTTCTTGGATTATTTTTTTTAATTTTTTTTATACAACTGAAGTGGCAACAAAGCGTACGGCCCACAAGATGGTAAGCGGTTACCGCAGCCTATGGACGCTTGCAATACCAGAGGTATCCCTCGCGGGTTGCCACCTTGAGGCGTAGATAGAAAGTCTCATGTGCCTGTAATTTCACCGGAAACCATACCCTTCACACCGGAACACAGCAATGCAAGCATTACTGCTTGGCGGCAGAAATAGGTATGGTGGTAGTCCTTCCCCGGACGAGCTCTATCACAAAGAACTCTACTCTTATACCTATACGATAACCTAAATACGTATTTAGATAGACTTTGATATAGGGTTCCATGTATATTACAACATTATTAGGTTGCAATGTGCAAGGCACTGGTGGTCTAGTGGTAGTGACCCCGCCTCCCGATCCGTAGGTTGGAATCCGGTCGGTGCACGATTTTTCTATTTGAAAAGTTTATGGGCAATGCCATACGGTGAAGGAAAACATTGTGAGGACACCGGCATGTCTGAGAACTAAGAATTCGAAAGACATGTGCCATCCACCAATCCGCAGTGGGTGGTGGATTAAGAGCCAATCACTCTCAATATAAAAAAAAAAAAGTACAAGTTTTTTTTTTATGTGTGGAACCTACCCCTTAAGTTTGTCAGGTTGATAATGAATGACCCTATATTTTCTCTTAAAAATCTGGAGTAAATTGATTACGTTTTTCTGGTCAGTTATGAGTTATTTTTTGTCGGAAATCCTAAAAAACAGTTTGCGGCGCGTGTCAATGACCCCCGCGTGGATTATTGATACGCTGCCTTTTTGATTTCCGACAAAAATAACTCATAACTGACCAGAAAAACGTAATCGAGATTAAATTATGGATTTTTATGTGTGTAACCCTTTAGACCCTCTGAGTATTCCTTTATCAGGTTCATAATGAATGACCTTAAATATATCATCGAGCCTTATAAAATGTAGTGTTTCTGTGTAGAAATGGCGACAGCACGGCGTTGAGTTCCTTCAGCTCGCTACCACGGATATCTTCGAGGCACCTGACCAGGACAAACTGTACGAGGGCGTCGCATTTATTAACAGGTAAACTCATGACGTAGCCGGCTTAGTTCTTCTCAACGTAATTTAGAGCACCACCTTTAGAGCTCGTCCGGGGAAGGACTACCGCCATACCTATTTCTGCCGCCAAGCAGTGATGCTAGCATAACATTGTTGTGTTCCGGTTCGAAGGGTATGGTTTTCTGGTGAAACAGGCACATGAGACTTTCCATCTAACGTTTCAGGGTGGTAACACGCAAGTGATATCTATAATGTTGCATGCGTACATAGGCTACGGTAACTGCTAATGGTATAAAAAAACGTAAGCACGTTCCGCGTAGTCACCATTTGGATGGGTGACCGCCAGTGGCGATTTCTACTAAGCGCTTCTGTGCTTCGGCTGTGAGGAGGAAGGCTGTTAAAAGTTCTTGCTGGGTAGGTAGGTGACACCGCAGTGTCAGATATAGATAAGAGTAGTAGAGTTCTTTGTGATAGAGCTCGTCCGGGGAAGGACTACCACCATACCTATTTCTGCCGCCAAGCAGTAATGCTCGCATTGCTGTGTTTCGGTTCGAAGGGTATGGTTTCCGGTGAAGTTACAGGCACATGACACTTACCATCTAACGTCTCAGAGTGGTAACACGCAAGTGATATCTATGATGTTGCATGCGTACATAGGCTACGGTAACCGATGACCATCAAGTGGGTCGTACGCTTGGTTACCACTTTAGTAGTATAAAAAAAAATAAAAAAAAAATGCCTCCAAGCAGCAGTGTGCAATACATTTAAGTTTGAAGGGCACTTGATTGTCTCTTCATTTATTGACCTTAGAGTAATTGCTGACATAAAAATACCCAGTTTATAGCAAACTATCATATTAATATTAATATAATTAAAAAAATATAGAAAAAAAAGTAGATTATTAAAGTTATTTACCTACTTTAGTATTTCTACTTTTTTATACCACAAAAAGGCAACCAACCGTACGGCCCACTTGATGGTAAGTTACCGTAGCCTATGTACGCTCGCAACATCAGAGATATCACTGGCGCGTTGCCACCATGAGACGTAGATCTATTTTTATATTTTTTATATTTAATCAAAAAAACAAAGTAAGGATTTACAGACAGGTCCAAAGTACCCTAACTTTACAATAACAAAAATATGTCAGACCAAATACTCTCAAGATTAAAAATGTTACTTATTTTAGTTTAAAAAAAAAAAGCAAACTAAATTAAAATCTACATATTTTAGTACAATAAAGCATTTTTCATTCATTCATTCATTTCATTCATTCATTCATTACAATGTCAGAAAGAAAGATGTATACCATCTATAATGTTGCAGGTTCCTGCCGGCTAGCAGTAAGCTGTCAGGCGTGGAAGCGGCGGGCGCGGGCGCGGGGTGCGACTCGGGCACGGTGTACGTGCACTGTAAGGCGGGGCGCACGCGCAGCGCCACCCTGGTGGGCTGCTACCTTATGATGGTAACTTTTTTTTTTTTAATATCGGCATGTGACATAATATAGCACGTGACCAAGTACCCGCCTGACCATAACATATGATCTCCCTCTTTTATCCCGACCATCTTAAGTCTCAGATCCTCCATTGTCTTACTGTTTCAACCCTGTCGACATTGACATTGGCAAAATTGTGGCAAACCCGGCCACAGACGCCACAAATTAAAAGAAGAAGAAGAAGATGCTGAGCCACCCAAAGTTTTTAAGTTCAGCATAGCACTGCACTGCGCTAATCACCCCGAGACGTTGCTGTGCCCTTCAAAGCTAAACACAGTGCAGCTCGCACACTGCTGCTCGGAGGTAGAATATCTGGCACCCACCAAAATGGACTCTTGCTGAAGAGTCCTATCAGAGTTCTCTCGGTGAAGGAAAAGCATTGCTTAGTTCGGGGCTACGTGTAAAAATTTCCCGTTAATAATAGTCCGCCGTAATTTATTTCAAAAAGAAAGAAAGAAAGAATTTATTTGACAGCACAAATACAAAGACACAGAACTGACGTATCAACAAAGAAGAAATAAAATAAAAAAAATAAAAAAATACAGCTTACAGTACCTACTTAAAAACATGAATTTGGAAAAAAAAAAAAAAATATTAAAAACAAAATTACAAAAAAAAAAAAAAGAAGGCAGAGTAGGTAATACTATGTTAGTATAATTTTATGTGCGGTTGTCTGCGTAATGCTTTAGTTTCAAAAGGTACTATGAGTTTACGACTTGACAAAGGAATGAAAAAGATAACTGACGAAGGTTTTCCTACCCCGACTGTACAAGACTTATACCTGATGACTTAGAAGGTAAGCAAGTACATGCACAAGGTAGGTACCAACTATGCTCGCTCTGTGTCACATGAGTGGTGTCAAATAGGTCCTGCTTAATGCTGATTTGTGTGGTGGAACAACGCAAAAATTTGTTGACTCACGCTGACACACTCGTATTATTTATCCATATTTTCTGATCGTTTAATTAAACCTTCCCTAAACTCTTACAAATATTTCAAGAGCGAAATTTGCCAAATCGGTCCAGCCGTTGTCGAATTTTAGCAAGACCAACGAAGAGTATCATTATTATATTTAGATTAGCTTACTCACGCGGTTGCACTCGCATTATGTTTCATCTTGGAGAAATATTTCAAGACCATAACTAGGCCAATCGCTCCAGCCGTTGTCGAGTTTAATTTGTATTGTTATTTTTATTTTTATGTTAATTGTGTGGCGTTAAATAAATATTTTTCTATTCTTCTTCTATTCTATATTACCAATAGACACATGAGCCGATGTACTTAATGGAGAAAATAATAGGACAATAATTTTTAAGGAACAGTTTTAAATATCAATTATTATTGATACTGTTCCTTAAAAATTATTGTTAAAAGGTTCAACTAAAAATAGTGATTACTATCACTAGTTTTTTATTTTTATTTTTTTGATATTTTAATTTAGGTATTGTTTTTTTTTCATTTAAATTGTTTTTGTTTACTTATATTTTATTATTTTTCTCGTGGGTATTTTTAATACTATTTCAACTTTTGTATGTACAAAAACTTTTACAGCAACTTTTTGCATCTTTTACGGGCTTTGTGTATGTCTGTGCTAAATAAACTAATTATTCGATTCTATATTAACCTTCTTTTTTTTTAGAAAAACGGCTGGTCTCCCTCCGAAGCTGTGGAGTACATGCGATCAAGACGACCACACATCTTGCTGCACACGAAGCAGTGGGAGGCGCTCGATATATTCCACAGAACGCACGTCAGGACGTAGCCTTAGATAGAACATAGTCATTATAATAGCTAGGTATTTGAAATGCTACCCCAAAACCAAATCAAATATTGCACTGCATTGAGCTACAATGTAGTCATAATAATAGGTGATAGGCACTTGAAATGCTGCATTATTGCTGCCCAAGAACATAATTATCCCAAAATGGGGGTAGACCACAAAAGTGAACAATTTATAGTTTTTATGTTTTTTTTTATAAAATATTTGGACACTGCATATTATTCAGATGGTGGTAATATTACATGTAGGTATCTTTTTTGGGTACCGAGCATAAATATTTAAATAGAAAATTATATTGCCTCAATAAATTACAATTTTATAACGGAATGGAAAAGTAGCTACCTACTAAAGGTTTTATTTTAATATTTTAGTCAACTTGTGTTTAGTGAAGATGAACTATATTTTACGACGATAAAATGATATTTTTTGTGTTTATGCTGATTGTATTTTACATGTATTTTAATTTAATGAATGTATATATTTTTTCTTAACCTATTTTGCCCCTCTGCATTTGTAAATTTATTTAATGTTGGCTTTATGATAACGAGATTTAAATAAATAATAAATAAATAAATAAATAATGCTGGACAATCCACACAGCATCATCTAGCCCCAGGTAAGCTGCTGTTAAACAGAGCTGTGTTATGGGTAACTAGATGACTGATATATATTTAATACAATTACAATACATAGATAGATATTTTTTTATTATATATAGTAATACCCAGAACACCCGGAACAAATATTTGTAGGTCGTACAAACATTTGTCCCGAGGCGGGAATCGAACCCGCAACCTCTGCGTCGCAGGCGGACCTGCGCCCGCTACGCCACATCGGTCGTCGAGTATAGAATAAATAGTAGAGTTCTTTGTGTTAGAACACGTCCGGGGAAGTACTACCACCATACCTATCTCTGCCGCAAAGCTGTAATGCTCGCATTGCTGTGTTCCTGTGTAAAAGGTATGGTTTCCGGTGAAATTACTGGCACATGAGGCTTTCGATCTTAGCCTCAAGGTGGCAACCCGCGAGTGATACCTCTGGGATTACAAGCGTCCATAGGCTGCGGTAACCACTTACCATCTTGTGGGCCGTACGCTTGGTTGCCAGTTCAGTTGTATAAAAAAAACGACGTTTGTTTTATCAGAATCAGTTATCAGTTATTTTTTAAAGCATAAATTGTTTTACACAATGTAAATAAAAAAATAATTATTACATTTATATTTTTTGTTGACTATGACCAGAATCTAGGGTTTTTAGGTAAAAAATACTTTTAAAATAACACGAACAAGTATTCAACTATATTTTATTACTAACAATAAATAAAGTCCATACTCGGCACTTCACAACTCTTACATCGAAATTACATAAAAAATATCCAATTTATTTTTGTAAACAAAAATAATACTTAACCCAAGCGAAATAACGCTGCAATTTGTGTGCTTAAGTACCAAAGTAAATTTTTCGTGTTGCCACGGATTTCAAAAGGTCAAAGTAAAAATCTGTTTCAAGTAATCGATACAGCGACCTATCACTACAACAGATAACAAAATCACAAGTGGGGTAACTAACAGAACGATTTTATAGAACTTATATGATACAAAAACTCGTCGCCAATAATACTAGAGCTCTATTTCATGACCGGGTTCTCTATTTGTAAACCTGCTCTTCAGTGTAGACTTCAGAACAACAATCAAACGCTCTGTAAGTTAAACGTGCAAGCAAACAGCGCACAGTGCGCGGCAGGCGTGCCGCTTTGTTCGCGCTGTTCTTTGGACGTGTTGCCGCGCGAACTACTAAATATTGGGAAAGAAAATCGTGTCTTACGAATACCGCGCGCTTTCTGCGCTATATTTGCTCACCAAGAGCTTCGAATCTTCGATATTTCATCAACAACTTCTACAAAATCGTTCATTATGCCCGAGCGTTTAAGCTTTCTGTTCAGATTTGATGGCCCAGATGTTTCTGATGGTGTTGGCAATACCGACGTCATGGCTGATGATGTAGAGTAGGCCGCCCAGGGTCGCGATAGAGAGAAGATATACCAGACCAATCGCAATTTTGGGGATGATGGGGCCGAATATACTGGCGCGGACGTAGTCTACCGCTATAGCTTCTAAACCCCTGCGGGAAAAAAGAGGAATTAGATTTACTATTCACATAGTATAAAACAAATTCGCTTCCTGCCGTATATGTATTGTAAGGAGTCTATGGTATGGTATGGTCTGGTCTGGTCTGGTCTGGTCTGGTCTGGTCTGGTCTGGTCTGGTCTGGTCTATGGTCCGTGGTCTATGGCGGTGTGCTGTGGATAAGCACGCATGCTCGGTCGCGTTACCTGGGCAACGGAGGAACAAAGATGTCAGAGTGTTTTTTTTCTTGTTTTTTTTTATACCACCAAGGTGGCAAACAAGCATACGGACCACCTGATGTTAAGTGGTTACCGTAGCCTATGGACGCTTGTAATACCAGAGGAATCACTTGCGCGTTGCCGATCCTTTAGAAATTTTAAAACTCCTTGATGTTCCTTGTGTGATCATTGACTCCGAATAATTGTGGTTTTGATCATCATGACAGCCTTCTAATGTTCCCACTGCTGGGACACTGGCCTACTCTCCAGCGAGAGTGATTGGGTCTTAATCCACCACGCGGACCCAATGCGGTTGCCGGTCACCTCACGATGTTTTCCTTCACCGTATGAGAGCACTGGCATTGCGCACATAAATTTTTCGTAGCGAAAAATCCATTGGTGCGGATTTGAACCCACGACCTTAGGATCGGAAGGCGGACTCACTACCGCTAGACCACCAGTGCTCTTAAAATTTGATAAATATATCATAAATAATATTGAACTGATAGTCCTGTCTTTAAACCCCCTCTAACAGTATGTATACGTTACGTACGTTTTACATCTAAACTACACAAAGGATTTGAATGCGGTTTTCAACAAGAGTTACTCAAGAGGAAGGTATAACATCTTGAAGCACTCATGCGACGAAGCCGAGGCGGGTCGCTAGTTTAGAATAAACTCGAGACAAGTAAAATCTCATAGACACTCTATAACTATTTTACACCGAAAATAATGAAAAACCTACTTGCATTGGTGTTCTAATATTCCTACAGGTGAGACACTGTACTACTCTCGAAAAAAGGTATTATAATGTCAAGTCTACTTTAATCTAGGATGTTCTGTGGTCTACCTATTTCAAACTACACCGTTATGGCGGATGTACACTCTCACCGAGTCAGGCCGAGACAGGGCGAGCGCGAGTGTACATGGTAGCGCTCGCCCTGTCTCGGTGTTCCTCGCAAGCTCTCCGTCTCGGGCCTCTCGGGCGAGACATAGCGATTGCCCTCGTGCGGGAGTGTACGTACAGCCACCATCACATCTAACTACTAGAACGTAAGCAATAACCCTATTTAGCGGGTTTGGGCTGTTTGTTCCGCATGTTCTTCCAAATCCGCCAGAAGGCGCGGCAGATGCCGATGTCGTTGAAGGTCAGGTAGAACAGGCCGCCCAGCAGCACCGCGGTGCAGCCGTACACCGCGCCCATGGCCACCTTGGGCACCACGGGGCCGACCACCAGCACCCTAAGGTACTCCACTACGCAAGCTTCTAAGCCCCTACGATAGATTTATAGATGCTCATCAAAGTGCTACGATATTTGGCACGATTATCGTTTGTCGCTTACAAGAGACTTTCTAGACCCTCAAGACTTGAACACACTTCATTTCTTGTTTATGGCGTCTGTGGGACTTGAACTCAACCCTCGGTTTGATACGCAGATGCTCAACTGGCCTAGTATCTTGGAGAATTTAAAGCATCCTCATTGAGCACATCATCTTAGAGTTGTTGAGTTCACAAAACATAATTAAGACTCACGCATAGGATATTCACATAGGATTAGTGATAAGCAGAATCGTGATTTCAACAGATACAAACAATCAAATACTTGTTAAAAACTTCTAAGAACATTACAGAATAAGTTGGCTCGTAAAGTGGTTTGCATTTGATTCAGCAAACCTGCCAAACATGCCCTATATTAAATATTCAGCCCATGCCTACTTTGTTAATCAGGACCAAGGTCCAATAACACCTTACCAGAATGAATGCGCTGTGATGAGGATAGCAAGCAACGAGTCAAAAAACTTGTTGGGCAACAGTAGAGCACACGGCACGAGGGGAACCAGGGCTGCCGACACCAGCTTCTCAATCACCCACAGCTTGGAATGGTCATGGGGCTTTTCTGCAGAGAGACGCACACAGGATGTGCGGAATGAACGGACCTGAAAATGAAGTAAAAAAAGTATAAAACAGGCTCAACACAGTCATGGGTGTTTCATTAGTTTCACATACAAAAATAGAAGAACCTAAAATAAAATTACCTACAATTTCCTCATAAATAGTTCTAGAAATAGGTATATTAGATAAATACAAGACTTGACTTGAAGTATGATTTACATTGAGTCAGTAGCAAAGTCAGTGCTCAAAGTCAGCACTGACTTCATTTGGAGCCAGTCACTGACCCAATACAAATTGCATTCGACTTTTTTAATTTATGGCTTCTAATACAAGACGCAGAGTACTCACTGCATTCAATAATGGTGTGGTTTCTTTTAAAGCAAGGCTCCTGACAGGTAGAGCATTAGCTACTGGGTTTCGCAAGGAAGGCTGTGTGGCCAGCTTCATCACTTCTTTACTGAACACTCGACTGCATGCTGAAAAATTGGCAAACGATAGTAGTGGAAGTCTACATCAGTCTATATTGACCTAACCTTTTTGTTTGCACTTTGTTATGAAAATAATACATGAAGAACTTCATGTAGTTTTCAAACTATTCAGTAGTAGACAAAAGATAACCGAAGCTATTATGAAATCATTTTAACTTCAGAAATAAGGCGGGACAGTAGTAGCCAGCATACATCAACAACTATTATGTAATTAAAGTTTTCGACGAATACACTGTAAGTTCAGTACCTGGACTACGTAGGAACATGGAAAAGGCCATGTTTATGAACTATGAGTAAATTTGGTAAAACTGATATTTCTTTAAAAATGCAAACGCAGACACAGCTGCTTTGAAATCCTCCAAAATTACACAAAATATCTTCATTGATTATAGATGTCAAAAATGTCAAATGTCAAAATGATATGTCGTGGTGTCATGTCTGCTGTCGTTTATTTTTTTTTTGCTAAAGACAAAAAGAATTTATGTCTATTGTACCTATTACCCTACTATAATAAAGAAATGTTTTTTTTGTTTGGAAGTTGATCTAGCTCAGAATCATCATCATCATCATCCACAGTATAACATACGAGCCACTCCTTCGGTCCAGTGCTATCCTCATCATCGAAACCTCAGAATAATGACTTTGAATCATTGAATCGAAATTTTGGGCTACCTACAAATATTAGTTCCATGGCTACCTATTACAGACTAGGCCTATTTCTACACGCTGGCTGAATGCATGTTCGTATGCTCGTGCCATTGCGACATGCACGCACGTAAAAAGAACATGCTCGCAGCTAAAAGCGATGGCATGCTCCATTTAGGCTCCATCATCATCGGCAACTACAAAATATTTACTAAAAGATAACATACAATCCAGATTTATTCATCACGGGTCCCAGTGTTCTGATATCAATCACCAATTTACTGTGTCTGATGGACTGGCGCACTATAGTCAAAGTTCAAGTTCTAGCTCGAAAGCTTCGTCGAAGTCTAGACTACGAATGGCTAATATAATAATAATAATAATAAAGCATTTATTCAGAACAATTACAGTGAGCAAGTTACAAAGTAAAAAACGATGAGACTGCAAAAAGTAGTAGAACTGTGTAGCAGCCTCAACGCCCATCTCCTGACGTAGTTACAGGTGTTCTGGCTATGAAATATAACATAATATTGACGAAAATATATAAGATACAAATAATACGGTATAACAAATGGATTACACTAATGTATAACAGAAGAAAGAATGCGACGAATAACTGAGTAGGTATCACTGAGTACTGAGTGTAATGCAGTGATGTAGATGTTATGTGTGAATAATTTTTTTAATAAATTTTTAATTTTTTTTTTGAGAATAAATATCTATGAACCTATAATGGGTGAGTGTGATGAGTGAGGTTATGCGAATGTAGTGTGAAAGAGTATGTGTAAAGGTATGTGTGCGTGTATGTGTGTGGGCTTCCATGTTCCGTCCAGTCTCATAAGAGTCTGGCTATCACAGCGGGAAGCCCGCAATGTGATTGAGGGTGTGTGGAGGTGTGTGTAAGAGTAACTACTCCTGCTAACGCCAGTCTCATAAGAGTCTAAGTTTCACAGGAGTGGCTCAGAGTGTGACGTGAATAATAGTGTTATTTGGGAGTGATAAGGAGATTTTCAGTCTCCTCATAGGAGAGAGAAAGGAGCCAAGCTAGACATTTTAATTTACACTGGTAATACGGAAGCGGGTAGATATTAAGTGCTTTGTTGACTCTATTGTAAAGAGGAGAACTTAGATAATAAAAATGACGACCAGCTACGGCAGTCCTACGCGGTTCAATCTTGCAGACTAGGTCTGAGCGCCGTTTTTGAGTAGCGTGGTGTGGGTCAAAGAACAAGTGAGAATGCTTACGTAATACAGTCGCTAGTACGAACAATTGTCGAGCAGATGGAACTTCGCAGAGAGAATATAGCAGTCTCGTAGGATAACGTCTGGGTTTAGACGACATAACTTTCAAGACTGCCCTCTGTGCACGCTCAACTCTTAACATTTGTGTTTTGATGGACCCCCCCCATGCGGTGATGCAGTAGTTCAAGACTGATTGGGCGAGAGCAAAGTAAACTGTCTTCAAACAATTGAAGTCAGCGACACTCCTCAAATTTTTAAAAACGAAAATTAGTTTGCGTATTCTAGCTACTGTGCATTCAATGTGAGGAGTCCATGATAGACTACTATCCAAGTATACGCCGAGGTATTTAATTGAAAGGGTGCGTTCAATGGTCTGGCAACAGCAAGTATGTACATTTTGGACTTGACAATTGTGGGCATGAATTGAAAAGGAGATGAGTTGGGTTTGGATGTTAGGAGAAAAAGTGACGTATCTTGATTTATTGAGATTAAGAGTTAGAAGATTCAGAGAGAGCCAATTAGACACCCCTCTCAAGGTGGCCTCTGTTCGCAATTTCACCTCTTCCCAGTTTTGTCCACTAATAAGGAGTGCAGTATCATCGGCGTAGGTGTATATGTGGCAGTTAGGTAGCGTCATATTACAAAGATCGTCAATATACACTAGGAAGAGGGTAGGCCCTAAAACACTTCCTTGAGGAACGCCGAAGTGTGTCTGTTCGTCATCACTAATTTTATCATTAATGACCACTACCTGTGAGCGGCGGGTCAGATAACTTTCAAATAAGTTCTTGACAATGCCTCTGACCCCGACTCTCTCCAATTTCTTGAGTAAAATGGTGACAGAGACAGTGTCAAACGCCTTGGAAAGGTCTAGGAAGACACCAATAGTCTTGAGCTTTTTATCAAAGTTCTTAATTATTGTAGTCGTGAGCTCAAGGACTGCGTCCTCCGTAGATCTACCGCTTCTGAACCCATATTGATTTTCAGAAAAAGGATGTTTTTCATTTAAATAGCCAATAAGCCGTCGATTGATTAATTTTTCAAAGATTTTTGACAGAACACTCAAAACAGAAATAGGTCTGTAACTATTAGGATTTTTTTTGTCTCCGTTTTTGTATATAGGATGTACTAAGGCTTTCTTGAAAGCAGATGGGAAGATACCAGTACGTAGACAAAGATTGAAAGTATGATCTAGGATCGGGATTAAAATATGCCTAGCACCCTTGATGATAGAGGTGGGGATACCATCCCAACCGACGGCACATTTATCTTTAAGGTTAAGAACTAGACGTTCGATTTCTTTACAGTCTGCAGGAAAAAGGGCCATCGATTCCAGAGAAGAGTTGTCTATATGAACGTCAGGGATAGAGTTTTTAAATTGTGTAGTGGTAGTTAGGGGGGGGATTATCTTAGAAGCTAAGTCCTTTCCTACATTAGAGAAAAACGCATTGACCGTATTAATAGATATCTTAGGAGTTTCAGCTAGCTTTAGTAATTCCTCAGCACATGATTTTTTGCGGTTTAAATTAGCGATTTTTTTTACGAGATCCCAGGTTGCTTTTGGATTATTCTTGGCCTTCCAAAGCTCGTTGCGTTCGTAATCACGTTTTACTTTTTTCAACAGACTGTTACAAAATTTGCGATACCGTGTGAACGTGATTTTTAGAATATCATTATTTATGTCCTTTTTATGTTTTTTGTAAAGCCGGTCTCTATGTCGAATACACTTTAGAAGGCCAGGAGTTATCCACGGTTTAATGATTCGCTTTCTGCTAGGAATATTCATTGTTCTAGTGTGTTTTTTGACAATAGAAGAGAGGATGTCAACAAGATTCTGGGCAGCACCGTCAGCATTGCTTGATAGTAAAACGGCAGAAAAGTCCGTATTTTCAATTTCTTTAATAGCTTCAGGCACGTTTAATTTTGTGCTTGATGACTTTAAGGGTCTGGATTGAGTTGACGTGGCTATGCAGAAGAGAATAGGGGCATGATCAGTAACTAGGGAATCAAGAACCAGGGTCACCGCAGAATGAGGTGATTTTAAAATGACATGGTCCAAACAGCTACTTAAACGAGTCGGTAGTACGTGAGTGGGAAGCATAGCATGAGAAGCTAGTAAATTTAGGTAGTCTTCGGAGTGAGGGTCGTTTATGTTTGGAACAATATTAATATTAATATCACCGACGACGACAACAGAAGGAAAGTGATTTAATTGAGCTAGTGTACTGTCGAGGCTATTAAGGAAACCATCAATGCTTTTGTAAGAAGGGGAACGATAGAGCGCTACAATTGCTATTTTTTTATCTAATTTAAGTACTAGGCAATTTGCATCTACAAATTCTACTATTGTCTCAACATTGCAGTCTAAATCGGCTCGAATATACGCAACGACGCCTTCATTTTGCGTCTTGTAATTGGAAAAAAAGGATTTATAGCCAGGTAGCGAGGGAAGATTGGGGCATTTACTTAGCCAGCATTCAGATAAGATAATGATGTCTAAGTGTGTTTCAATTCTGCGTAATAACAGAGAAAGACCATCAAAATTGCAATTTATACTTCTGATATTTAGATGAAGTATTTTAAGAGAGTTAATGCCATACTTAATATACTGGCTAGTTTGTTCGGGAGAGCAGAAGAAGGAATCCGCTAGACTAAGGTTTTCGATGTCGGCAGTTAAGGTTGCGATTTCATCCATTTTGAATTTCAGGTTTTAGCAGAGGTTTAATAAACGAATGAATTATACAGTAGACTGTACTTTGACATAATACTTCGGTATTTTTGGGAATTAACAATTGGCATCCTATTGTGTTTAGCGTAGATATGAGAGAGGAGTAACTGTTTGTGTGAGTTGGTTTGTGTGCATGTGAGGATGAATGTTGGTGGGTGTATAGGTGTGTATATGGGAGGGTGTGGGTGTGTGTGTAAGAGGATGAGTAAGTAAGTGTGTGTGGTGTCTCAGTATTCTTACATAATGATTTTTGGAAACAAAAAGTATTACAGCGATATATTAAAGACAGGTAGAATAATCTATATGGTAAAGCCCGATAGTTATTATCTAGTCACTTGTCATTGTGCGAAGTTGCAAGGTCAGCTTCATTATTAATCCTTATAAGGATATAATTCGTCATAGGTCCCAGTGTTCTGATATTCACATTTCCGCCGCGTATAACGCCTCGCCACCAAAAGTGCGCACTCTCGATTTTATAGAATAATTTAATAGTTTAAAATAAAACCACACTTTCCTAAAATTATTATAATTATAAAGATACAAATGAAATTAAGCATAGTAGCTAAGATTAGCCTTCTTCTTCGCCTGTACTTCAAGGATGGCGTCCATGAAGTCCTCGTGGGTGACCGCGGTGGCGGAGCGGCGCAGTGCGATCATTCCGGCCTCCACGCAGACCGCCTTGCACTGCGCTCCGTTGAAGTCGTCTGTTGAACGGGAGAGCTCCTCGAAGTTCACATCAGGGCTTACATTCATTTTTCTGGAAAAACATTTTTTTATTATTGAAGTGTATAGCTTGGTTTATCTGTACCAAATGATCTAAGTAATGCATAAATAAAAAAAAATGGTTGGTTCAGACTGGTAATTTCGAAAAATAAACAAATTCATAGGTACAGTCAGCGTCAAATTGATATGAGCGTCTAGAATAGTCGATATTGATATACGCAGTTCGTATTATATTGTTGTAAGCACTCAAGGTGTTCAAGCATCAAATTGCTATAATGTTCTTCAGATCATTTTGACTACTTTACACGCTCATATCCATTTGACGCTGACTGTACTACGAATGTACGAATGTACGCTGTTGTTGCCATTCAGTATTTGCGCGTTAGAAACTGCTTATTGGAGCCAACCTGGAGTGAATCTGCATAATTCTAGCCCTGGCCTCCTCGTTGGGGTGCGGGAACTCGATCTTCCTGTCCAGACGCCCGGAGCGCAGCAGCGCCG
Source organism: Colostygia pectinataria (assembly GCA_951394395.1). NCBI lineage: Eukaryota > Metazoa > Arthropoda > Insecta > Lepidoptera > Geometridae > Colostygia > Colostygia pectinataria. The sequence continues at coordinate 9,864,789 of OX596365.1, read as the reverse complement.
GATCCAGGATATCCACTCTGTTGGTGGCTGCTATCACCTAGGAAATAATAAATAACTTCGTATTATATTTCCATTTATTGCATCTTGTAACAATCTTGTATAAGTTTTTAGTAATACAATATTTTTTGTTAGGTACATGAACCCTGTAAGGGCGCTGCAGTTTAAGTCTGATTATAATTAGGCATGTCGTATTTTAATAAATGTGTATGTAAAATTAATATATATATTTATTTTTCTTCAACCCATATTGTCCCACTGCTGGGAAAATGTCTCCCCTAAATCTTTCCATCTGTCTCGATCTTTGGCAATCTCCCACATCAAGGTCGTCCCGCCAGCGCTTCCGCTGCCACTTTCGCTTCAGAGTAGGCAGTGTCCCAGCAGTGGGAACATTAGAAGGCTGTTATGATGGATACCTTAATATCAGATGTAGAGCTGAACCCATCCAGCTGATTCAGGAGCTCCAACATAGTTCTCTGCACCTCCCTGTCTCCGGCCTTCTCTGAGTCAAATCGCTTGGTACCAATAGCATCCAGCTCGTCAATGAAGATGATAGCAGGTGCCTTTTCCTTCGCGAGGGCAAAGGCATCACGCACCAGCTTAGCACCATCACCTGGAATCATTAAGTATATCAGTCATCTAGTACCCATAACACAAGCTCTGCTTAGGTTGGGGCTAGAGGTTTTTTTTTTTCTTTTTTTTTGAGTTTTTGTCCTTTTAAACGATGTGAGCTCTGTATGTATTTGTCCAGCATTTATTTATTATATATTGGCAGACATTTTCACAGAATGCCATCAAGCCTTCACTACTCTAGCTTCTAACAAAACTTACCTAGACTGACATTGGCATAATAACCTTACTAATATTAAAAAGGGGAAGTTTGTATGTTTGTGGGAGTGTTGCACCAGAACCGCTCGATGGATCTGTATGAAATTAGGCACAGGCAAAGATTATAGTCTGGAATATCACATAGACTATTTTTTATGCTGGAAAAATGTTTGGTTCCAGTGGGATAATTGTTTATCAGCGGGTAATACTGCAGGGAGCAGCTATTTAAGCCATATACACTGTTATGTATAGTGGGAGACTTTCGTTATTCAATAAGGTTGGCTAAGTTGAGAGTAGATTCTCTAAGCACTTGCATTGCGCGTGTCTTTCTGCTACAAAGCTCAATAAACCTATTTACAAAAATATAGTGTTTTAATGGAAATAATCTGCCACCTGTGTTAACTCATTCAAGAACAAACTCATTGACTGGCTTCCTAGCATACAAAAATCCTTTTTTTTTTAATTTTAATTTTTCTGTGTTCATCTGCGATCAGTCTTCAGACTATGATCAGGTTTGGTGCAGGCAGTTTGGCTTGTAGAAGATTTGCTCCAGTGAACATATCTCCTTTTGTTCAGTAATAACGTTCCATCTAATTCCATGATGTGATACCTAAAATCTGTGCTTAAAAAAGTGAACCAAACAATGAAACTACTTTCAATCCCAACACTGTGTGACAGACACACCAGTGAAAGCTGCTCATCTATTATCATATAAATAAATAACAGACACCCTAAGCAAAGTATTGAAGTAAAAGCTCACCAATAAACATCTGCACCAGCTGTGGACCTGCCAGCTTCAAGAAGGTGGACTTAGTCTGAGCAGCGCAGGCTCTCGCCAGCAAAGTCTTTCCAGTGCCGGGCGGCCCGTACAGTAACACACCTTTGGGAGGATGGATGCCAAGATTCACAAACTTCTCTTTGTGGGTCATTGGTAGAACTACTGCTTCGATCAGCTCCTAGAATGTGGTATTTAGATAGATCAGGCATACATATTAAGTTTCTACTAACTTTGTTTTCATAGCAGAGCATTTTTATGTGGACCAGTAGATAATTAGGCTGTTATTGATGATAATTTTAATTTCTAATTCTAATTTATACTAATATTATAAAGAGAGAAAATTTGTATTTTTGTTTGTTACAAATAAACTCAAAAACTACTAATATGATTTCAAAAATTCTTTCACTAAAATAATGCTACATTATCCCTGAGTAACATAGGGTATATTTATTACTAGCGACCCGCTCCAGCTTTGCACAGGTGCGGTTTCATTGCACCCACTCGAAGCTGGGGCAGATCGGGTAGTAATAAATAAATAAATAAATAAATAAATAAATAATTTATAAATAATGCTGGACTATTCACACAGCATCATCTAGCCCCAAGCTAAGCAGAGCTTATAATATGGGTACCAGATGACTGATATACTTAATACAATACATACATAGATAGATATTTTCTATTATACATAGACCCAGAACACCCGGGACAAATATTAGCAGATCGTACAAACATTTGTTCCAAGGTGTTTGAGCTTTTAGGTTCTCTAAATATTGTAAATTTTAATTTTGTTTACCTGGATTTGCTTATCCAGCCCACCAATATCGGAATACTGTTCTGTGGGTCTTTCATCCACCTCCATAGCCTTGACTCTAGCATCGTACTCCGCCGGCAGAGTCTCTAAGATCAGATAGGAATCTTTGTTCACTCCTACAAGGTCTCCGGGTTTCAATTTTTCAGCATCTACAAGTCCAATGACAGGCAGAAAATAGGTCTGACGCGTGGAGGTTTTAATCACGGCGCATTTGCCTTTACGCTGAGAGTCCAAATCTACTACAGCACCGTCTTCCTCTTCTTCTTGGGGGTCTACATCCAATAGTTCGATTACATTCGATACAAGGTAAGGCAATGTTTTGTTTACTTTGATTTTTTCTGTGTTTTCTTTTATCTTGTCATTTTGTGCCTGCAGCTCGTGCGATATCCTCATAACTTCGCTTTTCATGATCTTGATCTCATTGTCGAGGAGTCTGGTCCGGTTGATGATTTCCTCAGTTGGCATGCGGAGAACTTCCTCGCTGAGCGCTTCTTCACCATCCTCCCAGATTGACTGGTCGTCCAATGTTGCTGTGGCTGTTGCCATTGTTCTGTGCGTAAAACAATAGATATTTTTATTCAGACAGAAACCAAAATCAAAACACCAAGTACACCAAAACCCAAAACCCAAAATGAATTGTCATTCATGTCCCAAGAGAATGTAAGCACTACGATTCATGTCATCTGCAGCGAGTGTTGCCAACTGTACCGTACAGTCAGTAAGGTTTGTTTGTAGCATGGTTGGATTTAGGTACGATTAAAATGGTAGTACAGAAACCATACAGAGTAGTGTTTCTAAGAAAACTGTAGTACACTTTACTCATCTAAAACGTACATAAAATCATTAAAACCAACACTAGCTTATCCAATATTCTCTTCGTTATTTAGTACTTCTTCAATAAAAAAGTTTCCAACAATCATCCAAAACTTGTTCAATAAACGAAAAAAAAGCAAGGGAAATATTTTATTATTATTTTTAATCTGCTGTGTGTTGTGTAGTTGACAATGACATCGAGAAATGACAAAATTTATTTAGACAGAAAAAGGAGTAAACCTTACTAACCCATTAAACTTTTTTTTTAATTTAGTTGGATTGACAGTTAATGTTACATTATTTTGGTCATTTCTACGCGTGATGAAACTGTAGTATTTTAGCGTACTTCCCGTAAGTATGCGTAGTACGTAGTACTCAGCATGAAATTTTAGTAACAAATACTGCTATTGTAGTACGAATCCTAACCCTGGTTTGTAGATCTATGTAAAAATTAGCCAGATCAGCACATTTTTTTCCCAAAATGTAACGAAGTAGAACGAAGTGTACTTTAAAATTTGCAATGCCTGGAAAGGGCAAATAAGTTTTATAACTCTTGTAACACTTATTTAGAAAATATCTTGATTGAATCAGATGGGCAAGAGAATGTAAGCACTACGTTTATGAAGATGGGCACCTTGATTGTCCTGTCACTTGCTGACATAAAAAAAAACTAACACATTTCACTTGTCAAAGTGGTCGTTGTCTGTCATAAGTGACAGCAAACGTGACAGCCAAGCAACCGCAAAGTAAACGAAGAAGATGAAAAAGACATACAGACAGACAGACAGACAGGCAGACTGCAGCTGAGTTAGCGCGCGTGCGTGAGCGGAGCCGTGCCGAATTTGAATACAATTTGTCAAAATTTTCGTGATCGTTCAAAGTTTATAACTAAAATAAAAATTAGGAAAATTAGAAATGTGAAATTATTCCTGTTACAATTTTTATTCGCCCGACAATACCACCGACGCGACGCGGCGACGAAAAACCTGCTTCATATAGTTGTAAGTAGTTTGCAAATTCTTGTGTTTTACTAAAACTGCAGAACGTCATCCTGTACACTACGAAAAAACCGCATTGTTATTGATTTGTGAATATTGTGATGTTATTTCAGTACGCAGTTACTGCTAACGTTGTAAGCTTTCGGCACTCTTTAATAATTAAATGCCTTACGTAGACATCACACTTGTTGTCTCAAATCTAGGTAGGTACCTATTAGGGTACATAAATTTAGGTAAGTACTTATTTATATACGTATTAGAACAGAATATAATAAAATATATATCTTTATTGTATGTACACCTAAGAAAATGAGTAGGGACAGAGGAAGAATCAGTACCTACAAATAAGTGGTACAATGGGCGGTCTTATCGCTAATAAGCGATCTCTTCCAAACAACCTTTAGTTTAGATGGACAGAATAAGTTAAGACATTATATAAACCGCGCACATTTAACTAAATAACATTAAACTTAAATGTATTTAAATAATATAATAATAAATAAGTACAATTAATTTATTATGTAGGTAGGTACTTACCTACATATAAAAAAATATTTCTTAGTAGGATATTTAAATAATAATTCTTGAAAAACTTACTTAATTCCTACTTACTACCTACCTACTTACTTAGGTACCTACTAGGTATCTACCATTGTAGTAATGTAAAGGTAGGTATAGTTCTCACGACGGATCTCGGCCGTAGTAAAGTTAGCCGTTTCGATGCGCAATAGAGCTTTTTCAAACTAAATTGTCTTTGCGCATCACAAACGGCTAACTTCACGGAAGCCTAGATCCGCTGTGCGAAGTAAGTAATAGTAAGTAAAAGTATAAGTAAGTATAAAATCCTACTGTACATACATATTTAGGTATAAGTAACTTACCTACCTCTAAAAACCCAATAAATATACTTAGGTACTAATTAACCTTCAAACACCTTGGTGCCACAGGGATACGAGTCATTTATATCTAATTTAAATAATTATTTATGTGTATGTCCTGTTTAATATATTTTTATTTCACTGATAGAACAATGGAGCCAGAAGATGAAAGTGTGTCTTTTAGTAAGAAAGCCTCAGGTGATATTCCTAAAGTACACACAAAATGCAACCTCAACCGTCCACATACAAGGTTTACTTTTGTACACCTTTATTATTTTATTAGTAGTCTATTATTTTATTTATTAATTAGCTTGGAATCCAAAATATCTTTTACCAAAACCATTTGATTCTATACAAGAGTTTAGTTTCATAATTTAAATTGTTTAGTTAAGTTTTAATATACAAAGTACCTAAATAAAATATTCAAAAACAAATTCTGGATTCCAAGAAATTTACCTCTATTTATTATTATGTAATTTATTTATTTATACACCCACTCTCACATGCTCTGCTTGACAATCACAATAATTAATTCACATCTCACACATGTTTGTACCTCATTAATTGGTTACTGTGTTGTATACACTCCCTTACAATAAGGTGGGGTTCACATGGTCACCTGTGCTCGTTGAACCATGATGTTTGTGCTGTTGTAACCATGCTCAATAATCAATACACCATTAAATCTGTAACATATAGTCTGTTTGTCTTGTTGCAAAATTAGATCAGGTAGTAAAATAATGCAATGCTTGTATGTGCATTATGCTGTTCAGAGGATTGAAAATACAGTCTTTTGAAATATAATTTTCTTATTTTTTTACGTTTCTATCAAACTTTATTATACAAGGTGCCTTATTTACCAATCCAACTATTTCAAACAATTGTAAAAGAAAGGGTAATTTTAAATTTATATTTAAGTACCTATTTAACTTTTGAATGTTTCACCAATTGGTCAAATACGGCAATTTTTGGCGACACTCTCTAAATCTTTTCGGGAAAAACACGTGCATTGAGTTGGCGGAGGCGATGGAGGAATCTTAAGAGGCGATTGTATTGCATTTCGAGATGATGGTACCTACCTAATTGGTCCATAACTCCAAAGTATTGCGTATCATCTCGATCGCTAGCCGAATTAAGAGCATAGCTGACTATTAGATTTTATGAAACGGTTAAATTCGAGAAAAGTTTAGACCCATCTATATCTCTGCCTATACTAGCCTGTACTAGATGACTGATATTATCTATTCTTATATATAAGGTCATTCATTATCAACCTTACAAACTTAAGGGGTAGGTTCCACACATAAAAAAAAAATACTTGTACTTTATTTTTTTTCTAAACGTTTAATAATATTAAAAAAAAAAATACGTTATTCTGCTTAATAATTAGTTATCCTTGTTAGAAATCGAAAAGGCACCGCTCGGCACGTGTCAATAACCCGCGCGTCAATGAACCGCGGGTCAATAACCCGCGCGTCCTGAATTGCTGTATGTATAAAAATGAATTGCTGTGCGTTAGGCTCGCTAAAACTCGAGAACGGCTAGATCGATTTGGCTAATTTTGGTCTTGAAATGTTTGTAAGAGTCTACTAGTACTTAATACAAAAAAATACGTAGTTAAATATATTTTTTTATACATAGAACCCAGAACACCCGGAACAAATATTTGCAGATCGTACAAACATTTGTTCCAAGGCGGGAATCGAACCCGCAACCTCCTGCGGAAGTTCTTCTGGTGGACCTTCGCCCTCTGCGCCACATCTGTCGTCAAACAATTAAACCAGTTTTCTGTACATTTGTATACTTTAACATAACTACTTGTAGGGTTCCAAACAACAATTACATACAATCAACCATAACGTGTATTCCCACTGTCCCCATTAACAGTGTCCCCGTTAATGGGGACAGTGGGATTTTAATAATATTATTAAAAAACATGCCCGTTGTCCCCATTGTCAATAATCTGTAACATTTAAGTAAATAAAATAATTAAAAAAAACATTCCCGTTGTCCCCATAAAACTGTCAAAAATACATAAGCTGAACCGCGAGAACTGTCACGATATATACCTTTTGTCCGCAAGAGTAGACTCTCGCTTGCCTGGCTGTACCACGGACGCACCGCACACACAATCACAACGCAACGCAGTCGTTTGCCGGCATTCGTCCGTGACTGACGTGCGTACACTATCGCGGCACCTCCAGTCTGTTTACATTATCGACGGGGTACACCGATTCGTGCCGCTGGTGACGGTGACTCAGTCGGCAGCGGGCCATCGAGCACGCGGTTCGATTTCAGTTTCACCATGGGGAAGGTTTTCGTGTGAGTAATTTATGTACATTTTATTTTGCGCCACATAAAAAATAGTAATCAAAATTAAGGGGTTCCATTTTTTTTTAATCAAAAAATGTTACAGTCCCTAAATATTACAGGGTTTGGGGCTCTTCAGTTAAGTTTTGATAACCTCTGTTAGAAGAGCTACTAAGTACATTATTTACTAAAAAGGTTAGGACTAAGGTGTAAATTTATATAATTTAAAGTAGTCATCTTTCCTCTTGAGGTGCGGAACCCTAAAAATCTATTTATTTAATATGCAGAATTTAAAATGAGCTTGCAGCAGGTACACTACGTATTATATAATTAAATATTTAAATTTACTGTCATAATTTATTACGAGTACAGTAAAGTTGTACGCTACTTTTATCAGGTTTTTTTTTATAATCAGTTGGGTAGATCAACTATTTTTTTTCCAAGCCCTGTCCCAGACATTTGTATATTTTTTCAACTATTTGTTCCGGGTGTTCTGGGTATTTTCTATATATAATAAAAATATATATATATATATGTATTGTATGGTGTTAAGTATATATCAGTCATCTAATAACCCACAATACAGCTCTGTTTAACAGCAGCTTTCCTTGGGACTAGATGATGCTGTGTGGATTGTCCAGCATTATTTATTTATTAATTTATTTATTACTTGAATTTTGGCGGTTGTCCGAATGACGCAATGTGTCATTTCTTAGTACAATTATCTGTTCCCAGCCAAGTCTGCTAAACTTAGAACTGTGAAAAAAAAAAACTATTGTAAACATAAAAATAAATTTACTCACGATATTGAACACCTTTTTTGTTTCTAATAGCTTTTTTTTTATATAACTGAAGTGGCAACCAAGCGTACGGCCCACAAGATGGTAAGCGGTTACCGCAGCCTATGGACGCTTGCAATACCAGAGGTATCACTCGCGGGTTGCTATCTTGAGGCTAAGATCGAAAGCCTCTGTGCCAGTAATTTTACCGGAAACCATACCCTTAACACCGGAACACAGCAATGCGAGCATTACTGCTTGGCGGCAGAGATAGGTATGGCTATCAATTTATAAAAATATTCATATTTATTAGCCATTACTCTGGCTGTTTGCACTTCAAAATTATTAGCAAGAACGTTTGCTAAAATAATAACTGACTTTGCTGCAGTCGGGTTAAACAACCGACCTGATTTTATTATCAACTAACGACCCGCCCCGGCTTCGTACGGGTGCTTAAGTTACATATAAACCTACCTCTAGTAGTAGAGTTCTTTGTGATAGAGCTCGTCAGGGGAAGGACTACCACCATACCTATTTCTGCCGCCAAGCAGCAATGCTCGCATTGCTGTGTTCCGGTTCGAAGGGTATGGTTTCCGGTGAAATTACAGGCACATGAGACTTACCATCTAACGTCTCAGGGTGGTAACACGCAAGTGATATCTATGATGTTGCATGCGTACATAGGCTACGGTAACCGCTGACCATCAAGTGGGCCGTACGCTTGGTTGCCACTTTAGTGGTATAAAAAAAAACCTCTTGAATTACTTCATCTATTAAAAAAACCGCATTAAAATCCGTTGCGTAGTTTTAAAGATCTAAGCATAATAGACTCAGGCGTTACTTTGCGGAAATCCATTACAAGATAAAAAACAGACGAAAAATCTCTAGTACTTACTATTCCGCTTAACCAAGCGAGAGGTTAAGAGGAATAGTACTAGAGATTTTTCGTCTGTTTTTTATCTTAAGATCTAAGCATACATAGGGACAGACAGCGGAAAACTACTTTATTTTATACTAATGTAAAGATTACACGTACATGTTACTTTTACTTTACGAGATCAGTATACCGTGGCAAGGCAACATACTATAATCTATATTACCATATTCTGTATACACGCTAAAGCGAGTTGAATATAGTTTATGTAAACTTACTAATCTGTGCACAGTTAAGTAAGTTCCGAGTCAGTGGTCAAGTCTGGTGACGGTTAGTGGTTGCCTGTTGAAGATCAACCACCGTAAAGCCGAGCAATCGGACCACGAAACGCCAGTGAGAAACTATGCTGGCTGGCTGGCACTCATGGCAACACCCAGCGACTCGGGCAACAGTCGTGCCCGAAGTTGAAGCCAGAATTAAGAACAACCAGTTCGATTCTTACCCGCATTTCCTTAACCAAGACGGTAGAGTCTGGTAGTTAAAGTGTAGACGACCAAATTGAGTTAATAAGCCGCTTGACGGCCTCAGCAGTCTAAAGTATGATTTACATTGAGTCAGTAGTCAGTGCTGACTCCAATTTCGAGCTAAGTCAATTTTGATCCGCTACTGGCCTAATGTAAAGGCTCGGACTTCAAATTCTCGCGTACTGACCCTTTGCAAACAGAAAAAGCCAGTTCTCAAAGTTAGCACTGACTTCATTTGGAGTCCAGTCACTCGCACTTCACAACTTGTGCACGGTGACTAGGTTAATGCATCGTGCATTTAACCAATAGATTAGTATTCGATGGTGACATGCTAAATGGCTTTAGGAATATAGGAATAACGTTCAAATTTCAATAACACTCAATTACATCTTCGAAACTCTTCAAGCGCTCGTGGCACAGCTGGATAAGTTGTTAAAAACAGATCAACGAAACTAAGCACTGTTCCGCGTTTTTCTGTAATAAATGTGATAAACCTTCATTAGCTTTGCCGTTTTCTAATTAAACTATCCTAAATTTTTCGCAGTTCCGCAATTTAAAAGTAAAACGGAACCCTCAATTTTAATTTGTTCGTAACCCTTTTGATCATGCGCAACCGCCCCGTTTAACCTGATACATACATTGCCAATCACCATGGGACGTGCATTACGGTGTAGCTGCATCGTACCCAGTCACGTCGTTATTCCAAGTCAGACTAATACAAAATGAACTCTAGTATCGTTCATTTTAGAATCGACAAAAGGTTGGCAAAGAATCGCGTTGTATAAGATTGCATGATTTGTAAAATGAACTGAGCTAGTACGCTAAGTTGTTTCAATATGGATTGATTTGACGACATCGGTGGTGAACTAGTGCCAGGTTAATACGTGAAAAATGCATATTGATTCCCGCTGCGTGACAAATGCTTACATGATCTATAAACATTTGTTCTGTCTGGGTGTTGTAGTGCCAGTACTCTACGACTTCTTCCTGGCTGATACAGAGGAAGCTAGATGAGCACTGAAATTAGCGGTTTTTTTTACAGAAATATCGAGAAATATTGCAGCTACAGAACTTGTCATTTTTGTCTATTCGTCTATAAAAAGAATCGTTGTCTACGGTTCACATGCTTGCAGCACGGTCCTTGCCCGTGGTCCACCTTGTTAGTTCACCTAGGTGTACCACGGGCACATGCACTATATGGTGACTTTTGTATGTATGATTCTACATGATGTATGCGACAAAAATCATACCTTAAATTTTTTGACAAGAACTTTGTTACACACAGTCCAAGTTTTGGTCGTTGAAGTGAACCTTCTGACGTGACAAGTGCTATGTCTTCTGTGATGGTACCACCGTATCGGAGCTTACTGATAGTTATGACTGTCGACACGGGAGAACCCCTTTGTTGTTTTACGGCGCGACTCGGCATGGAAGTCACTGCTCGGTTTATTATAAGATTTGTGAACAACTTTAGGACGATTTGCACAAAGGGAATAATCTACCCACCTACTCGCTTTAGTTGAATATGAGAGGTTATCAACTTTAGAGACAGCCACACTTTAAACGAAAAACATATTCAGAAATTTTATCTGAATTTACTCAATAGTTTGTTGCACATTATTGTTCTCAAATCTAAGAGAGTACGAAAAAAAAAACAAGTTGAAATATCTAGTTAGGCAATTGAACACACCGCATCAATCTAGATATTTCACTAAGTAGGTATGACGGAGCCAAGACCAAAAATTTACGAAAGTATCGAATAATCCGGTTATACCTCTTCTGCGATATCCAAAGCGCGCAAAGGAGCGCCGTGACGTAGCTGGCTAAATTGTTCTTAACAGATCAACGAAGTTAAGCACTGTTCCGCGTAGTCATCATTTGGATGGGTGACCGCCAGTGGCAATTTCAACTGAACGCTCCCGCGCTTTGGAGGGCACGTTAAGCAGTCGGTTCCGGCCTTTTTAAAGTTATTAGGCCATGACAGAGCGGCCTAGAAACTCTGTCACCAGAGTTGGCCACTAACTCATACGAACTTACTTGCGTTATCCAAAGATTAGTGATTCAACTCCTAATTTAAGCTGAGACGTCGGCGTCGCCGCGTCGTCGTATCACGAACATGGCTGTCCAGTTGCAGTTCTATTTGCGGCTCCCGTTGCCAGCTGGTCGCACTTTCTGTTTATTGGCATGAGGGATATGCTAAACATCCTTTTGCTAAAATAAGATCCCCCTCACCTATTCATACAGAGCATAATAAGCATTAGGCACCGAAGACAGACCTGCCCCCCTACCATGAACTCTTAGAGCGATTCAAATGAAGACCTACACTAAATTGTATACTACCTATGACATGATTGTCTAATTAATATCTATTGAAAGTGTAATTTGACTTGCAGTAAGGGGAATATTCGAAATTGTTTGTACAAAAATTTGTCTACTTATACAAGAATCGTGTTCATTTTGACGTTGATCGCTATTTTTTTGTTGTGGACTTCCGTTTTATACATTTAGACTCACGTATGGTCTAATATGCGTGGGGTTGTATCTGGCTACACGTGTAGCCAGCCTGACTCCTCAAAGATGCTCAGCTTCAGGGGTCTTCGCAGGCTTCGAGAAGTGACCTCTCCTACGCATTCCAGGACTACGTGGTGAGCTGATTCTTTCTCTGATACTATGGGTTGAGATAAGCAATTTTTGCTCTATCCTTCAGCCAGTACACTTCCGCTGCTGAAAACTCGAAAGAGATGCCGTCATCCATAATCCGCGTGATGATTCTAACTCCAAGTATGTCAGGGTACCAGCTGTGGGAACACTAGAAAGCTATGCAAGATATATATTACCACAAGCGTCTTTTACAATAAGATCATTCCTTTCGCGATCTGTCTGATAGTCCAGACATTATTACTTTGTGCATGACGTATATCTTTGTAAAGTCTTATCTACTCAGCTCAGAACTACAATCGATATCGAAAGGAACATTAATAAATAACCACTTTCGAGGCCATGTAATAATTAATCGATTATGAAACGGGCAGAGGGCGCTGCTTTCGAGTTAACATCAGCTCCGCGAAAAATATTTATTAAAATTCGTAATAAACTCAAAACCAATCCAAAAATACGTCTCAAGTTAAGTAACCAGTCGAAGTTTCATCACAAGTGTTATCTAGTGGAAAATATACGAAGTTTAGTCAAAAACGTAAATAAAAGATCTCCGCTTCAAAATTATTTTGTAACGAATCTATGCAACGCAACGGAAAGAATTTTGATATAGGTGAATACTGTCCATAAAGTGGAAAAAGTGACGCTATCCTGTGCTGTGATTAACCAAACATCGCAATTTCCGTGAAAAATATAATAAAACTAAATAAACTCATATCTTAAAACTATTAAAAGTAAAAAGTGGCGGTGAAACGAAATAAGTGTGACTCATACAAGACTCTTGCTAACAAACTTTGCAACCACCCAGAAAAATTGAGAGAAGCTATCCATAAAATTCGTCGTTACTAGTAATATCCAGCCGGTGTAGTGGGCGGACACCCAACTTTATGTTGCCATGAGAACCGTGACGAAGACACCGAGTTCGAATCGATGCGCGGGTGAGTTTTTGTGGTCTGAGATCTAGTACAATAAATTAAAAGGCCTAAAACGGAACAGAGAACTGAACAAGTGCTGCACTCTAGCTCCCAGAAAAAAAATATCTAACACCTTTTCGATATACATTAATAGAGGGCGGTAGCGGTGTCGTATCTTACAACAAATACCGAAAAACGTCTGGATATTACACTAGAGAGCGTGCGTAGAGCAAAAAAATATGAGTGACCAAAATATGATAGAAATGTTCAGTTTACTACGATCACAAATAAAGGAAGACAACCAACAAAGTCTCAGGAAGGCAGAAGAAAACATTACAGAAACAATCAACAAAAACTTCAATGAAAAATTTTGTAAAGTTGAAGAAGAGATAATAAAAATACAAAACACTCAAGAAGAACACGAAAAACGATTGGATGATTTTGATAAGAAACTTAGACAGAGAAATATAATCCTATTTGGTTTTATGGAAGTGGAAAAAAGCTACCAAGAGTTGGAAGAGCTTGCTTTAAAAATTATTAATACAAAACTAGAAATTGAATGCAATAGAACTGAAATTGAATTTATCGGACGAATGGGTAAGAAAAATGAGAAACCTAGACCAATTCGACTGATACTTACAACATACGGAAAAAAAATTGCCATATTACAAAGGAAGAAAGTGTTAGAAGGATCGAGTACCTATATCAAGGAAGATTACCCACCTAAAATCTTAGAAATTAGAAAATCTCTACTTCTCGAATTAAATGAGCTGCGTGATAATGGAGTTCAAGCCATACTAAAATACGACAAAATTGTCATAATAAAAGGAAATACTCTAGAGAAACCCAGTAACAAAAGGACTTTCTCAAACAGTCCTGATAAAATTGAAGACAATATACCAACTAACACCCAGTCCACTCAGGCATCAAAGAAAACCAAAACTTCTGAAACTAGCAGCAGGCCTAAATCTCAGAAGCCGATACAAGGATCAAGCCAGTCCATAACATCTTTTTTATCAAGGACATCACATGCCGAAACAAAGGAAACCTTAAGACAATCGAACCTATAGCAATTACAGCATCAACTAATTGGTACGCCATCTACATACAAAGGAAATAAGCACAAACAATATTACGTGAAGCAAACAACAAATCATCAGGAGCTGATAGTTGACGGTGACAACTCAAGCCAACGACACTCCAAACAAAATAAACAACAGGAAAATACGAACAACACTAATCTTCCAATCCGGTTGGTCACCGTGGAAGATTATGACCAAAACCCTCCAAAGAAAAACATTTTTAATGAAAAATACAAGGAATCAACTAAACATAACTAACTACGCCAAAAAAAGGAAAAAAAAAAGCAACAGAACTAAACAAAATATAGATAATAATAATTGTTTTGGAGGAGGCCTTCACCTGCGAAGGGGTTCTTACAGAAAACATACAATTAATAGATGAACAGTTAGCTTCAGAAAAAAAGTGTTTAAGAAAAAAAAAATGTTTAAGTAACATAAAAAAATGAAAAGTAGAAGTAAAGCTAACTTTAATTTTATTTTAATATTAATATTATAATTTAAGTTTTTTTTTGTGAATGTAAGAAATAAAAGGCTTTTTATTTTATTTTTTATTTTATTATATGAAACGTTATTAACGCCAGAACGAGTAAAGTTATCAGGTTCATATCAATAGTGAATAGAAAATTTGCTGAAAAGTTAGAGTCCCACATTAGAAAATCCCCTCAAGGGGTATTTTAAAACTTTTACATTCATTTTCACCTTGCAACCTAAAATCAAATTTAAGGAGATTTTTATAAATCCCATAACACCCTTTCATATTCAAATTGATATTATTATCTTATTTATATTTTTTTGTTTAAATTCTTTTGGGCTTTCTTTTACAGTAAGTTACTTACATCATTATATTCTTTTCTATTCACATTTTCTTCAAACGCATAAATTGTTGCGTAATTTAGTCGCCGGAAAACTTTATTGCGCCGATTAAGGATTACAGTATCCAAATTACCAAAGGGGGAAATTCAGGAAATTATTTTTGTCGTAAAAACTTCCTACAAAACCATGAATGCGTGCACCCTTGTAACACAGGCTGTGTCTAACAAACTATGTTAGTACTCTGTGTGCTAACATCCTCGCTGTGGTAGACACTAATAGGGGTTCTATGTCAAGGGTCTCTCCCTTCAACACGTGAAGGAGGGATCGATAGTCCTCAACACGCACCCTCTCTCTTTATATCATTTCTCCCGTTGTTTTTGATAAGGTACCGGCTGCGGAGCGTGTACTGTTTTAGCACTTTTGCTTTATAAAATTTGTGAATTAATTTGGACACCTTGACAAGCAAGTTCGCTGTATCGAAGCTAAAGGATGGAGCCTAAGGCGTGATGGAGTCTTCATCACGCCTTTAGCTCCATAGCGCATTGACGTTACACGCGGCGCATATGAGTCCAAATGAAGGGCAACCTTCAGTGTCGTTGCTGTGAAACCAGCCTAATAGTGAAATGTACGTTCGTGTGTGTTTACTGTCCTAGTGACTAGGTCACGGGCCGCTCGAATGCCTTAATAATATAGTACCTTTAATATTCAGCTCCAGCTGTTTAAGTTCGCTTTCTTCAGCTACATATTTTACGAGGCCTCGCGTTTAATATCACTGGTGTTTTAGCCTAATATAATATTCATGAGTTACGATTTAGTGCCTTTCAAATAACTTTGGTAAAAAAACTTGGTATTTAGGTAGAGAGAGAAGAGTCCACTTGGTGGTAAGTCTCGGCGACGGCACTTGCAAGTGAAATGACTTTGTGATTGGTGACGATCCCAGTGCAGTGACACACATAACTTGATATTTTGTTTAAAAAAATTAAAACTTCAGCAGGTCTACGGATGAAAAGTAAAGTAAAAACAATCAACAAGAATAATTTTGAAACGTCTCAAAAATCAAAAAAAGCTAGGAACCAGCTGAGTTTGTAACCAGGTTCTTCTAGACTGGGGCGCGTGGAACTGGCGTAAATTCCTAAAACATAGCTTTCCAAGTGATACTTCTGATTTTATGGAATAAAAAATGTAGTTATCTATATTTTATCTATATCTAGCACGTTAGCCTTCAAATTATATTCAAGTTTTAAATTACTCTCTCTTTGAATGAAACTTTTTAATACCCTGAGACATGCTCCCGCGTACAAATCGGGAGTAGGTAGGCGAGACAGGAATACTAATGTAAGTTTTTCTGAAGGCCATCGATCCACCACCGGGTTTAGATTACTACTGTTTTTGTAAAGGAAGTTATGCGCTGTTTACTAAAATTGTAAAAAAAAAAATTTTTTTTTGTTATTTATTTACGACCTTACCTACTTACCTTTTTTTTGTAAGAATCTCCGTCGTCTATCCCAACGTGGAATCTACTTGGTACACTTATCGTCGGATTGCAGTTTTCATTAACAGTGTTTCAAGAGAAAAGTTTATTAGACGTATAGTTTATGGACTCGTGCAAAGCCCGGGCGTGTCGCTATTTATTTAAAACAAAAGATTTTTAATATTAATTGAATTAGTCGTTTTCCACCTTCCGGGATCCACTTTGTTACGACCTTAGCCCATCTATCCTCTTCCATACGGGCAGCATGACCCGCCCAATCCCATTTTAGCTTAGCAGCTTTTTTGCCCACGTCAGCGAAAGAAAGCGCTGGCGTGACGACCTAGACGTCTTCCACAAGGGCTGGCAGGAGATGGCACAGGACCGGGATAAGTGGAGGGATGCAGGGGAGGCCTTTGCTCAGCAGTGGGACAGTATAGGCTAGGTAAAAAAAATGAATTAGTATTACGTGGATCTCACAACTTTTTACGGTAGAACTAAGTGGCGAGGTTCGGTTTTTTACAAATTATGTTTTTGATGGTTTTAGCTTTTCTAATCATTTATATGCAGAAATAAGATATTGAAAAGAAACCATTTTAAAATGTGCCATTACTTTTTAAAAGGCTTGGCATTGCCACTCAGTGTGTTTAACTAATCTACGAGAAAAACGAGATTAGGTCACTACTAGGCATGGCATGTCGTCATCACAAATAAACGATGTTTACTCTACTTCATTAAAAAGCTTTTCCAATTAAATTCTCGTTATTTTGTACCACTTTAATGGCAAGCAAGCTTACGGCCCAGTTGATGGTGATTGGTGGCGGAAGTGGTTACCTACCATAGATATCCCAAAAAAACTAACTAAAAGCGGTACTTGAACTCGCGAACCTTCAGAAAACACAGAAACATTTTCGAGATTTAATTATCCTTCTACTAACTACGCAATTTATGTATTTTTAGCAATTTTTTTTTTTCTTTATTTTTATATTTAAGTATCTAAGTATGCATATTATTTTTTTGAAAAATACTTGTTAGTTTAGTAATTTGTGTTTTTTACTGCTCTGAATCGATACTTGATTAGGATCGTAATTAGCAGCATTAGCGGCCTAGTTAATCCAATCGGTTCCAATTCCAACTTTATTTATACAAATTTTATTTTCTGAATCCAAGTTGTAATTGATAATGAGCCCTTTATGATGTCCTTGATAGTATGGTTTCCGGTGAAATTACAGGCACATGAGACTTTTTTTTTTTTATACTACTGAAGTGGCAACCAAGCGTACGGCCCACACGATGGTAAGCGGTTACCGCAGCCTATGGACGCTTGCAATACCAGAGGTATCACTCGCGGGTTGCCACCTTGAGGCTAAGATCGAAAGCCTCATGTGCCAGTAATTTCACCGGAAACCATACCCTTCACACCGGAACACAGCAATGCGAGCATTACTGCTTAGCGGGAGAAATAGGTATGGGTATGGTGGTAGTCCTTCCCCGGACGAGCTCTATCACAGAGAACTCTACTACTCTTATACTCTACTTTCCATCTAACGTCTCAGGGTGGTAACACGCAAGTGATATCTATGATGTTGCATGCGTACATAGGCTACGGTAACCGCTCACCATCAAGTGGGCCGTACGCTTGGTTGCCACTTTATTGGTATAAAAAAAAAAAAAAAAAGAGCAGTCCTAAACTCCAAATTCAATACCAAATTGCAAAGTGATAAACTAATAAATCGTCAAAGTTTATTAAAGTGTTATAACACATTTTAAAAGTTAAACATAATTTAAATGTAAGTGTTACGAAGTACCAAAGGTCTGTGAGACCTAGAAATTGCGATAACCACAAAAACAAATTTAGAATTGTATTGTTAAAAAAGTTTAATTGTTCTCTCATGGTCATTACAATCTAAAAATATTTAAAATAACCAACATAATGGCGTTTATTTAGAATGTATTACAAGATCGCGAAAATCAGGCTTTTATGTCCAGACTGTTGTAATTGTAATTTGTAGAGTTTAAATTAAAAATAAACCTTCTTCGGGTATGACATCACATTGTATCAAACGCAATGCATATAATAACATTATTATAGTTTGTAATAAAACTAGTACCCGCCCCGGCTTTGCACGGGTGCTTTAACTACATAAATAAATAAATAAATAAATAATGCTGGACAATTCACACAGCATCATCTAGCCCCAAGATAAGCTACTGTTAAACAGAGCTGTGTTATGGTACTAGATGACTGATATATACTTAATACAATACAATACATAGATAGATATTTTTTATTATATATAGAGAATACCCAGAACACCCGGAACAAATATTTGTAGATCGTACAAACATTTGACCCGAGGCGGGAATCGAACCCACAACCTCCGCGTCGCAGGCGGACCTGCGCCCGCTGCGCCACATCGGTCGTCAACATATAAAACTAACTACTTAATACCTTCTTCTTGAATCAATCTATTGCTGAAAACTGCATTAAAATACGTGGCTTAGTTTAAAAGATCTAAGCGTACATAAATAAAATAATACCCTAGCATGTCAAGATAAGGTACTAGTTTTAACCCTCCACGGGACATCATCAGGACCATCGACATCGAAGCACGTGTCGATATTTTTCTTTGGAGGTTAACTGTGTTAACTGTGTGACCTCATTGGTTAAAAGATTAAGCGGAGTAGTACTAGAGATTTTTCGTCTGTTTTTATCTTACGTACGAGTACTATTGTTACTACAATAACACGGAACAGTCTCGCAGCGAGAATCAAACCTGCAACCTCTAGCTTCTCAACCGGGCCATGCACTTGTATGGAAATTGGAAACAAAGTAAAACAGCTTTAGGGTATTCTAATCTCGCGTGTCTGTCACTCCGCGCACCGAAATGGTGGTATTGTTTCAAAGAGCCAAACTGTCGTAAACTTGTTACTGTTTGTATTATACTTGAACACCGAGTAAGGGCATATATTGATGCAGGGGTTGGAAAACGATATCCTCACTTCGTTTTTTATTACAAAGTATTGAACATAAGTTTTTACAGTTTTATAGCTAACAGCAGATGCGGTGAAAGAGTTATCAATTCCGAACACCCCGCTTGGGTAGCGGAATTGATATCTGAATCAGTTTTTTGTTCGTTCGAAAGACTTCAAAAGCGCAATGTTACCAGTGGTAGGACTCTTCAGCAAGAGTCCGTCTTGGTGGGTACCACCGCAGTGTCAGATATCTCTACCTCCAAGCTGTAGTGTGCAAGCATTACTGTGTTTAGGTTTGAAGGGCACTGTAGCAAGTGAAATTACTGGGCGAAAGAGACTTGACAACAATGTCTCGGGGTGATAAGCGCAGTGCAGTGCCACGCAGACACTTAAAAACTTTAAGCTTTGGGTGGCACTGCATCTGTAATAGTCAGGCGTGGTGCTTAACATCAGGTGGGCGCCTTGATTGTCTAGTCACTTGCTGACATAAAATAGGTCTTAGATTAGGCTAGTTAGTTCATTGCTGTGGTATTGTCTAAAAAAGGTTAGATTATGTGTAATCTTTATTGCGAGGCCGCAAGCACTGCTTGACTAAATAATTCAGCCTTACCAGCCATGTACGGCTTACAATCGCCTATTCACCGACCATATGCTTGCCTTCATGTGTAATGCATTTACTCGCTTGGTCATGGGTACCATGTTCAATGCGATTCAGTAGAAAGACCGCTTGTGCGATGGAAACGTGTGGACCGTAGCCATTCGATAAAGGTGGCCTCGGTTACTTGTGCTTGTATGTTCAACCTAGTATCACTGCAGACTGCAGAAGGCTGCTTTTCCATTGACATATGCGTCACGTATTTCACCTTACTGCTCTATGAAACAAACTATAGCGTTGGCCTTTGGTCATTATTCATGAGCCTTTTATCCTCTGAGAAATATTTATTTTTCTAAATCACTGATTAGATCAGCGTATTAGTAATTTCAAAAATAATCTTGGGGCTTTTCTAATAAACAATTATTATTTTTCAGTCCACATGTATCATCAGAAACCGCAAATCCGTCTACATCAGGCCTCCAAACTGTAACTCCAGAGCAAGACAGCATGAGAAAGAATGACGACGATGCAAACTCGCGAGAAAAGGACGAAGGGTCCGTCACCGACTGGATATCGGGCGGGCCCATGGGAGCTAAAGGCGCAGTTCTGGTCTTCAGATCATGCGTCTTAGCTTCTCGAACACCTTCTATGGAGTCCACGACGAAAACCATTGGAAATAATACGGGAACGACGATATTGTTGAACAAGGCAAAGAACATGGCGCGGAGGTTAGTCGCTGAGCCGCATTCGTTCAGCGTGAGGCCGAAGAACATTATGCACGATGTGATGGAGACCTTTGGGAACAGCCAGAAGTACTCCGGGCAAGCTTACGTTGTACGTCACGTGTCTGATGCAGAGCTCCCAGAAACAGCATCTATAGAGGAACAAGGACACGAATCATCGCCAACGGAACATAAGAGAGACATAGAGGATGTTCTGAACGACTTAAGCAAGATAACACTGAAGAAACACCTTAATATAGAGAACACGACGGCAAATATCAAACCTCCCGAAGATCCGCCACCCCCACCAAAAGGTATTCTAAAATCTGATGTAGTTTTAGTATGATGATCGAGTTGGCTTTGTTTTCACTTCATTGTTTATTTTAGATCAAACCAAAGATGATAAGAAAGGTAAAAAGAGCAAAAGCAAAAGTAAAAAGAGCAAGCAGGCTCGCCCGTCGTCTCCCGCCCCCGACAGCGACGATTCTGAGCATCTACTAGTCAAAGAAGTTGATAGCATTAAGGTTAGTGCTAACCATAACTAAGATGTTTTTTACATCACTATAGTGATAACAAGCATAAATTACTGATTCATCAAATGGGAAGTTGCTGGTAGGCTGATGATTGATAGCAATTTTCAGGACATCGTGACAGTTTTCTAATGTTTCCACTGCTAGAACACTGGCCTATTCTCGAGCGAGAGTGATTAGGTCTTAAGAGCCCTATCCTTGACAATCCTTGAATTTTCTTGTAGCCCGTGAAGTTTCGAACACTATTGTGGCTCGTGTGTTGAAGATATTTTAACGAAAATAAAAACAAGTAAAAGCCTTATCCCTTAAAATTTAAGCCAACAGAGCAAATATTAATTAACTCAATACATAACTGATTAAAAAAATAATTAGTAACGCACGTTTCGTAAAATGAGCAGTTCCAGTCAACTTTCGATCATTTTTTCTATGAAATAACAAAGTCTAACATATTTCCAAAAATGCAATTATAATAATCACAGTTTTAAAATTTAAGTGAATAGAGAAAAATACAACATGTTAGTTCAATATTTTAGAAAAAAGACGGTCTAAAAAACGCGTACTTTTCCCAATTTTTCGCTTGTTATTTCTGCTAAAGTAAGGAGTTTACAATAAAAATACACCTACTTAATTAAAGTTTAAGTTTTTATTAAATAAATACAACGAAGAAAATAGTCTAATAGCATTGACTTTATTTAATACGAATTTTTTAAAATCACACCTTAGCGCTCTTATAATCATATCGATCGAAGCAGCGACTCTCAAACCGCGCTGAGCGCTTATGGAGGGAGGACGTATCGCTCCTCGTCGCGCGCGCTATTACTTCTACTATATAAAGATACATTAACGCGAACTTCATGAATTATATCGCTAAATCTTGGAAAGGCCTCTTAAATCTTAATCCATCACACGGATCCAATGCGGATTAGTGAATGGCACATGACATGTCTTTTGATTTTTTAATTTTTGGACACGCCGGTTTCCTCACGTTTTCCTTCACCGCATGAGAGGTGGAACTGGCATGCGCACTGGCATTGCGCACATAAATAGAAAAATCCATTGTATCGGAAGGCTCTCTATAACTCGATAACCATTAACCACTGAACCGATTTGGCTCAGATTTATAACATAGATAGATAGAACCGGGGATATGCTGCTGTTTTATCCCAAAAAAAAGACGGTTCCGAGTACCACGCGAGCATAGTCGCGGGCAACAGCTTGTACCCATTCCATGTGTCGGATTTTCCAATGACCTTCACCGGTTCTTGTATTTTCAGGTATTAGATAGCAATCACATGCCGGCGCGTCTTCTGAAGATAAGCTACAAGCTGGTGAACACAGAGACGAAACTCCTCCACCGGTTACTGCAAGCGCACGGTCTTCAGGAAACTGTACCTGACTCCAAAGACTTCAACCTGTTGTGGTCGGGTCTACATCCGAAGCCTGATGTTCTCCGCTCCCTGACTCCGTATCAACGGGTCAATCATTTTCCCAGGTTCGTGTTTTGAGGTTATTTGAAATTAATATTTTTCGAAATTATTGGAGTACCGAGGCACCTCGTTCAAAAATTAGTAAATAAAGTATTGTCAGTATTGTTGCTATCTCTTGATTTATACATTTTATTGTTTTAATAAAATTCTCTTAGGATATCCTTCAAAACCTTCATAAGTAAACGCGTTGTTATTGTTTTTTATAATACTTCTTTATTTGTTGGCAGCTAAACAGTATTGTCCTGAGCCATGAATGACTAGTCCTTTAATAAAAAAATGGCGCTTTTTAGCGGGGCAATAATATGGTATTATTTATTTAAGTACCGAATTTCCAATCAGGTGGGTAATCAATAAGCTCAAAAACAATATTGAAACAATGTTAGACTGACATTTCGACATACAAAAAAAAAACAGTGTAATATTTGAATATTGCTATAAGAGCTCGTGGTTAACCCCCTAGATGTCGCTAAGTTCATTACATATTATATATGCTGCTAAAACTGTAGGAGAGCTCAAACCACTAGTAGGTTAGTAGCAATACTGACAGCACTTGTTTACGTAGGAACCACTTGCTGAGATGCCTGCTAAACGCGCATGGTATGTTGGAAGCGCATCCAGACTCCAAGGATTGGACGCTTATGTGGTCCGCTCCGCTCATACCCTTCGACGTACTCAGGTCTATTACAGACTACCAGAGGATAAACCATTTCCCGAGGTACATTAATCAGAGCTCTGATTTAGCTACCGGCTGCGCCATATAACTTACAATCTGACGCGTGCGGTTTCAGTCGCGTTTTTGCAGTTTTTATGCTATCCCTCAGGAACAGTACATCTTTTCATGATAAAAAAGTAGACTATGTGTTATTCCAGGACTTAAGCCGTCTACATTCCAAATTTATGTTAAGGTTATAGCTAGCTCCTCACAACTCAGGGAATCCTAGTGTGAGAGCTAGTGTCCACAATATCACCTTATTTTTATTTTATTTTTTATACCTTTGTAATAAAAAATGTGTACCTACATTCCGGCGAATAAATGATTATGATTATGATTATGATTATGTGGTCGCTCTGTTCATACTCTTCAACTTACGCAGGCTTCCAGAGGTTAAACCATTTCCCAAAGCACATAACTGAGAATTTACTAAGATTTATCCTACCGGCTGCGCCACACAAAACTTTATTTTGGAAAACGAATCTCGACATTGCAAACACTACACACATCTAGAACGCATAGAATTAACTTCTCGACCTTATTAAGAATTTATTGGGATAAATTCCGAAATAAGAATTATTGTACGAAGTTAATTATTTTGATTTAACTTGCGCCTAGTCACGCCAGGCTGAAACTAATAGAATTCTGCTAAAATTGCATAACGTCATCTTTGCGTTAATTCATTGGTTAATTTCACTGAACATGGTATTTCTCCAACAGATCGTACGAGCTGACGCGAAAAGACAAACTCTTCAAGAACATAGAGAAGATGCAGTACTTCCGAGGGTTGAAACACTTCGACTTCATCCCCACCACATTCCTGATGCCGGCGGAGTATAAAGAGCTGTGCTCGACGCATTACCGGACCAAAGGGCCCTGGATCGTGAAACCGGCAGCATCTAGTCGCGGCCGGGGAATATACATAGTCAATACTGTGAGTAGAAGATAATATAACTCTAAACTGTTGCCTCATATTTTTTTATGAAATTGGTGTGGCTAATATAACACTACGGCTATGCTAGAGGGGGTAACCACGAGCTCTTAGAGCAATATTAAAATAATATTACACTGTTTTTTATGTATGTCAAAATGTCAGTCTAACATTGTTTCAATATTGTTTTTGAGCTTGTGGTTACCCACCTGTTGTGTTCGAGCTGCCTTCTTATTCATAATCTTATTAACAAGTAACAGTTAAAAATTAAGCGTCGTGGCAACGCTGTTTAAGTTGTTCAATACTCAATACTCAATTCATTTATATGCTTTCATATGGTTGGTTCATTTACAGTTGTTATATAATAGGTGGTAGTTTCACATATGAACCCTGTCAAAGGGTATGACAACATGGAGATAGGCCGAAGTTTAAATAAGTAGGAATGATAAATTAAGTAGATAAATAAAAAAGGTTGTTAGCATTAATTCTCAGCAGGTCGAATACAAATACAACTACAAGTTAGGTATTATTAGTATTATTATTATTTTTAAATTGAATTTATTTTTATTATTTATATTACAATATACACTCGAGAGCAATGAATCCGGGTCACTCAAAGAATCCAAAAAATCTCGGAAAGTAAGAATGCTAGGTTAATGCAATAAATTGTATTTAATAGACAATTTAATACTCCTTAAATGAAAGTTAAAAAAATATGAGTCACCATACATTTTATTTACACAAAATTACATAAAGAAAAAAAACTGCTGATCTCTCCTTAAAACAAATTAGGAAACATGAAATTTTTGAACTTAATGACGATTTTCTTGAATTTCAATACTTCGTATTACCTCCTCGTGCTTCCATTACTGCGTTTACGCGGTTTGGCATGCTGTACACCAAGTTCCTCATACGATTTTGGGGAATATTCTCCCATTCCTCTGTGAGAGCAATTTTGAGCTCAGGAAGCGTGATTGGTGGAGGGTTTCGTTGTTTTACGCATCTCCCTAGCTCGTCCCAAGCATGCTCGATCGGGTTGATATCCGGGCTGCGCGCTGGCCACTCCATACAAGTAATGTTCATCTCTTGAAGGTAGCATTCACAATCCTACCTGTATGAGGTCGGGCATTGTCATGCATAAATATAGCATCCTCACCCAAATTGACCATAAATGGACCAACGTGTTCGTTGAGGATTTCTTCCACATATCTTACGCTAGTTAAAGAGCCGTTTTCTATGATCACCAGCTCTGTGCGACTTTCAGAGGAAATTCCGGCCCACACAAGTACAGACCCACCACCGTAGGCTACTTTTTCTTCGATGCATGCTTGCTTGAATCTTTCCCCTGGTCTTCTATACACTCTGTGTCTTCCATCGTGCTTGTAGAGCATAAATTTTGATTCGTCGGAGAACATAACTTTCGACCAATTCGATTTTCGAATTTGATCGATTTTTTGGATTCTTTGAGTGACCCGGATTCATTGCTCTCGAGTGTATATTTTAAAAGTAGGTACCTAGCAATAATTTGTGTCGAAGAAGGTAAGTAATTAAATAATGATTTTTAGATTGGTAGGTAATAATGTTGGATTTCAAATTTTAATAATAAACATAATGTTCTTATCAGATCCACAAAATAAATGATAGATTCAGGCGTTACTTTGCGGAAATTCACAAAGTTAAGTTTTACTCCGCGGGCTCACCATTTGGATGGATGGACTTCCATTGGCAATTTAAACTGAGCGCTTTTATGTTTTTTTTTTTTATATACAACTGAAGTGGCAACCAAGCGTACGGCCCATAAGATGGTAAGCGGTTACCGCAGCCTATGGACGCTTGCAATACCAGAGGTATCACTCGCGTGTTGCCACCTTTTGGCATAGATCGAAAGCCTCATGTGCCAGTATTTTCACCGGAAACCATACCCTTCACACCGGAACACAGTAATGCGAGCATTACTGCTTTGCGGCAGAAATAGGTATGGTGGTAGTACTTACCCGGACGAGTTCTATCACAAAGAACTCGAGAGAGTAGTACTCTCATACTTCTGAGGGAACGTTAAGCTGTCGGTACCGGCTTTTTCACTGGTTGAGCAATGACGGAGGCTTTCAGGCGGCCTATTAACTGTGTCACCAGAGTTGGCCACTGACTCATACTTACTTTTCAGTGAACTAGATTTGTATACATTTTTTCAGCCGGAACAAATACCGAAGGGCGAGAATGTAGTGGTCGCTAAATACGTCGACAAGCCGCTACTGATTGGCGGACACAAATGCGATCTGCGCCTTTACGTATGCCTCACCTCTATAGGTATGTATGGTGTTGGAACCTCCGTGTAAACTAAACTCTGTATAGAGGTGATAGAGCACTCTATGGTTTGAGTGACAAGAAAAAAAAAACGGTCAAGTCTACGATACAATGACATAGTTTGTATTTTCCTTTACTTAATAAAATCTCTCGATATCCCGTCGATCTGTCTCTGTTTTATCAGGTTATGGGCCCAGTTACATATAACATTTAACTATGACGACCGATGTGGCGCAGCGGGCGCAGTTCCGCCTGCGACGCGGAGGTTGCGGGTTCGATCCCGCCTCGGAACAAATGTTTGTACGATCTACAAATATTTGTTCCGGGTGTTCTGGGTATTTACTAAGTATATATAATAAAAAATATCTATCTATGTATTGCATTGTATTAAATATATATCAGTCATCTAGTACCCATAATACAGCTCTGTTTAACAGCAGCTTACCTTGGGGCTAGATGATGCTGTGTGGATTGTCCAGCATTATTTATTTATTTATTTTAACTAGCTTTAAGTTAGACGAGCCCTATACCTACAATAAGTTTGCACAATATTTTTATTGCGCAATATGATTGAATCGGCCTTCTCACTCAAACGCAATCATTGACGACTCATAAGCGTCAATTTTTTCAAAAAATATTGCGCAATACAGATCCTACACGGTGCAATGATAATTATGGTGCAATAAAAATTTAAACTCTCTCAAACTTTCGTTCAATCATTGCGCAAACTTCAATACTTCTACGGTACTAACCCTAGACGATTAATTGTATTGCGCAATTCGTGATATTGCGCAATGTTATTGTAGGTGCAGGGCCCGCCTGAAGTAAGTTACGTTTCTTAATGATCCTTGTGATATGATTGAATAAATATATTTTTTTTACTTTACTTTTCTTTTACTAATACATGAACACAACAAACCCAACACTTATTTCTGTACATAGTTTCATGGTTGTGAAGCCACACTAGAATTCCATGTGTACCAAAGTCACACTGTCACAGGACAGATATTAGTACTATATACAGAATGGCAACTCACCGACCTAACCTACCTCACCCCGATCACGATTTCGCGGGCGCTTTCGTAGGCGCTACATCTAAGGGCCGTACTTACGCGTTTATTTTCTTTTTGTGTTAGGGATCAAGCGCTCAGACTCGGCTTAAAAAAGCGAAGGGACGGAGCGCGCTAAAGCATGCTATCTCGCTCTTGCGATATGTGCTAACCATGACACTCCCTATTAAAACGATTCTGTGTTGATTCTGTTGTAGCATTGTCTAACTAAATTAAAATAACTACAACACGCAGAAGTTAACTAGGCACGTCGCTGTAATGACGTCATAGTGATAATTCACTCAAAAATCGACCGTACTGACGCGTCGAGGGCGAGAGTGTATGGCGGTGGGGTGTTGTGGGGGGGGAAGCACATTCCACGCAGACCCAGGTGCCAAGTTGATTTCTGTGCGTTGTGAAAAGGTTGCTCTCTTTTTCTAATGAATGAAATACAAAAGACCGCGGTAATTTTAGTTTAAGTTTAATTTTTCTTTCATACTGAGTTTCATATTGAGTGTGAAAGAAAAATTAAACTTAAACTACTAACTAAAAACCAGGGTGGGTAAAAATGATAAAATTTATTTCCAGACCCCCTCCTCATCTACCTTTACGAAGAGGGTCTGGTCAGATTCGCCACAGTCAAGTACGATACCACTAATAAGAACCTCTGGAATCCTTGCATGCATCTTTGTAACTACAGCATCAATAAGTACCACACGGATTATATCAAGTGAGTACTACTATGACCCATCCCCCCCCCCTCCCCCGACTGCGTAATTCGGTTGCAATCGATTTCACTTGGTTTCAATCAAAAACTGACGTATTTTGTATGAATGTGGCAGCTTATTGACAGTTCGCTGATTGAAATCAGATTGAAACCGAGTTACGCAGTCAGAAAGATTGCCTAATTCGGTTGCAATCAATTTCACTTATTTTTATTTTTATTTAGTTATTTTTTGATGGTAAGCGGTCACAGCCTATGGGTGCTTGCAATACCAGAAGTATCACTCATGTTCCTGTAATTTCACCGGAAACCATACCCTTCAGACCGGAACACAGCAATGCTTATTGACGGCAGAAATAGGTATGGTGGTAGTCCCCCCCGGACGAGCTCTATCACAAAGAACTCTAGTACTCTTCAATCAAAAACTGACTTGTTTAGTATGAATGTGGCAGCTTATTGACAGTTCGCTGATTGAAATCGGATTGAAACCGAGTTACGCAATAGGGGGACCGATGGTAGGAGTTTTGATGAAGAGTTTGTCTTGGTCTTGAGTCTTTTTAATGACTTTATAGTTTGTTAAAGAATTAAAGAAACACAAAGCTGGCAATAAATTGTAACTGTTCCATACCTTAAGTTTAGATTTTTGCACCAGAAAACGGTCGAGGGTACTCACTACTCACCCTGTATACGCTTCTGTAACTACAGCATCAAATAACAGCTTATTACATGTTATCTCCAGATGCGACGACCCGAATGCAGGAAATATCGGACACAAGTGGACCTTATCAGCTCTGCTTCGGCACTTGCGTAAAGCCGGACGGAACACCACCGCTCTAATGGCGGGAATCGAAGACCTCGTGGTGAAATCCATCTTATCATCAGCTCAGACCATCGCGGCGGCTGCCAGGGTCTTTGTGCCGAACTTCTTCAACTGTTTCGGTGAGCTTTTGTGAAACAAGATGGCTATCCAAGATGGCTACTCAAAATGGCGCTCAATTTCCCGTATTAAAATTAAAACGCAAAACCCTATTCTAATCGAAAACAATCGATTACATTTTTATTACCATAAAATTAAGTGATTCAAATTCAATCTGGTGCTAAACCTATGAGCTCGGACTACTCCCGCCGAGGGGACGCGGGTTATCTAAAGTTTTGTTATCGAGAATACCAAACGGTACCATTTCGATTTCGTTTCAAGAACAGCCTTATATTACATCTGTAAATCTGTTATGTATTTTAAGTTAGTCCATGCTTGTGCGAGTAATAATACTATTATACTCGTAGTTCGTTCGTTCGTATGAGTCAGTGGCCAACTCTGGTGACAGAGTTTCTAGGCCGCCCGAAAACCTCTGTCATGGCCTAACAACTTTGAAAAAAGCGTATACTCGTAATAAATCAAGATGGCTACCCAAGGTATCTCAAAATGGCGCCCAAGATGGCGAATTAAAGTTGCATCATATATTTTATTTCAGAACTGTTTGGATACGACATCCTGGTTGATGATATGCTGAAGCCGTGGTTACTGGAAATTAACTTATCCCCGAGGTGCTTTTATTTATCCTATATTATTACTCGTGTAGGTGCACACGTCCAGTTTATACACCGATCTAATCTCGGCCCAGTGCCGGCCAAATCTATACGCCTCGTGTGCACCTATTCTTAGCCCTCGGTTTTTTTTTCTTATTTTAACAATGCTTCGGTGGACCCGTTAAGTTGAACATTAAAAAGTTTTATATAGAACTTGAGTAAGTTACGTGTATTTTAATTAGGTGTTATTTACAGTTTAGCGTGCGAGTCTCCACTAGACGCGCGTGTGAAATCCGCCCTAATAGCGGACACGTTGACGTTGGTCGGTCTGCCTGCCATGCCGATGTGTCGGACGGAGGTGATGTCGGGCCAGAACACTAGTCTCAAGATGCGCATCGGAGCGGTGAGTTAACCTGTAATCTCCCCTAATAGCGGACACGCTAGAAAAGAAGTACCGTAAAAGTACTAGTAATGGAATAATTACTTATAATAATTTATTTAGCCAAGAGGAACAATAATTTGTTTTTCGGGATGGAAATGTAGCCTTGCTATCCCATCTGGTTGCATGGAAGAAATCGTTTTAAGTGATAAGGCCGCCTACTGTACTATACCTACTTGCTACATTTTATTTATTTTTTTATTTAAGTATTTATTTATGTGATACTCCAGACTATAATCTATTTGCGTCTAATTTCATCAAATACGTTCAGCCATTCTGGCGTGAGTAAAAAGCATCGCATTTTATTAGAAGTAAAAAAATGTTTTATCTAAATGTGTCGTTTAGTTATTACAGTAAGTAAGTAAGTAAGTAAGTAAGAACGTATTTACGCTATTTTCCTAAATTGTAAGACGTTTCAAAGTGATCCTTGTGACTTTACTGAAAAAAGCACATTTGATTTGATCTATTACAGTAAAGATACAATTTTCAGTGTTAGATTAACAACTACATAACGATTTCAGCAAAATATTTAAACTTGCAGTGTCGCCGCGTCCATTCAGCAGAGAACGTGTGCATCCGGAGTAAATCCAACAGCCAGTCCACACCCGCGGGGCCCGCGCCCGTGGGGCCCGTGGGGCCCGCGGGGCCTCCGGCGCTCACGGGCGAGGAGCTGCGCCTCGTGAGGGCCGTTAGGGCGCAGTACGCGAGGCGCGGGGGCTTCGTGAGGATCTTCCCTAGTCAGAACTCCTGGCAGAAGTACTCACAGTACCTCGGTGAGTCAGAATTCAAATTCAAATAACAATTCTATACTAATATTATAAAGATAAAAGATTTGCATTTTTGTTTGTAAAGAATAAACTCAAAAACTACTAATCCGATTTCAAAAATTCTTTTACCATTCAAATGCTACATTATCCCTTAGTAACATAGGCTATACTTTATGTTCATCCGTGCGAAGCCGGGACGGGCTGCTAGTATTCAATAATATCTCAAGGGTCACTTTGAAACCTTTTAAAGCTAGGTGAATCTACGCCAGTTCCACGCGGCTCATCCATCATGACAGCCTTCTGATGTCCCCACTACTGGGACACAGGCCGTGAGTGCCGAGAGCAAGAGTGATGGTTGCTGCTGGTTACCATTTACTTTCACCTGGTGGTAGGACTCTTCAGCATGAGTCCGTCTTGGTGGGTACCACCGCAGTGCCAGATATTCTACCTCCAAGCATTAGTGTGCAAGCTGCACTGTGTTTAGCTTTGAAGGGCACTGCAGCAAGTGAAATTACTGGCCGAAAGAGACTTAACAACAGCGTCTCGGGGTGATGAGCGCAGTGCAGTGCCACGCAAAACTTGAAAGCTTTGAGTGGCACTGCAACTATTATGGTCAGGTGTGGCGCTTAACAACCTTGTACTACTACTGTATACAAGTCTACTGTGTGTCTTGTCACTTACTGACATAAAAAAATCTTTGTTCCCTTTAGACCCTGTATCTGGGATCCCGGTTTGTTCGACCTCGCTGAACAACAACATCCCGTACCAAGTGGTGACGCACAACTACAACCTGCTGGTGCACTCGCACGTGCTGCCACACTTCCAGCACGCCACAGCAGCCACCAGCCTCACCGACACCCCGCAGAGGTACTGACACCCCGCAGAGGTATTGACACCCCGCAGAGTTTTTGGCAACCCGTATAGGTACTGACACCACACCGAGGTACTGACACCCCATAGAAGTACTATCACCCCGCAGAGGTATTGACACCCCGTAAAGGTACTGACACCCCATACAACAGAGTGGTGACAAAAAACATTACCTTCTCAATTTATAGATAGTATAGATTTCGTTCATGTCGCAACTAGCTGCTATACCAAGCTATGGAGACGCTACATCTCAGATCTTGATTGCATTGTTATGACAGCTTTTTATTACAACTGTTAAAATTATGCAATCGAGAGAACAACGTCTTATCGATAGTCTTATTTCTGTGTAAATCTTGTCGACATTGGCATTAGTAAAACTGTTGAAAACTCAACCACAAAAGCCATTTAAGTGTGCGAGTGAGTGTTTTTCGGTGTTATTTTCAAAATGCATGTAGTCAGTACCCGTAAATACATAATTAAAATCGTAGTAGCCTGAACGTGTTAATGCGAGCGTTCACGTCACCCCACTGACCTTAATAACCCAACGTTTTTTTTATACCACTAAAGTGGCAACCAATCGCAAAACCCACTTGATAGTCAGCGGTTACCGTAGCCTGTGTACGCATGCAACATCATAATATCACTTGCGTGTTACCACTTTGAGACATTAGATTGAAAGTCATCTAATGTCGGAAGTGCCTGTAATTTCAATCGAAACCATACCCTTTGTATTGGAACACAGCAATGCAAGCATTACTGCTTGGCGGCAGAAATAGGTGTGGTGGTAGTCCTTCCCCGGACGAGCTTTATCACAAAGAACTCTACTACTCTTAAAACTAACTTAACATTACAGGCTGAAGAGGTACGAAGCAGTAACAATAACGTCGACCGCACCAGCTATTTCCCTCAGCGAGCCGCCGTCGCAGCAGCCGCAGCTGCAGCGTGACCCTCGCCGTGCCAAGGAGCTCGTGAAGAGACAGCTCCTCGAGGGGATGAGGCTCACGTGAGTACTGCGCCTATAGCATACTCATCAGGGCATCTTCATATAATGAAAGCATCTGAAGAGATACGAAGCGGTGACGAGAACATCTACCGCGCCGGCCATTTTCCTCAGCAAGCCGCCAGAAGCCTGTGAAATCAAGATCCAGATTCCTCAGATCCAGGGGTATCCGAAAATACCACATGTATATTCCCCGATTTTTCGTACTTTTGAGGCATCGGCTGGGTATAATGTACAATGTATAAATATAATGTATGATGGTATGAGGTGTATAATGTCTAAAATATAATATAATGTATAATGTAAGGTGTAATATGCATACTACCGGTTTTGCCAAGCAACATCCTACCGGCTGCGCCAAGCAACATCCTACTGGCTGCGCCAAGAAACATCCAACCGGCTGCGCCAGTGAATAAGCGTTATTGTGTGTGTGTTGGTTCCAGCATGGGCGAGGGTCGGCGCGCGTTCGGGCTGTACCTGACGCACGTGCTGAAGCGGCTGGCGGGCCCGCACGGCGAGGCGGGCGCGCGTCACGCCGCGCTCGTGCTGCGCTTCCTGCGCCGCGCCTCCGCCGCGCTGCGCATGCCTTACAATGTACAGGTGACGCCCTTCCCCTGCCCTGCCCTCTGCAGCATATACTATTCTAATTCACGATCACGACGACCGATGTGGCGCAGCGGGCGCAAGTCCGCCTGCGACGCAGAGGTTGCGGATTCGATTCCCGCCTCGGAACAAATGTTTGTACGATCTACAAATATTTGTTCCGGGTGTTCTGGGTATTTTCTATATATAATAAAAAATATCTATCTATGTATTGTATTGTATTAAATATTATCAGTCATCTAGTACCCATAATACAGCTCTGTTTAACAGCAGCTTACCTTGGGGCTAGATGATGCTGTGTGGATTTTCCAGCATTATTTATTATTATTATTTAATTCAACCTTTCGTTTGTAGGTTTCCCTTTGTGATAGACTCATAAAAGACTGGAAGAAACATGGAAGCCCACAAATACACTCACACTCACTCACACACCCACATACACTAAACTTCTTTAAGAGTAGTAGAGTTTTAAGAGTAGTAGAGTTCTTTGTGTTAGAGCTCGTCCGGAGAAGGACTACCACCATACCTATTTCTGCCGCCAAGCAGTAATGCTCGCATTGCTGTGTTCCGGTTTGAAGGTTATGGTTTCCGGTGAAATTACAATTCGAGATTTTCAAGACATGTTAAGCCGGTAAGTATTGAATATTATGCACTACAAACTAACTTGATTCTGTTTCCAGCAGGGTCCCCCCTCCAAGATGTGCGACAAGGACAGGTGCGCGGTGATAGCGAAGCAGCTGAACGACTTCCTGTACATGTACTACAGAGAGACGGATCTCTACACCGATAGTGAAGACAAGGACGGATGCGTTTCTAACATCAACTTCGCTCAGTTCCTCTATTCCGCCAGGTATATAACTGATTATCCCCTCCCGGCTTCGGGTGGACGTGATATAGCCTATGTTACTCAGGGATTGTAGCATTCTAATGGTTTAAATCTAGCATCTTCTTAGTACATTGACATAAGAATGACAAGGCAAGCCGCTAAAGTGTACCTATTTTATATTTTATTTCAATATTGCTATTATTTTATAACTATTTGACAAAGCCCCTATACAGCTGCTAACTTACAATGTATTTTTTAATTTACTTAAATTTTCTACTTATTTTTTGTAATTATGTCACTTGACTTAATTAGACTTACTTATTTGATTATTCTCGTCATTTGCTGACCAAAATAAATATTATGAATTATGAAAAAAAAAATTACTTATAAAATACTGACGAATGGCCGAAAGACTGATGTGTGAAAGATTCTATAGACCAAAAAGTCGTGTGTTCAAATCCGACGGGCTTGCAACTATAATTCAATCCTAGTCACAATCTATCCTACTTTCAGCGAGGCTGACTTAGAAGACGTGCTCCTCCTGCTCCTGAAGATGGAGAACTACCAGACCACGTTCCTGGGCGACACGCGCAACCCGTTCTGCGTAGACCTGCCCTACTCGAAGCTCTCCGCGGAGGCGCCCGAGAGGCACACGCTGCTCAAGCATCTCGCGGCGCTGGCACCTGTCAACACCAGGAAGTACAGGTAACTGTACGGATAGGGGATCCTGGGGAACATATAGCGCCTGTCAACACCAGGAAGTACAGGTAACTGTACGGATAGGGGATCCTGGGGAACATATAGCGCCTGTCAACACCAGGAAGTACAGGTAACTGTACGGATAGGGGATCCTGGGGAACACATAGCGCCTGTCAACACCAGGAAGTACAGGTAACTGTACGGATAGGGGATCCTGGGGAACATATAGCGCCTGTCAACACCAGGAAGTACAGGTAACTGTACGGATAGGGGATCCTGGGGAACATATAGCGCCTGTCAACACCAGGAAGTACAGGTAACTGTACGGATAGGGGATCCTGGGGAACATATAGCGCCTGTCAACACCAGGAAGTACAGGTAACTGTACGGATAGGGGATCCTGGGGAACATATAGCGCCTGTCAACACCAGGAAGTACAGGTAACTGTACGGATAGGGGATCCTGGGGAACATATAGCGCCTGTCAACACCAGGAAGTACAGGTAACTGTACGGATAGGGGATCCTGGGGAACATATAGCGCCTGTCAACACCAGGAAGTACAGGTAACTGTACGGATAGGGGATCCTGGGGAACATATAGCGCCTGTCAACACCAGGAAGTACAGGTAACTGTACGGATAGGGGATCCTGGGGAACATATAGCGCCTGTCAACACCAGGAAGTACAGGTAACTGTACGGATAGGGGATCCTGGGGAACATATAGCGCCTGTCAACACCAGGAAGTACAGGTAACTGTACGGATAGGGGATCCTGGGGAACATATAGCGCCTGTCAACACCAGGAAGTACAGGTAACTGTACGGATAGGGGATCCTGGGGAACATATAGCGCCTGTCAACACCAGGAAGTACAGGTAACTGTACGGATAGGGGATCCTGGGGAACATATAGCCCCTGTTACCCGAAGAAGTTGTGTAGTGATATAGAAAGGGATAATATAGAAGGGGATCTTGGGGAACCTACAGCGCCTGTCAACACCAAGAAGTACAATATCTGTCTTGTTGTTACCATTAACTTGCTCCATTCCAGGCCATCATTCGACTCTCAATCCCGCTCGGAGCCCGAGGATCCCTCCACGCAGTCTGAGGGTTCACCGCCTCTCTCCAACTCCGACGTGGTCCTCAAGGACTCCATGAAAGAGGAGAAGCCCCTCAATCAAGCCCTGAAGTACGCCAGGTCATAGCGTTGAAGCCTGTCAGACTGATCCCACTAATGCAACGCACTGAATATCTAGACATGATTTCATATGAAAGTTATACGTTTCATACTAAATCAATGCTTGCGTGCGTTGCATAAGTGGTGTCAGTGTGTCCCTACCATAGTTTGCACATAGCTCCCAATTATAGAAGCTGTTTGTAAAATCTTAAGAGAGTATTAAAATTATTTTAAGAATACGGTTCCCGGGGAAACTTACTTCCACAAACTTAATAATCATTCGTAAACCGATGTACAACGATCTATTCGGGGTACGAGCCAAATGTTTAGTGAATATTAAAATTTGGCAACGCTTGTATGTTGAATGTAAAGAAACATACTTTAAGAAAAGCATGAACCATAATATTCTAAGTTATACATCGATAGTTTTAACGATATCTTCAAATCACATCAAACCATACGTCTTTTGAATATCAGTCTAAAAATACGTTACCTAAAATAAATATAATAACAAGCTTAAGCTTGCTAGCGGGACACTAACATGACAGTATAAATAGTTTTATTAAATTCCATCATTTTGATATTACAACAATAAATTTAATACTCTCATAAGTTAATATGTAGCTTAAAACCTAACCTAACTCATTAGTAATTAATCTAGAAAACACCAAACTCATTAAATGTGTTCACAAATTATTATTAAGTGGAACGGTTGTGTCATTTCTATACTACTCAGCAGTAAAAACTAAAAATGCAATTTTGGTATATTGAAAAAATGGGGCGCATTGACAGTGGGACTCAAAATAAGGCACAATGTCAACATCCCAATCTTCTGTTTTCTAAGAATTCCGAAAAATTTGCCTTGTACTGTCACTTGAATTTGGACTATTAAATGGGTCCCAAATTCGTCACTAATTCTATCATCATCAATCATCATGACAGCCTTCTAATGTTCCCACTGCTGGAACACTGGCCTACTCTCAGGCGAGAGTGATTGGGTCTTAATCCACCACGCGGACCCAATGCGGATTGGCTAAAAACAAAAAATAAAAATACATCAATTAAAAATATGGTAAATTCGTTAACTACGTGATTTGTCATTACCTATGACACAACTTGCTCTAGCGTCTTAAACTAAACTAAAGCGTGAACAAAAATTTTATTAAAAAACAAAAAAAAAGTGTAAAACTAGCGTAAATAATGCAATAATTGAACAGCACTTGAAGAGCACAAAACCTTGAGAAACTATTTAAAAAAAATCACAACTAATTGATTGTGAAAAATTTGATAATGACTTCAAAGTCATTATTGGTATTGCGGCAAAACTACTAAGATCTGGACTAATATTTGCAGATCGTACAAACATTTTCCCGCAAAGAACCCGCAACCTCGCGCTTCACAACCGGTCACCGAGCTACTAAGGTCATATTACCGAATCTTTTAAATTTTGCTGGTACGCTCTTAATACGAAGCAATGGGTTAGCTGTTTGACTAATGGTTACCAACTTAACCATGGATCAAAACCCCGGCTTAGCTAGAAGTCTCTCGAAGCCGCATTTATTATGAAATATGTATGTACTTAAATAATACTAAATATGGGTCAAGGAAGACTAATGATTGAACATAGCTTTTTTTATATTGTATGTAATATTTATATTTCCTAATACCACTTGCGTTTACCAGAGTTAGCCAAAATTATATGAATAATTATATCGATATTTATAGTTCGCACAGCGGATCTAGGCTTCCGTGAAGTTAGCCGTTTGTGATGCGCCAAGACAATTTAGTTTGAAAAAGCTCTATTGCGCATCGAAACGGCTAATTTCACGACGGCCGAGATCCGTTGTGAGAACTATACAATCAACAGTGGGATTATCTTAAAGGCTTATTTCACGATCGATGACTGTCGGTTATATAGATAGATAGATATAGAGATAATAATCTTTATTGCAAACCTTGTGATACTAAAAATAAAAGTGTTACAATAGGCGGCCTTAATGTTTAAAAAGCAATCTCTTCCAGGCAACCTTTGGATGGACTGGATAGGTTAGAACAATATATGGACGGTGGCATACAATTAACTAATAAATAACAGTTAGTTAACATAACTATTCCTGCAGGTCAGTCGTTTGGCGCGATTGTTCTTTAACTAAACGGGGCGCCATATCGGCTTACTTGACACTTACTCGAGCATCGTGAAATAGGCCCTAACTCTATACGCATTACGGTTATCTTAGTATCGATCGATTCTAGTCGATTTAGGCCACACCCAAAGGCTTACGCCAAAGTCACGTCAGGATCACAAGCAGTCAGCTTTTTTATGAAGAAGAAACTCTCCTATCAGGAAAGTTTTCCTCCGTAAAGATTCTAGCTGTTTGTGATCTCGGATTAATGTTATTGTTTCAAACACATTACACACAAATATTGTTTTAAGTAAATTAACAGATAACTAGGTATATTAGATAGCTAAATATTTTTAACGCATTGAAATGAATGTCTTAGTAGCAAAGTAAATTAATTATTTTATCTGTGTACTTATTAAATAGCTGCATATAAAATATAACTTACTATTTAGGGATATATTTTAGTATCCAAAATGGTTGTCTTAATGCAATAAAATTAATAAAAAATATCATATTCACAAATCATCAACAAACACGAAAAATGTTTCATTTTATAAAAAAATAAGAAAAATATCACAAAAACAGAATCAACAAAATTTACTGTCAAGAAATTGTAATTCATCGAATCATTATGAACAGTCAAACGTTTACCGTCCATTTACCTAATTACTTAAAACTCGTGTTAAGAAGCTAACTTTTAGATACGCTTGTGAAAGTATGAATTATGAGCCGTAAGATGCTAATTACAATAGTAATACATAACCAAATCTTATTTTGTTGAAAGCCTTGGTATTTAATTACGAAATGCTAAATGGTACATAAACTCACGCCTACTTCTGCAACTTATAGGCAGGGTTCTGGCTATAAATTAGCACTAAGGTATATATGGCTGCTAGCATTTACTGATGAATCTCATCCAATTCTGCATCTCGCTTACATTTTATTCTTTTCAAGCTCGAAATCTTTTTTTTTTTTTTTATACAACTGAAGTGGCAACCAAGCGTACGGCCCACAAGATGGTAAGCGGTTACCGCAGCCTATGGACGCTTGCAATACCAGAGGTATCACTCGCGGGTTGCCACCTTGAGGCTAAGATCGAAAGCCTCATGTGCCAGTAATTTCACCGGAAACCATACCCTTCACACCGGAACACAGCAATGCGAGCATTACTGCTTGGCGGCAGAAATAGGTATGGTGGTAATATATATCTCTAATATATCTCTTGAGTTAATACTTTGTGGCATTTACCCCGATTAAAAACGTCTGGAGTTTTCCCACTTTGTTCCTTTATCCCAGTGAAACATGTCTGGATTTTTGCACTTTGAGTACTTCATCCCAATTAAAAACGTATGGAGTTCCCGCACGTCGTGCCTTTATCCCAATTTAAAATGTCTGCAGATTCGCGCCTTGTGGCATTTATTCCTATTTAGAATGTCTGAAGCTTGTAATAATAAAAGTTTGTATGCCAAGGCTAATTAGAAAGAAATATTTTCGCGAATCTCTAGCTAGAAAAGTTCAATTTGCTTATCTTCTTATGTTTTTACAAGGATAATGCAAATGTGCTAAAAAGAGTTCTTAAAGGTGCTATCCAATTATAAATGTCTTTTGTCACTTAACTACATGTTAAGTAGTTCATTGATAAAGACTGTTTTATCTTCCTGGTTTCGCCGCAACGCGTTTGCTTAACAGTATTTTATTCAATGTATTTTTTAATATCGTATAATTAGTAGTTTTAAGTAAAGTGATTTATAAATTATTTATTCATGAGATTCCAAAGATGCAGCTTTGAGCATTGTTTTTATTTTGATTTGCTAGTTTCTAGAATATTGT
This sequence comes from Colostygia pectinataria, assembly GCA_951394395.1. NCBI lineage: Eukaryota > Metazoa > Arthropoda > Insecta > Lepidoptera > Geometridae > Colostygia > Colostygia pectinataria. Next base: position 9,824,375 of record OX596365.1, on the reverse strand, counting down.
AAATTGATTACTTAATTTCCTGGTTTATTTTATTGAGAGATATGTTATTTTGATTCCAAAGATTGATCTCTATTTTGTTAAAAATTATAGCTAATTACTAGAATGAAATACTGAACTATGTAGAGTTTTAGAACACCTAGTCGCTTTTGTTTTTAAAGTATTTATAGTGTACCTACTTAATTATATTCACAGTTTAATATTATATACTTTTGTTATTTTCAGTGCCATAATCCAACTATTTAGTCTCATGTTCAACTCGGAATCTATACATAATTTAAAAATAATATTATTGAAGCTTGCTTGAGTACAAATGTGAGAAATAGTTTAATTATTTACTGGCAGTTTTAACTCATATTGTGAAAATATATTTTGAATACGCTAAATAAAATTTAAATATTGCATACCTTGTTTTATTTGAAAACATTACACATTATATTCGATCTACTCACAGAAATCGGAATAGGTACTAGTCACATAAACGTGTCGCCGCACAGGTGACTTATGAGCCACCAGCACGCGAGTAATTTTATTAGTATTGTGCCTTATTATTTTTACATTTCTGTGGATCACATTATAGTAGGCAGTATTTCGGTACAGTGCAATTATAGGGTGTTATCGAGCGGGAATGACTAATTGAAAGGTACAAAATTAAAAATAAAACATCATTATAAATTTGCACATCTTTAATTCCATTAAAATTATAAATTAAGTTACATAATATTTACAGTCTTTTAAATAGGATTTCTTAAAATCACATGTGAAAATACAGTACAAAATGTAATCAAAGATATCATATAAGAGTCATCATGACAGCCTTCCCTGTTCCTACTGCTGGCTGGGACACGGGCATACTCGCGAGCGGGAGTGATTGGGTTTTAAACTACCACGCGGACCCAATGCGGATTGGTGGATGATACTTCTCTAATTTTTAGTTTGGCATGTCGGATTTCTTATGATGCTCTTCACCGTTTCAGAGCGGTATACAAGAGTATAAAAAGCTAATCCTATCTTAAAGTAGCACAAGTCCAACTTGAAGTTAGTACTAGTAATGTAATTTACAATCACATTAAATTATAATATTGCGTTCAAAATACGAGAAATCATGCGCCTTGCTTGTGTCATTGCATACATTAGAAAAAGAGAGGTTTCTATTTGTGACCACGCAACTGTGTATGTGTAGTTCAGACACTCGCAATAAAATGTATGAAGCAAACGCGTCGCAATCACCACATGCATGGTTTGTTTACGTAAACGCTGCCGTTGTATGTGTGAGTGTCATGGTTGGCCCACCCAATTATAGCAAGAGCGAGATAGCACACTTTCGCTCGCTTGGACCTACACAAAATCAACATAAACGCGTGCCCTTAGCTTCAGTGCCGGCGAAAGGTGCCGTGTGGAGCCGGCAAACACGCGAACGGGGTGGGGTAAGTAAAACCGGTGGTTTTTGTGATAGAGCTCGTCCGGGGAAGGACTACCACCACTCCTATTTCAGCCGCCAAGCAGTAATGCTCGCATTGCTGTGTTCCGGTTCGAAGGGTATGGTTTCAGGTGAAATTACTGGCTCATGAGGCTTTCGATCTATGCCTCAAGGTAGCAACCTGCGAGGGATACCTCTGGTATTGCAAGCGTCCATAGGCTGCGGTAACCGCTTACTATCTTGTGGACCGTACGCTTGGTTGCCACTTCAGTTGTATAAAAAAAAAGGTAGGCAGTAGCCATTATGTACGTAGTACTAATATCTGTTCAGAGCGAACACAGTGACTATGTATGCGATGAACATAAGCAACTTTGATACTTCATGCTATCTCGTATCTTGAACTAACGATCGTACGTATAGTACCGGATCTCGGCCGTTTCGATGCGCAATGGAGTTTTTTCGACGCATCACAAACGGCTAACATGGAGCGCTCGTGACGTAGCTGGCTAAGTTGTTCTTAACAGATAACGAAGTTTTTTTTTTTTTTTTTATTACATCATCATTATCAACTCTATCCTTACAGGCTAAAAACCTAATAAAGTTAAAGCACTGTTCGGCGTACTCACCAATTGGATGGGTGACCGCCAGTGGCAATTTCAACTGAGCGTTCCCGTGTTTCGGAGGGCACGTTAAGCAGTCGGTCACGGCTTTTCAAAGTTGTTAGGCCATGACAGAGGCCTACGGGCGGCCTAGAAACTCTGTCACCCGAGTTGGCCACTGACTTATACAAACTTACTTATAACGCGGTCAGATTATCTTTTTTAACAATATTTATTCAAAACATCCGTAGACTTTTGGTGAACTTAAGTAATTAACGGCTAACTTCACGATGGTCGAGATCCGTCGACAGTACTTTACCTACCATGGTAGGATTTCATGAAAAAATGCAGATATTAAAAATAATTACAATCACTTTTGGTACTTATGATTAGAAATATTGTCGCTCGGTTGGCTGCTTTAAGACTTACAAAATTATTTACAACAATTGCGCTTGAGTTTGTCATATTTTTTAGTCTATTTAGAGCTGATTCGAGATGAACTTTCATTATCAACGAATGCCCTAATTTATAAAAAAACTGTCATTTTAGCAGCTAAGTATTGACTCTCCTGGTCATTCTTATGTCAATGAAATACTATAATGGATTTGAAAGACACATTAGTTAACATAGGTTCATCAACGAATGCCCTAATTTATAAAAAAACTGTCATTGTAGCAGTTTTTTTATTATTTTTTTATTCAACTGAAGTGGCAACCAAGCGTACAAGATGGTAAGTGGTTACTGCAGCCTATGGACGCTTGCAATACCAGAGGTATCACTCGCGGGTTGCCACCTTGAGGCTAAGATCGAAAGCCTCACGTGCCAGTAATTTCACCGGAAACCATACTTCACACCGGAAAACAGCAATGCGAGCATTACTGCTTGGCGGCAGAAATAGGTATAATGGTAGTCCTTCCCCGGACGAGCTCTATCACAAAGAACTACTCTTAGCAAGTATTGACTTTCCTGGTCATTCTTATGTCAATGAAAAACTATAATGGATTTGAAAGACCCATTAGTTAACATAGGTTCATCAACGAATGCCCTAATTTATAAAAAAACTGTATCTTAGCAGCTTGGTAAGTATTGACTTTCCTGGTCATTCTTATGTCAATGAAAGACTATAATGGATTTGAAAGACACATTAGTTAACATAGGTTCATCAACGAATGCCCTAATTTATAAAAAAACTGTCATTTTAGCAGCTTAGCAAGTATTGACTTTCCTGGTCATTCTTATGTCAATGAAAGACTATAATGGATTTGAAAGACACATTAGTTAACGTAAGTTCATAGTAGTTATAAGAATCCTTATTCATATTAATATAAATGTGTAAGTTTGGATGTTTGTTCCTTACTTGATAACCAATGGACCGATTTAGCTTACAAGAGTAGTAGAGTTCTCTGTGATAGAGCTTGCCCGAGGAAGGACTACCACCATACTTATTTCAGCCGCCAAGCAGTAATGCTCGCATTGCTGAACTCCGGTGTGAAGGGTATGGTTACCGGTGAAATTACTGGCACATGAGGCTTTCGATCTTAGCCTCAAGGTGGCAACCCGCGAGTGATAGCTCTGGTATTGTAAGCGTCTATAGGCTGCGTTAACCGCTTACCATCTTGTGAGCCGTACGCTTGGTTGCCACTTGTTGTATATAAAATAAACTGAAATTCTTAACATAGATAATGACCGGGTATAGTATATACGCTTTATCCCGGGAAAAGTAAGGTTTCGCGTCCCACGCGAACGAAGTCGCGGGCAACAGTTCGTGTATGACAGCTGGACGATACGTTTAAGTTTACGATTGTCAAACGAATTTTTCGTGCTAAGCACATTGTACTTGAAGTCTACTTGAAGCGCTCTTATGTCATGACGTAGCTGGCTAAGTTATTCATAACCGATTAACAAAATTAAAGTCACCGTTTGGATGGGTGACCGTCAGTGATAATTTCAACCGAGCGCGTCCGAAAGCACCTTAAGCAATCGGTCTCGGCTTTTTCAAAGTTGGCCATGAGGCCTTCGGGCGGCCTATTGAAGTCACCAGAGTTGGCCACAGACTTATGCGAACTTAATAGTGTATTTAGTGGTTGTCCATGTATTGTAGCTCTGAAAGTAGCAGCACTGTGTTGGGAAGTGGTCGCGGCTGAGGCGAGAGGATGGTCAGTTTCTGCGTGTCCATGTCTACTGCAGTGCTGTGGACGAATACTAATTATTTTCATACCAAACTGAATAATATACTTGTACAATTACACCGTATTCATCATGACAGCCTTCTGTGTTCCTACTACTGGGACACTGGCCTACTCTGGTGGACCCAATGCGGATTGGTGGATGGCACATGTCTTTCGAATTCTAATTTTCGGACATGCCGGTTTCCTCACGGTGTTTTCCTTCACCGTATGAGAGCACTGGCACAGCGCACATACATTTTTTGTCGTGCACCAAAATCCATTGGTGCACGACCGGATTCGAACCCACCACCTTAGGATCGGAAGGCGGCGTCACTACCACTAGACCACCAGTGCTATCGTTACACCGTAATTACACCGTACTACATAACAAAAAAATAAAAAACAGACGAAAAATCTCTAGTACTATTCCGCTCAACCCTTCAACTGATGAGGTCACACAAATAGTGGGGTTGTCGCATCGAATTCTCACTTTGGCTCCAGCACTCGACGGAGCAACACGTCTGCCGGAGAACAAGTCGATGGTCCTGAGGATGTCCCGTGGAGGGATGAAACACGTGTCGATATTTTTCTTTTGAGGTTAACTGTGGTAACTGTGTGACCTCATCAGTTAAAGGGTTGAGCGGAATAGTACTAGAGATTTTTCGTCTGTTTTTTATTTTGTAATGGATTTCCGCAGGGTAACGCCTGAATCTATCAATAACAAAAAACGCAAAACAGTCACAGTCCGAAAAAATGAGTACCACACAGATTTATATCTACTCATTCATACCCCTGATTACAACTATAGTTCTCACGACGGATCTCGGCCGTAGTAAAGTTAGCCGTTTCGATGCGCAATAGAGCTTTTTTAAACTAAATTATCTTTGCGCATTACAAACGGTTAACTTCACGGAAGCCTAGATCCACGGATCTTGGCCGTAGTAAAGTTAGCCGTTTCGAAGCGCAATAGAGCTTTTTCAAACTAAATTGTCTTTGCCCATCACAAACGGTTAACTTCACGGAAGCCTAGATCCGCTGTGCGAACTATACACTGTATTATAATACATTAATGTAATAATTTTGTAAAATAAAACACACACAACAGTCACATACATAGACCGAAACCATGAAAACAACAAAAATGTATACCATAAATAATGCTGGACGATCTACACAGCATCATCTAGCCCCAAGGTAAGCTGCTGATAAACAGAGCTGTATTATGGGTACTAGATGACTGATATATATTTAATGCAATACAATACATAGATAGATATTTTTTTTATTATACATAGAAAATACCCAGAACACCCGGAACAAATATTTGTAGATCGTACAAACACTTGTTCCGAGGCGGGAATCGAACCCGCAACCTCTGCGTCGCAGGCGGACCTGCGCCCGCTGCGCCACATCCGTCGTCATAATAATTTGTTACTTTGATTGTTTTTTCTAAAAAAAATGTGTTTTTTTTCTTTCTTTCTTTCTTTCTTTGGTTAGACATGGCTTGCTATATCACTCACACATGTCACACACCCACTCTCACACACAATGCCTGTCCGTGAAGACTCTCACACGTAATTTAAACTCTCATGCGTCATGTAAACTCTCACACGTCACGTATACTTACACACAGACGATACCCGCCAGGTTGGAGGTGAGCACGTCTATATCCGCGGAGGCCGCGAAGCTGACGGCCAGTAAGCGATGCTGCAGCGCGGGCGAGGGCCACACGCTCACCAGCTTGGTGAGTGCGTCTTCACGGCGCATTCCCAGCGGCATGCACGAGTCGGGGAGTGATGGCGCACCAACCTGCGCACCGTAATATCATCATGTGTCAACTGTCTCATTTGACTGCTAGGTATACGGGAAAAACCACCTTAATTTTGTGCCAATCTAACCCATGTACGATATGTCAACTCATCTTGCCATTTTAAAATAAAGTAAGTATGTAGCATAATAATAAACAAAGTTTCTTCCCGCATGTATGTACATATTGTATATAATTATATTACATTACCAAATATACAAAATACATATGAAACAGTTGAGCCATCTAAAGACCGTTACAAACGACCTATAGATAGCTCAACTGATCCAAATCACTACCAGTAGGAAGCGTTCCCAACATGCTGGCTGCATTGCCACGTTGAATGGCAATGCTGATACGTTGAGCCAGATATGAACCAGCCTTTGGATCACGCGTCGCTTCGACCAGACGCCCGGAAAGAATTTTGAAAACGCGGTGAGCCCCGGTACCCCACGGACCCAGGGTCTCCACTCCAAAAGGCTCAAATATGTAGGCTCTATCAAGACCGGCATATTTGCGCCTTTTGGTGTTCTCTGCACAATCTGCCGCCGCGCCAGCCCTAACTGATGTCCCCGACAGATGTGATGCGGCTAATGTGTATTTGACATATTGTATTGTATTTTTTATTGAGTGTATCAGTCATCTAGTACCCATAACACAAGCTAGATGACGCTCTGTTGATTTTCCAGCAAAAAAAAAAGTTTCTAGCTTACCTACTAGCTAACTAGGATGAATAATATCTAGGCGTTATCAACTTCAACTGTATAAAATTTATAAATATTAAAATTTATAATTATTAAAAAGGTCATGTTTTATTGTTTATTTTTTTTTTTTTTTATAATTTTATTTGAACTTAAACTTCGCAACGGATTATACGCATACTAGCTGTTGCTTGCGACTTCGTTCGCGTAATACCTTACTCTTTTCGGAAAAAAAATTTGCTTATGATCTATTCCCGGTCATTATCTATCTATGTTTTCAATTACAGCCAAATCAGTTCAGGGGTCGTCGAGTTATAGAGGAACAAACATCTAAACTTTCGTATTCATAATATTAGTGTGATTACGCAAACGAAGTCGCGAGCAACAGCTAGTTAAGTTATAAATCATTGAGTTACCTTGTAAATCTTGAGGTCAGAGAACTTAACGTCGAACGAGTGCGGGTAGTAGGGGGTTCGCTTCCCGTAGAAGTACTCGCGGATGCGCGCGTCTCGGACCTCGGTGCGTTGTGACGCTGAGCGCTCCACCACCTGGGGACAGACACTCATCAGAACTCACGGACTCGGGGTCACTGTCAATGATCCGGAGGTCAAGGTCAATGATACGAGGGTCAAGGTCAATGACACGAGGGTCAAGGTCGATGATTTGGGGGCAATGTCAATGACCCCGAGGTCAAAGTCAATGATCCAAAGAACTGATACAAACTTATTCATTTTAGTTCGTGCGATTTTAGTTAAAGACGAGACAGTGGCACGGCGCGGCGTTCACACGGTTATTTTTATGTAGGACGATTCAAGTCTTTTGCCGGTTGTTAAGCGCCACGCCTGACTAGTTGCAGTTGAACAGAGATTGGCTTACCCCTCCACTTTTAGGCAGGTACACCACTTTGACGAATTTCGGCATGTCCCTCTTCAGTTCGTTGTAGAGTCTCTCGTTGTCCAAGACTAGTATTACATCAACCTGCGACATAATAGTTTAGTTTTTATCCTTGGTTAATAAAATATATGTATTCGTATTTTCTATATTTTAAGAAATGGAATATATTTATAATTTATTTATATTTCTATAATTTATTTTTACTGAAATGGAACTGGGCCGGGCACGTTTGCCGCATGTCCAATGATCTCTGGGCAAAGTTAACAACGGAGTGGGCCCCCAACGACGGAAGACGACATCGTGGCAGACCCAGGATTAGATGGCGGGATGACCTGGACTCATTTAAAAAGGATTGGTCCTTAAAAGCACATGACCGTACTATATGGAAGGGGGATGGGGAGGCCTTTGCCCTGCAGTGGGATGATACAGGCTGATAATAATAATAATATTTTAAGAAACTTTTGTCTGTAGGGAGTTTATGGTATAGTTATATACAGCATATAGTTAGGTTTAAGTACTTTTTTTTTTTTATATAACTGAAGTGGCAACCAAGCGTACGGCCCACAAGATGTTAAGCGGTTACCGCAGCCTATGAACGCTTGCAATACCAGAGGTATCACTCGCGGGTTGCCACCTTGAGACATAGATCAAAAGCCTCATGTGCCAGTAATTTCACCGGAAACCATACCCTTCACACCGGAACACAAAGAACTCTGCTACTCTTCTTCATCATAATTTGTGTAAGTAAGTTCGTATGAGCCAGTGGCCAACTCTGGTGACAGAGTCTTGTATATTTTTAATGACAATTAAAGAACTTTTAATAACAAACAATTTTTTTTTTTTTATACCACTAAATTGGCAACCAAGCGTACGGCCCACTTGATGGTCAGCGGTTACCGGAGCCTATGTACGCATGCAACATCATAGATATCACTTGCGTGTTACCACCCTGAGACGTTAGATGGAAAGTCTCATGTGCCTGTAATTTCACCGGAAACCATACCCTTCGAACCGGAACACAGCAATGCGAGCATTGCTGCTTGGCGGCAGAAATAGGTATGTAAACAAACAAACAAGATACCTCAAATGCTTGAGCCGCATGCGTCAGTATTTTGTAGCCAGCTCCCTTGATCCAGCCACATGTGTTTATGATCACTCCGGATGCTGATGCTGTAACATAGATGAGATATCAGTTAGAATACAGTGCAGTGCCGTCTCGAGGTGGTGAGTGAGCAAATAGGTATGGTGGTAGTCCTTCCCCGGACGAGCTCTATCACAAAGAACTCTACTACTCTTAGAGCGCTCGTGACGTAGCTGGCTAAGTTGTTCTTAACAGATCAACGAAGTTAAGCACTGTTCCGCGGGGTCATCATTTGGATGGGTGACCGCCAGTGGCAATTTCAACTGAGCGCTCCCGTGCTACGGAGGGCACGTTAAGCAGTCGGTCCCGGCTTTTTCAAAGTTGTTAGGCCATGACAGAGGCCTTCGGGCGGCCTAGAAACTCTGTCACCAGAGTTGGCCACTGACTTATACGAACGAACGAACAAACTCTTAGAAGATAAAAAAAATCTGTGGAATATAGTTGTAAGTATAGTTCTCTCGGTGGATCTAGGCTTCAGAGAAGCGGTTTGTGATGCACAAAGACAATTTAGTTAGAAAAGATTCCATTGCGCATCGAAACGGCTAACTTCACGGAAGCCTAGATCCGCCGAGAGAACTATACACAAGTACCTAGTAGTAAGTAAAGTAAGTAAGTAGTAATGCTGAGTCGAGGCCCTTTGCTGCTGTAGCACACAATATACCTATATTGTCTAACTTTTGATATTTTTTACTTTTGTTTTTCGTTTGTTGAAACTTATATTTAAGTAGGTATATGAAATGTTTCCTTTTTTTATTTTTCTCTTTCTTTTTATATACCTATATAATTCAAATAATTTTCAAATGTATATTGTGTGTGTTAATGCTTTGCCTTACTAACTGTAGTAATGGGGCATTAAACTTAGCAAGTGAAAAACTGAGTTATGAGGCACGAAATCAACGCATTTATTCTTCGATTATTACACAAATGTGTGTCCGATAGCGGATACTAGAGGCGACTGATGCACGTCGCCTGCGGGGTGAGGCAGGGGCGCATCACTTTACAAATTTGCTTACCACACTATAAATTGTGTCACTACATGTGCTAATGTGGTAAATAATCTATGTCTATGTCTATGTCTATGTCTACCTTTCTTGTTAACTTCACACTTCTCAGTGATAACCTCAGCCAGCCGTGACACGATGGTGTTATGCAGCTCTAGGTTATCACTAGGAGATTTGTGCCCGAAGTGGTAGACTAAAGGTGCTTGCTGACTGAAACCCTCTTCAATTGACGCAGGACGTTCCACAAGCAATGCACCTACGGGTAAATCACACTAATATTATAAATGCTAATGCTTGGATGTTTAACTGACGGCCGATGTGGCGCAGCGGGCGCAGGTCCGCCTGCGACGCAGAGATTGCGGGTTCGTTTCCCGCCTCGGGAAAAATGATTGTACGATCTACAAATATTTGTTCCGGGTGTTCTGGGTATTTTCTATATATAATAAAAACGATCTATCTATGTATTGTATTGTATTAAATATATATCAGTCATCTAGTACCCATAATACAGCTCTGTTTAACAGCAGCTTACCTTGGGGCTAGATGATGCTGTGTGGATTGTCCAGCATTATTTATTTATTTATATTTATTAAATAGAAATAGAAATAGAAAAATATTTGTTTTGCGCCACACAATAAACATGAAAATTACAATACAAATTAAAACTAACTATTGTGACGAAAAAAGGAGACTTAATAGTTTAATAGAATCAGTGCTTATAAGTGAACTTGACTTTTTCAACACTGTAACATAGACACATCAGCAAAAGCTGCTCGTCTATAATTAAAATAAATAAATAATGAGTCTGTAGCGCTGGTTTTCAGTGTATCCTACGCGTAGCAGTAGCAGCAGTTAACTGTTTGTTTAGATGTTTGGATGTTTGATACTCGATAACCACTGAACCGATTTGGCTGAAATTTAAAACATAGATAGATAATGACCGGGAATAGGACATAGGCTACATTTTATCTCGAAAAATATTACGGTTCCGAGTTCCACGCGAACTAAGTCGCGGGCGACAGCTTCTAATAAATAAGTACTGGAGAACATTCTTAAACAACACCTCTTACTAAGCACTGCTTGTACTAAGGAAACCAGCAACTGATAGAATACATACAATTTTTTTATTGTAAAATATATGCAAACACCCAGAATAAATATTTGAAGATCTTTGTCCCAGAAGGGTATTGAACCCGTAACAGCTCACTTCTCAATCGGGCTTCGCCGAGGTCATAACCTATACTTATGAAGAACGAAGATTTGTATGTTTGTTTGTTACGAATAAACTCTAAACTACTGGTACGCCTTAATGCGGGATGTCAGTGCGTATCTTATTCTATATAGAATTTGAATTATTAGAATTGCTCCCCTTCAATGTTCGATGTTGGACTATGCAATAGTGTGTTGGCTGATCCAATGTCTGACGTAGCCCAATACATGTATATTTTAGTAGATAATTATTTTCTTTATTAAGATAATTGATAGATTCAGGCGTTACTTTGCGGAAATCCATTACAAGATAAAATACAGACGAAAAATCTCTAGTACTATTCCGCTTAACCGTAAGTTAAGGTTAAGCGGAATAGTACTAGAGATTTTTCGTCTGTATTTTATCTTCTTTATTAAGTTTTTTTTTGTTTTTTTTTCTCTCTTGTTACCTAGTTTAAGTATCTATAGTTTAATTAACAACTTTGTAAATATTACCGATTAGGCGGTGTGGTCGCTCAGCGACAAAGCCTTTTTTTTATTCAATAAATAAAAAAATTAAAAAAAAAGAATTGCTCCCCAGAAAATTCATCTCCAAAACAGAGTTGAGGATAAGGTTTGTACCTGTTTAATTTTTTTTTTATCTGGTGGCGCGGCAATGCCAATTTTTCGTCGTCAATTTTTTTTTTTTCTTCGTCTTTTTTTTTAGGAACTTTTGTTCATAAGGACCATGTCAGTTACATCTTATCCTCTAGAATAATTAATATTTTCTTAAACATATGCAATGTTAAAGATTATAATATCCCAAAAATTATATTGCCTCAAGCGGTGCTCTACCAATTGAGCTATCGAGACATATCTCGCTTGGAGGAAATAATAATTGGGATGTCTTCGGCTCGAAGCTTCGAATCAAGCGATGGTTGCAGGTTCAAATCCCGCTTGAGGCAAAATAATTTATGGGATATCATAATCTTTAGTATTCCCTTAGTGTGATGGGACTCTACTAAAAACAAAATTAACCAATGCAATGTTTTTTTTATGTTATTGTGTACCATGCTTTGTCAGAATAAAGTTATTTTCTTTCTTCTTTTTATAACTAAACTAACTCAACGTAACTCACCAATAGTACCAGGAACACTAATCTGTCCTTGGCCAACATCCAGATCTACATAAATTGGTCTTCTGCCCATCCTCACGGCGTAGTTGAGCAGCAACTTTGTCAGAGTGGATTTCCCCACATCTCCTGGGCCGACCACCATTGTAACGGGGCCTCTTGTGTTTTCCGTCTCTGCTGCTACTCTCTGCTGCTCTAGTGCTGCGTGAACATTGAGGTATACCACCTGGATATGGAAGGAACAGGTTTTGTTAGGACTGTGGTAAGGAGAACACATCAATTGTTAGTCCTGGTTATTGGACCAAGAAGTTTTAAGCTGTAAGGTTCACTATGAGCTCAAATTCAGATCGAAACACTAAATTATTTTTGTAACAATTGTTAAATATTTATTATTATTCAATTGTTAATTATTTACTATTATTATAAGCCTGTAGTGTCCCACTGCAGGGCAAAGGCCTCCCTTACTTTCCTTCCATACATCTCTATTTTCAATTGTTAATTGCTAAATAATTTTAATAATACCAACAATTTTATTGTAAGCGAATACTAAGTTGTGGTTGATAATTGATTGAAGCTATTGTGAATTCATCCATTTTGTATAATGGGAATTTCTACATAAATTTACAAGTGAAAGCATGACCAACAATTCAATAATATAAGATTTCTGTAATTAGAAATTGAATGGATAAACCAATAAAAATTTTGTCATAAGATGCCTTCTACCACAACTGTTGTGCCTTACCAGATTCTTGACAATAAGTATATAGATACATACCATAGGGGTTTCCTTAGCCACATAGCTGACCTCAGTCCGTCCTCGTAACTCGACTGTACACCCATGCCATGTGTAGACAGCCACCTTAGCTCCAGTGTGAAACTCATAAGGTTTTCCTTTCACCAGTTCAGTGCCGAATAGCTCTGCATATCCACTCTTTATCTGCAAAATACATTATAACCTCAATCTCAAAATATATACAGGTGAATAAATAGCTTTTAGTAACTAAAACTATAGAACAAATAAAATTGAAATTGTAAGTACTAAATTAAATAAGTAGAGGACCCTACCTACCTCTAAAACGACTTTTTCATTCTTAGATTCTACTTCGAAACGAAGTTCGGAGTCAGGGTCCAGCTTGAACTCTTGTAACTGAACTTCAGTCATTTTCATCAGTAATGTAATGACGCACGCAGCACGTTAGTTATAACTAAAGAGTAAAAGTCAGAATCAAGTAATGGTATTCTGAAAAACGCTAAAAACTGTAATTTTCTAGTGTTTGTTTTTATTTTAATTTCAACAAAAATAGTAACAAAAATCCAATCAATCAACACATCGAATGAAACAAGCAAAACAAATGTCACGCACGTCAGCCAAACAAACCAACTGACAACTGTCAACTTCACGTTTGTTTCGTTTCACAGTAATACTAATTATCTAATAAGCATAATTATTAAGCATTACCAGTGAAACGAGCGCTGCAGCTGGCATAGTAAAAGAAAGAAACAACAATACGTAAGCCAATTGTATGTTACAAACCGCTAATGTCGAGATGTTTTTTTTTTTCGTTTTGTTATCATTGTAGCACTTAATTATTTGTGTATGAATTTCTCATGGTATGGTATGGTATGGTATGGATTATGTTTAACTTTGTCTTTCGGGTCATAGTAATTCTGTATTTGAAATGAATATTAGAACTTTGCAAACATGGTAAAAAATTAATAAGATAGCCTTAAAAAACGTATTTTTTTTATGCACGCGTTTAAGAAACAAAACGCCGGAAACGACAAAATTTTCATTTCAAAACAATATTCAAAAACAAAAATCGTTTTAATTCTCTCAGTGAGATTTGTTTGTTTATTTTTTAGCTTTTATGTCAGCCTGTGAAGTTAATTAATAATGGAAGATTCATTTTTTGAATACCGTGATAAGAGTGCAGTGAACAGTGACGAATCCGACTCCGAATTTATTGACAACAGTTTGATAGAAGAAGTTCCGAAATCGACCAAAAAGAAAAATAATACAGTATTCATCGCTGAATCTGAAGAATCTACTGATGGTAAGTAGAAGTTATTCTATATAATTCACTAACCAAGATAAAAAGTTATAAATTTACAGTTTTGAATGTTTCAATTTTTAGACGAAAGTGAAACAACAAACCACAACTTATCTAAGTCGGTGGTTAGGCGTAGCAGTGTCGTTGAGGCGCATGTTATTTCTAGTAGTGATGAGGGTAAGTACACCTCTTTCCACCACCTCCAGATATCAATTCATTTATTTATTTTGTATAGCTGTTGCCCTGTTGCCCACGACTTCGTTCGCGTGGAACTCGGCAACCGTACTTTTTTCCAAGATAAAAAGTAGCCTATGTTCTAGTCCTGGTCATTATCTATCTATGTTTTAAATTTCAGCCAAATCGGTTCAATGGTTGTCCAGTTATAGAGGAGCAAACATAGAAACATTCAACTTTCGCATTTATAATATTAGTGTGATGTGATGGATCACCAATGAATAAACACAGGCATACATATTTGTATAATCTTATACATTCAAGTCCTAACAGTTTTATCTGTGCTTTGAGGTATCACCCTGACCAACACCACACCTCGGACACTCTCAATCAAATGTATGAAGCAAATGCGTCGCAATCACCACATGCATGATTTATGTAAATGGTGCCGTTATGTGTGAGTGTCATGGTTGGCCCACCCAATTATAGCAAGAGCGAGATAGAACACTTTCGCTTGTGCTGGCATGCATGCGATCCTACGCTAAATAAAAATAAATGCTTGCCTTAGCCCTTAAATTCAAACTAGCGACTGGGGTGGGGTAAGTAAAACCAGTGGGAGGTAGGCCATTCTGTATGTGGTACTAATATCTGTTATGTGCGGACAGACTGTCAGCTAATGATTATAACTTGTAGATGCAAGCAAGAAAAGTATTGCTAGAAGACAGACAGACTCAGGTGATAATCTAGCAGTAAGCTCTTCAGATGAAGACGAAGTTTCTGATGAAGGTAATTGTTTATTTGATATTAACAACACCCTATGTAGCCCTGAACACACTAGTGTGGTGTGGATTTCTTGCAACTTATGCCTATATTGGAAAAACACCGTTAATATCATAATAATATTTATTAAAAAAAATTTTATTGAGCACCAGTGGTCTATGAGCACCGGTGGTCTAGTGGTAGTGCCTTCCGATCCTAAGGTCGTGGGTTCAAACCCGGTCGTGCACCAATGGATTTTTCTGTTAGAAAAATATATGTGCGCAATACCAGTGCTCTCATACGGTGAAGGAAAACATCGTGAGGAAACCGGCATGTCCAAGAACTAAAAATTCGAAAGACATGTGCCATCCACCAATCCGCATTGGGTCCGCGTGGTGGATTAAGACCTAATCACTCGCCCGAGAGTATACCAGTGTCCCAACAGTGGGAACATTAGAAGGCTGTCATGATGATTCTTTTATTGATAATAGTCAAACATTTTAATACACCTCACCTGATGGTTCTAATTGAAATCCAAGCATAAAAGCATATATCCCACTTGACGTTAGGTTGTTACCGTAGCCTATGTACTATTTCCATGTTATATTATTTCAGCAGAATTTTCTCCAGAGTTAGTGCCAAGGCGCCGACCCCCAGTTAGACCAAAGTCAATTGACTCAAATGATTCCATAATTGGACGCAAAACAAAAAAGCGCATGTTCCTTGTAGATTCCGACACAGACAATTCCATTGTCATTGAACATAACAGGCACAAGAAACTTACATGCTTAAAAGATACTCCATTAAAAATTGACAATAAAGTCATTGAAATAAGCAAGGAGGCTAATAAAAGCATGGAATATGATAATGATAATGATGATGGTGATTCTAATAATGATGAATCTGATAATAATAATGATGAATCTGATAATGATATTGATAAATCTGATGATGAGGAATCTAAAAACAATGACCAGAAATCTGACAGTGAAACAAATATGAGTAAAAGCGACAAGAGTGTAGATCATAAAGTTGAAGTATTATCAAAAACAGCACAGAAATCTTCAGGCTATAAAGTTAGCCATGAATCTGATCATGATTATTTTAGGAAAAGTGATGATGTTGACGTAAGTGATGGTAATAATGATGAAAGTGACAGTGATGGTCCTGATGAGGATCTGATGGTGATGTCCCGCGCAACACGAATGAGCATCATGGGTGTGATACCAAAGGATGATGAAAGTGATGATTCAGATTATATCCAATCTGATGAGGTAAATCAATCTAAATAGAAATCTCTAGGCAAAGGTAGGAAACATTTGATGGAGTCTCAAATGTTACCAACAATATTTTCTATAATCTGCTATCACTTAACTTAATAAAAGAAATAAAACTAGTGATCTAATAATTTAACATGTTTCAGAGCTCCCGTAAATCAAAAGACAGTGTAGCAAACAGTTTGACAGACCTACCTGAGGTCACCATCTGCAAGACTCCAACAAAAGCAATTTCTGATCCCGATAGCGATGGAGACACTTCAAAACTCACATGTTCACCATTCAGTAGTCCATTACAAGACATCACCAACGACCTGAACAAATCGAGCATAGACAAGAAAGACAGGCCTGAAATAATAGATTTAAGCAATGTAGACCATATTCCAGTGAAGAGTAGGGTGCTAAATAAGTTAGCAGACAGTAGTATAAAAGAGAATGTTTACGATGATGATGTGGCGATCATTGAAACGAAGTCGGAGATTATTGCGTTGAGCAGTGATGATGAAGATTCTGAGGTAATTTATTTATTGATTAACCAAGATACCTTTGAGCGGCTTATAAACTGTATCACCAGAGATGGCCACTGATTCATACACATTTACGTATTACCTATTTTTCTATTGCCAAGATTTTTTTTTTTTATCGCGGAGTATACTTTGCCATCGACACCGTATAGTATAAACATTCGTCCTCTAAAGGCGGCTGTCCCTGTCTCGGCCTGCCTCGGTGAGAGTGTACAGCCCACTCTCAGCGAGGCAGGCCGAGACAGGGCGACCGCGAGAGTGTACATGGTAGCGCTAGCCCTGTTTCGGTGTTCCTCGCAGGCTCGTCGGGCCTCTCGGGTGAGACATAGCGAGTGCTCTCGTACGGGAGTGTATATATTTTACCCACCATTACAGTTTATAGAAATGGAATTTGAATTTATCACTTTTCAAATTTGGTTACAAAATGAGGGTAGTTGAAAATTAATGTCGAACGAACGATACGCATAATCGCTAAAGCAGTTTTTAGTATTTAAATATAAATAGATTTGTTTATAAAAAAAACGTGAATGTTATAATAAAATATTGTATTGTGTTGGTTGTGTTAAGTTGTGCGTCTGAAATACAAAAACATGTCGAAAACTGCGGCGAAAAGTCCGAGAAATGTAAGTTCCACGTAACAATTTATGTAACACTATTTTGACAATAGTTACAGGGTTTAGTTCAAAACTAGCTGTTGCCTGCATCTTCGTTCGCGTAATATAAACCATACAAATCACTCTTAACTATCGTTTCCTTTCTTCAGCACTTAGCTGTCAGTTTCACTATCACTATGTTAGGCCAAAACAGAGGCCTTCAGGCGGCCCTGAGTTGGTTTGATAGCCATAGTCGTATTATTTAATATTTCCAATTTCAATTAGAAAAACTCACGACTACTTGACCAGTGTTAACAGTCGTTAGACGTTGTTCGCTGACCCAACCTTCGATTAAAATTGACGTATTTTGTATGAATGTGGCAGCTTATTAACATTTCGTTGATTGGAATCGGATTGAAACCGACTTACGCAATCAGTGGGCTGATCATATAAACTCTATAAAACTTGTAGGTCAAAATCAGCGAAAAGAAATCGCCCCGCAGAACTGCAAAGGAATCCCCACCGGATGAGGCGAGCTCCAAGCACGAGGCGCGAGCTCACAGCGACATCAAGCAGTACCTGGCGCCGGTCAGCTATCCCGGGCAGGTGGTGTACGTCAAGAAGCATGTCCGCGAGAACGAGCTGAACAAGCTAGCGGGGCTGCAGGAAGACCTCAAAAATGTTCGAGTAAGTATTTATAGTTATGTCAGGGGGCTGCAGGAAGATTTCAAAAATGTTCGAGTAAGTATTATAGTTATGTCAGGGGGCTGCAGGAAGACCTTAAAAATGTTCGAGTAAGTATTATAGTTATGTCAGGGGGCTGCAGGAAGACCTCAAAAATGTTCGAGTAAGTATTATAGTTATGTCAGGGGGCTGCAGGAAGACCTCAAAAATGTTCGATTAAGTATTATAGTTATGTCAGGGGGCTGCAGGAAGACTTCAAAAATATTCGAGTAAGTATTATAGTTATGTCAGGGGGCTGCAGGAAGACCTCAAAAATGTTCGAGTAAGTATTTATAGTTATGTCAGCAACTGCTGGCTGGCAGGAGATGGCACAGGACCTGGATAAGTGGAGGAATGGATGCCTTTGCTCAGCAGTGGGACAGTTAGGCTAGATAAAAAAAAAAAAAAAAACAGCAAGTAACAGGAGGTCAAGTTTTTTTTTATACAAGTGGCAACCAAGCGTCGATCAACCAACGGACCACAAGATGGTAAGCAGTTACCGCAGCCTATGGACGCTTGCAATACCAGAGGTATCACTTGCGGGTTGCCACCTTGAGGCATAGATCGAAATCCTCATGTGCCAGTAATTTCACCGGAAACCATACGCTTCACACCGGAACACAGCAATGCGAGCATTACTGCTTGGCGGCAGAATGGCAGAAAAGTCGCCTGATGTTAAGCACCACGCCTGACCATAACAGATGCAGTGTGCAGCTTGAAGTTTTTAAGTTAAGCGTGGCACTGCGCTGCATCACCCCGATACATTGTTTTAAGTCTCTTTTGCCCAGTAATTTCACTTGCTACAGTGCCCTTCAAACCTAAACACAGAGCAGCTTGCACATTTCTGGTTGGAGATAGAATATCTGGCACTGCGGTGGTACCCACCAAGACTGACTCTTGCTAGAGAGTCCTACCACCAGGTATATGAAGTTTTATGATCAATGATGAAAGTCTATATGTTCAACATTTTTTCGTCTCATTGTTATTATTATTAACATTCAGGTGTTGTACGCTCAATTAACGTTTTATTCAGTTCCAACTGTAGGAGTTCTTATTGAGTGTAGGTTTTTACCCAAAAAACTATTAAACTGAAGAGCAAATTAAATAAAGCTCTTGATCGATCCTTGCCTTGAAATGTAACATCTGGGTTGTTGTTCATGAAATACAAAAATACCCAAAATAAATGAAAAGCAGTGGTTCAGCTATTCATTTGCAATCTTTATCAGTGAAAATGCCCTTCTTTCTGACTATATATTTATCTTAATTTATTTTAGTTTCTCTCTGTGTTTCAGTCAGAGGTTACTAACTAACTATCATTGCTAGTTTTTCTTTCCCACTTTCTGCCTATAGCCATGTAAGGCAAGAACAAAATTATAGCATGCTGGATGTCTGTTGCAGCTCCTGCTAGATCAAATGGACATGGACTCCCTACCTGACGGAGGTTCCAAGCTGATCGAGCGGCTCAGTGGACTAGAGGCTCAGGTGCGGCGACAGGGGGACAGAGTGGCCAACATGGTTGTGGAACCAGGTAACTAATATTTCAGCTCTTGGAAAATCAAGCTCAGATTCTAAAGCGGGTTATGAAAGCTGATATTTGCGAAATGGTTCTTAGCCATGTTAAGAAATTGGTGCTGCGTTTCCAGGATCATCACCGAGATTAACGAGTCTTTAGCATTGTCTATACTAGGATCATTAGGTTGAGCTCCAAATGTTTAGTTTTGACGACGTCCGAATCGATTCTAGACTAGACTAGATCAATATATAATCAGCCTTTCTTCAGTTCTCACTGAAGAAAGAGCGGCCTAAAAACTCTGTTAGCAGAGTTGGCTACTGACTCATACGAACTTACTTACTCACTGCGGGGACTCTGGCCTACTTTTGAGTACTCGTAACTCTGGGTTTGACATCCTCTGTTCCAATGCAATTTGGTGGATTTCCATTAATAAAAATGAGCAGACTTTCTGGCTGTAATTTTAGACTAATATATACATTACAGATGCGCCTACTGCGGAGCAGATTGCCAAGGATGGCTTCGAGAAGGGCCTCTCCTGGGAAGACATACAGAAGGCCAGCAATGCTGTCCAGCCGAGGATGTTTGGCAAACAGGGTGAGTCCACGCGTCGATGTAAGCCTTCGGACATCCCATTTCATTCAGCTCAACTTTTTTTTTTATACAACTGAAGTAGCAACCAAGCGTACGGCCCACAAGATAGTAAGCGGTTACCGCAGCCTATGGACGCTTGCAATAAAAGTTCCGAAATAAACTATTTGAAAAAAAAAAAAACCTTGAGGCTAAGATCGAAAGCCTCTTATGCCAGTAATTTCACCGGAAACCATACCCTTTACACCGGAACATAGCGATGCGAGCATTACTGCTTTGCGGCAGAATTAGGTATGGTGGTAGTCCTTCCCCGGACGAGCTCTATCACAGAGAACTCTACTACTCTTAACAACTTGTTGAAGTAACGAACAACGACTGATAGCAGCACAGTTCACGCATGTCTGATCGTGTTTTGGAAGACGGAGAGTAGAACTCAAATAAGTATATAATATTTGGACTAAGCACATATTTATTTCTATCTATCCCGATCAGGCTAGAGGTTACCTGGTGGGAGGATTCTTCAGCATGAGTCCTTCTTGGTGGTTACCACCGCATTGTCAGATATTCTACCTCCAAGTAATAGTGCGCAAGCATTACTGTGTTTAGGTTCAAAGGGCACTGTAGCAAGTGAAATCACTGGGCGAAAGAGACTTAACAACACGTCTCGGGGTGATAAGCGCAGTGCAGTGCCACGCAAACACTTAAAAGCTTGAAGCTTTTGGCACTGCGTCAGGCGTGGTGCTTAACATCAGGTGGGCGCCTTGATTGCCTTGTCACTTGCTGATAAAAGATAATTGACAGCAATGGCGACTCACATGTCGGAGAGGAACCTGATAGTGGATCGGCTGCGCGACCTGCACTCGTCGCTGGCGTCGCGTCCGGAGGAGAGCGCGCAGGCGGTGGCGCCGCGCCTGCTGGCGTCGCGCCTCATGCCGCACCAGCTGCACGCGCTCGCCTGGCTCAAGTGGAGGGAGACGCAGAGACCATGCGCTGGGATATTAGGTATTTATTACTAGTAGACCCGGCGCGGTTTCATACGCGCGTTTATTTTTCTCGTAATTTTTCCATAATTTTTAGTAAATGTTTACACCTTGTATATTTTCTCACTGTTTAAACCTTCCCTAGACTTATACAAAGTCAAAGTCTAAATAATTTCAAGGATCATTATGAAACGTCTTAAAGCTAGGTAAATTTACTCCAGACATTTCAAGACCAAAAATAGCCAGATCGGTCCAGCCGTTCTCGAGTTTTAGCGAGCCTAACGCACAGCAATTCATTTTATATATATATGAAGATTTGCATTTGTATATATTTATTTACTTTAATTAACATGGATAAACCAATTCATCATGACAGCATTCTATGTTCCCACTGCTGGGACAGTAACCTTCTCTCAAGCGAGAATGATTGGGTCTTAATCCACCACAAGGAACCAATGCGGATTGGTAGATGGCACATGTCTTTCTAATTTTTAATGCTCGGCATCAAACATAACTGCAGAATTTTGAACCTTATTGTTAAATTTTACATTAACACAGATTTTCAATTTTTTGCAGTCTCATCGTTTTACTTTGTAAATTGTTCGGATTAAATGCTTTTTTTTATTATTGAAAACTGACATAATGACGTCACCGCTGTCCCTCAGCGCGTTTTTGCGTTAATTTTAGAAATTCAAATTTAAATCGCACTAAACTATTAAATTATTGAATAATAAGTTATTTTTTGCATAAAGGCGATACTTCTGAACACAATAGAACAGTTTTTCAAAATCAGTCATCATATATGCCCATTGTTGTTACTAAAATCATGAAAGCATGTGTAAGGTAAAGCTTTGTTTCAGCTGACGACATGGGTCTCGGCAAGACGATCACAATGATATCTCTGATAGCGGACGACAAGGAAGGCAAGATCGATTATGATGATGAAGATGATGATGATGGACCTGTCAAAGGAAAATGTTAGTTCGGTAGTAATTATATTTTTACGCTAAATGAATAATTTAATAAAGTTAGCCAGCCGGTGAAACTATACCTAGATGTCTACATCGAGAAATGAGACTGCTGATCTAAACTCTTATATTTGAGTAATTCCTTCCCATTCATGCTTGGAGGTGAACTGCCCCCTACCATGAACTCTTAGAGCGATTCTAATGAAGACCTAAACTAAATTGTCAAAAAAAATTGTACCATGATATCGATTAGACAATGTCATGGTATAAATTTTTTTGACAATTTAGTTTAGGTCTTCATTTGAATCGCTCTAAAAACCCGGCCACAGACGCCTCAAATTAAATGAAGAAGAAGAATCGCTCTAAGAGTTCATGGTAGGGGGGCAGTACATGCCTTATTAATATGGGCGACAACAAAAATCGACAATTACAATAAAATCACAACAAAGCCTACATGGCCGCAGTGACAAAAAGCCACAAAAACGAATTGAAAAAAAAAACCTTTAGATGTAATTTTACTATCATGGTTTTAGATTATAATATCCCAAAAAAATATTTTGCCTCAAGCGGGATTTGAATATTGTGATGGTTAACACTGTAAAAACAAAAATAACCTATCATTGTTTTCATGATTTGTTAGTTTTATTAATTGAAATATATATAAAAAGGCGAGGAAGGGGGCACCGAAGTGCGTGAGAGGGGCACATCTATGAAATAGATAGCCGCACGGCTAAAACTCTACTTCTACTTTCATATGGTAACGGTCGGCTGCTACTTTAATATGTCCTGCATAATGAATCATTATTAATGATACGTTTACTTTAAAATAAATGTCCACACGTGCGAAGCCGGGACGAGCCGCTACTAGTAAACATAATCGTATCAATGTGTTTGAATGTCCAGTGATCCGCGGCGGCACGCTCGTGGTGTGCCCCGCGTCACTCCTCACGCAGTGGGCGGAGGAGGTGCGCAAGCACTGCGCGGCACACGCGCTGTCCGTGGCGCTGCACCACGGCGCAGCGCGCGCCACGCAGCCGCACCGCCTCGCCACGCACGACCTCGTCGCCACCACATATAATATACTGCAGCGGGACTCTGAGAAGGTAAGCGTTTCCCCACCGGGGATGTGCGAGCCAGCTGGGCGGTGCGAGGATGTGTAGCGAAGCTGTGAAGGTGTGAGTGTTTCGCGTAGTCAACATTTGGATGGGTGACCGCCAGTGGCAATTTCAAGTGAGCGTGCTTCGGAGAGCACGTTAAGCAGTCTGTCCCGGCTTTTTCAAAGTTGTTAGGCCACGACAGAGGTTTTCGGGCGGCCTAAAAACTCTGTCACCAGAGTTGGCCACTAACTCATACGAACATACTTACTTATTACTTTAGAAAGCTGCCATGATTTTTAACCGTGAAAACCTGTAATTGGCTTTCTGCTACATTCCCAGATCTTTATTGTATTAATATAAGCAGTTAGTTTTCCAATAAAATTAATAAATATTAATAACGACTGGTTGTAAAACTAATGTAATAAACTAACGTATTCCCCAGAACGGCGTACTAATGCGCGTGCAATGGCGTCGCGTGATCCTGGACGAGGCTCACATAGTGCGCAACCACAAGTCCCTCACGTCGAGCG
Source organism: Colostygia pectinataria (assembly GCA_951394395.1). Taxonomy (NCBI): domain Eukaryota; kingdom Metazoa; phylum Arthropoda; class Insecta; order Lepidoptera; family Geometridae; genus Colostygia; species Colostygia pectinataria. The sequence goes on along the minus strand of OX596365.1, from coordinate 9,800,550 downwards.
CCGTGTGCGGCCTGCGCGCACGGCGCCGGTGGTGCCTCACCGGCACGCCCGTGCAGAACAAGGACCTGGATCTGTTCGCGCTGCTCAAGTTCCTCAGATGTTCGCCCTTTGATGAGTTGCTGGTGACTGACCGGGTTTTTAATATATTCGGATATTTTTACACAGCGCCATTTATCCCTAAACTAAGCAAAGCTTGTACTATGGAAACGATACCATATTTATAGAATACATAGATAACATGTTTTTTTTTTGTAAATACATACATTGAAACACTAAGACCAAATATTTGCATACAATGCAAGCAGTTGGAATTGAACCCGCAACCTCTCGTTTCTGAACCGAGCAGTGAGGTCATACTATTTGATTGACTGGCCTAGCAGCTCGGTTGGTATGATTTTGCCATCTTCGCTGAAGAAGTGGGTTGAATTAAAATTGCATTTATTATTATTATTGAACATTTATTTGGTAGGTTATTGAACTGCAAGATTCTTACTTTGTGTTGAAGTATACTTGCGTGCCGTTCTGTGAAATAAACTATGAATAATTCCCACTCAGGACAATTAGTGTATAAGTATAGCCTTTTTTAATATTCTAACTGATTGCTCCTAGCATTATCACAAATGTTTGCACAAAAAACCTAGAATCCTTCCCCGCCAGATGTGGAAGAAATGGATCGACAACAAAAGCCACGGCGGTCAGGAGCGGCTAAGCACTATAATGCGGTGCATCCTGCTGCGACGCACCAAGGCTCAGCTGCAGCAACGCGGTCAACTCGCCTGCCTGCCCACCAGGACCCCGCATCTCACCGAGGTCACCTTGAATCAACAGGAGATGAATGTTTACCAGAAGGTACGACCTTTTTAGAAAAGTAGCTTCTCTTCGTGATAGAACACGTCCGGGGAAGTAATACCACCGTACCAATTTCTGCCGCAAAGCAGTAATGCTCGCATTGCTGTGTTCCGGTGTGAAGGGTATGGTTTCCGGTGAAATTACTGGCACATGAGGCTTTCGATCTATGCCTCAAGGTGGCAACCCGCGAGTGATACCTCTGGTATTGCAAGCGTCCATAGGCTGCGGCAACCGCTTACCATCTTGTGGGCCGTAAGCTTGGTTGCCATTTCAGTTGTATAAAAAAAAACCTTAATGAGGTCTGGTGGTCTAGTGGTAGTGACCCCGCCTTCCGATCCTAAGGTCACGGGCTCGAATCCGGTCGTGCACCAATGGATCACTACGAAAAATTCATGTGCGCAATGCCAGTGCTTGTGAACGTGAAGGGAAACATCATGAGGAAACCCGCATGTCCAAGAACTAATAAATTCCCGCATTGGGTCCGCGTGTTGGATATATAACAGAATGGAATAAAATTATTTTTTATTTTCAACAATATACAACAACATAATCAAAATAACACTAAATAAATTAGGTGCTTATAATAATAAAAGAAATAGTAACTAAAACAAAAAAAAGGTTTGTTAACTTTTTTAGTTAACAAACCTTTTTACCTGGTGGTAGGACTCTTCATCAAGAGTTCGTCTTGGTGGGTACCACCGCAATGTCAGATATTCTACCTCCAAGCTGTAGTGTGCAAGCTGCACTGTGTTTAGATTTGAAGGGCACTGTAGCAAGTGAAATTACTGGGCGAAAGAGACTTAACAACAATGTCTCGGGGTGATAAGCGCAGTGCCGTGCCACGCAAACACTTGAAAACTTTAAGCTTTGGGTGGCACTGCATCTGTAATAGTCAGGCGTGGTGCTTTACATCAGGTGGGCGCCTTAATTGTCTTGTCACTTGCTGATATAAATAAAAAAAAAACAAGTTATCATAAAATAGGCAGTCGTGATGCTGCATGGACAATGGACACTAACTCAGCATAATGCGGATTGTTAAATAACAACCCACGCTGGTCTTCCGTTAGGACCGATTCTGTGTATAAAATACAATTCAATTCAATTCATTTATTTCATGCTTAATGTACAATGTATTCAGCTTAGGTGTAACTTAATGATAATGCTGTAGGTGAGTACATGGACCCTGTAAGGGCTTTGCAAGTTAGTTATAGGTAGTTACATACCGTTACCAGTAGTTTACATAGTTCTAATAATTATGAATTTTTAAAATCTATACTAATTTTAATTATCGTGTATTGATTATCTAAATAATTATCTACAGTTACATTACGAGACAGTTTAGAATTTAAATAGATTCAAAAGCGAAATTAAAATGTCAGGATATACATTTTCAAAAATACTACTAGTCTAGAAACTAATACTATACTAATACTAGAAATCCGTCCCAGCTTCGCGCGCTGCAATGAAACCGCACCCGTGCGAAGCCGGGGCAGGTCACTGGTAATAAATATAGCCTATGTTACTCAGGATTAACGTAGCATTCTAGTGGTGAAAGAATTTTTGAAATCGGTCCAGTAGTTTTTGAGTTTATTCGTAACAAACAAAAATATAAATCTTTCCTCTTTATAATATTAGTATAGATAAATAAGACCCAATCACTCTCGTTCGAGGCATGACGACTGATTTGAAAAACTTTTCTATTACAATACAATCATTTATTTCTTGCAAGTAAATGATTTACCAATGTTGGTAAAAGCATATTTTTACAATGTCAATGATACTTATAAAAAATATAAAACAAAACAAAATTATATCAACATAGGCATATACCTATACCTTCTAACTAATCATTATCGTGGGCCGTACGCTTGGTTACCACTTTAGTAGTATAAAAAAAAAAAAAAAAAAAATATCATGTGCCGAGCTCCCAGGCCCTTTTGTCTTCAAGGTAGGCATTTACATTATAGTAAGCCTTTTGTGTAAGCGTGGTTTTTATAGTTTTCTTAAATTTATTTTCAGTTAGGTTAACAATGTCATTTGGTATTCTATTGTAAAATTTGTGTTCAGAACATCGAGTATATAACCCAATATGAGTACATATTCAATGGTTCAGAAGTATCGATTTTATGCAAAAAATAACATATTCATGGAGCACGCTTGCCTACAAAGAACCTGTTCACTCTAGCCTTAGTGATAAATGAATAAATAAATAAACAAATAATGCTGGACAATCCACACAGCATCATCTAGCCCCAGGTAAGCTGCTGTTAACATAGCTGTGTTATGGGTACTAGATGACTGATATATACTTAATACAATACAATACATAGATAGATATTTTTTATTATTTATTGACCGTCGGTCGTCATTTTTTTTTTTATACCACTAAAGTGGCAACCAAGCGTACGGCCTACTTGATGGACAGCGGTTACCGCAGCCTATGTACCCAACAAGCAACATCATAATATCACTTGAGTGTTACCACCCTGAGATGTTAGATGGAAAGTCTCATGTGCCTGTAATTTCACCGGAAACCATACCCTTCGAACCGGAACACAGCAATGCGAGCATTACTGCTTGGCGGCAGAAATAGGTATGGTGGTAGTCTTTCCCCGGACGAGCTCTATCACAAAGAACTCTACTACTCTTAAACTACTCATTCTTGGTTACTGTCATCATGCCTATTCCCCAGGTGCTGGTGCTGTCGAAGTCGCTGTTTGCGAAGTTCCTCCACCAGCGCGCGGAGAAGAACGCAGACTCCACCAGCGCCAGCTTCGCCTCCAAGGAACAGGACTCCGAGTACTACAAGATGCATAAGCGGATGATGGCCTTGCAAGGTACTGATTTGTTGTCATACACAATTATGTCTCAAGATCGGTCGTTTTGGCACTCCTTTGGGGGAGGCCTATGTCACAGAACAGATTTTAGTACTGCGTACTGAATGACTACTCCCAACCTCCCGTCACGGGAGCGCTCGTGACGTAGCTGGCTAAGTTGTTCTTAACAGATCAACGAAGTTAAGCACTGTTCCGCGGGGTCATCATTTGGATGGGTGACCGCCAGTTGCAATTTCAACTGAGCGCTCCCGTGCTTCGGAGGGCACGTTATTCAGTCGGTCCCGGCTTTTTCAAAGTTGTTAGGCCATGATAAAGGCCTTTGGGCGGCCTAGAAACTCTGTCACCAGAGTTGGCCACTGACTCATACGAACGAACGAACGCACGAACCTCCCACCGGTTTTATTTACCCCACCCCTAGAACAAGTTTGCCTTTGTTTGCACCACACGGCACCTTCCGCGGTTCGAAATAATGATTAGAGTATTTATGTTTATATCTGTGTTACAATACAAAGTATGTTATAATCTATAACCTTAAGTCTAGAAAGGAGTACATACTATGCTATAATCTATAACCTTAAGTCTAGAAAGGGTTACAACGTAACAGCTGTTTGTGATGCAAGACAACAAAGTTTGAAAAAGCTATAATGCGAATGGAACGGCAGTGCTATACCACTGGTGGTGGCTAAACAACTCAAACCTCTGGAGCGTTCGTGACGTAGCTGGCCAAGTTGTCCTTAACAGATCAACGAAGTTAAGCTAGGCAAGCATGCTTCATCATTGACCACATCATCACTTACCATCAGGTGAGGTGGTGGTCAAATGCTTGTCTAAAACAAGCTTTCGCGTAGTCATCATTTTGATGGGTGACCTCCAGTGGCAATTTGAACTGAGCGCTCCCGTGCTTCGGAGGGCACGTTAAGCAGTCAGTCCCGGTTTTTTCCAAGTTGTTGGGCCATGACAGAGGCCTTCGGGCGGTCTAGTAACTCTGTCACCAGAGTTAGCCACTGACTCATACGAACTTACTTTATCTCCTGAATATATCCAGGTGTGAAGCCGGTGAAGTCCCACGAGATCCTGGTGCTGCTGCTGCGCCTGCGGCAGGTGTGCTGCCACTGCGGGCTCATCGCCGCCATGCTGGACGAGGAGACGGCGGAGCGCCCGGCGGACGCCGCCTCCGAGGATCTGCTGCACGAGCTGGACAAGCTGTCGCTGGACGACTCCAGCTCTAGGAAAAAGGTGAGCTTTACTAGGAGCTGGTTTTTAAGTCTAGGAAGAAAGTGGATTAATTTAGAACACAGAACTAGATCGATGACTCTGGTTCTAATCGCTTGCTGAATGAACTTTCAAAAACTTTCTCAAAGTTTAGCTTAATCTACGAAGATATTGAAGCCGGTTGGAGCTAGATTTGAGGTTCTAAGCTTATGAAGATAGTAGTTTTTAGAGATAGATGACACCTGGTTCAAGTCACTAGTGATTCCAGGTCTAAGAGGAAGGTATGCTTAACTAGGAGCTGGATTGAAGTTTTTTAAGAAAAAAAGTGGTTTAATTAATTTAGAACACAGAGCTAGATCGATGACTCTAGTTCAAATCGCTTGCTGAATCCAGTTCTCGGAGGAAAGTGTGCTTAACTTTAAGCTGGATTGAAGTTTTTAAGTCTAGAAAAACAGTTGTTAACAGAGCTAGATAGATGACTCTTTGTTCAAGTCGCTTGCTGATTCCAGGCCTAAGATACTGAACAGATATACTATGATGTATGTATGGCCACTCCCTACCTCCCACCGGTTTTATGTATCCCACCCCGGTCGCGAGTTTGCCGGCACCTTTCGCCGGCACTGAAGCTAGGGACTGAGGCAAGCGTTTGTTTTGATTTTGTGTAGATCCAAGCACGCGCATTCCAGCTAGCTAAAGTGTTCTATCTCGCTCTTGCTATAATTGGGTGGGGCCAACCATGAAACCCAAAGACCGGCCGGTTTACGTACACAAACCATGCATGTGGTGATTGCGACGCGTTTGCTTCATGTATTTTGTTGAGAGTGTCCGGGGTGTAGCCTAACTAAATCATGATTGAGACATAGTGGTGTCGATTCTGTTGTAGCATTTTCTAAACTTAGCCAACAAAAGTTATCGCGGTCTTTTGTATTTTCATTCATTTGAAAAGGACGGCAACAATTTTATTTAGTATAGTTTAGAAAATGTTACAACAGAATCGACACCATTTTTAAGTATATTCTATTTTCCAGGGTGGGAACAAAGCAGAGGAAAACGATGAAGAGCCTGAAGCATGCGCGTCCGCGACGGAGGCGATCCGAGCGGTGCTGTCTCCCAACAACCCCGTGTTCGAGCTGACGAGACCCTCCTCCAAGATACAGGCGGTCATGGACTGCCTCAACCAGAACGTGTTCGCTAATAAAGGTAGCTTTTTAACTTAATAATGTGTATATACATTTTTTATACAACTAGTAACCACAGTGGTAAGCGTACGGTCCACTTGATGGTAAGTGGTTACCGCGGTTAGACTATTGCCACTCTGAGACGTTGATCGAAAGTCTCATGTGCCTGTAATTTCACCGGAAACCATACCCTCCGAACAGGTACACAGTAATGCGAGCATTACTACTTGGCGGCAGGAATAGGCACTCTGATGGGAGCTATATCACAAAGAACTCTACTACATAGGAAATGTTAGGTCATTGTCGTTGTATATTGAATTATATAATATAAGCGACGTGCCCCGGTTTCGCACGGGTGCAATGAAAACTTAAGCACCCGTGGAAAGCCGCGGCGGATCGTTAGTAAGAAATAATTATAGCCTACTTCACCCGGAGATAGTGCCTTGAATTTTTCAAATCGATTCAGTAGTTTCGGTGCAAACAAACAAATCTTTTTTCTGTTTATAATTTTATCAGTATCGAGACGTCTGTCCATTCATTCCAGACTTCTCGATCTTGAGCCAAACCACTTCCAGTCTTTCAATAAAAAAAAACTATACTATTAGATAAAAAACTATGCTAATATAGATTTTTTTTATTTATTTAATTATATTGTTTTTTTTTATTGAAGGACTGTTTGGCTCAAGATTGAGACATCTAGAAATAAGAGGCTATACAGATAAAATTAAGAGAAAAGATTTGTTTGTTTGCACCGAAACTACTGGACCGATTTGAAAAATTATTCAACAGTGAAATAAGTGTTTGCGTAGCTACTACACTATCTCCATAATAATCGTAATATAATAATTGAAAGTTATGTCGCAGGTGATAAAGCAGTGGTGGTGTCGCAGTGGACGTCCGTGCTGCGACTGGTGGAGACGGAGCTGAAGTCGGTGCGCGTGCGCAGCGTCACGCTGAGCGGCGTAGTGCCGGTGCCGGCGCGCCCCGCGCTCATCGCCGCGCTCAACGACCCCGGGAGCGACATCAAGGTACAACACTTAATAAAAGGCCACAATATGGTCGCAATCATTATTTTTTAATTTATTTTATGTCAGCAAGTGACAAGACTGTCAAAATCAAATCGAATCGAAAGAAATGTTATTTTTTTGCTTTTAAGTATGGTAAGTAGAAAGAACCACTATATGTTCTTAAGTCTAGACTGCATTGCACTCATATAAAACAATAAATAAAAAGTACTTATATAAAACCTATTTCTGCCGCCAAGCAGTATTGCTCGCATTGCTGTGTTCCGGTGTGAAGGGTATGGTTTCCGGCGAAATTACTGGCACATGAGGCTTTCGATCTTAGCCTCAAGTGATACTTCTGGTATTGCAAGCGTCCACAGGCTGCGGTAACCGCTGACCATCTTTTGGGCCGTACGCTTGGTTGCCACTTCAATTGTAAATAAAAATTACAATAATCATAAAAAATTAATACTTCAAGTTGTCAAGTCGCCTGATGTTAAGCACCACGCCTGACCATAACAGATGCGGTGCCACTCAAAAGCTAGTTTTTAAGTTCTGCGTGGCACTGCATTGCGCTCGTCACCCCGAGACGTTGTTGCTATGTCTTTCGCCCAGTAATTTCACTTGCTACAGTACCATTCAAACCTAAATACAGTGCTGCTTGCACACTTCTGCTTGGTGGTAGAATATCTGGCACTGCGGTAGTACCCAGTACCCACCACGACGAACTCTTGCTAATACATTTTTTTTTTCTAGTGAACCTAAATTGGTTTTAGCAATAATTTTTTGACAACTAGATGCCGCTGTGCAAATTTTTTTGTATAAAAACATCAAAATTGGATCTCAATGTGTGGAATTTGGGTTTTTTTTTTTTTTTTTTTTTATTAAATTGGTGCGGCTAATATAACACTGCGGCCATGCAGGCCTATTGTGTTGGCCACTTGTTTTGTCGCCCTTTGGGGGCGTTTACAGTTCACCTCCAAGCCCTGCCGATACTAAGAACTGGAGGATTTGCTTGGGGGTGATGTCTCTTAGCTCATCTGGGCTGAGGATGTGCCTACCCAAGATGTGGAAGTTGGGTATCTTGGTCACGTGTTGAGACACGAAAGATACCAACTGCTGCCAATTGATTATGATGGGCAAAATAAAAGGTAAACGACGCGTTGGAAGAAGAAAAAAGTCATGGTTGAGGAACATCCGGGAGCAGACGAATATCGCCAGCGTCCTTTTTCACCCTTTTTCGCTTGGCGCAAGATAGGAATAAATTCGCTGAGCTGATGGCTAACCTCCAGTAGTAGAGAGCCACTAGAAGAAGAAGTGTGGAGATGTCCAGTATACTTTATTATTATTTCTTTCAGTAGCTCTCGTTTTACCCTCTTTGAAGGAAGTACTTCTCTAAAAATCCCCGGCGACAAAAATTACTAGAATATACTATAAAGTCGTAAAAGCTGTATACGTTGTTATTGTTACATTGTTTTGACAAAACATGTTTACCGGACGGGGTTAGATTCGTTTAAAATCTTTGATTTTCTGCCAATTTACAATTGCACGGTGCACTTAACGACCAATGGCGCGGTGGGCGAAGGTCCGCCTGCGACGCGAAGGTTGCGGGTCCGATTCCCGCCTTGGGACAAATGTTTGTAGGATCTGCAAATATTTGTTCCGGGTGTTTTGGGTGTTTTCTATGTATAATAAAAAATATCTATCTATGTATTGTATTTTATTAAGTATATATCTTTATTTTATTTTCTTTATTAAGATTTTCCAACAGCGGTACAAAGAATATATACAGAGTAGTAGAGTTCTTTGTGACAGAGCTCGTCCGGAGAAGTACTTCCACCATACCTATTTCTGCCGCAAAGCAGTATGCTCGCATTGCTGTGTTCCGGTGTGAAGGGTATGGTTTCCGGTGAAATTACTGGCACATGAGGCTTTCGATCTATGTCTCAAGGTGGCAACCCGCGAGTGATACCTCTGGTATTGCAAGTGTCCTTAGGCTGCGGTAACCGCTTACCATCATGTGGGCCGTACGCTTGGTTGCCACTTCAGTCGTATAAAAAAAAAAAAAATAATAAGTAAGGCCAACTAACAACTAACTAATATCAGTCATCTATTACTCATAATACAGCTCTGTTTAACAGCAGCTTAGATGATTCTGTGTGGATTGTCCAGCATTATTTATTTATTTATTTATTATCATAGTAAAATGTAGTAGCAACATAATTTTTTTTTCGGCTAGTACTTAATAAAAATAATACTAATAATACTTAATTTCAGGTGATGCTGCTGTCGCTATGCGCTGGAGGGGTCGGTATCAACCTGTGCGGCGCGAACCATCTACTCCTGCTAGACCCTCATTGGAACCCACAGCTGGAGGAACAAGCGCAGGACAGGATATACAGAGTGGGACAGAAGAAGGATGTCCATATCTACAGGTAATGTTCGTGTGTGTGTGTGTGTGTGTGTGTGTGTGTGTGTGTGTGTGTGTGTGTGTGTGTTACCACGTATCTCCGTTACGACTTAACCGATTGTGATAAAATTTGGAATGTTGATGGCTTAAATCCTGGAATAACACATAGACTCCTTTTTATCCCGAAAAAATATACTGTTCCTGAGGGTTAGCATAAAGACTGCAAAAAAAGCGAATGGAACCGCACGCGTCAGGTCGTCCTACATAAATAATACTGGTAACTTTCCTACCGAAATAAGCTTTGAATGAAGAGGGATCATCAAAAAAGCTAGGAATCCAGCCGGGTTTGTTGCCAGATTCTTCTAGGCTGGGGCGCGTGGAACTGTCGTAAATTCACCTAGCTTTAAATAAAGATGTTTTTTACCTTACTTTACTTTACTTTTGCTTATTAGCGTTGTGTTAAAAATGTCCACCAATTTTTTTTTTCAACCTATTTCTTCCCACTTGGCAAAACTTCGCAGTATTCCACCTAAATATCCTTAATTGCCGGCAAACTCACGTCCGGGGTGAGGTAAGTGGCACGGGTGGGAGGTAGGGAGTGACCAGTCTGTATGCAGTACTAATATCTGTTCTGTGGTGACCTCTAAATTAAAACTGAATGAGTGACTGCCGTGCGATCCAGATTGGCCGGTATTAGGTCATTTTTCCCGTTACTGTCCGATATTTAGGTGAATCGTTGTTACACATTAGCATTCCTTTTTTTATTAGCATTCCTGAGCATTGTCAACCCATAATAACCCATTACGCGGATTACTATGACTGTACAAGTTAGTGGAACGCCTGCAGCTTCGTTCATGGGTTTTGTATAAACTGTATTTTCCCACTGTACTCCCCTATGCGTTAGTTAATTATTTAATACTATAGCGGCTCGTCCCGTCTTCGCACGGGTGGACATTAAATATAGCATTTGTCACTCAGATATAATTCCAATGGTGATCGAACTTTTGACAAAAATCTTTCCTCTTTACAATATTAGTATAGACTAGTTGAACCCGCGACTTTGTCCGCGTTTAATTATATGCAAACTTAAAAAAAATGCCTATAAAGCGATAGGAACCCATAGGAAGCGATAGGTGTTGTTTCCAGTTCTTCTACGGCATGGGCGCGTTGGAACTGGCGTAAATTCACCTAGCTTGCAAGACGTTTCAAAGTGCACCATAACTTTGACTTTGCTCCCTCCACATCTTCTAATAATTTTGGAAATTCCTTTCTTAGTTCCTCGTAAAAAAAGGAATCTTACAAGAGGAAAAACCCTTCCAGTTTCAAGGTTGTAAGCTTACGCCGGCCGTGCTAAAAGTGTTAAAGTTCTATCATGCAACTGTTATCATGTTATCATTGTATTAGTAGAATGGCCATTGGTGAACTGGAATGACAATGCGTGCCAAAAAATACTTGCATTCATTCCTATCATGCAAGCTAGGAATGTCTATTTTTCGCCCAGTTTCTAACCAGTGTCAGTCAGTCAGTCAGTCAGTTTTACAATATTAGAAATCATTGTTATGTGAATGCACATTGGGCGTTGCCAACTATTTTCATTAGCATTGCGCGATCGGTATTTGGCGAACATTGTCATAAACAGTTTACGCTAATTACATCGCTTTTGCTTCGTCCGAGGAATGCTTTACACTGGATTCTTTTTGGGCACTAATTATTAGAGCACTGGTGGTCTAGTGGTAGCGACCCCTAAGGTTGTGGGTTCGAATCCGATCGTGCACCAATGGTTTTTCTATTCGAAAAATGTATGTGCGCAATGCCAGTGCTCTCATTCGGTGAAGGAAATAATGGTGAGGTAACCGGCATGTCCAAGAACTAACAATTCGAATTGACATGTGCCATCCGCCAATCCGCATTGGATCCGCGTGGTGGATTCTGACCCAATCACTCTCGTTTTTTTTTTTTTTTTTTTTTTTTTTTTACCACTAAAGTGGCAACCAAGCGTACGGCCCACTTGATGGTCAGCGGTTACCGTAGCCTATGTACGCATGCAACATCATAGATATCACTCGCGTGTTACCACCCTGAGACGTTAGATGGAAAGTCTCATGTGCCTGTAAATTCACCGGAAACCATACCCTTCAAACCGGAACACAGCAATGCGAGCATTACTGCTTGGCGGCAGAAATAGGTATGGTGGTAGTCTTTCCCCGGACGAGCTCTATCACAAAGAACTCTACTACTCGTATGAGAGTAGGCCAGTGTCAGTGGGAACATTAGTGAGCTGTCATGGTGATTAACACAAAAGATAAATAAATAAATGCTCGCGGATATTTTTAAACAGCGTTGTGTGAAATGTCCGCTATTGTTGTCGTTTGGTTTTGTTTTTTTTATTAATTAGAAGTAAGTTCGTATGAGTCAGTGGCCAACTCTAGTGACAGAGCATTTAGGCCGCCCAAAGACCTCTGTCATGGCCGAACAACTTTGAAAAAGCCGGGACCGACTGCTTAACGTGCCCTCCGAAGCACGAGGGCGCTCATTTGAAATTGCCACTGGCGGTCACCCATCTGATTAGTGACAATTAATAAATAAATTTGTTAACTAAGTTAAAATATGTACATTATTTATTAAATATTTATTATGTACCGTCCAATAACGTACTCGCCGATCCTTTCCATCCTAAGGTTGTCTGGAAGAGATCGCTCTTAGCGATAAGACCGCCCATTGTCTCTTGCGTGACCTCCGGGCGAGGCAGCCGCTTGACCCGAGACAGCCTCTGGTGGAACAGAGTCATAATATTTTTGTTTTTTTCTACCTCACTATCTACCCTATCTACTGTTTTAAATATCACTTTGTGCTGTCCTAGCGTGTTGTCATAAATAAAAACATTTTTCTTTCTTTCTTTCTATTGTACTTCCGCTACTAGTTTTATGTATTACTCATATGTTTTTATTTCTTTATGTGTGGTGTGCAATAAAGTGTTTTCTATCTATCTATCTATATATCTATCTATCTATATATATATATCTATCTATCTATCTATCTATATATCTATCTATTATTACATTTTAAAATACAAAATACATAATATGAAACAGTTGAGCCATCTAAAGACAGATGAATAAATCTATTCATCTTCTATTCGTCTATAGCTGAGACAGAGCCTGACCCACACGTGCCCACACACAGCAGAAAATTATTTAAAACAATATTGCGCATTCCATCAGTTAGTTGGTAATATTGATTGTTGTTTATCATAGTATGTATAGTTCTCACAGCGGATCTAGGCTTCCGTGAAGTAAGCCGTTTGTGATGCGCAAACACAATTTAGTTTGAAAAAGCTCCATTGCGCATCGAAACGGCTAACTTCACGGAAGCCTAGATCCGCTGTGCGAACTATACCTACCTATTTTTCTCTTATATTATGTCTGTTGGTTTTTTTTCTTTTTTGTTTTCTCTCTGTGTATTTGTCAAATAAACTTTCATTTAATATCATATTCTATTCTAAAAAATAAGTAATATATTTTATTATTATTATTATTTTATGTCAGCTAGTGACAAGACAATTAAGACGACCGCCTGATGTTAATCACCACGCCTGACTATAACAGATGCAGTGCCACCCAAAGCTTAAAGTTTTAGCACTGCACTTATCACCCCGTGACATTGTTGTTAAGTCTCTTTCGCCCAGTAATTTCACTTGCTTTGCTACAGTGCCCTTCGCGCCTAAACAGTGCAGCTTGCACACTGCTGCATGGAGGTAGAATATCTGGCACTGCGGTGATACCCAACAAGACGGACTCTTGCCGAAGAGTCCTACCACCAGGTATTAAAAGTAATGATCATTGTTCTTTCCAGGTTCATGTGTGTGGGCACGGTCGAGCAGACCATCAGGAAGTTGCAGCAAGACAAGCTTCAAATAGCGGAGAACGTACTCACCGGGGCCAAGAACAGCGCCGCCTCGACACTCTCCATCGAAGACCTTAAAATGCTCTTCAATATGGGAAATGCTTAGTGCTACAATCTCTATCTAAAAGCAACATAACTATGCTTGGGTTTGCGTGGTTGAAACCCAATCACTCTCGCTCGAGAGTAGTTTAAGAGTAGTAGAGTTCTTTGTAATAGAGCTCGTCCTGGGAAGGACTATCACCATACCTATTTTTGCCGCCAAGCAGTAATGAGAGCATTGCTGTGTTCCGGTTTAAAGGGTATGGTTTCCGGTGAAATTACAAGCACATGAGACTTTCCATCTAACGTCTCAGGGTGGTAACACGCAAGTGATATCTATGATGTTGCATGCGTACATAGGCTACGGTAGCCGCTGACCATCAAGTGGGCCGTACGCTTGGTTGCCACTTTAGTGGTATGATGTACAGGAATAAATAAACATTGTAATGTGTCATCAAAATTAACTTTGTCATGACAGCCTTCTGCTGGCCTACTCTCAAGCGAGAGTGATTGGGTCCTAACTCACCACGCGGACCCAATGCGGATTGGTTGGTTTTATATAAGTAAACAATTGTTCCACAATTATTAATTAACTATAGAATTATGTATTGGAGAACGGCGGGATCCTAATTTTTCCGCTATAGTTTTCAGCATTTTAACAAATTGTGATTTTATGAAGGAGTTATTTTAAATTAAGTATTTCATAAATAATTTAGTCATGACATGAATATTTTATAAGATGTTTTATAATAAATGCTATTTGTTAAATATTCACGTTTTTTCAATGGTTTCTAACCAATCCTAAACTTCAAGAATCATATTTCTAAGAATATCTCGAAAACTCTCGTTTGTTCTTGACCTAAATCATGCTTGTTTAGAGAAAGGTTACGAACTACGCCCTTACAATTTTAAGACCGCCTTACTTTTAGGGATCCGTACCTTAATAGAAAAAAAAACACTTATCTCTGTATCCGTTCGCCCCGACCGACCCAGTCCGACTGTCTATTCGATGTCTTTTGAAAACTCTCTCTGAAATGGCTACGTAAAGGTAGTAACTAACCTACCAGATACATTGAAAAGTTATTTAAAAAAAAATATACAGGGTCATTCATTAACAACCTGACAAACTTAAGGGATAGGTTCCACACATAAAAAAAAATATATATGTACCTACCTATAATTTTTTTTTATGTATATTTTGTCTTAAAAATCCCAAGTAAACAAAAAAAGAATCGATTACGTTTTTCCGCTCAATTATTATTTATTATTGTTGGGAATCGAGTTAAGCGACTTAATAATGAAATATTCGAGTGTGCGCGCCCCGTAGCGGGTCAAGGACACGCGCAGGTCAAAGACGCGCGGATTATTGACCCGCGGTTCATTGACGCGCGGGTCACTGACACGTGCCGAGCGCTGCCTTTTCGATTTGTAACAAGGTTATCTGATTATTAAGCAGAATTACGTTTTTTTTTTTAATATAAGTACAAACGTTAGGAAAAAAAAAGTAAGTACAAGTATTTTTTTTTATGTGTGGAACCTACCCCTTAAGTTTGTCTGGTTGATAATGAATGACCTTATATATTATGAAAAATGAATGTCGTAAATACATTGAAAAGTTATTTAAAATAAAAAAATATATACGAAAAATGAATGTCGTAACTTTTGTTTAGAGTTGGTAAAAGATACCTTCTGGCACGTAATTCAGGGTATATCTAGTTATCTCCAGTAAATTCTAAATAAAAATGTAGAATTCTATAGTCATACAAAGTCATACTGATACAAATTTCTTGCCTCTAAAATGTGGGATGGTTTGTATAAAAAGTTAGCTGAAACTAAGGTTATGGAATAATTTACGAAGAGGAAGAAGAAGGAGTTTTTGCGATCAAGAATAATATCCAGCTGCGCCATTTTCTACAGCACGGAATCAAGGTGCTGGACTCGCTCGCACTTGTCCGTTTTTATAATAGGTGTGTATGTGTTTAGATGTTTTTATATTCGATAGTCTGAATGAACGACTACGAAATCGGCCAATGTTTTAAAAAAAATCGAATATCGAAGTGTATCGAAGTTACGCATATTTTACGCATATAAAAATGTGCGCATGCGGTTCGACCGGATAAACGAAGATTTCATAAGGAAAGTAAATGCATTCAGTCCACATTAGTCACTTTTTTGTAGAAATCCGCGTCCGAAAGTCATTCACACGCCGAGACACAACATGAAACTTCTAAAAATAAAATAGGATTCACGGCCACCAGAGCGGCGCGAGTCCGCAGGAATCGACCATTAGTGTTGAATGCGGCACAAGAAACTATGCATACAATTTCTTGCATTTTCTCATTTTTTAAAAATATTTTATTTCCTAAATAATGAGCACAAATTCGGATCCGCAAGTTACGAAGCGGTTGTTCGCTATTCTCGTGTTAATGATTGGACTAATATGTGTTTTCGGAGGTGAGTCTTATTTACTAAACAAAACAATGAAAGCTTTTAGAAAGAATAGTTAGCATCATTATCTACTAACACTATTCAGTACCTGCTTATGTACATTTTATACCTACCTTTTCTACCTGTTGCCCGAGATTTCGTTCGCGTAGTTAATATTATGTAAACTTACGTACTTAAAAACCGTTCTCTTGAATCGTTCTATCTATTAATGAAAACTGCATTATAATCCGTTGCGTAGTTTAACAGATCTAAGTGTACATACCTACCTACTTACTAATAACGACCTACTACAGCACACGTTATTATGTGCGGTAAGTATCGTGAGTTACAGTATCGACTCTGTGGTATCGAGTAGGTAGGTCTATCCGAAAAGCGTTCAAATCGTAGATACCTTGCCTAGGTACCTACCATAAAAAATGGCCGGCAGGTAGTTTGGTATATTTCATCTAGGATTCTGTAGGTACCCTAATCGAAAACTTAACGAAAAGGGTCCTTTTTTAATCTGTGCCTTCTCCTCTACTTTGATTGGAATATTACTGGCTAGGCGCTTATGCGTGGCGTTTAGCATCAAGCGAACGACTTGACCGTCTCATCACTTTCATATTATACATATCAAAGACATTGAGAACTCGAAGATACTCGAACATATTAATAAAAAATTGGCGATCACAATAGGCCAGCATTGCCGCAGTGTTACTTTAGCCGCACCAATTTAATAAATTAAAAAAAGTACCTACCTAACCTACCTACCTACAATAAAGGACATCGTAATAAAGGAACCAACAACATAATTTGATATTTGCAGGCTACCTGCTGGGGCGGAACGCTGGGAACGAGGGCAAACGCAACACAGACCTACTAACATACAACCTCACGATCGCTGCTGACAATCTATACAAGAAAGCGAAAAGAATACTGCCCAAATCCATTCACCACAACGATTCTGACAAAGTGAGGTCGAACCTCATCGAGATATTCAACTGCTCATGCTGTAAATGTCCCCTCGTTGATAAATACAACATGGCAGAGTTTATTAGAATGTCCGTTAATTTCCAGGTCCTGAAAGTAATGAAGGCTGTTCATAACGCTTCATTGTATTTAGATACTTTGAGATGACATCAACGGGTACATGTACATACCTAAGCTTCTATGAATTTGAATATATTTTTTAAAGTTATTTGTAAATATTAGGCAGAGAAATAAACAAATTATACTTTAGGCAAAGATTTCTATAATATGTCTACAGTCAAAGACTATAGGTGTAGTAGGTAGGTACATAAATAGGTACCCTAATGGTAATGGTAGGCAGGTATGTATGTAGGTATTTGTTGTACCAAGGTCCATGTGTAAGATAATAAAATTAATTATGACTGAGCAATATTATTTTATCACTTTGACCTAAGACTAATGACTAGACTAGCTAGACTACCACTGTCCATCCTTAGACATAATTTATTACTACCACAGAACAGAACAGATGATTACAACCAAGAGTAACAACCAAAAATATATAATAAAGACATAATTATTATTCATTAAATATTAAAGATTATTTTAGATTTCGCGCCATTAAATTTTACGGATGCGGAAATAATCTTTCTTTTAGTCTTTGGAGCATTATCTCTCCAACAACCATCTATTATCTTTGGACAGGTCAGTGACTGACTCCAAAATGAAGTCAGTGTTGACTTTGAGAACTGATTTTCTCTGTTTACGTCAACGAGTCAGACAACGCAATTTGAAGTCAGTACTGACCCGACAGCGTTTACATTATGTCGTCAGTAGCGAGTCAGTACTAACTTTGCTCGATTTTGGAGTCAGCACTGACTTTGCTATTGACTCAAAATAAATCATATATTATTGTTTCTGAACCTCAGACAAATGTCTGAGTTCTGAACGAATCATATAGTTTGCGAGGCAAAAATTGACCAATCATAGTGTTCTGTGGACCAATCAGACGCATTGTGTTGCCATTGTTTTCTATTCTTTTGCAATTTCTTCATTGTAAATTCGATACCGTCCATTTATGGATTACCTCATGGTCATAGTCAATTAGTAAAACCAAATATTTACCGTATTACACATATTATTAAAAATCTAAAATAAAAAATTATTTATTTCAGTAGAATCACAAGGATCACTTTGAAACGTCTTAAAAGCTAGGAAAAGGAGTTGTTTCTCGATGTATGGAGCCGGGCCCAGGTCCTTTGTAGGGGTCTAGATATTTAGATATTCAATAAAGAAACCATTTTAAGCTGTTTATTTATTTTTATTTTAGCTTCTTTCACAATCTTATGTAAGTTTATCTTCGTGAAGGAGTGCAACACAATGCAAAACAACATGGCGGGTTTAACGAACAACTGACTGGGTTATTGGTACTGTCAAAGTCAAGATGCGTCACGATCATTGGCTAATAGCTGTCATGGCGGACCTCCAGTGTTCCCGTTTTACGAAACTCAACACAACAAACATTTTTCTTATAGAACTTTTTTTTGTCTACATAAAAATAAAATTGTATTATAATGTTAGTTTTATATTTTTTCCCAATTTCTCTATGGTGTTACTAAGACCTAGGCCACTATGAAATTGGTTCTTTAAAAACTCAATTAAACAAAAATCTAGACCCCTACAAAGGACCTAGGCCCGGCTCCATACATCGAGAAACAACTCCTTTGCCAATTGATAAATTTTGTAAGATGCTTGCGAATTTGTTAAAGAAGCGTACACATTGCCCTTTAAAAGATTTACTGACCTTAGTGAGCCTAACTGTGGGAACAGCGAGTTTATTTTTATTTCTAGTATTAACATTATGATTATCACAATTTTTTTTAAACAGATTAATATTTTGCGAACATACATAAGATTTCCATAAATATATTGACAGGGTACTGTCATATTCATATTCATTTATTCTGCACAATGTACATTTAGCTTAGATCTAAAATAATGTAGCTGCAAGTGAGTACATGAACCCTGTTAGGGCGTTGCAGGTAGTAACTAGTTATAGGTTAAATAAATAAAACAATTTCAATATCATAATATTGATTTCTTTGAACTTATCTCTAAGTGATTCTCTGGGACCCATGTTATAAATTGCGCGAACAGCCCTCTTCTGCAACACGAATATGGTGTTAATATCTGCAGAACTCCCCCACAACAAAATACCTAAGACATTAGTAGGTGGTATAGGCAGTAGGGTACAAAAAGTATGCAAGTTATTTACCTAAGATTAAGTAAGGTCTACTCTAACGTGTACCTACCTACTTAACCTACGACCTTGGAACTAAATACTATGTATTATGTTTACATAGTAAAGTGTAAATTCCTTGTCTACGATATAACTGACAAAATAGAACATAACTAGTGGTTCCCTTTATATAAAAAACCCACTTCCTGCTCCACGATCGATTGTAGATTGAATCGATTGAAGCTTCCCCTCTGTTACCTCCAATCAAAAACGTGATCGATTATAAAATTTAAAATAATCCAAGGAACTTGTGTGCCAACTTTCATCACAATCTGTTGACAATGCTACCTTTACAGGACAAGGCATGTTTGTCCAATCTGAAACGAAGAGGCTACGCTTGCTTCGCTCGCTCGGTCAATAATATGACTCTGACTGGGTTCCGCACTAAAGGCTCGATTACATTTCACGATTCATCGTGACGATTTGAAGCAGGGAGCCTAAATCGCAAGGTGTAATCGCTGTTAGGCAGTTCGTCGTCGTTTCACGATTCATCGTCACGATGAATCGTGAAATGTAATCGAGCCTTTAGAAGGCGATTTAGGGAGGCTATCGTGTAGTGTAAACCGAACCTCCGATCTGTCGTCACGGCTCATTGTGCCGAATCGTGTAATGTAATAGGTCTTTAGGGAACATATTATTACATCCGCACAGACTACTTACTAAATACGAGCAGTAGTTGTTCTTGCATTGGCATTATTGCATAAGCCTATCGTCCGAAATTGCTGATTTGAGATGGCAGCACTGAATTGACATTTTTTTTTTTCGGCAATGCGAAAACGCGACGCGATGCTTTGCTTGGCTTGCGTCAAGTTGCGTCTATCCATATCGTGAGAGTATAACCGCCATTTTGTAGCGAAAATCTATTGAGGTTGTTTTTTGTAGTTTTTTGTTAGTGAACAGTGTGAACAGCGCAAACAAAAGTGAGGCAGTGTTACTTTAATAACGGATGAAACATAATTAAAGCCCCAAAATGATGCCGGTAAGCGAACAACCCAGCCCCTCGTTCATTTCTGTGGTCTCAGCCCGCCGCAGCGACTCACGCAACCTTGTAAACTTGCAGCAAACGAAAGTGTTCATCGGCAGCCTGCCGCAGGGCTCGAAGCCCGAGGAGCTGCGCAAGCTGTTCGAGCGCTTCGGCGTCGTCACCGAGTGCGACATCATGAACCGCTGCGGCTTCGTGCACATGCAGACCGAGGAGCAGGCGGCGACCGCGATCCGCAGCCTACACAACTCCACCTTCAACGGCGCCGTCATATCCGTGGAGCGCGGCAGGATCAAGGAGCGCGGAGCGCGAGGCGGCATGGGCGGCGGCATGGGCGGGGGCATGGGCGGCATGGGCGGCGGGCGCGGGCGCGGCGGCGGGCGCGGGGACAGGCGCGGCGGCGGCCCCATGCGCGGGCACGCGGGCGACCGGCGCGACTCGCCCTACATGCGCGATGCGAGGCCCGGCATGCGCGACATGGGCATGGGCGCACGCAACGGCATGGGTGGCGGCTACGAGCGCGGCGCGGACCGGGCGATGGGCGGCGGCGGCGGCTACGATGACCGCTACGTCGGTGGATACGGTGAAGACCGGCGCGGTTTCGCACTGATGGACTCGCGCGACCCGTACGCGGCGCCCGCGCCGATGTACGGCGACGACCGGCGCGGGTACGGCGCCGACGACATGGGCGGCATGTACCCGGACGAGCGGCGCGCGCCCATGTACCCGGACGAGCGCGACATGATGGACAGGCGCCCGATGGCGCGCGGCGCCATGCCGGCGCACATGGCGGCCGGCTACGACCGCCCCGCGCCGCGCGCGCAGCCCATGGGCAACGGAGACATGTTCAGTAGGAGATCACCCATGTAAGATATATATAGTTATCTCAGCAACAGTTACCGTTTGCTTGTCCCTGTTGCAAGAAGACCTGTCTCGGGTTTCACTTGATAGCTATGTATTCTGACAAAATGCTTCTATTTCCATTACTATTTATATCATAAAGAAACAGAAGCCCAACATTAAAGATCAGAGGACATTAACACTACAACCACAACAAAATTAAAATGCATCATTCTTATTTGTTTTCAGGGACCGTGGTGGAGCTGGAGCATCTGGTTACGACAGAGATCCCTATGCACAGCAGTACCCACCCATGGGACGGTAAGCTATCTATTTTTCTAATGTAAATTCAACACTCCTATAAAAGCAGCAGCTGTCAAAGAGTAAATTATACAACTGAGTCCACACCATAATCATGTTAATTTTCAATTAAAAACTGCCAACTTCAAAAAACTTCAACAAAAGTTACAGACAAGCAAGGTTTCAAGTCAAACCAGCTAAAAGCAATTAGTAAATAAATCATTTCCTCAAGAAAACTTCAAAGAAAACCTGCTAAACACTTGTGTGAAACTTTTATCTTGCAATCTTCAAGAACAGCCTGCTAACTTAGAACGGTGCTGCCGGACGCGGCGGTTTTCTCATTCAGGCTAAACTTGCGAATCTAACAAAACTACTACGCTAATACTAATTGATGCATAGGTTATAAACAAATATTTCGGCGATAGATCATAGGTACATGGTTAAAATCATACAAATAAATGATTCGCGTCATCGCCGGTCATCGTTAAGAACAAGGCAAATTGATTAAGATTTTCCTTGTCTTTGTAACATATTTTAACATTTCAATGTAAAATCAGTGGTTAGAGTTTCATGCAATTTGTTTACTCTTTGGCAGCTCAGGTGATCTAAAAAAAACTATGACTCATGGCTCTGTTTGTTAGTAAATGCCATTGACTTTACGTTAACAACTACTAATTGAAAATACCATGAGATCATGAATCTTTCTTACAATACAATGCAGCTAAGTGCGCACTTGAAATCTCAAAATAAGTTCGAGCAATCAACTAACTTACTACAAGTTCCATACGTATTACAATGCGGGACGCCTCTTAGGTTATAGTGGTTTCACGTGCGAATTAGCAGGATCAGAGAACCGATTAGAGAAACGACAAATTCATACCGAATGAGAACAAGCAACGGTCGTTGTAGATTCACTATGAGCTAATAGGTGTCGGCACTGTATGTATGGTATGCAATGCAGCGTATGTATGGAGTTGGCGCGCGCGTGCGATTCTATCTGAGGATGTTGTTTTGTATGTAGCGGCGGCGGGGCGCCGGCGCGCTCGGGCGGCATGGGCCCGCGACGCTACTAGCGAGCGTCCTCCGCCTCCACCAATAGCATAAGAGCGTAGTGTTATCCACGTGACACGAACAAACGTTGTCTCCCGAACGGAACGTACGCGCGTACTCTGCGTAGCCGAGCGCGGCGACGAACACTGCGGCGACAACGGGATGTAAGCAAATCCGAGTGCAGTTTATTGTGAATCAATTTATAATTTTAATAAATGACGATAGTTCCAACGGAGTCGGTTTCATTTCTCACGCCGATGTCGTCCAGATTTAGCACTGTATCAAATCGTATCTAGACTTATGTAATTATTTGCGCTGAGTCTTACTATAATGATTGTAATAATCGTAATTTTCTGTAAGCTGTATATTTATAAGATTAAAATCCTTTTTTGTAGATTTTTTTTGATTTGATCCTTTCTGTGAAATTCATTGCATGATCGATCCTTCAGTCAACTCTTGCTTTTCATTGCTTTTATGGGTGCGGGTATGGTTACATTTTAGGACGACTATCATCTACCTAAAAGCATCGGCTCATTCGGAATATTTCCAACAAGGATAATTATAGGAAAATTGCATGCGAGGTAGCTGCGTCAGATGCGCACTTAAACTAATGGCAGTAGCAGTACTATCAACTACCTATTATAACATGCCAGACACCCTCCATTGCCTCATTGACACCGTAGAGTTTACAACAGCTGCTAGACGAGCGTTCGTACGTCGGCAGTCGAGCGACCATCCGTAGATTACAGAGCACGCATTGTAGGACGGGCGGCCTGGTCGACTCACGTACACGGCTCTGTAATCTGTGATGTCTAACGATCGAGCGTCTTCCGAGGAGCACGTGCGAGTAATTTCAGATAGATATTAGCGGCAGAGGCGGGCGGCACCGACGATGCGTTCTCGATGCTAGTTCGACGACGTACGCTGTATGCGTTTAGGCGGCGCCGCTGGAGGACGCAAGGATAATACTACAATCGTAAGTACGGCCAATAGACGATAGAGGCGCGATCTCGCCACGATCTCTTCACACGCTCAAACTAGACTTGGATAAACTTAGCGCAACGGCATCGGCCACTGGAAAGATAACCAGCAAATGCGTTACGATAAATTGGTTTTATAACTCCATAACGTTTATTATAATTATAATAATCTATCCAATTAGCGAATCAAGTTGCGTAATTTCTTCCAAAGCGTTCACGTTAAAACTTCTCGTAAATTTGCGGCATTTCGAGCATCAGTCGTTTTACAGATTGATATCAGAATATTGTTCCAAATTATATCATGTTGTCCAATACACAAGTTCTGCAGGCCCATAGCTCTCGTAACGTAATAATTGATATTATTGTAATGTTTTACAGGTATTGGGATGATGGTTGACTGCTCCTTGACTGGAGGATGGGAAATCCGAAACAGTTTTATTTGTTTTTTCTAAGTTTGCGACACGGATGGTCCGACGCTGGAGAAATAAACGTGTACATGTATTTATGATTTTTATTTTAGAACTACCTATTTCACAGACAGGCCTAAATATATATTATTATAGTATTTGTATATTACGTCATATATCATCATCGTCATCATCAGGTCTCCCTTTGTGTACTTACGAGTTTCCTCCCTATCCTGTTTACTGCAAAAGTGTATAAGTGATTGATTCACCCGGCGCGGTTACTTTTCGCAATTATTTCATAATTTCTCACCATTCAAACCTTGACTCCTACAAACATTTCAAGACCAAAATTTTTACACCCTGTATACAGCGTGTAAAAAGACAAGTACCGAAAACGAAAGAGGGTGGTAAAGCACCCCAAGGCCAAGCTAAAAAAAAATCAGTTGTCCAAAAAAAAAAATTATATCCGGAGAAAACAATGTTTCAAGTTTTTTATGTATTTCGGTAGTCAGCAATGTACGCATTCACGTAGGTAAGTTCACAATGCTTACTAACGTAGCGCGTAGCGTGTAGCGCGTAGCGCGTACTATTGTGTATTCTGTGGTAGCGCGTAGGTACCTATAATTAGTAGGGAAGTAGGTCTTACCTAGTTGCGCTGTAGCCTCGGTCGAATCAGGAAGGGCTCAAACTGAGCTCCTGCTCGTTCATGGCACAGCTGAGCTCGCTTGATTGTAGACCGATGAATACCATAGCACATAAGCATTTGTCCATACTCTCTCGCACTAAACATTATGAATAGGTAGGTACCTAAAGCACTGTCACTGTTCTATCTAGTAAAGCTAACAAAAGGATCTAAGATCTAAAAATAATTTTACACTAACACTTGATTAAATAAATATCACACGCACTAAAAAACTATGTAGGTAGGTACATAATCTAAATAAAACTATGAGAGTCAAAAATTAATTAAACGAAAATAATAAAACAAATTTCTTCCGCGAAAGGTGTTGATAATGCAATTTGTATGCACTCCTCCGCAAGTGTCCAGCCAGTACGAAAAGTGAACACCGACTAACAAAAATAGGTAATTAATTCGAAAAATAAACTCTTTGATAGAAGCCGCTTAAAGAACACCGCGAATCTTACACGTGCCGGCGCTTTTCCGTTATTTATCTTAATTTGTGTTCTTATTTCATAAGCATAAGGTTCAGATTTCTATTTCGCTACAATTTCTTTTGATAAAGCCGCATAGGCAAAAGTGATGCATGCCTACTATTTATTTTGTGTTATTCGCAATACCTACGAGTACTTGTAAAATCTACTA
Organism: Colostygia pectinataria; assembly: GCA_951394395.1. Lineage (NCBI taxonomy): Eukaryota > Metazoa > Arthropoda > Insecta > Lepidoptera > Geometridae > Colostygia > Colostygia pectinataria. Next base: position 9,775,540 of record OX596365.1, on the reverse strand, counting down.
CCTACCTACTTAGAAAGTGTTGACCTCAGTGGCTCTGTGGTTTCGGGTTCGATTTCCGCCGTGGGACAAATGTTCATATGAGTTTATCAAGCTTTATGAGTATGACTTAAACATTAGACGCAGGAGTTTGCGGGTTCGACTCCCAAAGCGGAACAAATATTTGTATGAATTTATCGAGGTTTAGATAAGTATCCCTTAAACATTAGACGCAGGAGGTTATGTGGGTTCGTTTCCCGCCGCGGGACTACAGGTCGGTACCTACCTTATTTTAACTCGCTATTGATAGTAGGTAGGTAGTTAATCTTGTCATTTATAAGCTACCTTACCTAGACAAGTGCTAACAAGTGCAAACTTTATCCAATTACGTACATATCTTGTGTTGCTTCTTATGTACATATCTTGGTTTTTAGGTAGAAACCAAGATACTTGCAATTACTTTAAATGTTGTTTAAGAGGTAGGTAGGTACCTAAGATTCTGTTGTTTGTAGAACTAGTAGGCAGGCTGGCTGCCTAGTTATTAAACGCGGGCGTTTATTGACTGCGCGATTGAGACGGGCGCGGGTTGCGCCGGGGCGGCGCGTAGCGGGGATCTCGATCGATGACCTCAGGCGAGCTCAGCTGTTCGTGCTATCGTACGGGCGGAATCTGTGTGCTGCGTACAATGCTGTTTATTAATTTTATTTCTGTTTTTGCTTTTATTAATGAGGTAATTAGGTAGATATGTTTACTATGTGTAAGTAACTAGAAAAAAAAAATAAACAGGCGTAGTTTGGTCAAAATATTTTATGCCTTTTTTTTTCGTTAAATATGTTCAGTATCATGGTCTGATTACCATCCCCCAGTTTTCGGTAGTAGTCTTTTTACACGCTGTATATTCTCACCGTTTAAACCTTCCCTGAACTTTAAAAACATTTCAAGACCAAAATTAGGCAAATCGGTCCAGCCGTTCTCGAGTTTTAGCGAGCCTAACGCACAGCAATTTATTTTTACTTTATAAGATAATTTTAAAATATAAAAAAAAAACAAATTGTGTTACTTTTTTTTATTAAAAAAATAATTGAAACATTTAAATTATTTACAAGGAAAAATTAAAATCATATAAAGGATGCAGTTCCTAAAATATCTCAAAAACTATAATAATCTTAGAAAATTATTTATTTCAAATCTCAGGTTATGAATCATGTATACAATCTCAGATGCAACTCGGATGTTACATTACAATAGCGCATCAATTAATTAATTATTTGTAAATCTAAATAAGGAATAACATAGATTTTACCTTCACATGATCTTGTAGGTATTCTAGCATGTTCTAGAAGTCGCCATTGCCATGATATCAAAGTTAAAGATCATAGAAGAGCATGAGAAGATGATTCTTAAGCTGTCTGCGCTGTGAGTTACTTCTGGTGGACTAAATTGGTATCACCATGATAATAAAAATAAGTTTGCAATCAATACCAATGCTGTTCTATCAAATAGAACCTCGATCTAGCAATGTTCTACCATTTTCTAGGTTTTATTTACGCTGTTTGCTTTTGAGCTGCTCTGCCATGATAATCACAGATAGATTATCCTGTTCTTGTAGTAAAAAAAACCTTCTAGAACATACTTTCTAGCTTCTAGGCTTTAAATCCAGTCTGTTCACTCCATTGGAATACTAATAACTGTTTTGTGCTATTGGCATAACATCAAATGTGTTCTATTATAACTTCTATAATGTTCTAGAAGATTCAGTAGTGCTGTTTGTTGTCTCTGCAATACCATGATAATAAAAAAAAAAAAAAAAAATACAAAAATATTTATTAACTGACGCAATAACATGGAATTAGGTTACCATTGGTTCCCGCACAAGGCTGAGCCTGAATCGCGGGAAGCCGGATTACAATTACAGATAACCGTATAACTGAAGAGATGACACAGTAACAGTAATCAAAGATGGATTCTTCACCTGAGGAGCGATTATAATGTAAGGTTGCAATCGATTTCAGTTGGTATCATCAAAAACTGACGTATTTTGTATGAATATGACAGCATATTGACAGTTTGCTGATTAAAATAGTAACCAAATTGCGTAATCGCTCAGCTGTTCTAATAGCAGTTGCAGTTTGCGAGCGGCACCTAAAGCTACATAGGTCTAGCGTGTTCCAAAAGACTAAATCCTTTCTCAGTTTATCATTTTAACATTCCATAGGTAAGGTGATGTTATTCTAATTCATTTGTATAATGTTCTGGAAGGTTCTAAGGTTAGATATGTTATTCTAGCTAGTTCTGGAAGGTTCTAGTTGTGCTGCCTGTTCTGCGAGGGGCTGTCGGTGCGCGCGTGGCTCTTGGCGTAGCGCACGGCGACGCGCATCGCGTCCTGGACTAGTTGCTCGCAGTTGATTAGACTCACCTGGGAAACATAACAAACATTTAGATAACAATGATGTAGTCTGTTAATGGTTTAGATTCTGTTGTAACATTTTACATACAGAGCGCTCGTGACGTAGCTGGCTAAGTTGTTCTTAACAGATCAACGAAGTTAAGCACTGTTCCGCGGGGTCATAATTTGGATGGGTGACCGCCAGTGGCAATTTCAACTGAGCGTTCCCGTGCTTCGGAGGGCACGTTAAGCAGTCGGTCCCGGCTTTTTCAAAGTTGTTAGGCTATGACAGCGGCCTTCGGGCGGCCTAAAAACTCTGTCACCTGAGTTGGCCACTGACTCATACGAACTTACTTTTTATACAAAACTAACTAAAATTGTTGCTGTCCTTTTTTTAATAAATTAAAATACAAAGGACCGCGATGATTTTAGTTAGCTAAGTTCAAAAAATGCTACAACAGAATCGACAACATTTATTAGCTCTATGTTATCGTTTTTTTTATAGTGCTAACCACCTCAACACTTAGAGAATCAATTAGAAAACTAAACTGAAGCAGGACTTGAACCGTAGCCTAGCTAACGATTAATGAACAAGCAAGTACTTAATTATTAATTAACTTTATTACATATTGTAATCACAAATAAATAATAATAATAAATAAATAATAATACTGTTTCATATGTATTTTGTATATTTTGTAATGTAATGTAATTATGTACATATTTTATTTTGTTTAATCATAAATTGACATATCTAAGTGCATGTACCATGTCGAAAGATAAATAAATAAAATGAAATATTATAAAAAAACAGATGATAAATGTCTAGTACTAATTCCGCTTAACTTTTTACACACAGTTAAGTGTGACCTCAATTGGCTCCAGCGCTCGACGAAGCAATAAGTCTGCCGGAGAAAAAGTCGATGTTCCTGATGATGTCCCGTGAAGGGATGAAACACGTGTCGATATTTATTCTGTAGAGGTTAACTGCGTGCGTGACCTCATTAGTTAAGTTAAGCGGAATAGTACTAGAGATTTTTCATCTGTTTTGTATGATTGTATATTAGTTAATTTAAGCAGAATAGTACTAGAGATTTTTCATCTGTTTTGTATGGTTGTATATTAGTTAAGTTAAGCAGAATAGTACTAGAGATTTTTCATCTGTTTTGTATGGTTGTATATTAGTTAAGTTAAGCAGAATAGTACTAGAGATTTTTCATCTGTTTTGTATGGTTGTATATTAGTTAAGTTAAGCGGAATAGTACTAGAGATTTTTCATCTGTTTTGTATGATTGTATATTAGTTAATTTAAGCAGAATAGTACTAGAGATTTTTCATCTGTTTTGTATGGTTGTATATTAGTTAAGTTAAGCAGAATAGTACTAGAGATTTTTCATCTGTTTTGTATGGTTGTATATTAGTTAAGTTAAGCAGAATAGTACTAGAGATTTTTCATCTGTTTTGTATGGTTGTATATTAGTTAAGTTAAGCAGAATAGTACTAGAGATTTTTCATCTGTTTTGTATGATTGTATGTTTTGTTTGGTTTTTGGATTTCCACAAAGTAACGCCTGAATCTATCAATGACTATTAGTAAGTATTCCATCAATCTGAATAAGACCTTGTGGTAATATATAATTCTTCTAGCACCGACTTGAGTCAGCGATAGGAACATCTAAAAGGCTGGCCATTCTGAATAATATCATGATCCATTGGAGATAACATTTATTTTATAAAGCAGTTGCAATGAATCAATGATCTATTGGAAACTATGAAATCAGATGCAACTATATAAACTGATCACTGGAGTCTCCGAGGTAAGCCAGTGTGGCCATGGTCGGATTTGGCTAATCTTTTAGATGTGTCACTTTGCTAACATAAGCCAAAGTGAGTCGCATCGAGCAAATTGTAGTGCTGAATAATCTTGTAGCAATACATGCGAGATGGAATTGGTAAATCCGATAAAACTTGATCATATGATACGTTGGTAAATTACTGGGCGAAAGAGACTCAACAACAATGTCTCGGGGTGATAAGCGCAGTGCAGTGCCACGCAAACACTTAAAAACTTTAAGCTTTGGGTGGCACTGCATCTGTAATAGTCAGGCGTGGTGCTTAACATCAGGTGGGCGCCTTGATTGTCTTGTCACTTGCTGAAATAAAATTGGTAACCGTGTTATTGCTCTAGCGGTAGAAGTGACCACTATGTTACCTTAGTGCCCGTCATTTCCGCGTAGGTAAGCGGCGACTGGCCCGGCCGGGCTGGGAGGATCTCCGCATGGAATACCGGTAGAATGCAACCTAACCACCGCTTCGCTGTAAACTCCTCCGTTACTAGCTCCTGTTGATAAAAATCCAGGTTAGATTTAGATAGATATTTAGATAGATAGATAGATAGATAACTCTATTGCACAACACACAAGAAATAATTAAAAAGTTACACAGATATTACTTAATTATAACGAAGTATTATTATACTTAAGAGTAGTAGAGTTCTCTGTGATAGAGCTCGTCCGGGGAAGAACTACCACCATACCCATACCTATTTCTGCCGCCAAGCAGTAATGCTCGCATTGCTGTGTTCCGGTGTGAAGGGTATGGTTTCCGGTTAAATTTCTGGCACATGAGGCTTTCGATCTTAGCCTCAAGGTGGCAACCCGCGAGTGATACCTCTGGTATTGTAAGCGTCCATAGGCTGCGGTAACCGCTTACCATCTTGTGGGCCGTACGCTTGTTTGCCACTTCAGTAGTATAAAAAAAATAAAAAATATGGCGGCTTTATACGAAGTATTTTTTTTTTGTATAAAGCCGCCTATTGGCGGCTTTATCGCTATGAGCGATTTCTTCCAAGCAACTTTAGGATGGACAGAATCTTACACGAATGAGATGGGACGGTATCAACAATTTCTGAGTTGGTAGTTAATTTTTAATACAAAATAATTATGAGTGAAAATAGACCTACTACCTAGACACAAGCGTCACGCCTGACAATAACAGTTGCAGTGTCACCCAAAAATAATTGTTTTAAAGTTCTGCCTGGCACTGCACTGCGCTCATCACACTGAGACAGTAACACACTACTGCTTGGAGGCAGAATATCTGGTACTGTTGCGGACTTGTGGTACCCAAGACAAACTCTTGCTGAAGAGTTCTATGTTTATTCTCCACCTTGAATTATAATAAGAATATTACCTGTGGGAGCGCTCGTGACGTAGCTGGCTAAGTTATTTCTAACAGATCAACAAAGTTAAGCACTGTTCCGCGTTCAACTGAGCGCTCCCGTGCTTCGAGGGGCACGTTAAGCAGTCGGTCCCGGCTTTTTCCAAGTTGTTAGACCGAAGTTGTGAGGCAGAGGCCTTCGGGCAGGATAAAAACTCCGTCAATAGAGTTGGCCACTTACTCATACGAACATTTTTTTTTATACCCCTAAAGTGGCAAACAAGCTCATAAGTACGGCCAACTAGATGGTAAGCGGTTACCGTAGCCTATGTACGCATGCAACATCATAGATATCACTTGCGTGTTACCACCCTGAGATGTTAGATGGAAAGTCTCATGTGCCTGTAATTTCACCGGAAATCATACCCTTCGAATCGGAACACAGCAATGTTCTCATTAATGCATCTAGCACCCATAAACACAGCTCTGTTTAACAGCAGCTTACCTCGGGGCTAGATGATGCTGTGTGGATTGTCCAGCATTATTTATTTATTTAATTTTTCAGGTCAGTTGCATTGTGCGCCCTGTAACAGGATCTTCAAAACTAAACTCGGCTTTGCTAGTCATCTACGCTCTCATGTCCGAAGCTAACACGGTTCGCCGTTGACGTATACGTCAAGGAGGAGATGATACTTACTGCCCCCCTACCATGAACTCTTAGAGTGATTCAAATGAAGACCTAAACTAAATTGTCAAAAAATTTTATACCATGACATGACTAATCGATATCATGGTACTTTTTTTTTTAAACTTTCGCGATCAGAACTCATAGTTTTTTATAATATTTGCGGGATTTTATCGCGTAATTACCTTTTTATTTCCCCAACATTGCAACAACCGAAACGTCGGGGAAATAAAAAGGTAATTACGCGATAAAATCCCGCAAATATTATAAAAAACTAAATTTTTTGACAATTTAGTTTAGGTCTTCATTTGAATCGCTATAAGTTTTTTTTTTTTTTTTTTATACAACTGAAGTGGCAACCAAGCGTACGGCCCACAAGATGGTAAGCGGTTACCGCAGCCTATGGACGCTTTCAATACCAGAGTTATCACTCGCGGGTTGCCACTTTGAGGCTAAGATCGAAAGCCTCATGTGCCAGTAATTTCACCGGAAACCATACCCTTCACACCGGAACACAGAAATAGGTATGGTGGTAGTCCTTCCCCAGACGAGCTCTATCACAGAGAACTCTACTACTATTAGTGTTAATGGTTGGGCTCCAGACCTGTGGTATAGTACAGCCGGCGATGATAGTCCCGCCCGCGCAGCCGAGCAGCAGCAGCGGCGCGGAGGCGTGTGCCAGCGCGCGCGACACCGCGCCCGCGCGCATGAGGTAGGAGCAGCGCAGGAAGTGCACCGTGAAGCTGCGCCCCTCGCGCGCCGCCGAGCGCACACTCTCCCCCACCTCCGCGTCCGCTACCGACCTGACAGATAAACGCGAATTACTTATTTGACAGTAAACGTATCGTCCAGCTGTCTACATTATTGAAATAAAGCTGTTGCTTAATATTATTTAAAAATAGATAATCAGGTACATGTTTTAAGTCGTCCATTAATCGTCTTCGACCTCTGCCTTTCCAGCACAATAATGAGAACACAAGAGTTTTAAAAGGCTTCAAAACTTACTGTAGGACTTCGTACTCGCCGTAGGGGGCGCCGCTAGTTCCACATAGGTCCGCTAGCTGGCAACCTCTGCTTTCCCAGCACAGAATATACAAGCTACAAGAGTTAAAGGCACTTACTGTAAGACTTCTCCAAGATCCTTGCACAAGCTAGGCGCCTTCACCAGAGAGTCCAGCAGTTCTATGCACTGTCTGTAGGTACTCGCCGTAGGGGGCGCCGCTAGTTCCGCATAGTTCCGCCAGCTGGCGCTTCGTCTTCGACCTCTCCCTTTCCAGCACAGAATATGAGACTACAAGATTTAAATGCACTTACTGTAAGACTTCATCTCCAAGATCCTCGCACAAGCTAGGCGCATTCACCAGAGAGTCCAGCAGCTCTATGCACTGCCTGTACTCGCCGTAGGGGGCGCCGCTAGTTCCGCATAGTTCCGCCAGCTGGCGCTTCGTGTCTGCGATCTCTGTCTTCCTCCGCGACGGATCCACCAGGTGAATAACATCGCTTAGTTTCTGCGCTCGGCAGAACAGCTCTCTCGCCTGGTAATGAGTAGAATTATTGTAAGTCAACTGTAGAGCTTGTTTACATTTATTAGACTAGCGACCTGCTCTGCTTCTTGAATTACTCTATCTATTGATGAAAATCGCTATAACATCCGAAGATCTAAGCCTACATACATACATACATACATACATACAGACGAAGGCGGGAAGCGACTTTATTTGTACTTGTTTATGTTTATATATAAATATTATAAATAACGCTGGTCAATCCACAGAGCATCATCTAGCCCCAAGGTAAGCTGCTGTTAAACAGAGCTGTATTATGAATACTAGATGACTGAAATATACTTAATACAATACAATACATAGATAAATATTTTTTATTATAAATAGAAAATACCCAGAACACTCGGGACAATAATTTGTAGATCGTACAAACATTTGACCCGAGGCGGGAATCGAACCCGCAACCTCCGCGTCGCAGGCGGACCTGCGCCCGCTTCGCCACATCGGTCGTCAATCATCATCGAGAAATTACCCTAAATTTGGGTAGATACTCGATGGTTTATAAAAACAAAAAAAGTCCGTAAAAATTATTAAAAATGTCTTGCTAGCGTGCCTCGAACCGGAACACAGCAATGCGAGCATTACTGCTTGGCGGCAGAAATAAGTGTGGTGGTAGTCCTTCCCCGGACGAGCTCTATCACAGAGAACTACTACTCTTTCTGTCTGTCGTTTTGACAAAATAGCCAAAGACAATCCCTAACTACTTTCAATTCCAATACTGTGTAACGTAGACAAATTACGTTTTAAAATATCTATGGACCGATTGGGCATAGATTGTGTAACCGAATCGATTGAATTGAAATCGGGATTCAAAACTCCCAATTAATAAAATACTATGCAAAGATGGTTTAAACAGCTGGTTATACTAAAGAAAGGCCAGGTCAGGAGTACCCTAAACCGACGAGCGTGTATGAAGAATGTGATGAGAGTAAATGAAGCAAAACAGGTGTGTCAGGATCGTAGCAAGTGGAATTCCGTGGTCTCTGCCTACCCGATACAGGCGTGATTTTATGTATGTATGTTATACTTTTACCCACAAGTGGCCATGTACCACAACTAGATAATATACAATAGAGGTGTACCTCTATGTGTATGTGAGGTATGTATGTATACATACCTCACATACAGTCTGGTAAAATTCGAGGATACTTTAACAAAAAATAATGTCTGAGGTGAGTACTAGTTAGTTGTGGTAACAGATAACATAACAGTCGTGGCTAGATGCCAATGCTCTCAAATGGAGTAGAAAAACATATTTATAAAACCGGCACGCCCAAGACCGCCCTGGGTCCACGTATCACTCTCGCCCGAGAGAAGGCCTGTATAGTAGCGGTGGGAACATTTATTTTATACCACTAAAGTGGCAACCATGCGTACGGCCCACTTGATGGTAAGCGGTTACCGTAGCCTGTGTACGCATGCAACATCATATATTATATCACTTGCGTGTTACCACCATGAGACGTTAGATGTAAAGTCTCACGTGCCTGTAATTTCACCGGATACCATACCCTTCGAACCGGAACACAGCAATGCTCTCATTACTGCTTGGCGGCAGAAATAGGTATGGTGGCTGTCCTTCCCCGGACGAGCCCCATCACAATGAAGTGTACAAGATGTAGTCTCTACGTAAGAGAGGCGTACCTCCGTGGCGTGGTGTCCCGTGAGCGCGTGCAGCGCGGGCGCGTGCGAGCCGGCGGCGCGCACGCGCGTCACGCACAGGTCCCGCAGCGCGCCCGTGCGTCTCACGTGCGTGCCGCAGCATAGCTCTCTGAGGAACAACTGATATTGCGTTACGCACAGCACGGCACACAACACTACACTGAACGCAGACGAGCTTTACGGTAAAGCCGCGTTTACACTATTCTGTCGTGACGTGTCGTGACGCGTCATGCATATCGTATCCATGCATCTTCAGCTAATAGACCTCCACTGCTGGACATAGGTTTCCTCCAAAGAACAACTATGAAATGAATGTAAATACATATGGCATATTGAAATACGGTCGAATTTAAGCCTTCACTGCGCGCTCCATTGAGCGCTCGTGACGTAGCTGGCTAAGTTGTTCTTAACAGATCCACGAAGTTAAGCACTGTTCCGCGGGGTCATCATTTGGATGGGTGACCGCCAGTGGCAATTTCAACTGAGCGCACCCGTGCTTCGGTAGGCACGTTAAGCAGTCGGTCCCGGATTTTTCAAAGTTGTTAGGCCAGGAGAGAGGCCTTCGGGCAGCCTAGAAACTCTGTCACCAGAGTTGGCAACTATAGGTTGATAATCAGTTAATCGAGGTCGTAGATATAACTGTATTTTGAGAGCTAAGTGCCTACACTACCTACCTACACAGTCATATAAATAAAATAAATAAATAATGCTGGACAATCCACACAGCATCATCTAGCCCCAAGTAAGCAGGGCTGTGTTAAGACTGAAACACATACTTAATACAATACAATACATAGATAGATATTTTTATTTTACATAGAAAACACCCGGAACAAATATATTTATTTAGAACAGTATAAATATGGTTAAATAAAAGAGTTAGAAAACAAAGATGACTGCAATAGTTATATAAACTGTAAACATTGCATGACGTTGATAAAATGCATAAAACTGTTGTTTATGTGAGTGTCATGGTTAGCACCAACCATCGCAAGAGCGAGATAGCATGCTGTAGAAATAGTGCATCTCCGCAAAAACAAAGTCATCTTACTAACCCTTGGCGTCAGTGCCTACAAAAATGGCTGAAGAGATAAGCCAATCCAGTGTTTTGGAATGGTTCTTGAAGTTTATTCTGTGATTATGTTAAATACACACTTGGAAGCACTTGACTCGGGGTATGTCACACCCGGTACAGTCAGCACAGACTCCTTAAAATAATGACGACCGATGTGGCGCAGCGGGCGCAGGTCCGCCTGCGACGCAGAGGTTGCGGGTTCGATTCCCGCCTTGGGACAAATGTTTGTACGATCTACAAATATTTGCTCCGGGTGTTCTGGGTATTTTCTATATATAATAAAAAATATCTATCTATGTATTGTGTTGTATTAAATATATATCAGTCATCTAGTACCCATAATACAGCTCTGTTTAACAGCAGCTTACCTTGGGGCTAGATGATGCTGTGTGGATTGTCCAGCATTATTTATTTATTTTATTTTATTTAATGACATACTCTATCTACCACAACTGTGAGACGTAAAGATAAATACACACTTGGAAGGCAGCGGCGCCGGCGCGGTGACCAGCCGAAGCCCGGTGTCGGGGTATGTCTCGCCCGGTACAGTCAGCACTGACTCCTCAAAGGACAGTTGCACGCTGTCTACCACACGCGTTTCTATCGGCACATCCGCATTTATTGATTCTCTGTAAATACGAATAGTTTAATCTATACTAATATTATAAAGAGAGAAGATTTGTATTTTTGTTTGTTACGAATTAACTCAAAAACTACAGGTCTTTTTTTAAAAAAAATCTTTCACCATTAAAATGCTACATTATCCCAGAGTAACATAGGCTATATTTATTACTAGCGACCCGCCCCGGCTTCGCACGGGTGTGGTTTCATTGCATCCGCGCGAAGCTGGAACGGACTGCTAGTATAATATAAACTACTAGTGAGTCGCCTCTGCTTCGAACGGGTGCTTAACCTGTGCCACTCCAGACCCTCAATAATGTATGAAGCAAACGCGTCGCAATCACCACATGCATGGTTTGTGTACGTAAACGGTGCCGTTGTATGTATGAGTGTTATGATTGGCCACCCAATCATAATAATAATAATAATATAGTTATTTATTCAGACAACTTGTAGTCCAATGGTGTTAGTGAAGCTTAGAAACTATCTTATGCTAGCTTAATTTTTGAACAGTGACAGATTTACACAATAAAAACATACCTACTACTTAAATGATTGCACTCGCATCTTGAGTCTATTTGATCAGGACCCGAATGAAAGATTTCATTATAGGCATTGATTATAGAAAAAGCGAGATAGCACACTTTCGCCCACGCTGGCATGCGCTCGCTTGGACCTACACGAAATCAAAACAAACGCGTGCCTTAGCCCCTTAGCTTCAGTACCGGCGAAAGGTGCCGTGTGGTGCCGGCAAACTCGCGACTGTGGTGAGGTAAGTAAAACCGAAGGTAGGTAGGGAGTGGCCATTCTGTACGCAGTACTAATATCTGTTCTGCGCTGTTAGTATAAACATTCCTCTTGACTAAACATCTATTGTTTTAAACATACATACAAATTGAGAAACAGTGGAGCGACTTTATTTTATACTATGTTGAGGTGATTATGAATAAGGTTATAAATTTTTAGTTGTCTGTTTCACTTACTTAACTAATTCCTGAGCTTTTAAAACCACCTCTTGTGTCAGCTTATCGCCGTAAACCGCCAAATTTAAATACAGTCCACTCTCGTTCACGCACGAGCCAACTTGACAGACCACACTATTTGGTAGCACTTTCCTTATGGCTGCGTTCAATAGATGCACACCGGTGTGATTCTTCATGATCCTGCATCTTCTGACACTGTTTATTTCTAATACCACTTCACTATCACGCTTTATATAACACTCACTATGTTCTTTCAATGTAAATGTACCCTTGTGGAAAACGAAATCTCGGATTTTGAACACACTATCAACGTTCATCGTGACATTTTCATTCAGCCGTATAACACCGGTATCGGCCGCTTGACCGCCTTCTTCGCAGTAGAAATTCGTGTCTTCAGTAACTAGATAATAAGTCCTATTTTCGCCTGGATCCGAGAAGTCAATCCATTCGCAATCTTCGTTCAGAATTGCGACTAACTTAGTTTTAAGTGGTTCGAAAACCATATCACTTTCTAAAGTTTTGTAATCGTATTTAAACTGATCGTTCGTGGATTTTATTCCGTTTTTGATGAGATTTTCTATCGCTTTGTTAAATAGTTGCCCTCTGTTGGAACTTTGTTCTTTTAGGGCAGTTTTATGCCTAGATTTGTGCTGCATTAGAAGTTTTCTAAACCCTTCATTGTCTATGGTTGAGTTATTCAACTCCGCAACACGTTGAATGATGTCTTTTTGAAAGCCGTGTGTGTCATACAATTTGAAGACTAATTCCCCTGGGATTACAGTTGAGTTTTGTTTTTTCATTGTCTGTAAGTAATAAAGTTTGAAGTACTATTAGAGGAATATACCTATGCAAGTTTCAAGATACAGCAAAGTAAGGCCCTGCATTGTAGGTCAGTATGTCACAGTCTTTTAAATAATTTAAATTTTACAATGTAACTTTTCATTTTCGGAAAATGTTTTCCCAGTCTACTGTCAAAGGTTCCGTTGTCATTTGGATAATCACATCTACAGATACAAAACAGTGTACATACATCTTTAAATTCCCTATATCCTTGCGCAAAACCAGCTAACTCGACATCTGCCATTGTTTCTACTTCCGGATATTTCAACGCCAATTCTTTCCATCTCCTAGCCATCTGAAACAGAAATGAAATGTTATCAAATAGTTACCACCTTGACTACCTTGGCGGACAGAGATATCAATACATGAGCCTTATGTTTACTGCGATAAAGTTGAATATCGCGAGACATATCAGTCGTGACCTCAGACCAGACTGACATCATGCGGCTGATGGATCACGCCGACAGAGTTATCAATAGGTGAACCTTATGTTTATTGCGATAGAGTTGACTATCGCGAGACATATCCTTGGTAGGTACCACTGCAGTGCAAGATATTCTGCCTCCAAGCATAGTGTGCAAGCTGCACTGTGTTTAGGTTTGAAAGGCACTGTAGCAAATAAATTACAGGGTGAATGAGACTTAATAATTTTCAGAGTGAGAAGCGCATTACAACAGTGCTACGCTAACTTAAGACTTCGGATAACACTCTAACTGTTATGGTCAGGCGTGGCGCTTAACATCAGCCCAAAAACGTATTCCGCAGCTTTGCTATTCTATGCACAAGCCTAGCTTCGCACTGCAACTTCACTCACGTGGTATCGTGAAATGTATATGCTATTCCAGATCTAGAACTACATCTACGGTAGGTTTCATTTAAATGGGTTCAGTCATAACAACGTTATTGAGTGACAAACAAACATCTATACTTTAGAATCAATAACTATTTGCGCCCCGTAGTTCTAGAGTTCTTTGTGATAGAGCTCGTCCGGGGAAGGAATGTTACCTAATTCTGCCGCCAAGCAGTAATGCTCGCATTGCTGTGTTCCCGTGTGAAGGTTATGGTTTCCGGTGAAATTACTGGCACATGAGGCTTTCGATCTTAGCCTCAAGGTGGCAACCCGCGAGTGATACCTGTGGTATTGCAAGCGTCCATAGGCTGCGGTAACCGCTTACTATCTTGTGGCCGCTTGATTGCCACTTCAGTTGTATAAAAAAAACACTTAATTTAACAAGTACTTAATAATACCTGAGACCTCATCATAGCATACAGCTGCTGCTCGTACTCGATGATGATCTTCGCGTTGTTCTCGTTGGAGACCAGCTCGGGGTAGCTGGAGCCGAGGGTCTCCGCCACCACGGAGTACAGCGTCAGCATCAGGGACGGGTTCCCGAAGATATCGATGCACATCTTGTACGATTTACGCATTATTTGCTTTAGGTTGAGGCTGGAATGATAACGTACAACAAATTCTAACTCAAAATATTTTTATTCAATAATATTACATGGATCATTTTGAAACGCTAGGAGCTAGCTATCTAAGAAACGGAAGCGTGCCCAACATACTGGCTGCATGCCAGTTCCACGAGCCCCAGAGGAGTCTGGTAAATTCAGCTGGGTTTCTATTTTTCTCTTCGATAATCCCTCTTGCTGCATTGGTCATCATCGTGACCTGCACTCCAAAGAGGGCTCGGGCTCACCTGGCGGCAGGGAACACTCCGTCCGCGAGGCAGACGCTGAGCATGCGCGCGTGGTCGGCCAGGCGTCGGTACGCGGCGTCCAGCGCGGCCTCTGCGGCGTAGCTGCCGCCGTACGGAGGGACGCCTTTACTGTTCTGAACACACATAATATACATCGCGTAATAATTAAATATTCGAGCACGCGCGCCCCATAGCGGTTATAGAGGGGTCATTGACACGCGCAGCACATTGACGCGCGGGTTATTGACACGTGGTTTATTGACGCGCGGGTCATTGACATGCACCACGCGCTCCCATTTCAACAGGATCATTAATAATTGACCAGAAAAACGTAGTCGGTTTACTTGAGATTTTTCAAACCAAATGTTAAAATAGTACATGTATTTTTATTGTGTTTGTGGAACATGTTCTTTGAATATTGCGCACTAATAAACAAATACCCTGTATAAACGTTACTGAATGAGTATTTAATGGCTCCTCTTCGCTATAAGCAATAAGTAAGTAAGTTCGTATGAGTCAGTGGCCAACTCTTGTGACAGACTTTATTGGCCGTCCGAAGGCCTCTGTAAAGGACTAACAACTTTGTAAAGGCCGGGACCGACTGCTTAACGTGCCCTCCGAAGCACGGGAGCGCTCAGTTAAAATTGCCATTGCCGGTCACCCATCCAAATGATGACTACGCAGAACAACTTAGCCAGCTACGTCACGAGCGCTCCATGATGACTATAAGCGATGATAGTTGATCGTGAGGACGTCTATAATCGGCACGATCATCGTGCAAGCATCCACACCATCGTCTGTAGTTAGTTTGTCGAACGGCAAGATGGACGTACAGTATGTTGCTACAACCATTTATTTCATAGCAAAACCATTTATAAAATATTTTGTTTCTTTGATTTTTCGGCGCGGACTGGTGCATGGGATTATATGAGTTTACCTTCTGAATAGCTCTGATGATTGGCTGGAACAGATCGGTGTCGTAGTTGGAAGGCACGCCTTGCAGTAGAGCAGCCATTCTTTCAAGTCCCATGCCAGTGTCCACGTGTTGTCGCGACAGAAGCTTCACTTTGCCGCCTTTTTCTCTGTAGACACGGAATATTTAATTAGAAACTCAAAGATGATAGAATGGCAGAAACCTCATCCAACAGGTCTATATGAGCTGGTAACATGTATCATGTATGTGTAACATGTATTATTGAAAATGTATTCCTATTTCCTTATAATTTATGACATTTCAATTTCGCTTTTGTCTCTATTTAAATCCTAACTGTCTCATAATGTAACTGTAGGTAATTAATTGGATAATCAATACACAATAATTAAAATTAGTATGGATTTAAAATATTGCATTGATGTATAATTATTAGAACTAAGTAAACTACTGGTACCTTTATCTAACTTGCAACGCCCTTACAGGGTCCATGTACTCACCTGCAGCATTATCATTAAGTTACACCTAAGCTGAATACATTGTACATTGAGCATGAAATAATGAAAAAAATGAAATGAAATCTCGATAGAAAAGTTACAAGAAAAGGGAAGATTTTTTAGGATATTTTTTTAATTATTTCTAGTCTTTTAATAGCTTGCATATGGAGGTCAAAAGCTTAAAAAACTCTGCATAAGGTAAGCAGTCAATTCTCTACATCTACAGCCTCCATAGGTTGAATCTTGTGTAGCAAATAACCATTTCTTTTTTTACCAGGCTTATTTTTTCTGTGTTACATTGTGGTGTATCTTTCTTTGTTTACCGGTTACACTGTATAAAGACAAGGTTCCACAGCTCGGTGAGAGAGCCATCTGCATTGATATGGTGTATCTCAGTGCTGGGGCCGCACGGCCCGGTGGCACCCATCTCCCAGAAGTTATCCTTGGCACCCATCCCTTTTAGCCTGCTGTTGGGTACACTGGAACAAGTATAGTAGATATCTAGCATTTCTGACTGACTAACTGCCAGTCAATACACAGTAGAAAGCAGAGTAGTAGAGTTCTTTGTGATAGAGCTCGTCTGGGGAAGGACTACCACCATACCTATTTCTGCCGTCAAGCAGTAATGTTTGCATTGCTGTGTTCCGGTCCGAAGGGTATGCTTTCCAGTGAAATTACAGGCACATGAGACTTTCGATCTACGTCTCAGGGTGGCAAACCGTGAGTGATACCTCTGGTATTGCAAGCGCCCATACGCTGCGGTAACTTTCCCAATCACCACTTTGTATAAGTAAGTGGCCAACTCACTCTTAATTCTAAACTTCTTTCGCATTTATAATATTAGTGTGAATTTATGTGATGTGACTTTTTTTAGTGATAACAAACAGCAATGGATGGATGTTTGTCCCTCTATAACGTGACAAGCACTGAGCCATTATTTTGTCTGAAAGGAGTTGTTTCACGTAATATGGAGCTGGGCCCTGATCTTTTGTAGGGGTCTAGATAATTAGATAATCATTAAAGAAACCATTTATCACTGTTTATTTATATTATTTTGGCTTCTTTCATAATCTAAAGTAAGTTTATTTTTGTGAAGGAGTGCAACACAATGCAAAAGAACACAGCGGGTTTAACAAACAACTGGGTTATTGGGTACTGTCAAAGTCAAGATACGTCACACCATTGGCTTCACAAGCTGTCATGGAGGACCTCTAGTGTTCCCGTTCTTGCAAACTCAACGCAATAAACATTTTTCCTTTAGAACTTTGTTTATCTACTTATAAATAAAATTGTTTGTTACTATTAGTCTTATATTTCTTCAAATTTTTCTATAGTGTTACGAAGACCTAGGCCACTATGAAATTGGTCCTTTAAAACATAGATAGATAATGACCAAAAATACATAGGCGTAGGACAAAGGCAACTTTGTATCCCGGAAAAAGCATGGTTCTTTAATTTCACACGAAAGAAGTAGCGGGCAAAAGCTAGTTTGTTACAGATAAAAGTTTACCCGAGTTCCTTCCAGATGTCCCGGCACTCCCTGTCCTCCTGCACGTCCAGCACGGCGTCCCCCGAGAAGTAGCTCACCAGCAGCTTCTCTGGCTTCAGCCGGTACGGACCGAGAAGTAGGTCCCACGCCATTTTACATGCTTCTTTCTGTAAAACCATTTAACTTATTATGTTATATTTATAAGAGGAACTGTCGTTTTAGCAGCTTGCATATGCTAAAGACATTTGCAGTCAGAAAAAGATGAGACGGCTGTTTGCATGGTGTAAACCACGACTAACCATATTGGTTGCATTATGACCCAAATCATTAATAAAAGTACTCTGGGCATTGATGTGGTTATAAAGTCTCTTTCACCCATTAATTTCACTTGCTACAGACAGTGGCCCTTAATATTCATATTCATTTATATTTATTTTTTCAAACCAAAACACAGTAAAAGTAAGCAGCACTTGAAGGCAGAATATCTGACACTGCTCTCGTAACCACCAACAGACTCTTGCTGAACAATTTTCTACCAGGTATTTTCTTGTATTTATAAGAATTTTATACAATTATATATTAAAAAAATCTATATCTTAGGTCTAACAGAATTAAATAAACATAATCCACTCATCTAATCTTGTATAAGCAAGAACTAACAAAATTTTTACGTTATATAATTTATTATCATTCATTAATTTTAATATCTAAATTAATTTAACTTATTTCAATATTCATATAAGATATATAGATAGAAGATAGAAGGGTAGGTTTTGGTTGGCCGATATTAGATTTAAGACTTTAGGTACCTACAATCTAATATAATAAATATTTCTGATTTTTTATTTTTCACCTTATAATAGTCTCCAAAAGACCAGTTTCCAAGCATCTCAAAGAAGGTGTGATGTGTGCCATCAGTGCCAACAACATCAAGGTCATTGTGTTTCCCGCCCACACGTATGCACTTCTGGGAGTTCACAGCTCTTTTACATGGAGGTTCCACTTGGCTGAGGAAGATGCCTTTGAACTGGAATTTTAAATAAGTTGTCAGTAATCCATATCATATATTGTATTTTTATATGATTATAGATGAGCAGCTTTCAGTGATGTTTTTATTTCACACAGTTTTGTTTAATCTTTTTCTTTTTTAAGATTCTGTTCTTTTGGACGATGTCAGCTTTAGTCACTTAGATCCTTAAAAATGACTGATATTCAACTATGGAGATGAGAGATTATTAGTCCAGGATCAAGATCCTATCAAAATCTTAGTCTCATCCTGCTAATAATCTAATTATTCCATACTAATAATATACATTCAAAACTAACTCTGTGTGGTGCCTGTTATGTTTACACAGCTAAGCCACAGCACCAATTTAGATGACATTTGGCACCAAGATCAAGGACATAGGTAGGCTACTTTTCATGTACGTACACGAGCACAGCCGCTGGGCGGCAGGCAGCTAGTAGGTAATATATATTCTTTCCAAAACCAAAACAAGTTTTACCTGATTCATTCCAGCATTCACAAATGGTACAGACGGATCATACAGCGACACAACAGAGCTGGATTGTATATGTTTATGTTCATGATTTTCTTTGAAGTACTCAATATAGGTATTCCTGATGGAGTTGCTAGAAGAATTGTACCGAAGCCAAGGGTTTTTGTGGACTCCGTTACGAACCGGTACACGAAGCATCGTCATAGGTTATAAACTGAGTATTACATTAACGAAACAAGAACTATGCTGTTAATGACGATTCTTAATAAAAGTAGTTTATTACAGCTATTAACTATGACTTGTACTATTATAAAACTAAAAGTGAAAGAAAATCATCAAAAATTACAGCAACAAAAAATACTTCTCCTTCTTCTTTTATTTATGGCGTCTGTGGCTGAGTTTGCCACAATTTTGCCAATGTCAAGTCGACAGGATTTAAAACTGTACAGCAATGGAGGTTTGAGTATGAAAAATGGTCGGTCTAAACAAAAAATACATGCAATGACATGGCTGACTCTGACTCCGAGTTCGACTGACATTGACAATATGACAAAATTGACATGACGTTGAAAAATATTCCTTCAGATTTCACGCAGGCAGTCATGCCTTCTTTTTATTTGAGTTTTTCTTTCTTTCGGCTAGTGTTAGCATTTTAAAAGATTTATCTGTATATATACAGATTTCAGACCACCAATACCTACAGTTACATTAAAATTTCTCTTTTACCTGTGTGGTAGTCTTATAATGATTTTTTTTTCTGTTGCTATGGAGTTAACCGTTGTTGACTTTTTGTGAACAATAATACTACGTTTTCGCGAACGGCTAGCTACAAGGGTGAAAATATTAATAAGTTTTGGAAGTTATTAATATTTTCTAGTTCTAATATTTTGAGTACAAACTTATGTTTTCTTTAATTTAGGTCCTTATTTTGTCAGCTTACCTAGTTATCTTTTAAACGTATTCATATTTAATTTAGTACTTTATTCATTATGTTATCAAATTTTATGTGCACTACCTACATATCATGTATCTTCGCTACCCACAGGTTAGCTGGTAGATAATGCTGTCTAGCATTAAGTTCGCCTTTGTAAACATATTTTAAGTTGTACAATAAAGTATTTTCTATCTATCTATCTATCTATATTTTAAACATGTGTTCTCATACAGATTATAAACAGATTTTTTGGCTTTTTGATTTAGATTTATCGAATTAGATTATGGCAGCACTGTGAACACTGCATCGCCCATCTTGAACAGATGTCCTTATTTAAAAAAAAACAGCAGTCTGCCTGCTGCAGCTAAACCAAAGATTAGAATAACATAGTGCTTCTATTCTATTGGCCTGCAGTTGTGTGTATTTTGGGTTTTTGTAGGTATTTATTCTTTTTTTTGTAAGAAAACAAAATTATTTTCGTTTATATTAGAAAATTTTACATTAATATTATTTAAAGTTACGTTAGCAATCATTTTTGTATAGAAAAACTTAGCGGCACCGGTAAATAACACAGCTCTGAAAAGGACACGTAAGTGTTTACGTTTATTATTTCTGTCTGATGCTCACTTTTAGGTAGAAAATGCGAGGCTTTGAATTAATCACATTGTGTCTCTGCTTGGCCCTGACCTCCTCTGAGCTGGTGGGACCAGAATTCCACAAGGATAAAGAGGAAAATGATGAAGAGAGTGAGAAGATCGAGGCTAGAGAAGAGGCTCAGAAGGTGATAATAAAAAAAGCTATTGATGATGAAAGAAACAAATTTGATCCCGAAACGTTGAAAGAATTAGAAGCAGCTATCAGTAAAGAACTTGAGGATGCTGTCAATAAAGAGGTCTTGACATACAAGGAGTATGTGGAAACTCTTAAAAGCACTAAAGAGCTGATGCAAGGCGAAGACACTAATAAAAGTAAGTTTTTTTAGTATTTTTTATTTATTGTTATTATTTATAACTTTGCCCAGCTGTGGAATAATTAAAGTTAGATACTAAATAGAATATACCTTTACAAGTAGCACTACAAGAACAAACTACATTGCCATGGGGTTAAATAAATGCTAATTTTAAATCTATCATTGTTACAGTAAATAATTTGAAACAAATGCAGTACACACTAAAACTACTGAAATCTACTCGCATCAAGCATCCTAAACCAACATGGCTTCAGGATCGGAAGGCATCTGAAGTTTCTGATCACCCTGACATTGAGGTACCTATCTAATGTTATTTCTAAGATCATTTTTCCAATGCCCAACAATGCATAAGATACCCCTATGTGAGATGTCAGTGCAGATATTAGTCCTCTACCTAGAATTAGCATTATAGGGGCAAAACAAAAAAAAAATCATTTACCTACCCAATGGATGATTTGCAAAAGTCGGTTGAAATTACTTGTCCATTATTGGATCTTTAATAATAAATAATTTAAACTGCGACGATTTTTATTTTATTTTGAAGATATCTCAAGCTGTGTTATTTTAATAAAATCTCAGATTTTTTGGTACCTCCATTTTTGAGAAAATTAATTTCTTAATTTATGACTGTTGGCAGAAGTATTGAGAAAATGTCGCCACAAAACTGAATACTAAAAAAGTAAATTCGTCAAATGAGGTCAAATGTCATTATTTTCTGAGACTTTTACTGTCTTTATACTCTGTAGTGAGCAACTAAAAACGCACACAGTTTAATATATTCTGGAATAAAAAACCAAACTCCTTGAAAATGTGGACATGTCTAGAGCGAGAGTGTGCTGTAATTGGGGCCAACCATGACACTCACACATACAACAGCACCGTTTACGTACACAAACCATGCATGTGGTGATTGCGACATGTTTGCTTCAACATTTTATTGAGAGTATCTGGGGTATGATTCAGGTGTTAGTGGCCAACTCTGAATGTAAGATGTCATTGAATTTCCATTTCAGATTTTGGAAATAGAGAATCCACAACTTATCCTGGACAGTTTGCCACCGGTCCCTGAGGAAGGAGAGGAGGAACTGACTCCTGAGCTGAAAGAGGGTAAGGAGTTCTGAATTAATTTATTTTATTTTATTAATCCACTAGCGACCCGCCCCAGCTTCGCATGGGTGTAAACTATTCATATAAACCTTCCTCTTGAATCTATAGATGAAAATTGCATTAAAACCAGTTTCTTAGTTTTAAAGATCTAAGCATACCTACATAGGGACAGACAGTGGGAAGCAGCTTTGTTTTATACTATGTAGTGATAGTGATAAAACAATAATAATAATAAATAATGCTGCACAATCCACACAGTATCATCTAGCCCCAAGGTAAGCTGCTGTTAAACAGAGCTGTGTTATGGGTACTAGATGACTGATAATAAGAAATACAATACAATACTTATATAGTAATTTTTATTATATATAGAAAATACCCAGAACACCCGGGTCAAATATTTGTAGATCGTACAAACATTTGTCCCGTGGCGGGAATCGAACCCGCAACCTCTGCGTCGCAGGCGGACCTGCGCCCGCTGCGCCACATCGGTCGTCATGTCAATAATAATGAAATAAAGTTCATAATTGATACACTTTCCAAAACTTAGCATCTATGTCAACAGCACAATTTCGTATGTACATAGTCATAAGCAGGGGGCTTATTC
Source organism: Colostygia pectinataria (assembly GCA_951394395.1). NCBI lineage: Eukaryota > Metazoa > Arthropoda > Insecta > Lepidoptera > Geometridae > Colostygia > Colostygia pectinataria. The sequence continues at coordinate 9,752,855 of OX596365.1, read as the reverse complement.
GCTATGACATAGAGATTCCGTACCAATAACGTGTAACTTGGTAACGTGTTCTATACGCGCCATGGTGTGTAATTGTAAAATGGTTTTCCGTATCTGTGTTGTTTCAATAGCGATAGTTTCGCTATCGATAGGTTGACTTTGAAAAACAGTCAGACGAGCCCCAAAACGTGGCTCATCGACAACGATTCCTCGCAGATACCGTAACGAGCCCACGTTTGGTCATAGCGAATAAGGCTCCAGGTTTGTACAAGGCATTGATTTATCACGATTATGGCTTGTCGCTTTCTAGAGTAAACCCTGACCTGGCGACCTCATCTGCATATGTTGTATTGATGACTAGCTGATTCGCGCGGTTACACTCGCATAATTTTTCCATAATTTTTCATAATTTTCACGTAAATTCATTTTAACTAAAAAAAAAGAGGTTATTAATTCGACTGGTTTTTCTTCTATGTTTGTTACGCGATTTTAAATGAATCAAAAAAAAAAAGAGTCAATAACTACATCGCATTGTATAGCCACAATTTCGATCGAAACATATTTTTTAGACTGAAGTCGGTTTTTGTACTTTTATTAAAAGTAAGTTAGTTCGTATGAGTCAATGGCCAACTCTAGTGACTGAGTTTCTAGGCCGCCCGAAGGCCCCTGTTATGGCCTAACAACTTTGAAATAGCCGGGACCGACTGCTCCCGTGCTTCGGGGGGCACGTTAAGCAGTCGGTCTCGGCTTTTTGCCTAACCTGCCCTCCGAAGCATGGGAGCGCTCAGTTGAAATTGCCACTGGCGGTCACACATCCACATGATGGCTACGCGGAACAGTGCTTAACTTCGTTGATCTGTTAAGAACAATCTGATTAAGAACGATCTGTTAGCCAGCTACGTCACAAAAATTAATGATATTATCATTGACAGCCCAAGCGATATACGAGATAGCAGTGAAGAAGCTGCAACGCCGCACCCCAGACCTCCAAGACACTATAGGTCAGATCAAGCAAGCGGCGGACGCTGGCTACATCCCCGCGCAGATCAAGCTGGCCTGGTCCCACGTGTTCGGAGAGGGGGTCTCGTTGGACCTCGAGCGGGCTAAGGAGATCTTTGAACGGCTTGCGGAGATGGGGTACGCTGAAGCCCATGCTGTAAGTTTTCTGCAATTTCGAAAAAGTAGGTTATTCGATTATGTTTTTTTTTTGTTTTTGTATATTTCTTAGCAATTTCTCTGTCAAAATGTGAACAGATTTTGATGATAATTTTTTTGTTTGATAGGTAATACATAAGAGGTGTCCCATATAAATTTTATCGAAATTGGTTTAGTACTTTTTGAATAAATCATAAAAAACATGCCAAAAACTACATCCACTCGTATCACCACATCTATCGATTTTTTTTTGTTTTTAAGTTTAGTTTGAAGTTATTTTTGTTTTCTAAAAATTATTTATTTGACTGAAGAGATATTATGTCATGATGTCAGCTTAGAAAGAGACGATCAAGTCGTTCGTCTGAGTGATGTTAAGCTCACATAGCTGTAAAATATAACTGGAATGACTTTTTTCTTTATATGAGCAAGTGACAAAACGATCAAGTCGCCCGCCTGATGTTGAGCACCATGCCTGACCATAACCAGATGCAGTGCCACGCAAAGCTTAAAGTTTTTAAGTTCTGCGTGGCACTGCACTGCGCTTATCACGCCGAGACGTAGTTGTTAAGTCTCTTTCGCCCAGTAATTTCACTTGCTACAGTGGCCTTCAAACCTAAACACAGTGCAGCTTGCACATTACTGCTTGGAGGTAGACACTGCTATGGTATGGACTCTTGCTGAAGAGTCCTACCCCCTTACTTGACCGCATTGTGGCCACTGATTCATACGAATTTACTTACCAGGCTTACCAGTTTACGAGGGTAAGGTTACCAGGATAGCCAGAGTTGGCTTATACAAGATTACTTTCAGGGCATGGGCTTCCTCCACGCGTCCGGAATCGTGGTCCCAGTATCGCAGCCTCGTGCCCTAGTCCACTACACTCTAGGAGCGCTAGGAGACAGTGCCTTCGCACAGATGGCTCTCGCGTATCGACACTGGGCAGCAGTGTCTGTCCCGGGGAGCTGTCCCAAAGCCCTGGACCTCTACATGAAAGTAGCTGCTAAAGGTACCTTCTAGATTGATACATAGGTTCCTTACACTTCAAAAGTGTTGGGAGAGAGTGCTTACGACACTGGTTAGCTGTATTTGTCCTGGGAAGCTGTCTTAACTATGTGAGATGTGGCCGTCGTCGACACCAGTTGTTTGCTTGTCACATAGCAAGAACCCAACACGCTAACAACGCACCTACTCTACGGGCGCTCACACTTTTGAATTCATTTTTAAACGACTTCCAACATGTCGACATTTTCAATGATAGTATTAGTTCTATTTATAAGTCGCTAAGAATATATTTAAGTTTTTAGATTAATTAAGTTATGATAGTAAGCGTTTTGGTTATATACTGTAAGTTAACTATCACATTAAATAAATAAATTCTAAATTCTTAAAGCCTTAAACCTCTACATAAAAGTAGCTACTATAGGTACCTTTTAGAATGATCATTCTAAATATTCTTAAAACTTCTAAAATCATGAACTAAAAACATAGGGTTGTCCCAAATTTTTAAAATATGATTTTACTTTTGTATTAATATTTTAAATACGATGTATTTATTAATAAATAAATAATGTTGGACAATCCACACAGAATCACCTAGCCCGAAGCTAAGCAAAGCTTGTGTTATGAGTGTGATGGCTGATATAATTAATAGAATACAATTATTATTATTATTGTGGTTTTGATTTTCATCAACTCGGCTTATCTATAAAGCCGGAAATTAAAAGACGTGCACGGGCCTAGGCCAAGTGCGCATCAGTTAAAAGGTGATGGATTTAAAACATCGGAATGTAATGTCTACCTACGTATTATGTACTTGTTGAAAGATCGGTTTGCAAAAACTTACGAACGATTCTGCAAGTATTCAAAATCGCTGCTTTTTGTAATAATATAAACGTATGTTTTGGTAGATTAAGCAAAGTGAGAGACTGAAATAATTGAAGAGAAATAACGCCGGTTTATTATTATGAGTCTGTAGTGTCCCACTGCAGGGCAAAGGCCTCCCCTCCTTCTCTCCAATCATCACGGTTTTGGGCTACTATGGACCAGTCCTTCAGGTAAGAGTCAATTTCGTCCCTCCATCTTCGCCGTGGTCTGCCGCGAGGTCGTTTTCCATTTAGGGGCGTCCACTCTGTGATGGAATACAGAATAGAATACAATTATTATTTAATAATTGTATTCAGAATAGAATACAATTATTATTTAATAATTGTATTCTATTAATGTTGTTATTGTGTAATGTTTTAGTGTAACACTTGTGTGTTGCAGTGGCCAGTGAGGTGACGTTCAGCGGTGGTCCCGCGGTCCTGCGCACCCGACTCGTGGACGAGGCGGAGGGGGGCGGGGGGCTCGAGACCGATCTCATTGAGTACTACCAACTGCTGGCTGAGAAGGGAGACGTGCAGGCCCAGGTGAGGATACATTCGTTAAATGGACACATTCTTATTACACATTCTTATTTAAGAGTAGTAGAGTTCTCTGTGATAGAGCTCGTCCGGGGAAGGACTACCACCATACCTATTTCTGCCGCCAAGCAGTAATGCTCGCATTGCTGTGTTCCGGTGTGAAGGGTATGGTTTCCGGTGAAATTACTGGCACATGAGGCTTTCGATCTTAGCCTCAAGTTGGCAACCCGCGAGTGATACCTCTGGTATTGCAAGCGTCCATAGGCTGCGGTAACCGCTTACCATCTTGTGGGCCGTACGCTTGGTTGCCAATTCAGTTGTATAAAAAAAAAAAATCTTAGCAACTAATTTATTTGATAAGACTAGGTCAACTTAAAATTACTCATTAGCCTAAACGTAACGCTAGATTGTATTTTTTTTTATACCACTAAAGTGGCAACCAAGCGTACGGCCCATTTGATGGTCAGCGGTTATCGTAGTCTATGTACGCATGCAACATCATAGATATCACTTGCGTGTTACCACCCTGAGGCGTTAGATGGAAAGTCTCATGTGCCTGTAATTTCACCGGAAACCATACCCTTCAAACCGGAACACAGCAATGCGAGCAGAAATAGGTATGGTGGTAGTCCTTCCCCGGACGAGCTCTATCACAAAGAACTCTTCTACTCTTTTTTTTTTTTTTTTTTTTTTAACCTGTTTCGTCCCACTGCTGGGCAAAGGTCTCCCCCAAATCTCTCCAATCATCTCTCTCCTTCGCAATGTCCCACCATCCTCTTTTGAAGGAGTCGAGATCGTCCCGCCAACGTCTTCTTGGCCGACCACGACGGCGCCTTCCATCAAGCTGCCATGATGTTGATATGTGTCCTATATTATATTATTTATTGTCGTCTACTCTTATATTATATTTTATTATAATATTATTGAATACTTTATTTTAAATGTATTCCTTTAAAAAAAAACATATTGGGCGATGTGGTCGCTCTTTTAATATTAAAAACTCCTTTCAGGTTGGATTAGGTCAGCTACACTTCCAAGGCGGTCGCGGTGTCACTCTAGACCTCAACAAGGCTCTGCATTACTTCACTCAAGCGGCAAAGACTGGGAACGCAGTCGCTAATGCTTTCTTGGGCAAGGTATTTATTTTAACTATCTGACCCGGCGCGGTTTCACTCGCGTTTTTTTTCTCGCAACTTTTGCATTATGTCTCACTGTTTAAACTTCTCTGGACTCCTCTGCAAACATTTCAAGACCAAAATCTAGTACACCCGGCGCGTTTTTACTCGCGTTATTTACCTAAATTAGCCAAATCGGTCCAGCCGTTGTCGAGTTTTAGCGAGCCTAACGCACAGCAATTAATTTTTATATCTATGAAGATTATTACCAGATTTTTAGATTTCCATATCTCAACAGGATAAAACGCGACCTTTGTTGCCCGTCTGTCAGGTAATTGTCTGTCGGTCAGTCGTCTGTCTGGATCTATTTTCTCAGAAACGGCTAAAAAAATAAGCAGTAGTGAATACTCAGTGTTATATTAATAGTTCACAGCATAGTGTCACACCCCGGACACTCTTAATTAAATGTATGAAGCAAACGCGTCGCAATCACCACATGCATGGTTTGTGTACGTAAACGGTGCCGTTGTATGTGTGTGTCATGGTAGGCCCCACCCAATTATAGCAAGAGCGAGATAGCACACTTTCGCTCAAATCAAATCAAAATCAAAATAAACGCGTGCCTCAGCTCAGCCTTTAGCAAAAGGTGCCGGCGGTGCCGGGGTGGGGTAAGTAAAACCGGTGGGAGGTAGGGAGTGGCCATTCTGTACGTAGCACTAATATTTGTTCAGTGTCAGTGCCCCAGCAGTGGGAAGATAAGAGGGCTGATCACGATGTATTCTGTTATTTTTGTAGATTTACCTAGAAGGAGGGGATGGTATTAAGGCCGACAACGAGACCGCACTACGGTATTTCAAAAAAGCAGCTGAGCTGAACAATCCTGTCGGACAGAGCGGACTGGGCCTTATGTATTTACAGGTAAGGTTCAATTCTATTTAGTGCACATGTTATCTCTGCTTACCTAATTGTCCTACGTCATCTATTGTCTTACATGAACCATTGTTCTACATGATCGGTTGCCCTAGGTGATCCATTCTCCTATGTGTCTCAATTATTCTATGTGACCTCTTGTCTTATATGACCTATTGACCTATGACGACCGATGTGGCGCAGCGGGCGCAGGTCCGCCTGCGACGCAGAGGTGGCGGACAAATGTATGTACGATCTACAAATATATGTTCCGGGTGTTCTGGGTATTTTCTATATATAATAAAAAAATATCTATTTATGTATTGTATAGTATTAAATTTATATCAGTCATCTAGTACCCATAATACAGCTCTGTTTAACAGCAGCTTACCTTGGGGCTAGAGGATGCTGTGTGGATTGTCCAGCATTATTATATTATTATTAATATTATTGTCCTATGTGATTCAATGTCTTAGCAAGGTGACCCATTGTCCTTCGAGACCAATTTTCCTACAAGACCGTTTCGCCTAATGACCCATGTTTAACATGACCCATTGCCTTAGCAAGGTGACCCACTGTCCTACGAGACCGTTTGTCATAATGACCCATTGTCCTACATGATCGACAGAAGCGGCAATTCTGTCAATTCTGAATGAATGAATGAATGAATGAAAAATGCTTTAATGTACACCTTAACAGTATTAAAAACATAAAAACAAAACACATTTTATAGTATGAGTACAATGGGCGGTCTTATCGCTTAAAAGCGATTTCTTCCAGACAACCTTTGGATGGAGAGATGGATTTCTGTTGTAGCTTTATCTAAACTTAGCTAACTAAAATTATCGTGGTCCTTTGTATTTTCATTCATTAGAAAAGGACGGCAACAATTTTATTTAGTTTAGTTTAGAAAATGTAACAGCTAAATCGACACCATTATGGTAATATGAGTGGAACAGTAATAAATAATAGCCTAGAATATGATAATATGATAATTTGAGTGGAATAGCTCTAACAACAGAACTATATTTGAGTAGAATGAGTGAGTGTATGTACCTCGCGTGCCGAAAAAACGGGCTAAGTAAGGGCTGAGAACCTCTTCACTCGCCGCGAAACTCAGTCTGCTCCGGGGCGGGTGGTGGTGTGCCAGTCGGAGGGTGGTGTGTAGAATCAGTTTGCCGCGTGCTTATCGATGCTCTTAAATCATTTATTTTCGCGCGGCTTATGTTTCCCATCACTAAAATACATTTGTGTGTAAAATACAAATACGCAAAATGTTACACGCTCGGTTTCCATACAAATCGACGAACTCTTTCATTCTACTTGAATATAGTTCTGTGGCTCTAACTCTCTAATCTAATTATCTAATTTTGCTGTCACTGTATCAGTAAGCATTCGCCCCCAGATATAAAGAATATCCTAGATTATAATATTACACTGTTTTTTTTGGAAGTCGAAATGTCAGTCTAACGTTGTTACAATATTGCTTTTGAGCTTGTGGTTACTCACCTGGAATATAATAATAATAATAATAATAATAATAATGCTGGACAATCCACACAGCATCATCTAGCCCAAGGTAAGCGCTGTTAAACAGAGCTGTATTATGGGTACTAGATGACTGATATATATTTAATACAATACAATACATAGATAGATATTTTTTATTATACATAGAAAACACCCAGAACACCCGGAACAAATATTTGCAGATCCTACAAACATTTGTCCCAAGGCGGGAATCGAACCCGCAACCTCCGCGTCGCAGGCGGACCTTCGCCCACCGCGCCACATTGGTCGTCAAGAGTCGTCGTATAGAATAGCCAAGAAGATTCAGGCAGCAAATATGGGTCTGCTTTCTCTCAGAATGATTGACACACATGTGATATTACAGGGCCGTGGTGTGGAAAAGGACACGACAGTCGCGTTCAAATACTTCACAATGGCGGCCAACCAGGGCTGGGTCGATGGACAACTGCATCTAGGGTTTATGTATTTCAGTAAGTGTTAGACGCTTTTGGCAAATAATAATAATCTTTATTTCAGGCATTGTGAATAGGGTAATATAGTTTTACTTACCTTAGTTGGAGCGCTCGTGACGTAGGCTAAGTTGTTCTTAACAGATCAACGAAGTTACGCATTGTTCCGCGTAGTCACTGTTTGGTGACCGCCAGTGGCAATTTCAACCGAGCGCTCTTGTGCCTCGGAGGGCACGTTAAGCATCGACGACGATTCCACGCAGATATCGTAACTTCGTTTTAATTTGTATGGACGACAAGGATGACATCACACTGAACGCGGGCGCGGGTCGGGTGAAGCGCGGCCGCTCCGCTCCGCTCTAATAGAAGGGGATTTATCAAGCTGGTTACATTTGATTGTAACCAAAAGAAAAATGAGCGCTTTATAGTGTTTATAATTTTATGTACTTAATGTTTATTCATGCATTATAGCCATTATGCAAAATATTTTAAATTCGATTTAAAAAAGTTGTGTATTTGTTATAATATGTTTATTTAAAAGACTTTTATAGGCGCTACAGCCTGCTAGTCACATCGATCTGGAGTTGTTATGTGCTAAATTGTGTTTAGTTATGTTATATGTTACTGTGTTTATGTTAAATAAAGAACTTTCAAAACAAACAGTACAAATACAACAAAAAACACTTGCGGCAGATCTGCCGCGGGCCCGTGCCCGCGTTCTGTGTGTGTTGCGCTTAAGTGTTGTGTGTTGTCAGGCGGCGTGGGCATCAGGCGCGACTTCAAGCAGGCGAACAAGTACTTCTCGCTGGCGTCGCAGAGCGGGCACGTGCTCGCGCTCTACCACCTCGCGCAGATGCACGCGCAGGGGCTCGGCGTCATGCGCTCCTGCACCACCGCCGTCGAGGTACACTACATCACTCTCTACCGAGCGAACTGACACTAGATAATGTGACGTCACTCTAAATCCAAGATGGCGGACTAAGTTTTTTATGCTCTCATATAATGTATCAAATGAAAGGAAGTGCTGAGAATAATAACGATTGATTATTTTTGTTTTTATAGTGTCCTCCATCATATTGAATCTATTTTTTTACATATCGTGTTAAAAATCTCAAAAAACAACTGACTCATACGAACTTACTTACTTTAGAACGTTACTACAGTTTTCGATAGAGTTGTGAAAGGTAATGTTATGGTATAATGCAGTATGTGTGGTGTGCAGTTGTTCAAGAACGTGTGCGAGCGCGGCTCGTGGGCGGCGCGGCTGATGTCGGCGGCCGGCGAGTGGCGCGCGCGCATGGCTGACGTCGCCTGGCTGCAGTACCGCGCGCTCGCGGAGATGGGCTACGAGCTCGCGCAGAGCAACGCCGCTTATCTACTCGACATTGGTAACTTACACTCACACTCTACACTCTCGGAACTTACACACACACTCTAGATAGTGTTAGAACTTACATCAGAGTAGGACAGTTTTTTGTGATAGGGCTCGTCCGGGGAAGGACTATTTCTGCCGTCAAGCAGTAATGCTCACATTGCTATGTTCCGGTTTGAGGGTATGGTTTACGATAAAATTATAGGCACGTGAGACTTTCCATCTCACGTTTCAGGGTGGTAACACGCAAATGATATCTCTGATGTTGCAAGCGTACATAGGCTACGGTAACCGCTTACCATCAAGTAGACCGTATGCTTGGTTGCCATTTTAGTGGTATTAAAAAAAGAACACTCACACTCTAGAGAGGGTTAGAACTTACACTCATACTCTAGTGTTAGAACTCACACTCTAGAGAGGGTTAGAACTTACACTCATACTCTAGTGTTAGAACCAACACTCTAGAAAGTGTAAATTTACACTCAACATATATGTACGCTTAGATCTTTTAAACTACGCAACGAGTTATGTGGTTATTTGGTATTCCTGAATAGATAAAGCAATTCAAGAAGAAGATTTATAACATCCGTGTATAAAGTTTGTTCGCTTTTCGAGTTCGCTAGTATAAAAATAAGTAAATATTACATGTGTGTATGTTTATTGCGCAGGTGAAGTGGATATATTCCCGGAGAGCGAGCGGTACGTGCGCGCGCTACAGCTGTGGAGCCGCGCAGCCACGCAGGGATGCAGCGCGGCGCGAGTGAAGCTGGGGGACTACCACTACTACGGGCTGGGCACCGCGCCCGACCTCGAGGCCGCCGCGCACCACTACAGGTATACCTAGCGCAACCCTTAACCTAACCGCTAAGGGCGTGCGCGCTTACATATTTTATAATTACGCTGCCCGTCTCGATTTCCACCAATGATAACTAATAGTTGATCTGACCTGATAAACTTTAATCGACACAATTTTTTTTTCAACACTCTTGCTTATAGAGTGGCTCTATGGTCATCGCAATTAGGCACAGAATGACACCCATAATCAAACTATGACTTTTTCATTGCTATAACTCACTAGTGAGTTATAGTTTTTTTTTTGTTATTTTATTATGAGTTTTTTTTGTTATTTTATTGTATTGATGAATACCGTCCTCGGCTATCTTAAGACCCACGCCTACGGCTCGGGTCTCAATGGCGCCTCAGCGGTAATCACCAATGTTACACACTAGTACCATAATGTACTATTAACCTATTCCATGAAAATTATGCGGTACAGTTATAAGCTAGTTTGTGTGTTACAGGATAGCGTCGGAGCAGCTGCACAACGCGCAGGCCACCTTCAACCTGGGGTACATGCACGAGCGGGGCCTGGGGCTGGCGCGGGACCTGCATCTAGCCAAGCGCTGCTACGACCTAGGTACTGTTACGATGGAATTTAATGGAGAAACAAGAATCACAATAATCACTAAAGTTATTCAATCATAAACTTTCAGAAAGTATCATCCTTCATTTTCAAACGACAGTCATAGACAATCCCATATCCTTTTGCCAGACTAGTGATGCGCGTCGCACGTAGAGTTTAGTACACCAAAACGCGCTGAGTCGCGGAGTGACAGCGGTGACGACGATGGTCAGCGGTTACCGTAGCCTATGTACGCATGCAACATTATAGATATCATTTGCGTGTTACCACCCTGAGACCTTAGATGGTAAGTCTCATGGTGTAATTTCACCGGAAACCATACCCTTCGAACCGGAACACAGCAATGCGAGCATTACTGCTTGGCGGCAGAAATATGTATGGTGGTAGTCCTTCCCCGGACGAGCGTGGCACTGCACTGCGCTTATCACCCCGAGACATTGTTGTTAAGTCTCTTTCACCCAGTAATTTCGCTTACTACAGTGCCCTTCAAACCTAAACACAGTGCAGCTTGCACACTACTGCTTGGAGGTAGAATATCTGACACTTGGGTTGTACCCACCAAGACAGACTCTTGCTAAAGAGTCCTACCACCAGGTAGTCTAATTGTCATGATGATAAAGTCCGTCACGAGAGAGAGGAGAGAGAGAGAGAGAGAGACATGGTTGGTTACAGCGGCAGACACGTCTCCGGACGCGCGGCTGCCGGCGGCGCTCGCACTGGCCGCGCTCACGGCGGGCTCCGCGCTCGACAACTTGTACGTGGTAAGTACTCACTGCGCACTGAACCTAGTACTAAGTCACAGAACTGATATTAGTATAGTTCGCACAGCGGATCTAGGCTTCCGTGAAGTTTGTGAATTACAATTTAGTTTTCACATACTTCAATTTAGTTAGAAAAAGCTCCATTGCGCATCGAAACGGCTAATTTCACGACGGCCGAGATCCGCCGTGAGAACTATACTTTGTACAGAATGGCCACTCCCTACCTCCCACCGGTCTTACTTAACTCACCCGGTCGCAAGTTTGCCGGCACTGAAGCTAAAGGCTAAGGCACGCGTTTATTTTGATTTTTGTAGGTCAAAGCGCGCGCATGCCAGAGCGAGCGAGAGTGTGCTTCCCGCTCTTGCTATAACTGGGTGGGGCCAACCATGACACTTACACATACAACAGCACCATTTACGTACACAAACGATGCGTGTGGTGATTGCGACGTGTTTGCTTTATACATTTTAACAAGAGTGTCCGGGGTGTGACTAAGTGTAAGATGGTATAAGCTAGAGCTCGTGACGTAGCTGGATAACGACTGAGTACTCAAATGCTAATGCAAATATTTTAAGTTTATTTTCATGGGTCATCAAGAGGTCATGGTCAAAAAAGTTAGTCGAGTAATGTTTCAATATTTGGGCAAAAGTTATTTAGATCAACGAAGTCAATCACGATCAAACTTACCATTGGGATGGGTAACCGCTAGTAGCAATGTCAACAGACCGCTTCCGTGCTGCGGAGGGCATGTTACGAAGGTCTTTGAACATGGCGCCTCTTGTTTTTGAATAGGTTTCTTAATTTAAATTTGATATTTTCCCGCTGGACACCCTCTATGTAATTTGTTACGATTCAAAATAAACCAAATTGTACCCTTAATGTAAAGAAAAATCTAACTTTTATATGTAGAATCAGTTCCATTGATGTGTATTATCAACTCTAATAATGTACAACCTTTTATACATCATCTCACTAAAATCTTTAATTCAGTCCCTATTCCAGAGTCCGCTCGCATTCGTATTCGTGAACGACAAGAGTTTCGGCGCCAACTGGGACGTGTATGCGATCACACTGTTCGCGGGCCTGATCGCGCTGCTCGCCTATTGGCGGAGGCAGCCTGAACCGCGCCCGCAACAGCAACCACAGCAACCGCAACAGCAGCAGCAACAACCGCAGCAACAACAGCAGCCACAGCAACAACCGCAGCCGCAACAGCAGGCACAGCAACCGCAACCGCAACAACAACCGCAGCCACAGCAACAACCACAAGCGCAACCAGAACAGCAACCGGATCAGCAACCGCAGCAGCAATGATATGGTTATTGTAGCTGTTTGTTGACACGGATGCTGACACTATCATGAGTAAAGTTCGAACGCGGAGCAGAAAGAGTTTCGTTCAATGACCCGAAAGTTCAAGTCCTATTTCAGTCGGTTATTTTTGTTAAGTGGGACTTGAACCCGCAATCTTTCGCGGGTGCTCTGCCAGTTAAGCTATCGAGCCATGAGGGCTTGCCTGAAATAATCTTTAGGAATACTTCGGCTCGAAGCGGTAAACCAAAAATCAATGATCCGTTAGTAATGTGTGCGCTCGTGACGTAGCTGGCTAAGTTGTTCTTAACAGATCAACGAAGTTAAGCTCTGTTCTGCGTACTCACAATTTGGATGGGTGACCGCCAGTGGCAATTTCAACTGAGCGCTCTCGTGCATCGGAGGGCACGTTAAGCAGTCGGTCCCGGCTTTTTCAAAATTGTTGACTTTGGACGGCCTAAAAACTCTGTCACCAGAGTTGGCCACTACGAACTTACTGTGTACGAGCGCGAGGGGTATATTATTTGTGCGCGAGTGACAGAGATACGTAATGACGGGTCAATGTACGAATTTCTTTCTGTTCCGCGTCCGGATTTTAATCATTGAAACGGATACCGTTGCTAGCGTAAATTGATGTGGTTGAAGCTAACTGCTTCGGAAAATAATAAGAAGTGAGTGGAAAGAACAGTCCTAAAGGGAAAGTGTTTAATCAGAGAAGTGAAATTATCTAAGTACTAACCTGTGTAAGATTTTACTTAGCACCGCTGCGCTGTGATGCTTATAATTACTGTAGGGCAATTCTACTAACAAAGATTGCAACGGATCGTAGCTGAACAGCTGCTTTTCATGTGTCTGGGTGTTTTTGTATTCAACTATAAAATAGCGATCCAGATGCTGTTACGTTTTATCTAAATACAACGATTGATTGAGTGTTTTGTTAATTTTGCGACTCATCATCATCATCATCATGACAGCCTTCTAATGTTCCCACTGTTGGGACACTGGCCTACTCTCAAGCAAGAGTGATTGGGTCTTGATCCACCACGCGGGCTCAATGCGGATTGGTGGATGGCACATGTCTTTCGAATTTTTACTTCTTGGTCATGCTGGTTTCCTCACGATGTTTTTTGATTTTGCGACTCAGTTCAATATATTAACTTTTTAGGTAAATACCGAAACTCGATAGAAACTGAATAGAACGTCAAACTTTGTTTTTTAATAGAATTGCCCTTCTGATTTTGTTATTTGAATATATTTGAAATCGTTGTTTTATACATACTTACTATCATTATTTAATTCATATTATTCAATCAAAAGCAAAGACTACTAAGTCATTGATTTTGTATAAAGTGCGTTTAGTTGAGTTCAGATATCCAGTGCAGTGCAGTTGTAGAAAATTGGTACTGACTGCGCCATCCGGTTATCAGAGATCAAAGTTATTTTAGGACTCTATCAGAACTCCACAATGTATTTATTTACTTCAATAAAAACGGGATAACCCAATTACAATAATTAAAGATAATTTTATATAACAACCGTCACCAGAGTTGGCCACTTTTACAAACTTAGGTCTAAGATCAACTCAACTTATTTGCCGCGCGTATTTATACTTTACATGATTTAGATAAACCAATGTCCTAAATGTAACTAAAGGTGGTATCAGACGGGCAATTTTTCGTTCATTTTCGGCCCTTCCACTCGAAATAAAACGTGTGAACACAGAATGAAACGATAGTGCCGAATTAATTTATATATAACTTTTTAGCAAGCTGTTATTGAATAATTATATATTACTGAACCGATCCAACAGTGTTAGATATTTTCACTCGCACCTTTCAATTCCACTCTGAATGCTCGAAAATAGAACAATCTGAACTGAACTGTAAATGTTCACTCGCCATTCGGCTATTTTGTTTTGAGTAGTAGACGAATACGACCTCATTTGACGACATCTTGAATGAAAATGAGAAGTGAATGTTTTTTGATGAAAGAAAAATGAAGCATTTACTCGAGTGATCCGTCTGATATTACCTTAGGTAAGTTTTTACATTCGTTTGAAATCATCCTTACTAATGGAGAGTTGATCATCCTATCACATTCTGTTGTAAATATTTCATTAAAAATAAAGATTTTATTATAGTTACGTGATTGTTTTACTACAGCGCTATATAACAAGACGCCCGTTTATTACATAGACATCAAAATCAAAGTTTTGGAGCTCTTAGCTGTTACCATGTTCATTAAATCTGGGGGCCTTACTCTTGAACGCGATCGGTATTGGACAATTATTGAAATATGACATTTCGTACTTTTGACAGCACACCAAGCGCCAAATTCTACGTTGTTTTCAAGAGTACAAAAATTTGACAGCAGTAAATAGACATTGGGATTGGATCGGAATTGTCATTGGATTCAAGAGTAAGGCACCTGTTAAGGCGGGGTTACACCGCTGTGACACACAGTGTGTGTTACACCGTACGTGAGCCACGCTATGCACGTTACACACGTTTTTACTGACTTTGTATTAAAATGTCAGGGAAAACGTGTGTAACGTGCGTAGAGTGGCCCACGTGCGCAGCGGTGGAACCGCGCCCTTATGGTCAGGCGTGGTGCTTAACATTAGGCGGGCGATCTGGAGCCCATTGCATAGTTCATAATACTAGTGTGATTTTGTATGGAAAAACACTCGTATAGCTTGTATAGTTCGCACGGCGGATCTAGGCTTCCGTGAAGTTAGCCGTTTGTGATGCGCAAAGACAATTTAGTTCGGATAAGCTTTATTGCTCATCGAAACGGCTAACTTCACTACGGCCGAGATCCGCCGTGAGAACTATACTTTATTATGCAATCGGATCCTTTTTTTTTTTATTTTTTATACAACTGAAGTGGCAACCAAGCGTACGGCCCACAAGATGGTAAGCGGTTACCGCAGCCTATGGACGCTTGCAATACCAGAAGTATCACTCACGGGTTGCCACCCTGAGACGTAGATGGTAAGTCTCATGTGCCTGTAATTTCACCGGAAACCATACTTTTCGGACCGGAACACAGCAATGCAAACATTACTGCTTTGCGGCAGAAATAGGTATGGTGGTAGTCCTTCCCCGGACGAGCTCTATCACGAAGAACTCTACTACTCTTAGAACTCTACTACTCTTATATCCTTATAATCTTGTCACTTGCTGATTTAAAAAAAGAGCTTGTGGTTAACCCCCGGTACAGTTTATTTACACTACAAACTCATAAATTACGTATATTGTTCACATGTTCATTTTCTCAAGCTGTTCTATTTTATTGGCGATGTCCTCGGCCGAAAATGTGTAGTCAGCTACGTTTTCTTGCTTTATATCTTGGTCGCGGTTTTTCTGTAAATATATCTGTTTATAATGACGACCGATGTGGCGCAGCGGGCGCAGGTCCGCCTGCGACGCAGAGGTTGCGGGTTCGATTCCCGCCTCGGAACAAATGTTTGTACGATCTACAAATATTTGTTCCGGGTGTTCTGGGTATTTTCTATATATAATAAAAAATATCTATCTATGTATTGTATTGTATTAAATATATATCAGTCATCTAGTACCCATAATACAGCTCTGTTTAACAGCAGCTTACTTTGGGGATAGATGATGCTGTGTGGATTGTCCATTAAAAAATAATAATAATAATAATACATACGAAATGGAGGCCCCCTACTCGAAGAACCGATGACGTTAAGCGGTCGCGCAAGAAGACGGATGGTGAAGGCTCAACATCGGTCATGTCACTCTTTAAGTATATTATGTCCAGCTGTTGGACCTCTAGCAGCTGATTATGAAAAAAATACTAAATATACTCACCAAAAAAAACTAGATCCTAGAGCACTGATGATCCATGGTAGGGACCTTGCCTTCTGATCCTAAGGTCGTGGGTTCGAAACCGGTCGTGCATCGTTGTTTTGTTTTTAAAAGTTCTTTATTTAACATAAGCACAGTAATATATAACATAACTAAACACAGTTTAGCACATTACGACTCCAGATCGATGTGACTAGCAGGCTGTAGCGCCTATAAAAGTCTTTTAAATAAACATATTATGACAAATATACCACTTTTTATAATTGAATTAAATTTTTTTTTTTTTTTTTATACAACTGAAGTGGTAACCAAGCGTACGGCCCACAAGATGGTAAGCGGTTACCGCAGCCTATGGACGCTTGCAATACCAGAGGTATCACTTGCGGGTTGCCACCTTGAGGCTAAGATCGAAAGCCTCATGTGCCAGTAATTTCACCGGAAACCATACCCTTCACACCGGAACACAGCAATGCGAGCATTACTGCTTTGCGGCAGAAATAGGTATGGTGGTAGTCCTTCCCCGGACGAGCTCTATCACAGTGAACTCTACTACTCTTAAAATATTTTGCATAATGACTATAATGCATGAATAAACATTAATTACATAACATTATGAACACTTTAGAAAGCGCTCATTTTTAATAGAAATCGCATCAATTATTTTTATATTAGAAAAATTTTGTTCAGTGCTTTCAAACGAGGAAAACACAAAAAAAACAAAAATGAAAACATCGCGAATAAACCGGCATGTCCAATAACTAAAATCTCGAAAGACAATGTTCCCCACCAGTCTGCACTGGGTCCCAATCACTCTCGCTCGAGAGCAGGCCAGTGAAACCCAGCCGGCGTTGTTGCCAGTTCTTTTACCGCAGGCGCGTTGGAACTGGCGTAAACTCACCTAGCTTCTAAGACGTTTCAAAGTGATCCTTGTGATATTATTGAATAAAGCTCTTTTGACTTTGACAACTCACCCAAAACTGCGCATACTCCGGCGACATAGCCTCCAAACAAGCGATCTTATCCTCCATAAGCTTCAGCCTCTTGTATATATCCTTAGGAACAGGTCCTATGTTCAGGTAGCTCTCTATGTTGAGCACCCGCTCGGCGATCGACGACGGGAGACCTGTGTCATCGGGGCGTTCGCTCTGTGGAAGGTTCTGGACCGTTTGCGGGCCCCATTCGTTGTTCACTCTGTGTACTGGGAATAGGGTTGAAAGTTAACCTGTGAACTCAGTCTTATTCATAAATGAATTATAGATCTCAGTTAGCTTATGTCTTTCAAATCTATTATCGTCTTCACTTTATTCATGATTCAAGAAGGTTTACACCCGTGCGAAGCCGGGGCATGTCGCTTGTTATTAATATTTTGTAAGAAATACGTGAACAAGTCGTGATATTCCTATCCCACCACTAGTCCATGTAGGATAGTGTATTCATAAACTCAAATAAAGTTCTTTTACCTTTCAAATGTCCTTTAGAATCTTTCCTCCTCACAAACTGCGTACGGACTCGCGCGCACGTCTCTTCCGTCTCATTCTCTCCCATATTCGGTATGAAGTCGTGGATATTATTAACATTCACTTGCTCCCTCTTTCTCTGTATAAAGTTCTGTATCCGTTGCTGCAACTCTTCGTTGGATACGTTTATTTGAACTAAGTCTTGAATTGAGTTTCTGTCTACGGCCTCTTCAACGGGGCTGTCTCTACACATTTTGATATCTTCTTCGCCTGCAGATAAGTTTTTTATATACTTAAAATAAAGTGGCTAAGCCTACGGCACAGAACATATATTACTAAGTACAGAATGGCCACTCCCTACCTCCCACCGGTTTTACTTACCCCACCCCGGTAGCGAGTTTGCCGGCACTGAAGCTAAGGGCTAAGCCATGCGTTTATTTTAATTTTGTGTAGATCCAAGCGCGCGCATGCCAGCATGAGAGAAAGTGTGCTATCTCGCTCTTGCTATAATTGGGTGGGGACAACCATGACACTCACACAAACAACGGCAGCGTTTACGTACACAAACCATGCATGTGGTGATTGCGACGCGTTTACTTCATATATAATATTATTGAGTGTGGTGTGCCTACGGCATAAGTTGATAATAATTATATTAATAATTAATATCAGAATTATGTCTCACTATTACCTACTATAAAAATATTTTTTAGTGCCACGGTTTTGCCGTTTTTATGCTACTACAAAAATACATCATTCCGACATAAAAATTAGCTTATTCTATTCCAGACTATAAAATATTTCTGTGTCTAATTTCATTCAGATTCGCTCAGCCGAGCAAGGCCCAACTTATCAAATATTTGATATTTGCAGCGTATTTATCAAATTCATTTAGTATCATTTCTATATTTAGTAGTAATCGATAAGCACTTACATAATTAAATTAAACCCTAATCCATTGTTTATGGAAGTCATAATCCATAGACAATAGAATAACGTGAAGGTTCTGAATTATTTACCACAACTATTATTGCGAAATTCGGGTAAGTAGTGTCTGTCTCTAATTATTTAATGAAAAAAAAAACGCTTGCAAATAACAAAATATTTTATTTCTATAAAATTTAAAACTTAACATGCTAACAACATCCAACTAACTATAATAAAACAACAATTATAATTTTAAGAAAACCAATTATGTCAGACTCTCCCTGCGAGTGCCTGCCTTCCTTTCTGGTGTTTACCTGGTGGTAGGACTCTTTAGCAAGAGTCCGTCTTGGTGGGTACCACCGCAGTGTCAGATATTCTACCTCCAAGCAGTAGTGTGCACTAAGTGTTTCGGTTTAAAGGGCACTGTAGCAAGTGAAATTACTGGGCGAAAGATCAATAACTACGTCTCGGTGACGAGCGCAGTGCAGTGCCACGCAGGACTTTAAAACTTTCGGGTGACACAGTAGCTGTTATGGTCAGGCGTTGCGCTTAACATCAAGCGAATGACTTGACGACCAGTCATGTCTCGTCATATACTGACATATAAACAAAAGCCGCGTCCCTGTTAACGCAGGGAAATGTCTGAGTTATTTGGTTTTCTAATAGGTTTTTAACAAAATAAACAAATGAGCAAACAATTTAAATTAAAACAGTGTACGTATGTACTATAAAAATATCTATATTATGCATTGTTTTTAACCTATTAGCAAAACAGCTATGATATATTTCTACCTCCACCATAAAGCGCAGGCCACACCGCCAGCTAGCGAGCGAGCGAGCCGGGCGAGCATCGTTTCTACTCTTTTCGCGCTTCGGAGGGCACGTTAAGCAGTCGGACCCGGCTTTTATGCGGCCTAGAAACTCTGTCACCAGAGTTGGCCACCAACTCATACGAACTTACTTTACTCTTTTCATACTTTTCACACGCAAACTACAGTGACAAGCTACGTCATAGTACAGTTTCGCACGTCTCGCTTCGCCCGCTAGCTGTCTCGCTCGCTCGCTGGCGGTGTGGCCTGCGCTTAAGTACCTACTTATAAAATATCACAAAACTCTGCGAAGAATAACTAGAAGCATAACTGTGCATTTACTGACACGCAGTTTATATACCCAATCTCACTCATTATACATGATTATTTACCATTTTATCAATTCTAAGGCCAAGGCAAAGTGTACATACAAGAGTAGTACAGCTTGTCCGAACCACCACTATGAACTTTTGAAGGAGTACATACAAGAGTAGTACAGCTCGTCCGAACCACCACTATGAACTTTTGAAGGAGTACATACAAGAGTAGTACAGCTCGTCCGAACCACCACTATGAACTTTTGAAGGAGTACATACAAGAATAGTACAGCTCGTCCGAACCACCACTATGAACTTTTGAAGGAGTACATACAATAGTACAGCTCGTCCGAACCACCACTATGAACTTTTGAAGGAGTACATACAAGAGTAGTACAGCTCGTCCGAACCACCACTATGAACTTTTGAAGGAGTACATACAAGAGTAGTACAGCTCGTCCGAACCACCACTATGAACTTTTGAAGGAGTACATACAAGAGTAGTACAGCTCGTCCGAACCACCACTATGAACTATTGAACTATTTTAATTTTTAATTTATCATTAAAACTTTATTTTATTTATTCATCTTTTCTTAGTGCTAATACAATGCTTATTTCTGCCGCCAAACAGTAATGCTCGCACTGCTGTATTCCGGTTCGAAATTACGCACATGCGACTTTTGATCTACAACTCAGGGTGTGGCAACGTGTAGGTGATATCTCTGATGTAAGCGTACATAAGCTACTGTAACCGCTTACCATCCGTGAGCTTGGTTGCCACTTTAGGGGTGTAAAAAAATGCGCAGTAACATTGGAAGACAGTAATTCAAGTTCATTCAGTAAGCCTATTATGACGAGAACTCCCTAATAAACGGCGTATTGCATGTTTAATTCTCGCGCTCAAAAGATGCTAAGATCAAAATGCTAAATCAGACCGTCTGTCCATTGGTATTAGCGGTGCTTTTACTCGACCACGCACATTCGACGTTCTCCTTCCAGACGGCGTCTGCCGCGTCGTAGACCTCCTTCTTCCAGATAGGCACGCTGCCCTTGAGGCGCTCGATGCAGTGCGCGACGGCGAGCAGCGAGTCCGCGCGGTGCCGCGAGCTCACCGCTATCACCACTGACGCCTCGCTGCACGGCACATTGCCTAGTCTGAAATATAATATATATAATAAATAATGCTGGACAATCCACATAGATAGTTGTTTTTTATTATATATAGAATATACCCAGAACTACCGTAACAAATATTTGTAGTTCGTACAAACATTTGTCCCGAGGCGGGAATCGAACCCGCAACCTCTGCGTCGCAGGCGGACCTACGCCTGCTGCGCCACACCAGTCGTCAATATATACAATACGTAGGTAGATACATCTTCACATTGACAGCCTACTAATGTTCCCACTGCTGGGACACTGGCCTACTAAAAAACTAAAAACACTATTTATTTATAAATGAAACTGTTATTTTAGCGGCTTGCTAAGTATTGTCTGTTCTTGTCATTCTTATCTCAATGAACGACATTGACAGATTTGAAAGACACATTCATTAGCTAACAAATTGTGGCAAATAAGCCAGAGTCCATAAACCAAGAAGAAGAAGGTTTATATTATAGTATGACTATAAATAAGGCCTCAAAAACCAATGTTGAAACCAAGGTTGAAACTTGGAATAGTAATATTTCTGGAAGGTTACTTTGCTAGTAGTTGGTACCACGCGAGCAAAACCACGGGCAGAAGCTACAACATAGTATTAAAAATACTTGTAATAACTGATTGTAGGGCATCGGCTTGAGCGATGAATAAACCTTGCCTTATTTATTACTTAGCTACCTACTACATGTTTATGTAGTAGGTAGTCAGTTTTTATCTTATTTCTTACGTCATCACATTATGAGGAAAGTAATACGTTATGCATGATAAAGTAGTAAATAAATAATTAAGTAGTTGTGAAAATAATTGGAACTCGACTCGGCTTTACGAATATAACATTTTATTTTCTCGGTTAATATAGACTTGAATTCAACAACTGTAAGTACCGTGGTACTAGCATGGATATTGCAAGTTTTGTATGAAAAACTGTCCGAAATCTATATATATGAGTGCCGTTGAGGTTTTGGTGAGTTGTGTTCTAAAAAGGACTAGACCATTACTTTTTAGAGTTGTTTTAATATGCCATTTTTTTCCGAATCAGACTTGACTTGAACCTGCAACCCACCTAGGGTTGCAGGTTCAAGTCAAGTCTGATGACTTTATTTAAACAGTTTTATAATAATCTTAATTTTTGTTTCGACTCAAGACGTACATTTAAACACACGGAACCATAAAAACCAATAACCAATTACATTACGACTGATGTGGCGCAGCGGGCGCAGGTCCGCCTGCGACGCGGAGGTTGCGGGTTCGATTCCCGCCTCGGGTCAAATATTTTGTACAATCAACAAATATTTGCTCCGGGTGTTCTGGGTGTTTTCTATATATAATAAAAAATATCTATCTATGTATTGTATTGTATTAAGTATATATCAGTCATCTAGTAACCATAATACAGCTCTGTTTAACAGCAGCTTACCTTGGGGCTAGATGATGCTGTATGGATTGTCCAGCATTATTTATATTTATTTATTATAGTAGGTACCTACATGGCTACAGTCATTACATCATACAATAGATACAGCTACAATGCTACATGGTAGGTTAGGCACAAAAATTACCCACATCCTCTTGCCACTCTCTGCATTAGCCATTAGCACTGGATGTAATTACAGTGTATTCAAGCATACTTACTCGCAACACACAAGACCGGTTTCCGTAACAAATAAAACCAACATAACGCAATAAAAACCGTGCCTTGTATGTTTTTTAATCGTTTGAGTGGCAGTGATCGGCTTATGATTGACATGTGACCTCTTTAGATTTTTTATTCTGATAGTGCTGTCGATTTTGGGACCTTTTTCGATAAGTTTAAGCTCTCAAAACATTTTTATTTTTTTATTCAATAATTTTAAAGGGACTTTTGAACATCATGTTCATGTCAGCCCTGTAAGGTAACAAAATATTAACAACTTAAATAGAACAATTTCTACATTAACATAAATACCTAATAATTAAACTATCTGTCGATGAAAGGTCAATAAAAAGTTTTTTGAAAATACTCCTCGATGAAACTTCCGTTTTCTACAAGAATTTGACATTACATTTCGATATTTATTTTATCGAAGTCAACTAGCAAGCGAAATCCCACGTTCGACTACTGTCAAACGTGTCGAACAAACTACTATTAAAAAAAAACTTATCTTAATATTTTTTTATAGACGCAATTTTATGTGAGAAAGATGAGAAATTCGGCAATTAATTTCTGGTTCAAGCCTTTATCGCTTTGTTTATATCGGCTGAACGAAAAACAAAATGAAAACACTTGACCTCAAACTTGTTTTGTCGCGGGGGTCCTCAAAAAATTGGGGCACGTAAAGAGTCGTTCACACGCAGCTTTTATGGAGGCAACGAGAATTAGCGGCGAGAAAAACTCGATAAGCGATAGCTAGCAGTTACACCTTTGTCACAAAAAGTGTATACGCGCATTTCATCGCAGAGTAGCGCCAAGCACTTGAACATGATATTATAATTATGATTAACAACTACTTCTTTAATAAACTTTCCTTTTCAAAATAACTTTTTAAACTTTCAAATGCGTCACGTAATTTCTCCACGAGGCATTCTCTCTCAGAAACATTCATGTGTCGTGGAACTATGGCGACAGCTATAGTTGTGTGCTGTACGCTTTTCCTTCTTTTCCACGCTTTTCCTCGAAATTCATTTTATTCTGACTAGTGACTGCCTCCTGAACTATGAGCGTTACAACGAGACCGCCGGTATCGGTGAGAAACTGTCGACGTCTCGAATTTGCTCTGCCAACTACCAATGTTGGTTGACAGCAGCAGTTGGTTCTGTGCAAAGTGCTGGGGGGGGCAACATTCATAAATTGAATTTTTAGTATTAAAATAATATCGAATGTGATATTTTATCGAAGGAACCGAGAATCGGGACCTTCGTTTGTTTGGCGCCTGAGCACTGCAATAAGGGCTATACTATAATTACCTGTGGTATATTGCAATTCCGTGTACTGCAGGCCATTTTTCCCGTGTCTCGTCGCATATTGACTTCATCGCTTTTAACGCCATGGGCTCATACGCCTCATACTCTAGCCTCAGTACCTGCAACTTCAGATATTACTATTAGATAGTCATCATCATCATGTTCAGCCTTTTGATGACTACACTTTAGGAATACTGGAATACTCTCGAACGAGTGTTCTTTCTTACGGTAATTTCACTTCTTGATCATCGTGACCAGCGTTCCAATGGTCTAACTTTCTAGATTTGGACATTATTTTTCGATAAAAAAATATCACGAATGACTAACGCATCCCATGCTAGGTATTAGCTACCAAGCATAAGGCTGCGTTTCCACCAGAGATGTGCGAGGATGTATAGCGATTAATGTGTTTGTTAGGAACCAATAGTATCACTTCATTTACCTAGTCTCGCTCTGACAGCTTCAGTGAAGTGATTCTATTGGTTCCAACAAACATATCTCTTGCTACACATCCTCGCTTAGCTCTGGTGGAAACGCAGCCTTATAATATAATAGCCATAGTTTGAATACGCATATCATTAAAAATTCAAATAGCAATTGAATCTTTATTAAAAGGTATGCGGTAACAGTATTATTTGCTCAGGTGAATCGAATATTGATAAGTGAGCATAATTTTCTCAAAAAGCACTACAATAATTTGAATAATTTAAAATTATTTGTACAGGTGATAATAACAGTTGTAGTGGTGTAAAAGAACCAGTGTATGGCTAACTATATTGACGTTAATATTTTCTTATTTCAAGGTCAACTTAGGTACTCACAGAAAACTTAGCTACCAATTGAAAAAACTTCCATAAGGAACTCAAATATTTTGTCGTCAAACTAAATGTATCAGCATTTAGCATTGCCAGAGTAGGTCACTGGTTATAGTAAACATAATTTTTATCTCAAACAAATACTGTTGTCAAATATTGTTACATCAGCGATACACTTTATCTTCAAAACATTACAAACATACTTATTTCAGCCACCAAGCAGTAATGCTCGCATTGCTGTGTTCCGGTGTGAAGGGTATGGTTTCCGGTGCAATTACTGGCACATGAGGCTTTCAATCTTAGCCTCAAGGTGGCAACCCGCGCGTGTTACCTCTGATATTGCAAGGGTCCATAGGCTGCGGTAATCGCTTACCATCTTGTGGGGCGTACGCTTGGTTGCCACTTTAGTTGTATAAAAAAAAAAAAAAAACATGCTTACATGCTTTGACCTCATACCAAATTCTTGTTAATTTAATTATCATCACAAATGTAATGTTGATTTAACCAAAAGTTTTGTAGTGAAAATTTCTATCAGTCACAAATACTACAGTATATAAATGCATGTTATGATTAGATTTAGTTAGAATTTTATTTTATTTCATATTCGAATTGTAGAGCAAGAAACATAGCAAAAAATAATGATATCAAATTTTTTACAGACATCTTAGACCAAAGCCAGGTTTTATACATTTATTCTCACTAGCACCCAACCCGGCTTAGCACAGGTGTTAAAACATATTAAGCTTTCTCTTGAATCACTATCTATTGCTGATAACCGCATTAAAATCTGTTGCGTAATTTAAAAGACCTAAATGTACATACATACATACAAAGGGACAGACGGACAGCGGTAAGCAACTTTATTTTAAACTTTATAATGTCTCAACAGTGAGAACATTAGAAGTCTGATAATTATGAGTTAGAATGGCTTACAATACCTACCTACAAGTATGTAGTTAGTTGGTAATGGATAATTAGTATTAGGTAAGTAATAAGTAGTAAGAAATGTTGCAACTCACCTTTTTACCTTCAAAGTTATCTCTAGTGGTGCCAACAAACAGTGATATTGCACCGCAACTATCATCTGACACAAGGTCGCTTATCTCGCCAACCAGCAACTTATCTACTGTCAACTTCAAGTGATCCATCTTAGCCACCACTGAGCGGAGGTATCACAGCAATGCTGTCCTTCTCTTTAATTTCAATATCACAGCTTTCTTCACAAACTTGTTCGTTCTTTGCTAGAAGAATATTATCTTTGATCTGTTCCAAGTTGTAGTTTTTAATGATAATCTTCAGAAGTTGGTTGTAACTTATTTTCTGTGGTAGTTGAATGACGGACTCCCTAGTACCAGCAAGTTCCTTGGAGCGGGCGAAGAATAAAAGCTTCACTGTGACGCATGGCTCAATTTCCATATTTTATTTTAGGCTGAAATGAAAACTTTTAATTACTACAACATGTCCCTTAGTACATACTTATGGTATCTTGAAAGTTCTGCAGAAAATACAGAATAACATTTCTTTTACGACTTTTTGAATGTTTTTTTTTTATTGACAAAAATTTTTGATAAGATCATCATTTTATTTACTCAGTAAAGTGTAAAAGTCATGCTGAAATTAAAATGAGCTAGATAAACACTTAAATGAAATCTTAAGTATATGTAACTTTAATGCAAAATAGAAACATATTTTTGCAGTAAATAAATATCTCATTAAATAAAATAAATGCATTCTCTTTGAACCTGATATTATTATATTGTGTTAATTATTGATCATGACATGAAACAGGTTTTCTGATAAAAACCATTTGTGAAAGTGAACTGAAATGTTTCAGTTACCAGTTTCTTTCAAAATTTTTAATATAAATTATGGCAGGCATATTCTAACATTACCAAAACAGAATAAATGAATATCTACCCACTACACAGCACAGATCCATGCAGTTTCACTAAAGAGTTGTAAAACTTTACAACATCTCGCGTCAATTAACTGCCAGTACAGCGCACAGCGTGTCCTTTGGTTCGCAAATACACATACAATAAAAACAACCACTCGAATGAAGCCGACTGACGAACAAAACTCGTTTCGTAATCACCTAGAATCGTATACACACATACATTTTATACCTACAAAAGCACTGAACCATTTAAAGCGATTAGAGTAATTGAATTTATAGTTTAACTATCTGCAAAAAATTCGTGCTACTACTACGCAGAGTATCTTAGTTGCTTGTCAATTTTGCTTTAATTCGCAGTAAATCTGAAAGTTATTGGCAAAAATTGAGGTGAGGTTAAGTTTGTTTTTTTTTGTAACCTTGGCTGGAAACCATATTTTACGTACGAATATTGTTGCAGGAACTTACCAGATTCATTGTTATGGGTTTCTTTTGTTATTTTTTTACTGAGGACACCAGACACCCAGCAGAATTTTACAAAGAAAAAATAAACACAACCAAATCAAGCAAGAAAGACGGACAGAAATTCAAAGTTTGTGATTGCTGTTTTTTTTTTTTTTTCGCCCAATGGGCAGGCTAAAGTCCTGAGACCATACCGCCTTTTCTTACGTTAATGTTTTTTCTTATATTATGGTTTAAAATTATACGTCATTCGTGTTTTTTTTTTTAATTGTTCATCAAAGTACATTGATACATCTGAATGAATTATTTGATAACCACAAATAATTTTATATTTAAGTACATAAAGTGAGTGATTGCATGAAAAATAAAAGAGTTGTCTCACGCAGTATGGAGCCGGGCCTAGGTCATTTGTAGGGGTCTAGATTTATATATATAATCATTAAAGAAATCATTTATCACTGTTTATTTATTTTATTATGGCTTCTTTCATAATCTTATGTAAGTTTATCTTTGTGAAGGAGTGCAACACAATGCAAAACAACATGGCGGGTTTAACGAACAACTGGGCTATTAGGTACTGTCAAAGTCAAGATGCGTCACGATCATTAGCTAATAGCTGTCATGGCGGACCTCCAGTGTCCCTATTTTAGGAAACTTAACACAACAATTCTTTTTCATGAAGAACTTTGTTTGTCTACATAAAAATAAAATTGTATTATAATGTTAGTTTTATATTTTTTTCCAATTTCTCTATGGTGTTAAGTAACTAAGACTTAGGCCACTATGAAATTGGTTCTTTAGTGTATTTTTTCATTTTTTTTTAATGGCCTTTGCTACATAGGCAATTAGCCAAATTCAAGTTATTGACAAGTCACAACATTTTAAATATCTAAACTTTCCATTTTTAATGCCAAAAGATTTCGAGATGTGTATTTGACAGAAAAATGTATTGATTGCTTGTAGTAAGTATTTATTAATAAGAAGAAGTATAATAAGACTTAAGTTGTTTTTTATTTCACCATTATTCTAATGATTACTCATACTTTCTTTGATCTGACGAAACTGTTAAAATTTTGTTTTGCACGAGCTTCTTCTTTTATTTATGGCGTCTGTGGCTGAGTTTGCCACAATTTTGTGATTGCACGAGATTCATAACAATTGTTTGACATTGACATTATATCAGAGTCAAACAACCAATAGAGATTAAAAATATCACGTTATTTACAGAAGTAACTGCATAAATTAATTTAACGCAACGAAACCACTGTACAATGGAAAACATCTAAAAGCTTATCATGTAAAAGCATAATACTTCTTCTACATGATGGCCCAGCGCTGGACCAGCGAGATGGCCATGCGATGGTTGAAACGCGCGCGACTACACGATGGTGACTGACATTCAGATGTGATTAAGTCGTTATCTAAGATGGACGTGGAAGCATTAGTCGCTGCGGCAATCTATCTATAAACCAACCACGTACTTACCAATATTTTCATAACGAAAAAAGAAAATAATAACAAAGGCAAATTAATTTCCACACTCGCCCACCACGTACCTACACACATACACATTGCTCGGACGCGGTTAACCGCGTCCGAGCAATGTGTAATGAGTCAGTGGCCAACTCTGGTGACAGAGTTTATGGGCCACCTGAAGGCTTCTGTCATGGCTAACTTTTAAAAAAGCTGGGACCGACTGCTTGTCATACTTAGTTAGATCTCCTTATTTTCTAATGTTTTGCGGGATTTTGTCGCGTAAATTACCGTAGCGTAGTACCTATAACCTATATAAGGTCATTCATTATCAACCTGACAAACTTAAGGGACTTAAAAAAAATACTATTACTTTATTTTTCTAAACTTATTTTTATATTATAAAAAATTTACATAATTTTGCTTAATAATTAATTAGTTATCCTTGTTAGAAATCGAAAAGGCAGCGCTCGGCACATGTCAGTGACCCGCGCGTCAATGAACCGCGGGTCAATAATTGTTTTTTATGTGTGGAATCTATCCCTTAAGTTTGTCAGGTTGATAATGAATGACCCTGTATACCTATAACCATGAAAATATAAGAAAGATCTCTGAATGAAATACAAAAGTTAAGAGACTATTGGATCTTCTGCCACTTTCATTAAATAAAAACCCAAAATTAAATGAATCATAATTTTTAACCACAGTAGCAGTTAGTCGTTTTTATAAACAGTTTTAGGACATCACATCACTCTAGGCTACACTGACAGTGACAGTAGATAAGTGGTGAAGGGAGTGAGTGATTTGACTGACTGACTGACAGTTTAAATCAAATAAAAAAAGTTACCGGATTTCAAACGGTTTCTGTCTTTCTTTCGGTGCGTTGTATTTTGTATTCGGTTGAACGGCTGCATCTTTTTGGCAAGGTTCCCTGGTTCCCTCGGGCGCGTGTTACATAAAATAAACGTCGCACCGCATCCACAAAAAGGTTAAAAATAGATCTCATGAGTTGCGTGTTCTGATCTTCGATATTTTTGTTTTCAAATGACACACATACCGCGTCGATATTAGAAATCAAAGTGAAACTCTGAAATCGGCTGACTGTAAACATTGAACTGATTTTTTCTCGTCTCCAGATTAGCGTTGTGCCAAGATACGGACAGTTTCATTGTAACGCTCCAGTAAGGGCCACACGGGACTGTTGGGTGAAGTGTTGTGAATGTGTTGAAATGGCTCACCACGAAGAGCCGATGGACGTAGACTGCATGGACGGTGACTTCGATAACAAGGAGAACACCTACCACCACAGCAATGTCCTTCCTTGCACCGAGAAGGGCTACGAGGAGCTCGATGTCTCTGAGCTCAACATGAAACTAAGGTACTCCATCACGCCAGCGGCATCTCCAATGTCAAAGAGCTTCACTGCTTATGTTGACAACAGACACCTGGACTCTGACGATTCATTAAACTGTGCCAATGAAAATGCCAATTTAACTCGCTCACTCAACTCCACTATGACCAAGAATGACAGTGTAATCAAGTCATTAAAAACATTGCCATTACAAACTATTTCAACTGAGCAAATTAATGAAAATAATGGTTCAGTTCTTAGACTGTTGGACTCTACTGTCACTGATAATGATAACAATGTGACTATTACTATCAACCAAGTAAATTACATCAATGAAAATCTTTCGTTGCCAAGCTCTTCCTCTTCTGCCATACACACCCCTGAAGCAACATCACCAACCAATATTAATAAGAATGAAGAAGGTTCTCCAATTATGCGTGGTTTGAAATCAGTTTTCAATATGTTTCGCTCTTCTCAAAGCCCTATACCACCTGTAGAGAATGACACATCAGTAAACCAAACCGAAAAAATGCTAGATCCTGATGAGACATATTGTGAAGACCAAAAGCCTCAGACACTAGCATCAACACCCATATCAGCGCACAGGAGCAATGATAGTAGCTCTAAAAGAAGCAGCCCTCTCAAAGACAGCATAATCTTCAATGATGACTTGGAGAAAGAAATTCAGTGGAAAGATGATACAATACTTTTCAGCGAAGAAAAAATACCAATTCATAAATTATTCCTTCCTCAAATCAAACCAGGTCCTGTGGTAGAAACAGCAACTCCCCTAAAAGACCAGAAAATTGCAGTGGATAATATGGACTCAACAGTTGAATACATGGATGTTTCCCACAACAGTTCTATGATGTTCAACAACACTTTGACAGATATACATAATAATACAAACACTGTGGAATCAGATAGCGAGTTTGTTGATTGCGAAACTACATTTACTAAAACTGAATCACCAAATATTGAAAGATTAAAAAAAACTTTTGAATTACTCACCAATGAAATTGAAAATGAAAATGCACCTAAAGTAAACAAAAGTGAAGAGAAAAACGAAGTTCTGAAAGACCTTGACTTTGTGCCACAGATTTTAGATATAACCAAGGAAATTGTAGTTGAGAATGCTGCTACATTAACTGAATCTGTAAAAAGTAAAGAAAATCGAAATATACTTTCAAGTGGTGCAGACATAACACATAATGTTATTGAAATAAATGGAAATGTAACAATCAACAATGAAATTCAAAAGAAGCCTGTTAATGCTGAGAAAAGAGATGCTGTAAAAACATTTGATACCACTCTAGAAAATGTAAATGAAAATATTTCCCACTTAGGTGAAGAAAGTGGTGATATTGAAATTCAAAATGAGCCTTCAGCGAATACTGCTAAAGCTTTTGATGTGACCATGCCAATCCAAGATGATAAGGTGCCTTCTGTAAAGGAATGTGGCATACCAGAAGCTCCCAACACCCCTGAAATAGTATTTACTGAAAACAATGCTATATCACCATCAAAATCAATTGAAATATTAACAAAAATTGAGCAAAAAGCAAATGACATACAACATGATTATGTTATAGTGCCAGATATAGAAAAAAGAAGTGTACATAAAGATAATCGGACAAATGAGTCCATTGTTGAAAATATAAATGTATCAAATGAAATTAATCAAGAAGAGATATCCTCTGAAATTTACGACAAAAAGTCTTATCCTGCAGAAGATATCAAAATAACACAATTTACAGAAAATGGAAATCCTTGCAAGGAAATCAATGATAAAATAAAAAATGTATGCTATGAATCTGAAACTGTAGATTTACCAGACAAAGTAACAAAAATTGTATCTTCATTAGATGCTACGAAAGACACTCAAGATTTAGAAAATAACATGCAAGATATAAAAACAGACAATACAGATCAGAATGCATGGGCTTGTGAATACACAGTTGATAATACGTACAATGTATCTGTTATGTCAGTTCCAGAACAAATTGAGCTACAAGCTCAATGCGATGAAGAGAAGTCTAAAGATGTACTATTTGTGCCAAGTGGTATGCTTTCAGAAAAACCAGCAAACATACCTTTACCGGATAATGATGATTTTGACATAGATTTTGAACATAATGAAAATAAAATTGAACCAACACAAGCTATACCACCTGATGTAGTTGATTCTGTAATAAATGAATTAAAACTGAATGCTACTGAAATTCAACTTAAAGTCATAGACGATACAAATATAAATGAAAATACTATTGCGGAAACTAATCGATTACTATTATCAGAGAAACAAGATATACTCAATGAAACAAATGATATTGTAAAAAGTCTAAGTGAAATGATTGGTGAATCGCCAAATGTAAATAATACAATACAGTTTGAGTGTTTGTTAGAACCTTCACAAAATTATCCCATGGAAGACATTGAATTTACAGACGAAATAAACATGTTGCCTGATTTAGTAAACCAAACTATACATAACATGAGTGTTGACAGTGAAAATATGCCTGCAGTATTAAACCAGTCTCAGCCTGGGCACAGTATTGAACCTGTTGCTGTTGGTGAACCACATTTTGCAAATGTGCCTGAAACAATTCTTATTGACAAAAAAGAAAATGAGCCTTTGTCTGAAACATTAGGTACTTCACTGGTTAAAAATGCAACAGGTCAAAATAACGATTTTATAAATGCCAACAAAGAACATACTGTAACAACTCTCATACCATCAGACAATATTGACACTGTGCCAAAAACAAATCAAAATGACTCTGCAAGCAATGAAACTGAGAATGCACTAAAAGAAAGTAAGGTTCTTGACTTAGATTTTGTACCAAATACTGAAGTTAATGTAGTTCCTATTGTTGATGAAGAAGTGGTGTTTTCCGAAAATAACAGTCCTTATGTTTCGGTAATAGCTGAAGCGCCAACAAAGTCAATCGAAGAACACTTTGAAAGTATTGATATTCCACTGACTATGAAGGAAGCTCCTTCATCACCTCCTATAAGATCTAAAGGATATAATTTTAATTTTGATGAGATGGATGATCCATTTGCAACTAAAACTAAAATTAGACAGTCTCCTTCTCCGACTTCTAGTAAACTGATTGAACCTGATAGCGAGTTTAAAACAAAAACAGGAACTTCAAAAAAAATAGCTCCGAATCGTCGCAGATCCCAACCGCCGGAAAGAAAAAAACTTAGTAATAAAAAAAAGTTCAACGCTACTATTGACGCCTGTAGTGCAACAGAACCTCCAAACAATAAATCAAATGACCAAACTTCTGAAGCTGATTCAATAAACGTTTCTATTGATACAATTAATGCTCCTAATAATACAATGGACGTCAACAATGAAGTTAATAAAGAAACGGTCTTGGATTCTACTCATTTACGTGTTGAAAATGATTTATCCAATTACCAACCTGACGAAACGTTTACACCGGCTACTGATATTGAAATAAGTGCAGTGAATAAATCATCTGTTGATTCAATGTCTACAGCAACAAGTGAGATAAAAACTAATTCATCTTCGGAACAATCAACTTACTACTCTGCTGTTGCCTCTTCTAGTGACAGTTCCATTTCTAAAAATGTATTTAATTTGCCCGAAATCGACGACAAAAATTTTAACCCGTTTGCATCAAAGTCGAAAACTCGACAATCTCCACCACTTGATTTTGAATGTGAAAACCCATTTGCGATTAGAAGCAAAATGAGGTCTTCACCTGATTCTTCGATATTGCCAAATCTAGAAAGCACACAAAACATCATAAAAGATTGTGCTGAAGATAAAATGGAAACTGAGCTCATGGAAAAAGACTCCTCATACAATGTTAATAACATTACATCCTCGTCGAAAGATACAGACGATAAAAACATAACAATACGCGAAGTGAATACGGAAGACGAAGATACAGAAGAAGGTCCTTTTCTTGAAGCAGAAGATGCCATTGACAAACTTTTAAGCATAGATAATGATATGATGCAATTCAATGAAATACAAGCTCAGTCAACCGACGAAAATGTCGATAGCGGAGAAATGTTTATCGACGCTGAAGCTTTTGAATTTCTTCTGAATCAAAACATAAGCAATATGGTTTCCGACAGCGGTAAAGAAAGTTTATTCTTGAAGTTTGATCCTTTGTTCGCCAAGAGAATGTCATCAGATGTAGGATTACTTGCTGCACTAAATAAAGTTCAAAAACGACAAAGCACACCTACAAAACCAACAAGACCTCCGCTAAGAAACGAGGTGTCTCCTATTGCTGGACCTTCCACTCTCAATGCCACTTATGATGAGGAAACCAATGTTACCCAAGATAGCATCGAAGATCTAAATGTTACTGTAGCAAAACCCACAATGGTTGTTACTCCAGCTGTGAACCCGGCTGTTACTCCAAGAAATAAGACCACCACTCCACCCAGATCAAACCGACGTTCTATTACATTCACTTCTCCTGCCATGGCTGTTATTGATAGACTTCTCTCGTTAAGCGGAAATAATTCGCTTGTAGGCCAAGATAATACAGTCACTCAAGCGAGCAGAGAACATATCGAAGCTGACCTAGCGCTCACGCAACTTAGAGAGCTGTTGGCTGAAAAAGAAATAAACGTTTACCAACTTAGATCCGAGAGCAAAGAATTAAAAGATAAATTATCAACTATGGAAACCCAAATGAAAATCCTTGAGG
Source organism: Colostygia pectinataria (assembly GCA_951394395.1). Classification (NCBI taxonomy): domain Eukaryota; kingdom Metazoa; phylum Arthropoda; class Insecta; order Lepidoptera; family Geometridae; genus Colostygia; species Colostygia pectinataria. Next base: position 9,718,312 of record OX596365.1, on the reverse strand, counting down.
CAGATGGTCAGAAAAGATTGAAAAATATAAATGAACTTACAGACCGTCTTGCCGAAAAGACAAAAGTCAATAAAAGTATGGCGGCTGTGGTTGAGGAATATGAGAGAACGATCGCCAGTTTGATAGCTGAGACTGAGCAGGATAAAAAACGGCACGCAGAAGAAAGAATCAGACTTATAAACGAGAGAGACGAGCAAACGGCACATTTGGCGAGCATGGAGGTGTCATTCAGTGACTTGCACAGCAAGTACGAGAAGAGTAAGCAGGTGATCCTAAGTTGCAAAGCAAACGAAGAGACCTGCAAAAAATCGATTAAAGATTTCGAGGTCAATCTCGCGAAAATGCAAACAAACTACGAGATGTTAAAACAGCATGCGACGTCTAAACTGAACCATGCTAACCAGGAATTACAAAAGATAAACAAAGCCCACGAGTCCGAAGTACTGAAACTGAATGCGATGATCAAACGCAAAGACATGCACATCACATCGCTAGAAGAGACTCTCGCGCAGAAAACCAAAGCTAACGAGGAACTGACTGCGATTTGCGATGAACTTATCAGCAAAGTCGGCTGAACAAATTTTTGGCATACAATATTTGCTTTGAATTCCGGTGTCTGTGATCTAGGCCGATGTTTCAGGACTCGCTACTTTTGTCCTTATCTCATGATAAGCGGCATTAAGTTAGAAAAACTAGTCTCTGTGAGGTTTGTGCCAAATTATTATAGTGTTTTTATAATCTTTGTGTATGTACCCTTAGACTGCAAATTGTGATAAAAATTGTAGTTGTCTTTGAATTATGCGATGTTGTTTTTAACTCAATAATTGATGGTTTTCAAACCTAAAATTAGTAAATTCGAAATTATCCAGTAGGTAATTGTTCAATCAACTGAACGGCATGTTATGCTGGACATAATGATACTGTACCTACTGCTTTTAAGAAATAAAAGGAAATTCAAAAGCATATACTTAGTACTTTTTAAAATTAAGTTTAAAATTTGTTATCTTTATTGTTTGCATGCTAACTTACCTACATACTAAATTGTGTTGTATTTTTATAATTCAGAAATACTTATCTATTTTATTAAAATTGTTTAAATTCCGATGTTGGATGTAATAATGTAGAAGTAAGGGACTAAATATTTTTATAAACATTTTTCTAGGCATGTAATTCTCTAAATAGAAGGGCTTAGGTACTGCATAAAATTATATTCTTTGAACTTGTTAATGGACGTTATTATCCCAGAATTTGACAAAATAATGTAGGATAATGTATCCCAAAATATTTAAGTAATGTTAAATTTTGATACAGACAACCATTGTCTTTATTATTATATCACAAGTTTGTGGCTGAGATTCTTTCTTGTGCAAAATATTTTTGTAAAATATAGAAATTAGATAATAGAGTGTAATTTAATAAAGTTATTGACATCTTTCTAAAACCGTGTTTTTAATAGCATAGAAACTTCACAGTCCATTATCCCAATGTGATTTATGCGCACATTGATTTACCGTGTGGGCATTATTAACATTGTGTGTACCAGTCTGTGCCAATGCTCCACTGAATAAAAAAGACAACTTTCTTACAAGGTAGCGTACGTTTTGCAACAAGCCTTTTTCGCTCAAGATTTCGAGCGAGGAGGTCCGCTGTCGGTTACCATGACAACCAGCGATAAACACTGCCAAACTTCCGTCAAAAGCGATTTTTATGATGCTCAGGATTATTCAGCTATGTATGACGAAACCGTTCCGGTGGTGAATGCTCGTGAAATAGAGAGTCCTTCCAGCTCGCAGTCTAGTGTTGAGGAGGTGCCGCGGGCTACCATGTCTAAGTTCAACCCACCAGTGAGGCACACTGCGCGGCACGACTTCGATTCTGAGTCCGAGAGTGATTCCGAGCCGGAGAAGTTTTTAAATAACGATTCTATTGAAGATGAGGTGAGTTTACTTTGGGTTTTTTTTTGTATACTTTCCTATCCGTTGCAATGAATATATCTTAGTAGGTAGGTAAGTATTGATTACTACACGCCTACCATTTAATGACTATTTAGCTGTTAGTTCGTTGGAAAAACAAAATGTCATCCTATTGTCAGTCAATTGTTACTTTTACTTTAGATCATAACAATCTATTGGTCATATTTTTCCAATAAATACTTATTTACGTTCAGAATAGGTAGACGTACTGCTTCGGTTTCTTTAAAAATCCTGAAGCAATATGCAAATCGCATTGAAGCACGCGAGATCTTCATTTATTTTATCATACTACAACATTCTGCGCATGGAATGTCTGGAAGTACTATGAATAGATAGCAGTAGCAGTATTGTTTAGAATTTATGATGCATCGCCATGTGACGCCACCTGCCACGCGCTGGAAACGAGGAAGTTGCTGTGCTATCCCAAAATAGCTTAGACTAGAGGATACAGACCTTTTTTCTTCGAAGAATGTTTACAGATGTTGCGCCTATGAAATAATATTGATTCCATTTATTTTTTATGTGATTTAAATATTTTTTGTTGCGATTTTTCTCTAGAAATTCCAAATTTATTTTGATTTTGTCATAAAGTTCAATGCTGATTTAGTCCCCAGATAGGAAGTCTCAGCCTCAGGAGAAACCTGTAGAGATCCAAAAGCCAGTCCCGAGATTGCCAAAGGAGACTGGTGTCAGCAGGAAGCCAAAGGTGTCTTTGAAACGAGATGATTCTTCTAATTCTGGTGAGTTTCAGAATTAAATCAAAACCAATACAGCTTAGGAGTCTTCCAACTTGGTAGATAATAGGGTGTCTGACAATAATCTTTCGGTAGAAAAGTAATTGTGGTAGTAATCTTAAGGTCGTGGGTTCGAATCCGATCTTGCACCAATGGATATTTCTATTCGAAAAATGTATAACTGCTTCGTTCGTTCGTATGAGTCAGTGGCCAACCCTGGTGACAGAGTTTCTAGGCCGCCCGAAGGCCTCTGTCATGGCCTAACAACTTTGAAAAAGCCGGGACCGACTGCTTAACGTGCCCTCCGAAGCACGAGAAGATATATAACTGCTGATAGAAGATAACGGCACAACTCCTCATATCATAGAAGCAAGGATGATGACGATGCTCATTGCTCCCCAGAATCAGACAGCGGCGACATCGAAGCGGAGCTCGCGCCTGCTGCGGGTAGCGGGCGGCGCCGCGGCGCAGGCGTGGTGATACCCGCCGAGGGCGCCTACGACCCGAAGCACTTCCAGGAGCTGAAAGTGCCTCCTGAGATGGAGAACATCTTCCAGTATATCATGAAGTAAGTTTCAAACTTGTAAAACGAGTGTGTTGAGTGCTGTGGGCCTTCGCTGTTTTACTCTCCATAAGACTCCCAAATTGAGTCTCAACATTGTCGGTACTTATAGTTTTTGTCGTCCCACTGCTAGGCAAAGGTCTCCCACAAGGATTTCCACTCGTCTTTGAACTTTCTATAACTATTTCCTATCGTAAGTGTCGAGATCGTCCCTTCAATACTTTTTCGGCCGATATCCCGAGATCGCGTTAGATATTAGAAGTAAAAGAAATATATAAAAGGTCCTACTAGGCAGGCAATACTTCAGCAGTACCTCTGGTGTTGTTGAGGTCAATAGGCGATGGTAACTGCTTACCATCAGGCAGGCCGTCAGCCTGTTTGCCTCAATATTAGTTATGTACAGGGTCATTCATTATCAACCTGACAAACTTAAGGGATAGGTTCTACACATAAAAAAATAATACTTGTACTCTTTTTTTTTTTCTAAACGTTTGTTTTTAATTTAAATACAGGTTGATAATGAATGACCTTATATAAAAAAAAACGGAAATATTTAATTTCCTACAAGTTTTATCTTTAAAATGATCGTTTTAGTTCCCTGACATGCTTTAGATTATTATATAGTATAGCAACCGGATATTAAATCGAGACATTTAGCACTTGTCTAGCGAACGAATAGCGGCAATACGTTGCTGAAATTTATTAGTTTTGTTCGAGGCTATGCTGACCTAGTAATTTCTTCCGAACACGATGTCGTTCGTGCCTATAACGTGCACTGCGCTTTTTGTTTCTTTAAAATTAAATAAGTAAAGTAGTAAGTAAGTAAAAAAGAAAAAAAAGTCAAATACAAGTAAACTGTTTATAATACAAGTAATGTGTTTACACGCGAATAACTACGATTTATTCGGAGAATAGTACTTATTCGAGTTTGGACGAATCCAACCTTAGTAAGAGTTATTGGCAAACTCTAGTGACTCCAACCTTAGTAAGAGTTATTGGCAAACTCTAGTGATAAAGTTTATAGGCTTGACTTCCTAAGGGTGGAAATAAAAGCAAGGTCGTATGTAGAAACCCTAACACTCTATCATGAGTGTACACATTTAAAAAATGACGATTTGCTAAATACATGTTCTGCTATACAGACCAGTTTTGCTACATGGACATTTTTAAATAAATAATGCTGGACAATCCACACAGCATCATCTAGCCCCAAGCTAAGCAGAGCTTGTGTTATAGGTGCTAGATGACTGATATACTTAATACAATACAGTACATAGATAGATATTTTTTTTTAATACATAGAAAATACCCAGAAAACAAGGCGGGAATCGAACCCGCAACCTCCTACGTCGCAGGCGGACCTATATTATATGCAGTATATAAGTCGGTAGCCAAATCCGGTGACCGAGTTAATAGCTCATTCCAATTTATACTTTATTTCAATATAATTACGTTTTAATTTCAAATAATAAGGGTAAGTTGAGGTGCAGATCTAGCTAAGGTACGCTCTTACAGAAGCTTTTTATGGGTGGAGAGAGTGTGATGATTAGAATAATTACCCATCACAGCAATTTTTGGCCCACCGTCAAGGAATGTATCGATTAGTGCCAATCCGGGCTAGCTATCTGCCAAACCGATAATTAACCAGGCCAGTGGTAGAAAGCTTTGAAAGCTTTGAATAAAAATTTACCGTCTGTAGATTAAATACATAATTGGCTCTTCGCCGATCTCACGCCCTACACGGCTATCAATTTATTATTACAATCATAACAATTATAACAAATGTATATATATTATTACTAACACACACATAGTATAAAACAAAAGTCGCTTTCCGCTGTCTGTCCCTATGGTATGCTTATATTTGAAATTACGCAACGGATTTTGATGCGTTTTTTGAATTGATAGAAAGAAAGAAAGAAAACTTTATTGAGTCGCCACAAAAACTTATAACTACAACTTGGGTATTACATCAAACAATACCTACGCTATCAAACATTGGAACAAAACAGGTGCATAATAATCTAATATCTAGATAGATAGGCAAGTAAGATGTGCTACACAGGTACAGGTCCTGTGGTCCCAAGAGGTCCCTGTCTCAGCATAATGTCTTGAACTTGCAAGTTCAATGCAGCTACTGGTTTTCTGACAGAGCCCAGTGACTTAGGCTACAGACATGCCAAGTACAGAAGTTGCGTGTTTAACATTACTTACTTATTTCGATACATATTTGATAATCATTTTATTTATAACCGACAAAATAAAAGGAGTTTTTCAAGTCGATTTTTTTTAAGACTACGCTACTGAGTATGATTGTTTTCCTATTATCTTTATCAATTACTTTGCACTGACAAGTCGTCACTAAGCATGCTTTCAGCGTTTGGGAAGTAACATTTTTATCCTGGGTACTATTGTATAGGCGAAGTGAAGTGTCCTGCAATGTTTTCCCACACGGCGCCGGCGCGTCGAATAGAGCGAAGTGGAAGGATTTAGGTATCCTTTAATTTTATTTTATCAATCAATCAATCAATACATTTATTGCTATCATATATGGTAGGTACATTATGTAGTTGTTACAGAATAAATAGTATCACACATGAACCCTGTTATTAGGGTATTGCAACATGGAGAAAGTCCGAGGTTTATGCATTAGGTATTCATATTAAAAAAGTAGATAGATAGGTAAGTATGTCATGAATTGAATGATAATGTTGGTACCTAATAATAAATAAAATTGTTAGTGACGATTCATAATGATAGCTTATAAAATTAATATTCTATTTTTAATGGTCTTAACCAGCAAGGCAGACCCCACCATCAGATGGGAATAATAATGCCCAGGAGAGAGAGAGAGAGAGAGAGAGAGAGAGAGAGAGAGAGAGAGAGAGAGAGTATAGGCGAAGTGAACTAAACATTCGGTCCATCGTTAGCTTCAGCTGTAATCGCAATTCGCAACTGGGTCGTTGGAGAATACGATAATACAAAAACTGAGGAAAACTACGGTCCTGAAAATTAAAATGTTTGTTATTAGAATTGTCTCCCAGGTCATCGACATTAGCTGCAGTGTCAACAGGACTGTGTGGGCTAACACATTTACACCCACGGAAACCTTGCGAGACAGATTTATTGATTGTGGCCTTGAGCCAATTGGAATAGAGTACACATTTGATTAATTTAACGGGACCTAATTTATCTAATTTTATCATCGCGTGCTATTGAGATTTGGACGCTGTGATATCGGGAATAGAGTCTGAAATTGTGTACAGATTGGAATAAATCTCAGACAAACAAAATAAAGACCAGCCAGACACTTCAGATAAGAAAATTATGATGAATGAAAGGTGATGAAATTAAATGACTTCTTTCACCGTATGAGAGCACTGGAATTGTGTAAATATTTTTTTCGTATACAAAAATCCATTGGTGCACGACTGGGTTCGAACCCACGTCCTTAGGATCAGAGGGCGGGGTCACTACCACAAGACCACGAGTGCTTACCCATTCAATCCACAATTTTTCTACCCAATATTATTTTTACCTGTTCTAAATCCAAGTCACAGTGTATTCTAAACACCAGTGCTCATTTATAATATGCGTGTAAAAAGAGTTTCTTAATCATCTGTCACGTAACTCAAAATGTAAGCTAACCGAACCGCGGAAGTAAAACAAAACTACACGACAATAAAAATATGAACTAGAATATCCTATTTCGTGCGGCGTTATTGTTAGTGTTATTGATATGGTATGGTCACGCGATGTTGCTGTTCCGTAACAGCCTTCTAGTGTTCCCACTGCTGGGACACTGGCCTTGATTTAAATTTTATTTGTTGGTTCATCCAGTACAAGGACTCAATGTGGATGTTTTCATAATTTTTATTTTTGGACACGCCGCCGCACCGGTTTCCTCACGATGTTATCCTGCTACTGTTTGAGAGCAAGTGCATTGCGCACGTATTTTTACAGACTTTTATGTAGGAGAAGTTTATTAATTGCCTTTTATTTTAATGATTATTTTATTACGGTTTTAGAAATTTATTTCTCAAAAAGAATTACATTCACTTGGATGAGAAATACATAAGTGTCTTACAAATATTTTATTTTGTTTGAAAGGTAAATACTTTATAGGTGGTCCCATTTAAATTTTACATATACGATAGCCTCTTCGATCAGCTGATCTATTTAGCAATGATTGTGCCAATTCTTAAAAACTGAATGAAACATTCATGTTAATTAAAACGTTAATGAAAAATTAATTGCGACATGGAAAAAAACTTAAATGACGTTTCAAACGAATATCTACGACTCATAACCTGTGTAGCTATTGGTACGGACCGCTTATCATACTCATTCGCCAAGTTTCATAAACTCAAAACAATTAAATTACTGCCGGCGGCGGATTTATGCCAAAGTGGCCAAAGTGAAGTTAGCCGTTTGTGATGAGCAAAAACCATGTGGTTCGTTAAAGCTCCATTGCGCATCTAAAGGGCTAACTTCACGATGGCCGAGATCCGCACCGGCAATACCATAAACCTACCTATAAGTGCACTTTTTTGCTAAATGACAGTTTCTGAATAAGGACATTGACTTGTACCTGGAATTGAGTACTACATCGTTATTTGTGAAATGAGTTGTGAAATTCTATTTCACAGAAAAACATGCAAAGTGTGAATGAAAATCCCACGGTGTTAGAAGAACATGATAATAAGTTACCAGTAGAAGTACCACCAAGAAAGTACAAATTGATATGGTTTATGGTGGTTTATATGATGTACATTCATCTCGCAGGGATGTACGGTCTGTACCTCGCCTTCACATCGGCGTTATGGACAACTATCGCTTACAGTACGTTTTGATTTCGGGGGCCTCCCAATTTAGCGGAAAATTATAGCCTCTAAAAATGTAAAGCCAGCCCAATGTGTACAGCTGGCATAAGCCTCTAACCAAAATATTTTAATATACATTTCCATTTTTTTTTTCTATAAATCTGTAGTATTTTAATATTAATACAAGTTTTCTTTGTAGTATACATCATGTATATCCTGGGTCTCTTGGGAATAACAGGGGGCGTTCACCGACTGTGGACTCATAGAGCGTACAAGGCCAAGTTGCCGCTGCAGATATTCCTAATGCTCTGTCATTCGACTACTAATACGCAAACAGCTATTAAATGGGTCCGAGACCATATACTGCATCATAAGGTTCGATATTTAATAAATAAATATTGGTAGACATTTCTACCAAGTGCCACAGAACAGATAGTTAGTGCCCAAACTAAGCAAAGCTAGTACTATGTGGAAACCAGTTATCTGTTACAATACTTTTTTTTATAAATAGTAATACACAGAAACGCCCAGAACCGGAATAAATATTTGCAGATCATGCAAATATTTGTTCCGCAGCAGGGATCATACCGGCATTTGTTAGGAACCAATAGAATCACTTAATTTACCTAGACTCGCTCTGACAGCTTCAATGAAATGATTCTATTGGTTCCAACAAACACATATCTCGCAACACATCCTCGCTTAGCTCTGGTGGAAACGCAGCCTAAACCGGGCACTCTCCTACCGCGCCATTGAGGACGTTAATTTATATGACAAAATAAGATTCTGTTTATAGACATTTTTTTCCCATATAGTATGTTACATTTACTTATATGAGAAAAAGTCCAAAAAATATAGTAGTACCTGTCTATTGAATGAAAAATAAAAAAAAGTAACACAAAACTTAAGGGTAGACTTGACTGCGAATTAAGGCTACACTAAATTGCGGGCAAAAGTGGTTCTCTCTCAAATGTAAAAGTATACAATTTTAAATTTCCAGTATACCGACACAGATGCGGACCCTCACAACGCAAAGCGAGGGTTATTCTACAGCCATATCGGTTATTTATTGGTCAGGAAACATCCTGAATGCAGGGCGAGAGCTAGATCGCTTGACTCGTCGGAACTAAACGCCAACCCTGTCCTGCGCTTTCAGCGAAAGTAAATACCTACTACTGTTTTTTAACATAACATAACATAAACGATCATTGACTTGGTTGTTATAGGTAAAGGAAGATAGTTATCAGTAAGCCTTCTATTTTAATGTTCCCACTGTTGGGACACTGGCCTATTTTCAAACAAGTGTAATTGACTCATAATCCAACTATATATAACTCATTTTTTGGGTTCCGTACCTCATAAGGAAAAATAGAGCCCTTTATGATCACTTTATTGTTCGTCTGTCTATCTGTCGGCAGTGAACGGCCGAAGATATCCACTTGAAAATCATACCTACCCTAATATAAAAGTATGTGAGCTTCTAGTTCTAAGCCCAATGTAAAAAAAAAAACTAAAATTGTGATATACATGCGATTTTTGAACGAAAGAAACACCACATTGATGAATATATTATTTTGTTTCAGTAACGCAATCTGGCTTATTTCCTCCCTAGCATTCATCATACCAACATTAGTTCCACTTATCTGGAACGAACAATTCACTATCGCCTACCACACTAATATGCTTCGAGTCTTACTAGTAACCAATGCTGGAATGATAGTCAACAGCTTAGCTCATAAGTACGGCACCCGGCCATACGACAACAGAATATTACCCACCCAAAACAAAATGATATCATTCTTCACTTTGGGAGAAGGTTATCATAATTATCATCATGTTTTTCCACATGATTATAGGGCATCGGAATTAGGGAATGATTATCTAAACCCAACTACAAAGTTTATAGACTTGTGCGCTTGGATTGGCCAAGCCTACGACTGCAGGTATGTGACAGATGAAATGATTGAATCGAGAATGAGAAGAACTGGAAATAATATAGTGGACCCTGTAAAACTAAATCAATAAAATCTGTACTTTGTGTTCTGTTTTGCTTTTATCTTCATAAACCACCCGAGGCATAAACCGCTATGTTAAATATATATTTTTGGCCCACACCACAGAACTAAGATCTAGCTAGAATGAGTGTATGTACCTCGCGTGCCGAAAAGACGGGCTAAGTAACCTCTAGTCATGGACGTAATATACATGTAGGTATAGTTCGCACAGCGGATCTAGGCTTCCGTGAAGTTAGCCGTTTGTGATGCGCAAAGACAATTTAGTTTGAAAAAGCTCCATTGCGCATCGAAACGGCTAATTTCACGACGGCCGAGATCCGTTGTGAGAACTATATATAACTGGACTGAGTACTCCTAACGCAAAAACGAGCCGAGTAGGATGTCTCACTAGACAGAACAGAGGATTTTATTCCTCTCTAATAGGGTGACATAATAATAATTGTTTTCTAGGACAAAATATATGAATCGAAATTGCTTGTGATTGTTTTTGTTTAAAGCTGTCCCTATAATCAGCAGGCTTATTATTCTACTAAAAAATTAGAAAGAAAGAAAGAAAATGCATTTATTGAAACCCACTTTAGAAAAAACAATAAAAGTAAAACAATAAAAGTAACAAGTTATTTAAGAACAATCATGTAGGTATAAGATAATTCTAAAAAAGTAGGATACTTAAGTAATAAGTTTTCTACGATAGGACTAATCTAGATACAAGAACGTACTTATTACTACCTACCTACCTACCTACCTATTATGATAGTTCACAGACAACAATATGAATCAAAAGAGAGGGCATCAAAAGGCCCTCGGCTCAGCATAAAAGCTGCTTCGCTGATAGGCACCTACCCAATTAATAGGTACCCAATGAGTATTCGTTGTAGGTACCTAATCGCGACGCATCGCTGGTATTCTGCCAGGTCCTAAAGGTGGGTGACTTAACGGGCAGCTAGGCTACGTTTAAACTAAAAATACAAGGAACAAAAAAAAACTTAATTAAAATGGTAGAACTGGTTTTCTTTGGGCCAAATTTTCAGTTATTCTCTTTTCTAGATTTCTTAATATTTTTTACTCTTTTTAAGTTTATCTTAGGGATCCAAGAAATAGGTTTATGTTAAAACTGTGACTTAATTAGTAGGGTAAGTATATATTTTGTTTTATTAAGTTTGGGCCAATGTTGCTTTTGGAGGCAGGTTGCATTGCACCACTGCAGCTTTATGATAAAATCTCACGTTTGAAACGTGTAGAGCCTTCAAACCTAGTTGTATCGATAGTCTATTAAAAAAGGACACATTTTGAGGTACTAAAAAATTTGATTTCATCACAGAAATAGCATAAAAAAAATTAAAAACAAAACCAAGAAATCTTTTCCTAACAAAAATAGTGTTTTCTAATAAAATCAACTGGTACTTGTTTTTACTTATATGTGTATGTAAGTACACTTATTTTATAGACTTATTTTATTTTTAAAAGTGCTTAGTGAAATACTGTACTTTGCTTGTGTAGCCTGTTGGTTGAACTGATATTTTTTTTATAGCGTTTGAATTATTTTTCTGTGTAGTCTTTATATAGCGACAGGACCCAGGCTTTTGCCGGTATACCGTAGGCATGATGTAACTGTTAAAGAAAACAACAATTCATGTTAAGAGCCCTATCCTTGATAATCCTTGAATTTTCTTGTAGCCCGTGAAGTTTCGAACACTATTGTGGCTCGTGTGTTGAAGATATTTTAACGAAAATAAAAACATATAAAAGCTTTATCCCTTAAAATTTAAGCCAACAGAACAAATATTAATTAACTCAAGACAAAACTTATAAAAAAAATAATTAGTAACGTACGTTTCGTAAAATGAGCTTTTCCAGTCAACTTTCGACCATGTTTTCTATGAAATAACAAAGTCTAACATATTTCCAAAAATGCAATTATAATAATCACAGTTTTAAAATTTAAGTGTACAGAGAAAAACACAGCATGCTAGTTCAGTATTTTTGAAAAAAGACGGTCTAAAAAACGCGTACTTTTCCCAATTTTACGCTTGTTATTTCTGCTAAAGTAAGAAGTTTACAATAAAAATACACCTACTAAATTAAAGTTTAAGTTTTTATTAAATAAATACAACAAAGAAAATAGTCTAATAGCATTGACTTTTTTAAATACGAATTTTTTAAAATCACACCTTAGCGCACTTATAATCATATCGATCGAAGCACCGACTCTCAAACCGCACTGAGAGCTTATGGAGGGAGGACGTATCGCTCCTCGTCGCGCGCACTATTACTTATACTATATAAAGATATATTCACGCGAACTTCATGAATTATATCGCTAAATCTTGGAAAGGCCTCTTAACCGATTCGTTGCTGATGGCACGACAGGCGTGTCATCAATGGTTTTAACTAGTGGCTTATGACACGATAGGCGTGTCATTTTTTCCTCGATTGTAACACCCTCAGATTAAGTTTTAGAAAAGTCTGCCCAGAACGAAACTATACAGATTTTCCACGTAGATTACGCCTGTTGTCTTAGCCTCTCAATATTGCGTGAATTCAACAGTTCCAGGGATTGACAACCTTTTTAAATTGCGTTCTTATGACACGATAGGCGTGTCAATACTGAATACTTTAGCCACCTCTCAAGGGGCGGACCTCGCGGCGCCTCTGCAGTGAGCGTACGCTGAGCGTCCCAAAGTGGGACGCGCGACACGCGCGCGACATATTCGCAATTATCTCGTTAGAATACCTATTGACACCTTTATATATTTAGATTCTCCATGAAATTGTCTAGGGATTAGTAGATAAACATTCCGAAGTTAGGCTATGATAATTACACAAGGTTCGTGATAAGTACGAGAAAAAGTAAATTCCGAGGAGGGTTGTAAAATATGATGTATTTTGAAAAACCAACAATTTTTATGTACGGCAAGTCTTTTATTTTATACTTGGAATGTTTATCCGTACAATCAAAGTAAAAAACAATACCTTTTTATGAAGATTATTCTGACAAAAATATTTTTCTCAGAACTATAAATAGCATTCATGTATGTGTGTTGTACTTGGATAAGCAATTATAAACCTTTTCTGTTTCAGGAATGTATTTGCGTTTTCGATTTATTTCTTCTTCATTTTCACATTGAGTTTCATCATTATCATAGTTTTCTGTTTCAGGAATGTATTTGCGTTTTCGATTTAAATCTAGAAAAAGTAGGTCAATTTGACAAAATAATCCGAACTATTCGTCGTTGTACTACTGCAACAAGTCACTAAGTGACATTTTTAGTAAAAGTTAGATAAAATATCAAAAAAGGTTTGAAACATCTGAAAAAGTAAAGTCACTTACCTTCCATTTCAGGAAAAACACTTAGTTAACCTCTTCAAAACCAATGTAATTAACGTATCGTGCCGTACACTCCCGTGGTTTGATTCCAACTAAACTTGAAACAAGTCTTGACCAGTAAAAAAGCAAAAAAAGCATGTAGTTTTATACACATGGCTGATGGCACGCTAAGCGTGCCATGGACTTCTATGGCGCTTGACACGCCAGTCGTGTCATAGAAAATTTGTTCACAGCCCTGGTGAAAAGTTTTTCAAAATGGGTGCAGCAACGAATCGGTTAAAATTCAAACAAAATTTCAATGAAAAGGTTGGCTCAAAGCTACCCGTTTTTTGGTTTTTAGTATACCTACTGACTTTATGTTTTTCAAATTTTAGCCAAACTTATTATAGATATTGCCTCCAATTTGCTATCACGTATTTACAACTACTTGCTTGTTACAATTAAATAGAAAGATCAACATTAACTTACCAGAAACAGGAGTTCCAAAAGAAAGTTTGCACTAGTTCTTCAACGGCGAAAACTTACTCGCAACTTTAAGAGATCTGTCACAAGCTGTCACTGTGCCAACCAATCAGAAATTGTTTCTGGGACAAGCATAGTACTCCTATCTATCAAACTACTATGTAAAATTACACTCCTACGACAAGGCGGCAATTTCAAACATTTTTCCGATTTGGGCCTAAGTGACCATCCAGGGTTAAAGTAAACCAGTTCTACGGTACCTACCAACAATATGCACACCTCCTAACATTATAAATATTAATCCAATACATATACTTTTAAATGGACTTATAAATAATGCTTAAGTACATACTTACTTTAACAATAAATATCTTTATTTAGCAAATATAACAAATTGTTTTTTAAATCAGAATAAGTGTACAAGTGGTACCATCTATAAATTTGCTGTGCAAAAAGAGTACTCGGCTCGGTCGATAATGTTATGCCGCAGGCGCACTACCTAAAGTATTTTCTTTTGTTTTGTTACCTACTTAGCATACTACCTACAAACTATTATGTATATGGGGCAATAGGTCAAGACGTTTTTGTTATTCTTCTATCCGATTCTATGCCGTCCCAAACCAAATACAATGCAATTAAAATATTTGGGTGTAACACGCAAAAAAAATTATATTGTATAGGTAATTAGGTAAGTACCTACGGTCTAGTTTTTTTTTGCGTAGAAAACCTTATAAGGTTTTCTACGCAAAACCTTATAGAAAACCTTATAAGGTTTTCAACCTCATACGGATTAATGCTGTTTTCATCAATAGGTATAGTGATGTTTAATACGTATAGTTTAAGTACCAGTGCGAAGCCGGGGCGGGTCGCTAGTCGTACTATAAACCTAAGCTATAATATGACTTTCAAATCTGTTTCGTTCATTGACATAACAATGACAAGACAAAACTTAGCAAGTCGCTAAAATTAAAGTTTTTGTGATGAATAACGAGGTAAAGGTCTATTTAAGTCGCGAGTTTGCCGGCACCACACGGCACCTTTCGCCGGCACTGAAACTAAAGGCTATTACGCACGCGTTTATTTTGATTTTGTGTAGGTTCAAGCGCGCGCATGCCATGCCAGAGCGAGCAAAAGTGCGCTGTCTCGCTCTTGCTATAATTGGGTGGGGACAACCATGATACTCACACACACATACAACAGCACCGTTTACGTACACAAACTATGCGTGTGGTGATTGCGACGTGTTTGCTTCATACATTTTATTGAGAGTGACTATACCCTGAAAATGCATGAACAGGCAGTTGTCGTTATTAAAATACCAAGAGATTCACTGGATCGTTTATGATAAAAACAAAAAGGTAGTAGCTTATTAGATGTGCCAACAATTACACATCGAGATAATTGTAAAATAGTAAATTAATTCTGAGAAAAAAATAGATAAACTCTCTTAAAAACCCCGAAATCGACCTTTTGTATTTTCGTTATTCCCAAATACCTATTGTGGTTAAAAAAATCTTTATAGAGATATAAAAGTAAGAACAAATCTAAGATGTTAGTTTTTGCTTAAACCACATCATAAAATAGAAATTAACGTCTGAACTCTACTTTATTTTCGATGCAAATCAAAAAAAGTAGGTGTATGCTCCTGTCGCCGTTTATAAATTGAAGTTCACGTGCAAAAAATCTCCATGTCATCGGGGAAGCCAAGGTGAGAACACGTCCGATTTTGGTCGCACACGCACACACGTACATTTTCTGTAACTGGCTTAGGGTGGGATGTGACTGTCACTACAAATTTATATATTTGCTTATAGTGGTCAGTAAAGTTACGTCTTGTTAGACTGTAAGTTTTATTTTACGTATTTTTTGTTTTATGTTATAGATAGGTAATTTATAGTTCTCACGGCGGATCTCGGCCGTCGTGAATTTAGCCGTTTCGATGCGCAATGGAGCTTTTTCATTGGATTTTCTTTGCGCATCACAAACGGCTAACTTCACGGAAGCCTAGATCCGCAGTGCGAACTATATCTTACCTATTTTTATCATTACTTTTTAGTACCTTACCTACTACTACATCTAGTGTATCTAGTCTACTTATAAGAAAATGAATATTGCTATTGTGTGTTCCATATATGTATAAATGGGAAAACGTAAGGAAAATTACCAAAAAACGTGAAAGCTCAAAAAAATTAACAAAAGAAGATTTAAAAATTCAGTAAAGTAAGTATACCTACCCACATTTACAAAATAAGTAGGTATCTTCAGTTTTAGATATCCTATTTAACTTGGATAAAAGGAGGTAACTTGGTATACAGGTTCTATGAATTTATAGAATTTGTTTGTCATCGAGGATTTTAGATTGGGGGAGTACTTTCTCCAAAAAAGGAAAAAAAGTGGGCAACTAGTGATAGATTTCCATGGTGTTTTTATTTGAAAGGTCTTATTATTTTGTGCTTGCAAGATCATCTGTTTGAAGATCTGCCCCCATACCATGAACTCTTAAAGCGATTCAAATTAGGACCTAAACTGAATTGTCAAAAAATGTTGTACCATGACTTCAATAATTATTAATTTCATGGTACAAAATTTTTGACAATTCAGTTTAGGTCCTGATTTGAATCGCTCTAAGAGTTCATGGTATGGGGGCTGCTAATGTATCTATGTTTTAAATTTCAGCCGGTTCAGTAGTTATCGAGTTTTAAAGGAACAAATATACAAACAAACAAACATCCAAACTTTAGCATATATAACATATTAAGAAGAAGAAAGAAAGAAAGAAAATACATTTATTCTGGACATAAACACAACAAACAGCGCTCAATGAATACGAATACACATTTATAATATACCTAAGTAGTAGATCCTTATTCACTAACATACTTTCAATCTCTGATATTTACACCTATACCTACTGCGTCTTTCAAACCTGTCATCATCCTCGTTCATTGACGCAACAATTATGTACCGAAAGACAGTAATAAGCAAGCCGACAAAATTACAGTTTTGAATGAATAGGGGCCTATGATGTAGATAGGCCTGTTGTTAGGGGTTTCCAAATTAGTCCGCGTAGTATCGCGTTCGCGATTATTAGGTAGTGTGTTATTGTGATTACAATCGATCAACCAGGGTTAGTCCATTTCTAGCGTTGACACTCAATTGTCTTTTCTCTGACAAATATATCTCTAGTTCCATTCACAATTGCCTCTTCAATCGGCTGATCTATTTGGCAATGATTGTGCCAGTTCTTAAAACCTGAATGAAACATTCATGATAATTAAAACGTTAATGAAAAATTGCTACATGTAAACTGAAATGACGTTTCAAACGAATATCTACGACCCATAACGTGTGTAGCTATTGGTATGGACCGCTTATCATACTCATTCGCGAAGTCACCTTTACTCAAAACAGTTAAATTACTGCCGGCGGCGGATCTCGGCCAAAGTGAAGTTAGCCGTTTGTGATGCGCAAAGACAATTTGGTTTGATAAAGCTCCATTGCGCATCTAAAGGGCTAACTTCACCATGGCCGAGATCCGCGCCGGCGCAGTACCATAAACCTACTTATAACTGCACTTTTTTTGCTAAATGACAGTTTATGAATAAAGACATTGACTTGTAGGTACCTGGAGTAGATACTGAGTTCTATATCGTTATTTGTGACTAAATGCGTTGTGAAGTTCTTAAAGATTTTATTTCAAATAATAAATAATAATAATAATTTCACAGAAAAAATGCATGAAGATCTCAAGGTGTCAGAAGAACATGATAATAAGTTACCAGTAGAAGTACCACCAAGAAAGTACAAATTGATATGGTTTATGGTGGTTTATATGATGTACATTCATCTCGCAGGGATGTACGGTCTGTACCTCGCCTTCACATCGGCGTTATGGAAAACTATCGCATACAGTACGTTTTGATTTTGTGATATAATTTTACGCTAAACGGGGAGGCCCGTTTAGCGTAAAATTATAGCCCCCAAAAATGTAAAGCAGGCTGTATACATTGGGCCAAGTTGCTGTGCCATCGTGTAGAGACTATGTTGGCGATTACTTGGCGTTGGTAGTTGGCGACCAATGTTCGGCGTTGTTAGGGAGAAGCATCGTTAGCTATTAAATAATTGAATAGATTGCTGCGGCTGCAAGAGCTTACACATCTTTACCATAGCGCCAATGCAGATAGATCAATACTCCAATGTGTGAACAGCGACAATGGAATCCTATATTTTAGTGCCAACATGCTGGCCCAACCTTTTGCCCAATGTGTACAGCCGGCATAAGCCTCTAACCTCTAACCTAAATATTTTATTATGTATTGCCATGTTTATTTTTATAAAAAAACTATCTGACCTGGCGCGGTTTCACTTGCATAATTTTTTTCGCAAAATTTCCATAATTTCTCACTGTTAAAACTTTCCCTAGACTCCTGCAAACATTTTAAGACCAAAATCAGCCAAACGCTCCAGCCGTTGTCGAGTTTTAGCGAGCCTAACGCACAGCAATTCATTTTTATATATAAGATAAATACTTATAGTATTTTAATATTAATACAAGTTTTCTTTGTAGTTTACATCATGTATATCCTGAGCATATTGGGAATAACAGGAGGCGTTCACCGACTGTGGACTCATAGAGCGTACAAGGCCAAGTTGCCGCTACAAATATTCCTAATGCTCTGTCACTCAACTACTAATACGCAAACAGCTATTAAATGGGTCCGAGACCATACATTGCATCATAAGGTTCCGTATTTAATAAATAAATATTGGTAGACATTTTTACATAGTGCCATCTAACCCTAAACTAAGCAAAGCTTAATTGTATTATGAAGAGGGATCATCAAAAAAAAACTAGGAACCCAGTCGAGTTTGTTGCCAGATTCTTTTAGGCTGGGGCGAGTGGAACTGGCGTAGGTAATCACCTAGCTTTAAGACGTTTCAAAATGATTCTTGTGATATGATTAAATAAAGATATTTTTAACTTAAATTACTTACTACCTACTTATTATGGGAACCAGATAACTGATACACTTAATACTTATATATTTTTTTTTGTAAATACACAGGTACAACTTATAGTAAGTACATAGTACCTCCCAGACTTTGAGGAATAAATATCTGCAGATCATGCAAATATTTGTTCCGAAGCGGGGATCAAACCCGCAACTTTTCGCTTCTTAAACGGGCACTCTTCTACCACGCCATCAAGGTCGTTTATTTATATGACAAAATTAGGTTCTGGTTATAGTCATTTTTTTCCCATACAGTAATGTTACGAGTACATTCACTTACATGAGAAAAAATACAAAAATGATAAAGCGTAGGTACCTATTGAATGAGAAAAATAATACAAATCTGAGGGTAGACATGACTGCGAACTAAGGCTACACTAAGGCTGCGTTTCCACCGGAGCTAAGCGAGGATGTGTAAGGAGAGATGTGTTTGTTGGAACCAATAGAATCACTTCATTGAAGCTGTCAGAGCAAGACTAGTTAAATGAAGTAATTCTATTGGTTCTTAACAAACACATCTCTCGCTACACATCCTCGCTTAGCTCTGGTGGAAACGCAGCTTTAATTGCGGGCAAGAGTGATTCTCTGTCAAATGTAAAAGTAAACAATTTTAAATTTCCAGTATACCGACACAGATGCGGACCCTCACAACGCAAAGCGAGGGTTATTCTACAGCCATATCGGTTATTTATTGGTCAGGAAACATCCTGAATGCAGGGCGAGAGCTAGATCGCTTGACTCGTCGGAACTAAACGCCAACCCTGTCCTGCGTTTTCAGCGAAAGTAAATACCTACTACTGTTTTTTAACATAACATAACATAAACGATCATTGACTTGGTTGTTATAGGTAAAGGAAGATAGTCATCAGTAAGCCTTCTATTTTAATGTTCCCACTGTTGGGACACTGGCCTATTTTCAAACAAGTGTTATTGACTCATAATCCACCACGCAAACCAAATGCAGTTTGGTGACACAATTCCTTTGGATTTGTTGGGTTCCGTACCTCATAAGGAAAAATAGAGCCCTTTATGATCACTTTATTGTTCGTCTGTCTATCTGTCGGCAGTGAACGGCTGAAGATATCCACTTGAAAATCATACCTACCCTAATATAAAAGTATGTGAGCTTCTAGTTCTAAGCCCAATGTAAAAAAAAAAACTAAAATTGTGATATACATGCGATTTTTGAACGAAAGAAACACCACATTGATGAATATATTATTTTGTTTCAGTAACGCAATTTGGCTTATTTCCTCCCTAGCATTCATCATACCAACATTAGTTCCACTTATCTGGAACGAACAATTCACTATCGCCTACCACACTAATATGCTTCGAGTCTTACTAGTAACCAATGCTGGATTGATAGTCAACAGCTTAGCTCATAAGTACGGCACCCGGCCATACGACAACAGAATATTACCCACCCAAAACAAAATGATATCATTCTTCACTATGGGAGAAGGTTATCATAATTATCATCATGTTTTTCCACATGATTATAGGGCATCGGAATTAGGGAATGATTATCTAAACCCAACTACAAAGTTTATTGACTTGTGCGCTTGGATTGGCCAAGCTTACGACTGCAGGTATGTGACAGATGAAATGATTGAAGCGAGAATGAGAAGAACTGGAAATAATATAGTGGACCCTGTAAAACTAAATTAATAAAATTTGTATTTTGTGTTCTATTTTGCTTTTATCTTCATAAACCTAAGGACAAAAATAACCTACTTTTTTTAATAACTAAAGTGGCGACGAAGTGTACAACTCTGAGCGAAACTTGCTTGTGAAGTTAGCCATTTCGATGCGCAAAGCTTTTCTAACTAAATTGTCTTTGCGCATCACAAACGGCTAACTTCACGATGCGGTGGCCGAGATCCGTTGGCAATACTTTATGCGATTACCGTAAGCTATGGACGCTTGCAATACCTGTTGCCACCCTAACCCGTACTTAGATGGAAAGTCTCGTGTGTAATTTCACCGGAAACCATACCCTCGATATCGTAGCACAGCAATGCTCGCATTACTGGTTGACGGTAGAACTAGGTATGGTGGTAGTACTCTCGGACGAGCTCTATCACAAATAACTCTTCTCTCAACTCGTATCGTTAGAAAGAACTAAGTAAACTAACTCACATACCCAGAGTAATAGGCTCTTAGTTATAAACGCGGATTAAATATAGTCAGTGGATTAGCAATTGCTGAACATATGATTAGTAAAACTCTTAGAGTCGCCTTGAATCTTGTCTTGAAGACTAGCGACACACGGACATTCAATGAAAATGTATGAAATAAACGCGTCAGTGGTGTCGATTCTCTTGTAGCATTTTCTAAACTTGGCTAAGTAAAAGTATCGGGGTCCTTTGTATTTTAATTCATTAGAAAAAGACGGCAACAATTTTAGTTAGTTTATTTTAGAAAATGTTACAACAGAATCGACACCATCACCACATGCATGGTTTTGTCCGTAAACGGTACCTTTGCCTGTGTGAGCGTCATGGTTGGCAACAATTACCGCAGGAGCGCTCGTGACGTAGCTGGCTAAGTTGTGTTAAACACTTCCGCGTAGTCATCATTCGGATGGATGACCGCCAGTGACAATTTCAACTGATCGCTCCCGTGCTCCGGAGGGCACGTTAAGCAGTCGGTTCTGGCTTTTTCAAAGTTGTTAAGCCATGAGAGAGGCTTTCGGGCGGCCTAGAAACTCTGTCACCAGGGTTGGCAGCTGTGACTTACAAGCTTACTGCTCCAAAATTCATTAGATTTTACGAACTTATGACAATGAGCGTAATGGCCCATCACCATACATTCTCTATATAAACCTGTCTACAGTCTTTCATAAGTAAAAGTTAATTGATGTTTTTATTGTGATGAGAGTCCGAAACGAATCACTGTAACCCTACAATTCAGGCTCATTTAGAGACCTAGTGTGGGGGACAGAGCTACGTTAGGTACTTAAGTCAAAATTACAGCAACAATCTGACTCAACAATAAGTTGGTAGGTACTTATTCAACACTACAGTACCTTAACTATTATCATTGATCACTTACTGTAAACTGATAGTAATAAGAGACTGTTGTACCAAATTACTCTAAGAACTAAATAAATAAATCTTTAAATCTTTATATTGTTCTAAAATCACAAGGCAATTCTTGCATGCAATTATGGTATGGTGTAAATGGGCCATATGTGTCGCCACGATTAGGCCATTCCAAAGTTCACAATTTGTTCTTTTTCCAGATACACCCCACAGAAGATAGACATAGAGTTCAAATTGCAACCGTTCGTGCCGGAGTACGTGCCGGGCGTGGGGGACGCGGACGCGTTCCTGAAGGTGAGCACGCCGGCGCACGACCCGCGCGCCGGCGTGCTCGCCGAGCGCGTGCACGAACATATCGATAACTTGGGTGAGGAGATCTTCCTATACATACATATACACACACACACTTAGTTCGTATGTGGCCAACTCTGGTGACAGAGTTTCTAGGCCGCCGGAAGGCCTCTGTCATGGTCTAACAACTTTGAAAAAGCCGGGACCGACTGCTTAACATGCCCTCCGAAGCACGCGAGCGCTCAGTTGAAATTGCCACTGACGGTCTCCCATACTAATACCACAGAACAGAGATTAGTACTATGTACACTCCCTACCTCCCACCGGTTTTACTTACCTCACCCGGTCGCAAGTTTGCCGGCACCGAGGCTAAGGGCTAAGGCATTTTGATACTAGCAGTCCGTCCCAGCTTCGCACGGTGCAATGAAACCGCACCCGTACAAAGCCGGGGCGGGTCGTTAGTAATAAATATAGCCTATGTTACTCAGGGATATTGTAGCATTCTAATGGTAAATGAATTTTTAAAATCGGACCAGTAGTTTTTGAGTTTATTCGTAACAAACAAAATTATAAAAATTCAAATCTTCTCTCTTTATAATATTAGTATAGATGTGTAGGTCCAAGCGCGCGCGCCTGCCATCGCGAGCGAAAGTGTGTTATCTTGTTCTTGCAATAATTGGGTGGGGACAACCATGACACTCACACATACAACTACACCGTTTACGTACACAAACTATGCGTGATTGTGAACATGCTTCATACATTTTATTGAGATTGTTCGGGGTGTGCTAATTCTATACATATTTCTGCGAGAATTGCTGTGTTCCGGTTCGAATGGTATGGTTTCAGTGAAATTACAGGCACATGACACTTTCAATCTACGTCTCCGGTGGCAACACGCAAGTCATATATCTGATGTTGCAAGCGTACATAGGCTACGGTAACCGTTTACCATCAAGTGGGCTGTGCGCGCTTGGTTACCACTTTAGTCGTATAAAAAAACGAATTTGTTCCCCTCGATGTCTCTAACTCGACAGCCACTGTATCGATTTGGCTGAAATTTAAAACGTAGAAAGATAATGTCCGGGAATATGACATAGGCAACATATTTTATATTTAAATATTTTTATCCCGGAAAAAAGTATAGCTCACGATTTCCACGCGAACGAATTCACGAGCAAGGGCTACTTAATAAATAATTTCAAAGTTCTGCGTGACGCTGCACTGCGCTTGTCCACTTGAGACAGTTATTGAGACTCATTCACCCAGTCATCATGACAGCCTTCTAATGTTCCCACTGTTGGGACACTGGCCTACTCTCGGGCGAGAGTGATTGGGTCTTAATCCACCACGCGGACCCAATGCGGTCTTTCGAATATTTAGTTATGGACATGCCGGTTTCCCCACGATGTTTTCCTTCACCGTACGAGAACATTGGCATTGCGCACTTAAATTTTACTAACAGAAAAATCCATTGGTGCACGACCGGGTTTGAACCCACGACCTTAGGATCGGAAGGCGGGGGACCTTAGGATCACTACCACTAGACCACCGGTGCTCTCACCCAGTAATGTCACTGTATTAAATTTTACAGGTCTCACGGTGTTGGACGAGCCATCAGCAGAGCAGAGTGACTCAGCTCTGCTACACTTGCAGTTAAGAGCCATTTCCAAGACCAACAGCGCCAAGTCTACCGTGGTGAGTTCAATACTCAATACTCAAATCATTTATTGCTCTCATATGGTTGGTTCATTTACAGTTGTAATATAATAGGTGGTAAATAATATTAGTATTATTATTATTATTTTTAAGTATTATTATTATTATTTTTAAGTATTATTATTATTATTTATAATATATATTTTAAAAGTAGGTACCTAGCAATAATTTGTGTCGAAGAAGGTAAGTAATTAAATAACGATTTTTAGATATAATCATAATCATAATCATTTATTGTTTGCGAACCTAGGTAATATAAAATGATGGTAATGCTAACATATGAGCTCTAGATCCTGCCATTTGGGCATACAAACATTTACAAACATTACATTTAAATAGTTTAAATAAACACAAAACAGTAATATTAAAAAGAAAATGTCAAATGTGGTTAAATCATTAAAATGTCAAAATTAAAATGTGTCATGTATCTAATTAAATTGTTCAAATGTCAAGAAAAGATTGTAACTATTATATTGATAATAAATAATGATAAAAGAGTTTTTTTTTTTTGTAATTTTGTTTTTAATATTATTTTTTTTTTTTCCAAATTCATGTTTTTAAGTAGGTACTGTAAGCTGTATTTTTTTTTCTTTGTTGATACGTCAGTTCTGTGTTTTTGTCTTTGTGCTGTCAAATAAATTCTTTCTTTCTTTATCATTTACGGTGTAATACGCTTTTTGAACTAGAATCTCACACAATTTGCTCTTATCATGACAGCCTTCTAATGATTTGACAGCCGCAGTACCTATTTTATATTTTATTTGAATATTGCTATTATTTTATAACTATTTGACGAAGCCCCTATACAGCTGCTAACTTACAATGTATTATTTAATTTACTTAAATTTTCTACTTATTTTTTGTAATTATGTAACTTTAAAGTTAAGAGTTCCTTTATGTGATCCAAAAGTTTGAATAAATATCAGAATATGAATGTTCCCACTGCTGGGACGCTGGCCTACTATCGAGCGAGAGTGATTGGGTCTCAATCCACCACGCGGACCAAATGCGGTATTTCGAATATTTAGTTATGGACATGCCGGTTTCCTCACAATGTTTTCCTTCACCGTGGTGAGTGCAGCACCTTAATTTTTTTTTTATGATTGGAAAATGCATTACGCATTCGGTTTGAGGCCGGCCGGGCCGGTTTCGGGGACCTCAACTAGCAGAAGTTTTTTTTTTATGTCAGCAAGTGACATGGCTATCACATCACCCGCCTGATGTTAAGCGCAACGCATGACCATAACAGATGCAGTGCCACCCAAAGCTTAAAGTTTTTAAGTTTTTAACTTACTTACTACATGACTATACCAATATAATAATACATATATTATATGCACCTACTTAATTTAGTTTTATTATGATTATGTTGTTGTGTATTGTTGCAATTCTTATTATTTGACGACCGATGTGGCGCAGCGGGCGCAGGTCCGCCTGCGACGCGGAGGTTGCGGGTTCGATTCCCGCCTCGGGTCAAATGTTTGTACGATCTACAAATATTTGTCCCGGGTGTTCTGGGTATTTTCTATATATAATAAAAATATCTATCTATGTATTGTATTAAGTATAGTATATCAGTCATCTAGTACCCATAATACAGCTCTGTTTAACAGCAGCTTACCTTGGGGCTAGATGATGCTGTGTGGATTGTCCAGCATTATTTATTTATTCTACAATATCAATTTCAGTTGGCGAAGAAGATTGAGAATGCGGAGAAGAACGGCAAAGCGATCGAGCGCTGGATCAAGGACGTGAGCGAGCTGCACCTGTCGAAGCCGGCGCCGACAGTCACTTATACTAGGTAAGCTTATTCATAAACTTAATTTGTTAGCTAATTTATCTTAAATCTATAATTGTATTTGTTCATTGACATAAAGATAAGGAAATACCTTAACAAGCCGTTAAAATGAGTTTTATCTATACTGATATTACTTTTATCTAAACTGTTGTCTGGTAGAGATCGCTATTTAGCGATAAGGCCGCCCATTGTAATACCTGTTAGTAATTAAGATTGTACTTGTCAAATTTGTTATAATGTGGTGTTCAATAAAGTATTTTCTATCTATCTAATAATATTATAAAGAGGAAAGATTTGTATGTGTGTATTTTTGTTTGTTACTAATAAACTCAAAAAATATTGCAATATTATAATGAATGCTACATTAATCTACAAATATTTGTTCCGGGTGTTCTGGGTATTTTCTATATATAATAAAAAATATCTATCTATGTATTGTATTGTAGTCATCTAGTACCCATAACACAGCTCTGTTTAACAGCAGCTTATCTTGGGGCTAGATGATGCTGTGTCCAGCATTATTTATTTATTTATTTATTAAGCCTGAAATATAACATAGAAGTCTCTCTGTGTGTGTGTGAATGTTTGTTACCACGTATCACCGTGCCGACTTAACCGATTGTGATGAAATTTGGAATAAATAAATAATAACTTTATTGAGGACACAATTTGCATGGTAATTTTTCATACATAACATACATAATTATAAAATATGTAGTCCTACAAATGGCGAATGTAGTTGGCCTATGTCCTGGAATAACACAATATACTATACATACTTTTTATCCCGGAAAAAGTGCAGTTCCCGTGTTCCTCGCAAACGAAGTCGCGGGCAACAGCTTATTAGTTATTGTTATTTCCCAGCAAGATGTCAGATATCGACACGCTGATGGAAGAGTGGCCGGAGTCTGTCGAGGTGAAGCTGAACTCTGTGGGTTTCCCCCCCGCCGCGCTCGACTGCCCCCTCGCGGAGTACGCCGCACTGCTCTGCGCCCTGTTCGATATACCCAGGCACGGGGACGCACCTTCAGACAGGTGTGTCAGATCAGATATCAGATCAAATCAAATCAAAATAATTTATACCACTCAGATACAAAATAGTACACTGGAAAAGTCATTAAATACAATAATTTAGGAATAATCCAATATCTATAATATCCAATTTAGTAATAAAAATAAGCTGACACAAATTATGTATAAGTAAAAAAAAAACAAGTCAATAAATAAAATAAATAAATAATGCTGGACAATCCACACAGCATCATCTAGCCCCAAGGTAAGCTGCTGTTAAACAGAGCTGTATTATGGGTACTAGATGACTGATATATATTAAATACAATACAATACATAGATAGATATTTTTTTTATTATATATAGAAAATACCCAGGACACCCGGAAC
The DNA here is from genome assembly GCA_951394395.1 of Colostygia pectinataria. Lineage (NCBI taxonomy): Eukaryota > Metazoa > Arthropoda > Insecta > Lepidoptera > Geometridae > Colostygia > Colostygia pectinataria. The sequence goes on along the minus strand of OX596365.1, from coordinate 9,691,148 downwards.
AAATATTTGTAGATCGTACAAAAATTTGATCCGAGGCGGGAATCGAACCCGCAACCTCTGCTTCGCAGGCGGACCTGCGCCCGCTGCGCCACATCGGTCGTCTATAATGTCGTAATAAGGGCATATTAAGTGTTTACTAATGTATTTTGTTTTCAGGATTCAATCGCTGCATCTACTGTTCAGTTTGTACAGTGCAGTGCGCGGCTCGCAACTCTACGCAGAACGACTGAGGGAGACCGAAGGGACTGGTGACTAGTAAACATAATGAATTTATTATCTGAATTTACTTAGTCTAAGGAAATAAAAATATTTATTTTAAAAAAGGTTTTGCTAATCAATACTCAAGAAAGTTCTTTGATGTTCCGGTCTGTTGTAGACTAGATAGACAGCTTGACGCGCTGAAGCACGTAATTGCGAAAATATCGTATCCTATAGATGGTACATACAATGGAATGACCTCAGAGTAGTAGAGTTAGAGATAGAACATGTCCGGGTAAGTAATACCACCATACCTATTTCTGCCGCAAAGCAGTAATGCTCGCATTGCTGGTCTCTGGTATTACAAGCGTCCATAGGCTGCGGTAACTGCTTACCATGTGGGCCGTACGCTTGGTTGCCACTACAGTTGTATAAAAAAAAAACCTTTTATCACTGAAATAACCTATGCTATAAAAAAAAATACGGTACTGTAAATAACACAACATAATACTTTGGCAATTCTTATATTTATCCAGAATTACAATTATAAACAAAATAAAACACTGTTCGCTCGAATCATGATTATTTTTCACAATTTGAGGTTAAGTACGGAAGTCAGCCCTACCATGATCTCTTAGAGCGATTCAAATTAGGACCTAAACTGAATTGTCAAAAAGTTTTGTACCATGACTTCAATATCTATTATTTCATGGTAGTTATCACCATACTTAACCTCAAATTGTATAAATTATCGTGGTGTACAATAACCCATCGAAGTTTTATAGCCTCATAGGATTCATCAGTTGGCAGTATGTTTCTGTGAAAGGAACAAAATCACCAAAATTAAACTTAAATAGTCCCCTTTACAAACTTTTATTAGTTTAATGTAAGGAGAGATGATCATCCACTAATCCGCATTGGGTAGGCGTGGTGGATAAAGACCCAATCACTCTCGCTCGAGAGTAGGCCAGTGTCAGTGGGTACATTAGAAGGCTGTTATGATAAAGGAGAGTCTGAAACTGGCTGGTTTCTAGATAGATCTTTGACCACTAAGCACGCAATGGTGGATGAAACCACAGAATTTTATTTAAGTAGAATGATTGAGTGTATGTACCTCGCGTGCCGAAAAGACGGGCTAAGTAACCTCTTTACTCGACGCGAAACTCAGTTCGCGTCTAACCGGGGGCTGCGTGGTGGTGTGGCAGTGCCTAGATCGTTTTGCCGCGTGCTAATCGATGCTTTTAAATCATTCATTTTCGCGCAGATGTTTTCCATCACTAAAATACACTTGTGACGTCAAAGTACCTACGCAAAATGTTACACGCTCGGTTTCCATACAAATCGACGAACTCTTTCATTCTACTTAAATATAGTTCTGTGGATGAAACTAATAAAAAGACTGATGACGCGCATCCTTATTTGACTAGAAAAGATACAAATCAGTTGTAAAGGAGCCAACAGAAAGAATAAATATTATATTTTGTCACATTTATTGCGTTTTTTGGACGGTAAAACATTTCCAAAAAGAAATACTTGCTAATGTAACTATTAATTTACAGTTTCTATCGAGAATTGCACAACATCAAACGGGTGGTTAAATAATGAGATCTAATTTAGGGTACTATCTGGAAGACTACATTAAAAATAATATAGGGTAAGCGTACCTATTCATGACCACACTAATATCTATGTATGATTTCACTTGTAATTTGTCCTTGACTGTCAAAAAAAAAACGCATACATTAAACCCTAAGTCTTAGAGACCTGTAAGGGTGTGTTCCTTTTAATGTGTAAGGGTGCAGTGCACTAAAAGAGTTCTCGAAATTAAACTCCTAGAGAGGACTTAGAGGAAAATTTAATAAGCTCTTTAAGTAAAAAGAGGTATTTTTATGGTTAACTCTAAACTCAAAACAATGATGAATAGATGTTAGTGTAGCGCCAACAACTGGTACATTTACCCTAAGATATTAACATGTTTCATACAAAAATATTCTGTTTAAATCTACAAATTCATACTTTAATACGTTTAGGTTAAGGATCAATTTTGAATTTTCAAGTTTAGCGTCTAATTGGATATTATCTTCCAACTACTGAATCTACTGAATTAAGGCCGACGTTGCTATGGAAACAGTCGGGTTTAACACTTAGCGGCTTTATTATGTAACTTTGTTGCAATCAACTTCTACCAGTCATTTAAAAACTTCAGTTTTCGTAAAAAAATTAAAGAAAACTTCCGTTTTCAGAATGAATTATGATAGTTTTATTAGTATAAGTTAAGTCTGTTTAAATATTACAGCTAATTGACAGATTTCTGAATGAAATTAAATTAATTTGGATTGCAACAGAGATCCGTAATTGGCTGGTAGGTCTACACATCATCGCTGCCATTATGAATTATGAAAATTACAATAACATCGTCTTCTTCTTCGTTTATGGACTCTGTGGCATATTTGCCACAATTACGACAGTGTCAAGTAGATGAGTTTGTTTGTCGCATGGCAACGTAAACAAACAAAATTTGGAAAGAAATGGCGGCGTTTCTTTCAAAATTCCCTAGGAAAGCCATTGACTAAATTACATACCAACATTACCCTTCCATTTCAATAAATAACATCGTCACAACACTTCTAAACACGTTGACAATTACTTGACACTGGCGAAATTGTTTATAAGTTGACAGATGCCATAAAACAAGAAAAGAAGAAGTACTAAAGCGGCATAGTGCGATGATTTGTTAGTTAAACCCACTAAAGTGGATGGACACATTTACAGTACGCTCGGCGAATCTAAACAACTTTTTTTTACTGTTTAACTTATTTTAAACCAATTATGAAAATTTCTCTCTTCTCTTCTCTTTGCATTTTAAAGTATAAAAATCGATTTACATTGGGTCAGTGACTTGAAGTCAGTGCTGACTTTGATAACTTTCTCTATTTACAAAGGATCAGTGCGCGAGAATTTGAAGTCAGTGGTGACCCGACAGCGTTTATATTAGGTCAGTAGCGGGTCAGCACTGACTTTGCTCGATATTGGAGTCAGCACTGATTTTGCTACTGACTTATAAATCATACTTAATACAGGGTTCAACCAAATTGAATCACTTCGGTTGAATGGAGCAGAAATGTAAAGATATGCTGTCATTGATTGATTCACTTCTAAGTTTACAAGATCAATTTGGTTTTTTCATCCAAATTGAAAGGCAGAAGTGAGCCGTGTATTATCTTTACAAATGCCGTTCAAACTAGCATTAATCCACCGACCACATTATAAATTTTAACACTTAATTAATATTATTAAATTTAACTTTTATCAAAATCTACGCTACAATTCACACATTATTCTATATTTACACAACGTATTACAACTCGTATCACAGTTCCAATATTTGCACCCACACTTACAAAACTACTAAATTAATTTAACAAATAACAATAGCCGGGCGATTACGCATGCCTAGTTCACATTATTCCAGTGAATCAATCTAGTCCAGTGGAGATTATTCCAGTCTCTTAAATGCTGATGTTTTGTCACTGGACTGGATTTATCGTCCGGTTTACACTGTTACAGAGGCATTCCAGCGCTGCATTCGATCACTGGACTAGAATAATGTGAATTAATATTTAGTAATCTCCCCACAGGATTAAAATAAGACAGTTTTATGGTTTACACAGTGGCCTGTCTTTCGTCAATTCGTCTGTACTTTTATGTACGTATGTACGCTTAGATCTTTTAAACTACGCAACGGATTTCAATGCGGTTTTCATCAATACATACAGTGATTCAAGAGGAAGGTTTATACGTAAAATTCAATCACCCGGAGCGGGTAGTTAATGTCATAAAGTAATTTTGTACGAGTCAGTGGTCAACTCTGGTTTTTTTCATGTCATTATAATATCTCGTGCTTTACCGATTTGCATGAGATTCGGAACAGCGGTTCTACTGTACCGTAAGGAAAATGCACTGTCCAAATATCTTACTGTTATTTTAGCATCAATTTTCTGACAGATTTCTATAAAAACTGTCTCAAAATATGTGCTTGAGTTTCGATTTATTGAGAGTAGTCTGAAATATGAATCAGTTTTCTTTTTTTATCGCAATATCTTAGTGTTACTTTAAAATGATCACATAATCTAAATAGTAATGTATCTAAAGAATGATAACCTAATAATAATATAAATTCAAGCAAAAATCTCTACTTTTGAAGTTACAATACAATTTCACACTTCGAGAACATATAAGCCCGTCCCTATCCGCGAGTGTGAGCGAATAGCTAGCCGTAATCACACAACTGATTTTGATCACATTGTTACCGCAGCTAGAATCGAACCCGCACCTCATCGTCAGCTAGCCACTCGTTCGTCATCGCTTTATCTCTATCTAACACACAGATATAGAAAGTTACGATGGTTGCGCGAAAGAGACAGCAATAGTCCTCACATTGTCTTTTTACACTAAATCACAAAATATCTTAGCCTAGTGTTCACCAACAAAAACTTTGGTAATTATTATGTTAGTCTGTCGCTGCCTTCCGTCCCTTACACACATAAGCTATGCACTGCAAGTGTGAAAGAGCAAGACTGGCGACAGACTTACATAACAACCATAATATCCATAAGATTGAATGCTAAAAAAAAGTAAAATATGTATGTAAGATTGACTACCAAAATGAATATTTTTTATACGGCTCATGAAATCTCGTTTTCATGAAATATTTATTTAGAGCGTTTTCACACTATACGACACGATGCCGTTTGTCGTACACGACCATCAAGCACATTACCCCAGGAGACGCAATGCTTGCTAGTATTCTAGAGATAATGCCATGGGTGATCAAATTTCCTATGACACAACTGGCCCCGGGATAAACTAATTGATTTAAGACACTATTAATAGTGTCACAGGATAAAAAAAAACTTACAGCACTACTAGTTCAAGGGGATAAATGAAAAAGACACGGCGAAAATGTCTGGGACATGTTTAAATGACTGGTTTCATTTTCAGCACTACTACGGCTGAGCAGTTGTGTCACGGGGGATAACCGGAAAACCTGTCTAAAATGGGCGGGGCACGTTCAAATGACTGAGTCAACATAACATTACGTTGTGATAGAACATTGCGATTGGCATGGCTACTCGATGGTCGATGACACACGGTTGTCGTATCGTATAATATGATAACGCTCTAGTCTATTGGTGAATACTAAGGCCTTGTCCACATAAATATTTCCCATATTTTGTTATCTAAATATTTTCGAAACGAGACTATCTGTGAAAGTTCAAAGCTACTTGATTAATTTCTTAAATTACAAATAGTACTAACTCACAGCGTGTTATAGTTCCTTTTTCATTTTATAATTGGCGGCGTATCCTGTAAAAAAAATACAGTTAACGAATTTACGATAATAAATGTTGAATGATATATCAGTGTATTATATCATAATATAACAGATGAAGTCAGTGCTGACTTTGAGAACTGACTTTCTCCGTTTACAAAGAATCAGTACGCGAGAATATTGGAGTCAGTACTGACCCGACGACGTTTAACTGACTCCAAATCCATTTACTTTAGGTCAGTAGCGGGTCAGCACTGACTCAATGTAAATAATACTTTAACGATGATAGAACTTACAGTTAATGGTAATGGAAAAGGTTGAAGAGGCGCCGGTTGAACGGGAACCGCTGCTGCTTCAGCTCCGAGATTGAATCATCCTCGTCGCGGATGCAGAAGTACGATGATATCACCGACCGGCAGATAGGACACTTGTCTAGTTTCGCTGGAATATAATTTATGAATTAAGAATGTACGAATTGAGATTTTACTCTAAATGATAAATAAATATCCTAAGGACCTATACCTTTGTTAAGGCGGCTGTACACTCTCACCGATGCAAGCCGAGACAGGGCGAGCGCGAGAGTGTACATCGTCTTTAGGCTAAGTTAATTAACGCCAGTTCCACACACCCCAACCTAAAACCGAACGGTGAAGGTAAACATTGCAAGAAACCAGCATGTTCTAGAACCTTTATACTTATCCTCATTGCTATCCATCCTATTATGCAGTTCCAGTTACCAGCTCAAATACGGATCTAAGTTATATAATGCGCTCATTTCTCTGCCGGTCACGTTTGCGTATTAAAAGGTCAGGCTTCAAGGCGCGATGTACCGCTGACATTGGCAGCGGGCCACGGCATAGTAACAGTTTTAAGTACCGCATGTTTATGGCTTTGGTTATTATCGGCCGATGCTGGTGTCAGAAGTCGTAGCCTAGGAACTTATAAGAAACTAGTGAACTAAGTTTAGTATATAATTAGAAAAAAAACAGCGTCTTTTCTCTTGGGCCGGCAATACTAACTCGGTCGAAGATCTTGGATGTTATGAATATATTTATCGATAAATAATATAACTTGACTAAAAGCTCTGAGCAGAGTTGGCCACTGACTTGTACAAACTTACTTACTTTACTTTTGTTTTTATTCAGAAACGCAACACTAGTAGTGCATTTCCACGATACTAAATATTCCCAAAAAAAGGCGGACTATGGAAACGTGTCGCACGTGTGCGGTACTGTGCAATATACTATGCCTTGGGTATTGACACCGTATAGGATGCAGGCGTGCATTGAATAGAAATGCGCTTCTGTGAGCGTACGTGACTTTTGAGAGTTATCTTGACTTATCCTTAAATTGATTGACTAAGCACAGAACAGATATTAGTACTACAGACTGAGGACGGATTTTACCAATTTCTGGTACAGTTGTTTTTTATTTGCCTAGTAATTTTTTTTGATACAGTTCCTTTTAAATCTTACCACAGTAATGCTAGCAGGCAGAATAGCTGACACTGCGGTGGTACCCACCTTGTAGGATTCTTGCTGAAGAGTCCTACAAGTATCATGATGTTCAGGACCGAAAGAAGACTGACTGGGGGTCATGGACAAAGCGCTATATTTATAGAAATGAATGTAACCCTACTCGTCTCCGGTTTTGTATATTTTTGACTAGATGGCGCTGTGTAAAAAATGTCCGTCAACATTGATTTATTGACCGAGCGAGCGAGAAATTTTTAGTCGATACCGATTTTTTATTGGAGGGAAAAGTTTGCTGTAGCCTTAATTATCGACGGACTGGTGAGTGCTTAACACTGAGGACTTTATTCTAAAAAAAATTCAAACCCCTTTCCGAGGAGTGAGGTAAAAAGGAAAAAAAAAGTGGAAAGTGACGGTTATTGCATATTGTTATGGGGTCGTCATCAATTCTGACAGAAGCACAGTCAGTAGTTGTAATGGTAGACTCACGCAGACAGCGCGCGCACAGGCAGGCGTGGCGGCACGGCAGGATGGCGCGCTCGAGCGGCGCGGCGGCGCACACGCAGCACAGCGCCGCCGCGCCCTCGCCCGCCTCCGAGTCCGTGTACCCGGACCCCGACCCGCACTCGCCGCTCACATACAACCGCTGAAACAGAACGCACATAATATTACACACAAGCGGTCTGACCTGGCTTACAACGGGATAGTGTAGCATTCTAATGGTAAAAGAACTTTTGAAATCGGACCAGTAGTTTTAAAGTTTATTCGTAACGAACAAAAATACAAATCAAATATAATCAATCAGTCAAACTAAACGCTTTCTAGTATCTGGTAGGTTCAACTCAAAAAACAATATTCCATCTTGATATGTACACTAGGAAAAGTCAAAGTGACACACACAAGATAACCTTTTTTTTAAATTGTTATAGACTAGCGTTTGATTTCTACGGATGGGAAGTGATGGTGGGGGAAATTACTAGGTTACTGATTTAATGATTATTTATAGTTCCGACTTCAAGCAGTAGTTCGAGCGAGTATATCCCATGCCTGCATTACATCAGACAAACGACTTGACCACTAAAATGACAACCAAGCGCACGGCACTTAATGGTAAGCGGTGACCGTAGCTTATGCACACTTGCAACATCATGTTTGCATGTGTCTGTTGGGTGTGTTAATCTATTTTGGAGGGTAGATCAGCAGTGGGACATTATAAGACTAAATGGTTTACCTTCAAACAGGAGAGATGTCCATTCGCCTGCTTCAGGTACTGAGCTATGATCCCGCTCGGCAGAGGGCACTGATCGTCTCGGATGTGGATCACGCTCACTAGCGCCACCTGTAAGTAACACAAATAACAATGTAAACAAATGAGAGAATGTGCCTCGTACATTCTAGCGCAGGTTGTGTACTTAATTCATTATAAGAAAAAGATTTGATACCTGAAGGCTAATTCCCGTGTTTACCTGAGATCGAAAAACAAACTTAATCGAATCGAGATTAAATTATAAATTGACTAAAAATTGCTATTCTTGTCCCCTTTAATTTTTAGTATAATCTTGTGACCATCTCGCGACAGAGTAATTTCGGTCAACCTTTAAACTCAATTTTGAAGTTTTTAACAAGGGATGAGAATACCCATATAAGCTATTGTAGAAAGATTTGTCAGTTGTTTAAGCTAGCAGAATACCGATTTAACCTTCGTTCAACTTTCAATCACATTACAATATAGTGGCATAATTACCTTTCGATTTTGTTTACGAGAATACCATTTATGTCATATTACGGCATCGAGACAAGATTAGAACTTGATTGTGACTATTTTACATTACGGGAATTGCTTTTCAGGTTAGTTCCAGTTGATCTAATTTCTTATGATACAACTGGCTAGTAGTGCCGTGGGATAGTAATTTAACTTATAGCACAACTGGTTGAACTAAGCAGTTGTGTCACGGGGGATAAATGCACCAATAAGTTCCTAAAAATTGATGTGCACAATCCAGTGCTTTAAGCTAGAAATAAACTTGCGTATACAAGAACTGAAAGTTCGGAATACATGTGCTATCCAACAATGTTTTTTTTTTATTTGACGACCGATGTGGCGCAGCAGGCGCGGTTGCGGGTTCGATTCCCGCCTCGGAACAAATATTTGTTCCGGGTGTTCTGGGTATTTTTATATAATAAAAAATATCTATCTATGTATTGTATTGTATTAAATATATATCAGTCATCTAGTAACCATAATACAGCTCTGTTTAACAGCAGCTTACCTTGGGGCTAGATGATGCTATGTGGATTGTCCAGCATTATTTTAAAAAAAATGTTGTGGTGAGTTATGATCCAATCACTCTCGCTCGACAGTAGACTTGTTTCCTAGCAATGGAAACATTAGAAGGCTGTCATGATGATGAATCAACTGACTAATGCTACCAACGGATGATAGTAAATTATTAAAACCGTCTCGCATAGTAGTTTTACTTACTACAATGCTCTTCAAATCTAAACATAGTGCAGCTTGCACACTGCTGCTTGGTGGCAGAATATCTGGCACTGCGTTGGTACCCACCAAGACTGACTTTTGCTGAAGAGTCCTACCACCAGGTACACACCGTATCATCAGGTCGCAGTTCGCCGGTGTCCCTGACGTCTCGTGCCAGTATCACCACCAGGGGGTAGCAGTTCCGAGGCGGGGGCCCGAGGTGGAGCGGCTCGTCTGTAGACACCTTTAGCGGCGCTTCGTCGTGTGGAGAATTCCTGAAATACAAAATAAACTCGTGAATTTACTTCTGAAATTTTATTCTGACTAGTAAAGCAAGTTCAGTAAGTAAAATCGTATGAGTCAGTGGCCAATTCTGGTAACATAGTTTGTAGGCCGCCGGAAAGCCTCTATGTCAAGGTCCAACAACTTTGAAAAAGCGGGGACCGACTGCTTAACGTGCCCTCCGAAGCACGGGAGCGCTCAGTTGAATTGCCATTGGCGGTCACGCATCCAAATGGTGAGTGTTTAACTTCGTTGATCTGATAAGAACAACTTAGCCAGCTACGTCACGAGCTGCTATGCTGACTGAAAACTTGAGAACTTTCACTTTGACAGTTTTTTTTAAATAAAGCCTCTTAAAGGCTTTTTTAGTAGTGCTATGCGCTAATTACAATTTAATATTTTCACGTCAGTTCCAAATATGTATTATGTGCTAATTCGTTATGCCAGTTCGCATCTAGCTAGCAACTAGTTTAACTGGGTGTTGCACAAAAGTTAGGCCGCGTACAGATATCGCGAGGCAAGCGATGCACTGGTTGTCTAATGGGCACTGGTTTTTGGCACTGGACTATTGTTGTGCAACCTAATGTTGGTCTAATATGTTAAACAACGTAAAAATGTAACATATTAGACAAACTGAATGAAGCGCATCGAAACGGGTGCGCTATGTGAAACTACTTTGTTGCGCTTCGTCTTGGTGCGCTTCAGCTAGGTTTTTTTTTTATACTACTAAAGTGGTAACCAAGCGTACGGCCCAGTTGATGGTCAGCGGTTACCGTAGCCTATGTACGCATGCAACATCATAGATATCACTTGCGTGTTACCACCCTGAGACCTTAGATGTGCCTGTAATTTCACCGAAAACCATACCCTTCGAACCGGAACACAGCAATACGAGCATTACTGCTTGGCGGCAGAAATAGGTATGGTGGTAGTCCTTCCCCGGACGAGCTCTATCACAAAGAACTATACGACTCTACTAGGTGCGAGGAATGCCTCGTAGTGACCCCGCCTTCCGCCTTTAAGGTCATGGGTTCGAAAGATGTATCCGCACAATGCCAGTGCTCTCATACGGTGAAGTAAAACATCGTGAGGAATGGAGTGAGGAGGCATGTCCAAGAACTACTCGTAATAGTTCGAAATACATGTGCCATCCACAAATCCGCATTAGGTCCGCGTGGTGGAATCACTCTCGCTCGAGAGCAGGCCATCGCGGGGGCCAGTGTGGGGCCAGTCGTCGGTAACACATATGTCTCCGTCCATTGCCACATTTAGAAAGGCACTGACTGGCTCATCTATTGGTAAGTCAATAGCTACGTAATGATAAATACGGTTAACGTATTAAACAACAGAAATTGAATGAATGAATGAATGAAAAATTCTTTATTGTACACCGAAAAAAAAAACTTAAAATTACCAATTAACATAAAAGGTACAATGGGCGGTCTTATCGCTTATGAGCGATTTCTTCCAGACAACCTTTGGATGGAGAAAACTTTTATAATATTAAACAATGGTTGGTGATGCAATAATATGAATATTGATATAATTTTCTGAATAGAGATCAGCCAATAGATGTCCACTGTTCTTCTACGGATGTCCTCATTTCAAAAGCTTATTTTTTTTTATACAACTGAAGTGGCAACCAAGCTTACGGCCCACAAGATGGTAAGCGGTTACCGCAGCCTATGGACACTTGCAATACCAGAGGTATCACTCGCGGGTTGCCACCTTGAGGCTAAGATCGAAAGCCTCATGTGCCAGTAATTTCACCGGAAACCATACCCTTCACACCGGAACACAGCAATGCGAGCATTACTGCTTGGCGGCAGAAATAGGTATGGCGGTTATCAAGCCTAATTTATTTTTATTGTTAACTAGTTGAACCACGCGGTTTCAATCGCGTTATTAGTCTCACCGCGTTTTGATTTTCTCTGGACTCGCACAAATACAGAGATTTTAAGATTAAAAACAGCCAAATCGGCTTAGCCGTTCTCGAGTTTTAACGAGACTAACGAAAAGCAATTAATTTTTAGATGAATGATTAATAATAATAATAAATATAATAATTTGAATTAGTGGGTGACACTTCAAACAATCAGGCGAGTGACTTGACCGTCTTGTCACTTGCATAAAAAAACCCCTGACTAGGCTTGCATGAAATACTATGAAAACATTTAGTAAGTATTTTAACAAATAATCTGGTTCCCGTCGTACAAGGTATGCTTAGCTTTGCTAGATTCTTTTTATTGTGTGTTGATTTTATCTTTATTCTATCTTTTGTTTCTAAATGTTTATTGTGTGATAAAGTAGTTCGTTCGTTCGTTCGTATGAGTCAGTGGCCAACTCTAATGACAGAGTTTCTAGGCCCCCCGAAGGCCTCTGTCATGGCCTAACAACTTTGAAAAAGCCGGGAGCGACTGCTTAACGTATAGTTAGTGATTGTATGTTGACATTTTAATTTTTGATTTCTTTGTATATTATTATGACTAATTATTATTTCCTTGGATTTAATCTGTTTAAATTATTATCATTAGTATTCTATATTATTGTACTTATCATTTAATTATTGTTATGTTATGTCTTTAATTATTGTAATTGGGATTAAACCCGTTTTAATTAAAGTAAATAAATAAATTTAAATTGAAATTGAAACGTGCCCTCCGAAGCACGGGAGCGCTCAGTTGAAATTGCCATTATAGTAATGAATAAACGTATATCTATACTAGATGGCGCTGCGTAAAAATGTCCGCTAATATTCTTAGTTACTATCTCTTCTGTAACCAGCCCCCCGGTTGCGTAACTCGGTTTCAATCCGATTTCAATCAGTGAACTGTCAATTAGCTGTCAGATTCATACAAAATACGTCACTTTTTGATTGAAACCAAGTGAAATTGATTGCAACAGTTTTACGCAATCGGGGGGCAGGTGCCTTACTCTTGAATCCAATGGCAATTCCAATCCAATCCCAATTTAAATTTGCTGCTGTAAATTTTCTTTTCGCTTGAAAACAAGGTTGAATTTGGCGCTAGCTTTGCTGTCAAAAGTACGAAATGTCATATTCCAATAATTGTCCAATACCGATCGCGTTCAAAAGTAAGGCCCTAGTACCGGTGTACCGGTATTTCAGAACCGATACCGATGAAACCGGTACCACGTCAAGGTCAGTCGAACCGGTATTTGAATATACCGGTATCCCAAGCCCTGTCTGTGAGCGAATCTTGGCGATTTTGATAAGATGTTCGGAAACTGTATTAGTTTACGAGGCAGTGTTTACATTAGGTAATACTGATGATTGATGTGATGACTAATGTTTACGTAACTTGTGTACAGGTTAAATAAATGACCGGGGCAGGAGGCCGATTCTACTAATCTACAATGGTAAACGTATTCATTTCCAATACTCCTTCTGTAGCGGTTCAATATTTTATTTTGTTCTTTGTTCAACAATATATATTTATTTATACAATTATTGTTAGGTAATTAAAAAATTAACAGGGTGATTCATTATTAACTGCGAATAATCACAGGGTTTTTTAAATGAGTCGTAAATAATCACAATATCAAGGACCCCTAACGAAAAATAACAATGAACAACTAAATTGTAAAGATTGTCAGTTGAATTGGCTCTCTGACTTTAAGTGGGATCAAAGTTCTGGTAAAAAACTAACCTAACATAATTTAATATCCATTATTATAATGAACACTTTTAACTTACACTTATTATAAGTATTAGTTATATAACGTGTATTTATTTCAAACCTGTCATCTTTGTTAATTGACACAAGAATGACAAGGTAAGACAATAGCAAGCCGCGAAAATAAAAGTTTTTTTTAACAAGTTTGATTTTGAATAAGAAAGTAGTTGTTTGTTATACTACTTTGTATATTCAATTCTCCATGTCCTTCTAAAGAAAACTAAATCGTTATAATTTTTGACGACTGCTTTCGATTTGCGTTTACTAAGTGACAAATTATTTTTCTTTGACTGCAACTAAACGTACGGCCCACTTGATGGTCAGCGGTTACCGTAGCCTATGTACGCATGCAACATCATAGATATCACTTGCGTGTTACCACCCTGAGACGTTAGATGGTAAGTCTCATGTGCCTGTAATTTCACCGGAAACCATACCCTTCGAACCGGAACACAGCAATGCGAGCATTACTGCTTAGCGGCAGAAATAGGTATGGATGAAGAACGATTGACGAATCAGATTCATAAGGCGAGTGTGAATGGTACAGTTGGGATCTTGGAAGGGGAAAACCTCGACGCACTTTTTACAATCAAATTAAAGACGTTCTAAGGAAAGGCCAGGTCAAGAGTACCTTAAACAGACGAGCTGGTATGAATAATATAATAAAAAAGAAAAAAGCAAAAGAGGTGTGTCATGAACGTAGCAAGTGGAAATCCGTGGTCGCTGCCTACCCCTACGGGGCCTACGGGATACAGGCGTGATTTTATGTAGTATGTACGTACGTTAAATATTATAAAAATAATATTTATAAACTAACCTAAACAAATGCATAAAAATATGCTACCGCTACACCACCAGTGTTGTCATCACATGATAATTAAATATCGTTTGTTCAGCAAGCACATTGACACAGAGAAACACGAGAACAAAGGGCTGGTGATGCCACAAGGTGAAAAGTCTTGACACCTGCGATGACGTGCTAAAGGGCACTGACCTTTACGTAACTATCGTAGATTGCCTACAACGATTAAAAGCTGTCATTGAGGTAGATTTACATAGCTCATTAAAATGCAATGAACATCCAAGTGCGATATCGACCTTGACATCGAGCTGCAATCGTTGCATAAGAACAGAGGGCGAATCACGAAAAACTAGTCTGACTTGACTTGTACCTATAGACTTGTATAAAAATTGGGTAGTTCATCTTACGCACTAGAGGCGCTGTTAAAAATCCCATACAAATTGACAGCTAGACGATCGATTGTCAAACTAGTTTTTTGTGATGAGCTCTCAGATAGATAGACCTGAATCCTTGCCTGAATGTCACATTCGAAATCTTAGCTGCTTAGCTTTGCTTACAATGAAGAGGGATCATCGAAAAAAGCTAGGTACCGAGTCGAGTTCAGAAGTTCGAAAATCAGAAGAGACAGACAGACAGATATAAATAATACACAAGGTGTGTAGATAGTGAGACGATTTTGTGCAATTTCGTTATAATCTCGCGTTTTACTCGAATGAGTAAAACGCTATAGCGCATGCAATAAACAAAATATACAGGGTATTTTATTAGTAGAGATCGCAGAGTCACATAGCCCCGAACTACGCCCACGTGGTTTTTATTTTTAATAGTTTTAACCATCACACTAAGGGAATACTAAAGATTATAATAATCCCAAAAATTATTTCGCCTCATGCAGGCGCTTCGAGCCGAAGACATTTCAATGATTATTTCGTCCTAGCGAGATATGTCTCGATAGCTCAATTGGTAGAGAACCAGCGTATCAAGCGGTGGTTGCGGGTTCAAATCCCTCTATAGGCGAATTATTTTTTGGGATATGATAATCATTAATAAACATTTTGTTAAAATTGTTAGAGCTCGTTTGTAGAATAATTTAAATAAGATTGTGAAGTAATGGTGATTTTCATGGGACTTTTACTGTAGGTTAGGTTATTCTCCATCTTCGTAATTTAGACAGGTGTCATTATCCACCCATGTTTGAAAAGGTTTTGAGGTTTGTGTGAGAAAAACTCAGTATTGAATGTATCGACTTATTCGTTCATCAGGGTCTGACCCCTTGCAAGGGGTGGAAGGGAGGTTCGTGTTTCTATGGTAATTAAGGCAGGTGTGTTATATCGCGCGGACGGCATGGCTATTAATATTAGAATTAGATGGTTTGCATAATGTATTATGGATAGAGTATTTATCGACTTTGAAAATTATATGTAATATCATTTGATAACAAAGACGCACGACGATACGAAATAATTTCAGCTTTCTAATAGTTCGTTCCTTCGTTCGTATGAGTCAGTGGCCAACTCTGGTGACAGAGTTTCTAGGCCGCCCGGAGGCCTCTGTCATGGCCTAACAACTTTGAAAAAGCCGGGACCGACTGCTTAACGTGCCCTCCGAAGCACGGGAGCGCTCAGTTGAAATTGCCACTGGCGGTCACCCATCCAAATGATGACCCCGCGGAACAGTGCTCAACTTCGTTGATCTGTTAAGAACAACTTAGCCAGCTACGTCACGAGCGCTCCTTAAAAAAATAGTATAGAGTTCTTTGTGATAAAGCTCGTGCGGTTTTCATGAATAGATATAGTGTTTCAAGTGGAAGATATATTCAGTATTTCACGCGAACGAAGTCGCGGGCAATCTAGTAAGTAGTACAACAAAAAATTAGTGCAAATGTAATACGAAAATAATGGAAATAAATACTTATTTTATCATTAAGTCTGTACTGTAATAATGTTTACACATGCATGGTATTACACGATTGCTATGCTAGATCTAAAACGGAAATTATAAACAAGAATTTAAAAACGATACGACCGTAATCGTATGCTTTTGCAAACGCACATTAAAGCAAGATTTATGAGTATTTTATAGTTTTTCAGTCGCAATAACATTTACATGCAATTATTTATCGGTAACAGCTAAGGCAGGTACCTAGTTACCTACTTACCTACTGCAAATAATAAAATGGCATAGTCCCACCAATGTGATCATAATAAGTAAGTTTGTATGAGTCGGTGGCCAACTCTGATGACAGAGTTTTTGGGCCGCCTGAAGGCCTCTGTCATGGTCTAACAACTTTGAAAAAGCCGGGACCGACTGCTTATCCAAGCATAGGAGAGCTCAGTTGAAATTGCCACTAGCGGTCACCCATCCAAATGGTGACTCCGCGGTACAGTGCTTAACTTCGTTGATCTGTTAGGAACAACTTAGCCAGCTACGTCACGAGCGCTCCTTGTGATGATAAATTACCTGTACATAAAGACTAACTATTATAATAATTTATAATTATAATAAAGTAAAAAATAAATATAAAAATTGCAAAATGGTTTTTTTTCGGAAGGAACCATTGGACACATTGATTTCCAAGCAGGGTCGATATAAATCATGATTTCTATAAAAAATAATAATTAAGGGATATATTTGATTTTGATCGAATTTACTAAATTTATTTACATAACCAATCTTTTTTTTTTATATGATTAACTCAACGATTTAAAAAAAACCAAGTTGATTTTAATCTCTGCTTGACCGTGGTTTGCAGACATAAAAAAGAGATAAAAATAGCATTCTTCTATTCCGGATAAAGCGTGCACTACAATATGTAAGTCAAGGAGCACAAGATTGCCAGTTGACAATCGGAGACAGCGGTGCAGGTAAGGAAAGTGCACACTGGCTTTAGTTTAGTTGGCAATCGGGCTTCTCAAACCGGAACATCGCAATGAGCAAATTATTATACAATACTTTATTGGTAACACCATAGTTACATGACATTCATTAGGTATAATATAATTTACTTTTGTGAGCAAATATAAATACAATACTTAGATTAAATTATTATATCAGCCGTCAGTGTCCCACTGCTGGGCAAAGGCCTCCCCCCATTCCCTCCAGACGTCTCGATCCCGAGCCAAAAACTTCCAAAATAACAAAAAAAATCTAGACCGTCCCGCCATCTCCGTTAGATTAAATAAATTAAAATATTATCTACTAGTTAAAATATTATTAGACTTATTGATCGCGGGGAGCTTCTATACAGGGTGCTCCAATTATAGACTTCAATAAGAAAAAAATAAATATTATATAAAAATAAATTCCTCAGATCCAGGGACACATAATAACATCGATATTAATAACAATGATTTAAACAAGTACCTAAGTATTATAACGATAAAATAAAAACTCAAAACTCTTGATTGCAAGCATATGAAATGGCCAGAATTAAGTTATTTTACGAAGATTATATCAAAAAACGACTCTTTACGGATCAGATTTTTTAAGATTAATTTTATAGGAGCAAATAGTGTTGGAACTTCTAATAGGAGGAAGAGTGTTGTTCCAGCGTGGATCTTAACATCATGCGAACGACTCAACCGTCTCGTAATTCATGGTAAACCGCGGGGCATAACAAGTTTCAAATATCTTTGATATTTCTATACTTATATTCAGGGCTTATTCTAAGTTATAGTTCTCACGGCGGATCTCGGCTGTCGTGAATTTAGCCGTTTCGATGCGCAATGGAGCTTTTTCAAACTAAATTGTCTTTGCGCATCACAAACGGCTAACTTCACGGAAGCCTAGATCCGCTGTGCGAACTGTAGATGTTTCGATTCGGAACATGAAAACTAACAGTTCTCTAATTTAGCTTCAAACCGAAAGTATTGTTTCCTCTGAGCTTCACAGACTTTCACATTTATAATATTAGTAGGATAGGATAAGATGATTAAGGCTGCGTTTCCATCAGAGATGTGCAAAGATGTGTAGCGAGGGATGTGTTTGTTAGGAACCAATAGAATCACTTCATTTATCTAACCTAGCTCTGACAGCTTTAAAAAAGTGATTCTATTGGTTCCTAAAAACACTTTCCTCGCTACACATCCTCGCACATCTCTGGTGGAAACGCAGCCTGAGACAGCTTATTGACAGATTGCTAACTGGAATTAAAATGCAACTGAGCTACCTATTAGCCCAGCCGGTGATACAAATTGGTGAATTGATGAATCATTTATTGATATGGCAAAATTATAACGAAGTCGAAGTCAATACGTCGAAGTATGAGCTGTACTTCGACAAATATTTGTATAATGAACTTGACAATACAACCGCAACATTGCTAATTAGATTCGGATACATCCTAAGCAAACATAAAAGGGGACAAGTGTGAGTATGACTCGTGCGGTTCCGTACTGTAAAAGATTATAAATTTATAATGCACCTCACTTGACTTATTTGCTCAAATGTTTCTCAATACAAAGTCAACTTTTTGGCCTTATTTAATCTTAATATTTTTGGTGTATATACCGCGCTGTTGGAAAATTTTAATAAAAAAATAAAATAAAAAACTCTGTGAAAGTAATTTATACATTATTTAGTTTGTATTGATGCCATTACGCAAACATTTGAGCAAATATGCCAAGTGAAGTGCCAGCATTAGATTCAGCTAGCTAGAGCTTCTTAAAAACATTTCCAGGTACGAAACAAATCACTTCACTTGCCAGAAGTATTCTAGTTTTTTTTTATTTATTGCCTATAAAAAAGAAACCATGTGTTTTTACGGCACTTTAAATAAGCTTACAAACTTAAATATTTTGTATTCATAAACTTAAAGTTGATTGATACTTCTAGCTGTTCTTAAAAATATGAATAAGAATGAGAAAAATGGTCTTGTCAGACAAACAGACAGGCGCACCACAAAGAGATTAAAAAAAAGGGATCCTTTATTTCCGTTGGAGGTGCGGAACCCCAAAAACGATTCGTAACCCGGTTTCAGCGCCGGTACTCATTTGTTACCACTATCCGAGATGTTCAATACGTTCTTTTATTAAGTTCTAATGACATAAACTAAAACGGTATTCTATTTATCTTAGCAGTACTATCGGTACTCTACCGTCAGATATCGGTAAAGTGGTGGTTCCTTTTCCGAGCAGTAACGGTAGTTTGTTCCGATTATAGGATGAACCTAATGATATTATATGTATCTTTTTGATGTCAGCAACGGTCTAGTTGTTCGCCTGTCTAATTTTTAGTATCTTATTATAGAATGTGATATTTTATCGAAGGAGCCGAAAATTGCCCCCTAGATGCAGTGTCGCTTAAACTGTATAAAGCGCTGTACCCGCGACACGACACTGCCCTGTACCACTGCACTAGGCACTCCGAGTACTATTAAGTCTCATTCTCCTGGTTATTAGACTTGCTACGTGCCCTTCGAACCTAAGTAACCGTAGTAATCTGTATCAAAACCCGTGTTATTTTGCTTGTATATTTTGTAGTACTACAGTAACTAGAGATGATCCACCAATCCGCATTAGGTTCGCGTGGTGTATTAAGACCAAATCACCCTCGCTTGAGAGTAGGAAAGTATCCCAGCAGCAGCAAAGAAGGCTGTCATGATGATGAACTAGAGATACTTACAAGGTTGTATCATTTGTAAAGTAAAGTAAAGTAAAGACTAGAAGAAAAGTAAGAACACTTGCCATTATTAATTTATTATTATTTACTAACTTAAAAAATAACGTTAAAAAATAACATTATTGTGTTGATAGTTAATTAACTTGCAGTTAATTTGATTACTTACTTGAATTAATATTATTGTTTTGTTAAGATAGTACATAATATCGAAAATATATATATATATATATATATATATATATAATTAATAGTTTCATATTTTAGTGCCTTTAGGGGTCTTCAAACTCACGTATTCCTATTACTAAACAGAAGGCCTCAACCTAATAATTGTAACTCGTGGCTACAGAAATAAATATTTTTCATTTTTTTTTTAACTAGCAGTCCGTCCCAGCTTCGCGCGGATGTATAGAAACCGCACCCGTGCAAAGCCGGGGCGGGTCGCTAGTAATAAACATAGCCTATGTTACTCAGGGATAATGTAGCATTCTAATGATGAAAGAATTTTTGAAATCGGACCCCTAAGATTTGAGTTTATTCGTAACAAACAAAAATACAAATCTTCTTTCTTTATAATATTAGTATAGAAGTATAGATGTACTCTTCAGCTTGCCAAATAAGCTACGCCAACTTAATATTTGATTAAGTCACAAAATAAACATTATAGAACGCTTAGCGACGGGTATTTATTCAGGAAGTCCAAGCGTTTTAGCATCACGGAATGCAATCAGGCAGACCAGTATTAAAGTTCAACCGCTTACTAAATAAAATACGACAATATTAAGGCGTTCCGAAACCCACACTTACGCCTACATTAGCATCTGTACGTGAGTAGTAAATATAGACAGGGATACATCATCATTATGATGATGATAAAAAAGCTTGGGACGAATGTCTGAATGAATGAATTAAGAGTAGTAGAGTTCTTTGTGATGGAATGGAAGGATCATGCCAAAAAAGCGATAGGAACCCAGCTGGTGTGGTTGCCAGTTCTTTAACGGCATGGGCGCGCATTGGAACTGGTGTAAATTTTCCTAGCTTGTAAGACGTTTCAAAGTGATCCCTGTGATTCTATTGAAATAAATAATTTTTGATTTTGATTATTTTTTATCCACAGCCAGACTTCACTCACTGCGGTAGATGGCACAAAACTAAGCAGGCCTATACCCATATAGGGCTCCCTTCTTTTGTGCCATCTACCGCGATCGTCCGCTAGTCTGATCCACTTACGGCCCGCCATTTCCATCGTGTACCTTCTAAGCGTCTACCCATCTCGCCAATGGACGAGAGACAAATCGGGGAATATTTAAAAAGTGTAAATCTTAATCTTCACACTAATATTATAAATGTGAAAGTTTGTACGGATGGATGGATGAAGTTTGGCACATAAATAGATTGTTGTTGAAAATAGCATAAAGACTAGGTACTTTTTCCCCTGAGAAATTGACTGTCTTTATAACATAAAACTGCAAAAAAGTCAGGCACAGATTACTGCTATGCTATGATATTACTATAACATATACAATGCTACGAGTATATACATATACAAGTTTCGATTTTTAGGCCTCATCTACGCTTCTACGCCACAGAGTAATATCTACGCATACCATATGGCGAGATGTAGCCAAACGTTGACCCATTTTTTCATCATTTTCCTGCCCTTTTTCCCACGTTATGTGCACAACATATTCCTTTCTTCCATTCCTCTCTATCACCCGTCATCTCAGTACTCACTCCTTTCTTACTCATGTCATCTTTCACACACTCCATCCATCTTTTCTTTGGCCTACCTCTACCTTTATATCCACATTCATATCTAACATTCTTCTTGTCAGATGACATTCATCCCTCCTCATAACGTGCCTATACCATTTTTTAAAAAAAAAGCAGTTGTTTGCTACTCAATCACGCCAAAACGGCTCTCGATGTGGCACATAGATACACGCCGAAATATGGGCATAAGGTATTATTTGATAAGCAAATACCATGTGGCATTCATTCACCAATTCGCATTGGGTCTTTGTGGTGGTTGAATCCAACCACTCGCTTGAGAGTAGGCCAGTGTGCCAGCAGTAAGGACATCAGAAGGCATGAAGCAGGTTAAGTTAAGGTAATGTGCATCCAGTTTTCGGGAGCTGTCTTTTTACACTCTGTATATTACTGCAGACTTGATAAAGGAATTAGCGTGAGGATCATAATGTAAAATATATATCTACTTTTAGAGTAATCGCAATAAGCATGTATGTAAACAAAGTCGATAGCTATTATAATAATACCCACAAAAATCGGGTTTTTCCCCGACTTTTTTTTTATGTCAGTTAGTGACCAAGACAATCAAGGCGCCCACCTGATTAAACAACACGCCTGACTATTGCAGAGTTTTTAAGTGTTTGCGTGGCACTGCACTGCGCTTATCACCCCGAGACATTGTTGGTAAGTCTCTTTCGCCCAGTAATTTCACTTGCTACAGAATTGGAGGTAGAATATCTGATACTGTACGTCTGTACGTCTGCGGTGGTACCCGCAGACGTACCCGCAGACGTACAGAGACGATACCAAGACGGACTCTTGCTGAAGAGTCCTACCACCAGGTATGGCCAGGTAGGCTGAGTGAATAGGTTATTTCTAGACAAACATGACCTATCCTCGACCACACCATCATTTACCATCAGGTGGTGTGGTGGTCCTAGCATAGCATAGCACCCTAGGCGGACAAAACTGGGTGGCAGATGGGCATAATCCAAGCGTGTCTAATTAAGTAAGTAAGTAAGTTTGTATGAGTCAGTGGCCAACTCTGGTGACAGAGTTTCTAGGCCGCCCGAAGGCCTTTGTCATTTTTTTTTTTAAACAACTGAAGTGGCAACCAAGCGTACGGCCCAGAAAATGGTAAGCGGTTACCGCAGCCTATGGACGCTTGCAATACCAGAGGTATCACTCGCGGGTTGCCACCTTGAGACTAAGATCGAAAGCCTCATGTGCCAGTAATTTCACCGGAAACCATACCCTTCACACCGGAACACAGCAACGCGAGCATTACTGCTTGGCGGCAGAAATAGGTATAGTGGTAGTACTTCCCCGGACGAGCTCTATCACAAAGAACTCTACTACTCTGTCATGGTCTAACAACTTTGAAAATGCCGGGACCGACTACTTAACGTGCCCACCGAAGCAGGGGAGCGCTCAGTTGAAATTGCCACTGGCGGTCACCCATCCAAGGGTTGACTACGCGGAACAGTGCGTTCGTTGATCAGTGTCACGAATATCTAATTATAAAATGAACCTTCCTTCAATCGTTCGATTCCTGCAAATATTTGTTCCGTGTATTCAGGGTATTTTCCATGTATAATAAAAAAAAAACTATCTATGTATTGTATTATATTAAGTCATCTAGTTAGTACCCATAACTCAAGCTATGCTTAGCTTGGAGCTAGATGATGCTGTGTGGACTGTCCAGCATTATTTATTGAATATAGTTAAAAACAATTTTTTATCATGAATATACCTTCGTTTGGCCACGATCTCGCCTGGTGGTAAGCGATGATGTGGCCGACGGTGGAGCACGAAGGTCTATAAGACATCTGTTCACTCTAGCCTTGAAGAGGCCCGGATTATAGCTTTCAGGAAAAACAGAAGACGGCAGAGTATTCCACACCTTGGCAGTTCGCATAATAAATGTTGAGCTATTTTTTTTTTATGTTAATTTATCCATTAACTTCACTTGCTACAGTGCCCTACAAAACTTATCACTTGAAGCACAAAATAAAAAAAGTACCTGGTATTATGCTTAGCTATGCTTAGCTTATGTATGCTTTTTTATGACCATTTTTGTGTCTAACTGGTTTTAGTTTTCCGTCTAAACATGTATTTAATTAATGTATGATTTGTAACGCAAAATAAATATTTTTAGTCTCTATTATTCTATTCTGAATATTAAATGAAAACGACTTATCGCTAAAAATAGTCGTATTTTTATAGTTTTCAATTTTGTTTTTCGTACGTAACCACTTTAAAGTTTTAAACATATCAAAGACAAATAAATATAGGATATTTAAACACAGCGCCATCTATCCACAAACTAAGCAGAACTTGTGATATGAGAACCCTCCGATTGCGTAATTCGGTTGCAATCGATTTCACAATCGATTTCAATCAAAAACTAACGTATTTTGTATGAATGTGACAGCTTATTGACAGTTCGATGATTGAAATCGGATTGAAACCGAGTTACGCAATCGGGGGGCAGCTCTCCGATGGCTCTCCGGGGCATATAACTGATAGGATACTTCAAAAAAGACTAGCGACCCACCCCGGCTTCGCATGGATGCTACTACTAGAGATACTAGTTAGCTAATTTTTGATAACAATGGATAGTGCGATCGAGGTTACTCGAACACCCAGATTTGGATCTACTAAGTCGTACATTATCATATTGACTTTGAGTCCGTTGACCGAATTAGCATTTGTTGAGGAATGTAGTTTAGCTTTTCAGCGATATACTTCACTTTATGTCCGCTTCACGAATCCTTTTCAAGAAATATTTAGAAAGAAAAAATAATCTTCTTAATAAAAATGAATTGCTGTGCGTTAGTCTCGCTAAAACTCGAGAACGGCTAGACCGATTTGGCTAGTTTTGGTCTTGAAATGTTCGTAGGAGTCCATGGTGACGAGCGGGTTTAAACGGTGAGAAATTATGGAAAAATTGCGAAAAAATAACGCGAGATAACCACGCCGGGTCGGCCGTTTTTAACATTTTTCTATCCGATTCTATGACGTCCCAAACTCCCAAACAAAAAAAAAAGTACAATATTTGGGTGTAACACGAAAAAAAAAATTATATTGTATACTTACGGTCAGGTTTTTTTTTCGTAGAAATACTTTTAAGGTTCTCAACCTTATACGGATTAATCCTGTTTTCATCAATAGATATAGTGATGCTTAATATGTATAGTTTAAGTACCAGTGCGAAGCCGGGGCGGGTCGCTAGTCGTACTATAAACCTAAGCTAATATGACTTTCAAATCTGTCTTCGTTTTTGTTCATTGACATAAGAACGACATGACAAAACTTAGCGAGTCGCTAAAATGAAAGTTTCTATGATAAATAACGGGGTAAAGCTCTATTTGAACAATAAAGATGTCTTGTCAAATTATGAATTCGCTTGACAAGGAAATGCTATATAAAAAAACCATTTAAAAAAAAGGCGAGTTTTCGACTATGAATACAAAAAATAAGTACTCGATGCAAATATCACATCAAGGAACTCGAAATTGAAAACGTCAATTTGAACAGCTGTTTGACAAATAATATAAAATAAGGTAAATGACGTGAGCCATAATATTTTATAGTAATTATTTTTCACACTGCAAAACTCAAGGTCATTTTAAATAGAAACGTCGAATTGTACAAAAATTTATTGACATGTTATTTAATTTAATATCAGCTAAATGATGATGGCCAAACGTTTGAGGTTACCGGCGAAGATATAAGAATAAGAATAAGAATAAGAATAAGAAAATATTTATTTATATCGCACAATAAGTAAATCATTTTGATATCTTACATTTGTCTTGGCGACTAAACAGATGTATTTTAATAGAATAGGATAATATACATATATTTCGCGATACACAACAAACACAAAAGAAAACAATACTAATAAAAACTAAATTAAAACAATGGCGAACACAATAGGCCTGCATGGCCGGAGTGTTATATTAATAAAAAAAATTAGGCAAAAATAGGCAATCACTCAGCATTTATTATACATTTGCATGGTATCTGTAGCGGACGTTTACTAATGATGATGATGATGATAATAATGATGCATGTATAGTTCGCACAGCGGATCTAGGCTTCCGTGAAGTAAGCCGTTTGTGATGCGCAAAGACAATTTAGTTTGAAAAAGCTCCATTGCGCATCGAAACGGCTAATTTCACGACGACGGCCGAGATCCGTTGTGAGAACTATACTGACTTACTTGGGTTGTTTACTTACTTACCAAAATTACGAGGCATGAACTGCACCTAACTAGAGCCAGGAACGAAAGAAAAACTATTATGTGTAGTATGTAATTCTAATATTGGACCTATATATTATCTCTTTATGCTTACTTCATAATGAATAATTTATTTTAGACCAGAACCAGGGTTATTATTTTTAACCACCCAATTACTCGTATTAACATAAAGGTTTATTTAGACCTACGCGGCAACTACATTCCCGAGAAAGAACCGTATATTTGTTTAATTAATCGTTGGTTTTTGGAAAAAAAGTCAAAACATACCGCTTCGCTAAGCGATATTTCGCTTTGATCTGAATGAAGCTAATAAGTAAAATAGAATTGTTGGTATGCTTGGTTTCAAATCATACTAATTTGCATGTTTAAGTACACCTACAGCTCTGTGAGCTGCATATAAATATTTATGATAACATAATCGCCGAATACTTTAAAATACTCTAAGAGCACTTTGAGTAAGATATAAGTGACTGGCCCAAAGCACACCCCGCGGACACTCTCAATAAAATGTACGAAGCAAACGCGTCGCAATCACCACATGCATGGTTGGTGTACGTAATGTGTGAGTGTCATGGTTGGCCCCAATTGTAGCAAGAGCGAGACAGCACCCTTTCGCTCGCGCTGGAACACGCTCGCTTGGACATAAACAAAATCAAAATAAATGCGTGCCCAATAGCCTTTAGCTTCAGTGCCGGCAAAAGGTGTCGGCAAACTCGCGACCGGGGTGGGGTAAGTAAAATCGGTGGGAAATAGGGAGTAACCATCTGTACGTAGTACTAGTATCTGTTCTGTGGCCAAAGTATGTATTACCAATTAGTTTGGCCCTAGATAGATGGCACTGCGTGTAAAAAAATGTACGCCAATACTTATTTAATAATACTAATAACGCATTTAATTATTTTGTTAGACCATAGGCAAACTCTCTTGACATCTTCTAAATAAACAGCTGTAAAAGTTTTTTTTTAACTGATCTTATTAATAATATTTACGGTGAGTTGCACCATCTAACGTTAACGTCAAATTGTTCAATCGTCGTCGAACAATTTGACGTTAACGTAAACAAAATCTAAATAAACACTAAAATGGTATCCAACTTCACTACATATTAATGTCGTTTAATTTTACTTTTAAATGTAAACCTGATCCTTATTATCTTAAACTTTACAAATGATTTAAATAACTAGTTTGATAATTAGTTCACTATAATACTAGTTAGTAATTAGTATAATAGGTACACAAGCTAAATTCCCATGACAATAGAATGTTTTAGAGTGAACGAGTACGATAGAGACACGTACATCAATTCTCCTTGTTGCATTATGGTTTCTTGTTGGTACGTATTTTTAGTCCCATAATCTACCTTAGAAAATGACCTAAAGGTAAATTTTGAAACTTTTAGATTAATTTTCCACTTCAGCCGAAAATAAAAGTTAAGGAGATTTAATCGAAAATCCCTTAGAAGAGGAGATAATTTTTATTTAAAAATATTTAATAAAATCATCATCATCATCATGACAGCCTTCTAATGTTCCCACTGCTGAGACACTGGCCTACTCTCAGGCGAGAGTGATTGTGTCTTAATCCACCACGCGGACCCAATGCGGATTGGTGGATGGTACATGTCTTTCAAATTTTTAGTTCTTGGACATTCCGGTTTCCTCACGATGCTTTACAAAAAAAAAAAAACTTAAATAAATATATAAATATAATAAAATCATATTTATATTTTTTATTGACACTTACAGTTTTTATCAGTGATCATCTCTAGAGCTGGTGATCCAGCAGTGGGAACATTATGTATGAGGCTGACAATGATGATGATAATGAGTCGTCGAGGTAAAGCACACTAAGTTCAACCTGACACATCTGATCTCATTTTCCTAGCCCCAAAGCAAGCTGCTGTTAAACAGAGCTGTGTTATGAGTACTAGATGACTGATATATATTTATGACAATACAATTCATAGATAGATATTTTTATTATATATAGAAAATACCCAGAACACCCGGAACAAATATTTGTAGATCGTGCAAACATTTGACCCAAGGCGGAATCGAACCCGCAACCTCCGCGTCGCAGGCGGACCTGCGCCCGCTGCACCACATCGGTCGTCGGTTTAGAGATGATGATAATAAGTCGCCTAGTTAAAGTATAGTTCTCACAACGGATCTCGGCCGTCGTGAAATTAGCCGTTTCGATGCGCAATGGAGCTTTTTCAAACTAAATTGTCTTTGCGCATCACAAACGGCTAACTTCACGGAAGCCTAGATCCGCTGTGAGAACTATACACAAGGTTCAAACTGAATACTTTATGCTATTGCAGTATGTGAATAGATTGCTTTACTGCATTTTCATTGATTTATTACAACGTCGGAATTTTGTCAGATAGCAGTCGATTTATACTACCTTGAAAGCATATGAATTGCTTGTACAGTAATCCAGCCAGCAATAACGATAACAATCTAACCTAGCGGGTCGTTTCGCTGACCTACTTTACATTAAACTTCCAATTTTCTTCGGGCCTGTTTGAATATTATATGAGGGTCTGAGCCAAAAATACGATGACTTATAAGAAGCTCGTATGTTTGTTTCATCGTAGAAAGATATGCACGAAAGTCTCAAGTTAGTTATTACTGGAGCTCACGGGCATCACTTAGTCAATTCATACTTTTCGTTGCTAGAATCTTACTGTAATTAAAAACTAACAGTCCTGTTTAGGATCCAGCTTACTACCTCATTAAATAATTTTCCTGGAGATCAATTACGTTTACTAAGGCCCTAACTGATCCAAGCGGTGTGAGTCTAGGGAAGGTTTAAGACTTAGCCAAATCTAGAGCTTTAGAGAATTGGCGCATGCAGGCTTTCGATCAATGCCTCAAGGTGGCAACCCGCGAGTGATACCTCTGGTATTGCAAGCGTCCATATGCTGCGGTAACCGCTTACCATCTTGTGGGCCGTACGCTTGGTTGCCACTTCAGTTGTATAAAAAAAAGAAAAAAAAGGCATCGATCTCGTCATCATCTCCACTTACGACTTCTAACAACACTGCAAATGCAGCAAAAATTATCCTGTCTAGAATAGTAAGAGCATAACATTCACTAAACCTGAAATTTACAGCGTGCCTGTATTTCTCGTAGATCAGCATTCGAAGAACTGAAATTGCAGCTACATATAGCAACACTTACTTGGCAAAGTTTAAGTTGTCAGATGCCAGAATCTCGCCCAGGGAACCCCACAGGGTCCTGTGCAGCTGCCGCACCGGCGCCCCCCACCAGCTCGCGTGCCAGTACCGCACCGTTGAAGACACGATGCATTCTACACCTAGAATAAAAGCCTGTATTAAAACACCAATAATGAACACCCTATATTCTGATCTGCAAAAATATGTACCATGTCTGGATGATATGTTGTCGTACTACTACACACTACTTATGATGAGCTATGACTTATTGGTCACTGTAGGTATCCACGATGCAGACTTAAAAAATATAATAGTAAAAATCGTTGAGTTATTTACTGGTTTACTGACTGACTGACTGACTGACAGTCAACGTACAGCCTATACCGTACGTACTATGAAATTTGCAGAATGTATTCTTTTTAATGTGTAGGGGTAGATTAAGTAAAGGATTACCGAAATTCAACTCCTAGATGACGTAACGTATTGTATGAAAGAAAATCTCAACGAGTACAAAGTCATTACCACAAGTTAAGTAAGTAAAATAATCTCCATCATCCAAATACGTGTCCCAACAAAATATTTCACTTGCATAACCCCAAAGGTCGCAGACATTCTAACCGTCAGCCACCAGCCACCACTTCAAGTCTTGCGAGTGGCCGAGTGCAACAACATTGCGCGCGCGTCGATCTATGTCAAACTCGTGTTTTGTTAATCACGTTTACACACTACTTCCCACGAGCGTTACTATGCCACGGGCTGCGTAATGAAACAAACATGCCGCAATCGGCTGGTAGAGAACCAGTATTCAAACTTCGCGACAATGGATGATTAGACTCGATAAATACGAATCCTATAGGTAGTTAGGTTTCATATCGCCTTCTAATGTTCCTACTGCTGGAACACTGACCTAATCTTGAGCGAGATTGGGTATTCGGACCCAATGGAGTTCATTGGACGTCTTTCGAATTTTTAGTTTTAAGATCGGTTTTCTAACGATGTTTGGAGGTATGTTAATAGGCAGCAAATATACTGATTCTTCACACGTCTATTGCTCCGATGCGATTATCATTGTTGATATACTCATAACCTCATAACTTATTATGAGGTTATGAGTATGTGCAAATAAAATGCAGTTTCTTTTTACATACTCTTCATAATCGAACTGGTCAAGCGTTCTGATCGCTGAGTAATGAACCGAACGTTACGCCAAGTTTTAGCCAGTGTAACATCAGCATTAGTGCCTCCTACTTGAGGCCTGGTCAGACCCAAGACACACATGAAAATAACTGCCCAAGAGTTCTTGTACAAGCACCTTTACGAAATGACAACAGGACAAATCATTTATGAAAACCATACATGACAGCTTCATAAATAACATCATTAAAGGAAACATAGAAGGAAAGTGAAGAGGAAGGTCAATAATAACTCAGATAAAAGAGAAGGTTGCTGTCTTATATGTAGGTCAAGGAAGCCGCGCTGAAGAGAACCAAACGAAGGAAACTACATCGTAAGCCTACAACACAAGAACCTATTTTTTTATAACGATAACACAAACATTCACTGTAGTTAGATCTCTCTAAATAATAATGACTGACAGTCTAGAGCCGTCACCAGCTTCTTGCGACAGCTACAATATCCTCGGTGCACAGAGTAGGGGCTGTGAGGGACCCTCCTACAGGTAGGTAAACAAATGACAGAAAATGATTCCAAGGGAAATGCGAATCCTGACATAGGAAACGGAACAATTCACCATTAGCGGCATCACGACACCATTCCCAGCGGAAGTTACTTCCAAGCTAACGGAAGTTCGAACACGGCACCACACCCCCAGCTGTACATTATTAATTCCCCTTCCATTTCAAACTGGGTCATTACAAGTATTTTCAAGTAATAAAAGTATTTCATAAGTAATAAAGTTTTGTGAGTTATAAACTTTAAACGGTATAGTTTCTTACTAACATAGAAAACATCGTAAAGCGCGGCAAATGCAAAACCATATTATCTCGGTATAGTAGAATTTATTATGTAAACAAATAAAGTAATAAAATAATAAACTTTAAAATAAATAAAGGTAAGGTAAAGTTTGACAATCTAAAACGAAGGATCCAACCTTTACTCGAATCAAAAAGCATAAAAACAAAAATGTCACTCTTGTTTACGTGGGGACCGGGAAAAAAGGCTCCTAAAATTTTATTACGATGCAAAAAATGTCTAACAAAATTACAATTTATAAACATGCTCAGATTTTATCCTCGACAATGTCGTCCATTATCTAATTTATGTGTCCCCAAATTGTCCTCAATATTCATTTAGTTTCGACATCTTTATAATAGCCATTACATTTCGATGAACTCATGCGTGTTTGATAAAAATAAAAGAAAAACCTTTTTTTTTCTTCGTGTACAACTGTGTTTCAACTGTAATTTTGATATCATTGTAATAGAATAAATCCTCAGGTCGATGGCATCACACGTAATCATGTTAGACCCACAACAAGATCCGGAAATTGAATTATAATAACATCAGCGTGCGTTACTTCCAGGGCTGGCATAAAGGATCATGTAACTGTAATTTCACCGGCACCATCTAAGCTGCATTGATGGGACGACAGAAATTTCCAACCTCTTTATATTGTAATTCATACTTGTACGGTGATACTGCTTGGAAAGATCTCTATCGGAACTCTACTGCTGTGTACAGCATGGTAGGCAAACCTGACCTGACCTTTAGACTATGTTTTTGTTGAATTCTTGCAAGCATGGATACCGGTTTAAATTAAGCCAATTTAAATCACAACCGGCATTTCAAAAAAAATACTATCGTCATCAAGACCAATCTGTATCAATTCACGGCCAGACATAATATTTGTTTAGTTCGTACTGCTTATAACACGTGCGGAAACCGTACATAAACACTGGAAGAGTACAAAGACCGAATGCACTAAGCCTGCACTGGTATGTACTGAGTGTACCCGGGAAGCACCGGGCGAACTCAATGTACTGAACTGAAACAAAGCTATCGTACCCGACCATAGCAGTTATGGCACAGAGGAAATTAAGCCATACAATAAAGGCCGGAACTTCGAATATGCGCTGGCATGTCCGGATGTCTGCGGCTGCAAAGCAAAATGAGCCACATACCGCAAGAACTAACTTTGAATATGGGTTGGCATAGTGAAACGCTACAGGGAAACTTGCAGTAAATGAAACTCGAAGATAGGTACTGCCCTGTCTGGGAGACGTATACACGATATTGGACCGTAGAGGCAGGGTGTAAAGTTGAATTCGCGTTGGGACTATAAAATGTATGAAAATGAATGTATGAATAGTACAGTAGGTAGAGCTCATTTGGACTCGCTAATAAAATAAAACCAAACTGTCTACGAAATAATGCACTGAGGTCGAGAAAGGTGAACAGAATCTTATTGCTTTAGATATAAAGTCGATAAGGGGTTTAATTTTCAACTCGTCTTTTGGTAACCATTGCAATGTTGAGCACTGTTGTTGAAAATATTGATCCGTGTTTGAGGACTGAGAAGAACCAATTATTATAAAAGGTAGATCAATTTTCTTAGTCTAGAATAACTAGAGTGTATGCTATGTAATATGTAATGTCATTGGTTATATCAGGGTCAGCAAGATGGCAGCTCAAAGTATGGTTAACCTTGGTATAAAAGGGCTGGGATTTTGAAAAAACACCAGTGCGAGACAGATATAAATGCGCGTAAAGGACCAGTATCGGATTATGTTGTTCTTTCATATGGATAATTTCATCTAAACATTTGTCCTTTCGAGGGAATCGAACTGTAGTCGCGTCACAGCCGGCTTGTCACCTCGCTTTCCACTACAAGAGATTCAAAAGACATAGAATTAGAAAAAAAGGCAAATTATACAAACATTTGCCCAACCACCTCCGCCGAGGAAATCGAAATTCAAGTTTTTACTACCCTGTCGCGCTACAGAATTCCTTGGAATCAACATTACACAGGTACTGACCATCAACCAGTACATCATCCTTCACTGTCTCACCCGATACAAGATCACATAACTCATCGAGAACGTTCGTGACTACGGGACGTTTTCCTGTTATTCCGAGGGGTCATGGTTGAGTAATTTCGACATCGCACAGATGTCCAGTCCATAATTACAAAAGCACACTTATGCGACTGCCTCTTAAGCTACCCATACATGGAGAGCTAAACCTGTGTGGCATTGGCTTTGGATCATATTAATTTATTAGTGGAAAGCTTTGCGACATTGTTCGCATCGCATTGGATTTTTTAATACATCTTTCCGAAGAGTCTAAGAATTTAGGTAATCCTATCTTAGTACTCCTTAATGGGTAGGTGATTAAAATAAACACAGAACACTTCAGTTGTTTAGGAGTTACCTTTTTGACTGCTTTGATTGTCAGTCAGTCAGTAACGCAATGATGATTTGGATGGAAATTGGAATAGTAATAGTTCTGGACCTGAAATAGCATTTACGCTGCCTTTTATCTAGGTAAAACGCGAGCAAAGCCGCAGGTAGAAGCTACTTTTGTATATTGAGATTTGGATTTGCTAGTGCAAGTTTAGAAGTCGCGATTTATCTTTAGTCTGTTAACAGAGACTCTGAAGGAATAACTATTGGTACTGTATGCCGGGGTTTAAGAAAGCAGGAGTGATTTATGTACGAACCCATGTGCACGAATTATTATCTAATTCTTGTCTAATATTATCAGTAGCCACTCACATGGTCGAGCAACAGTAGGTAATCGTGCAATACACCGATAACATATTACGTAGCCCAAAACGTTTGACAAGCACGTAGCCTTCAGAAAGAAACGCTCCAATCGTAGGTATTTGAGATATTAAGCATATGTTTTTTTGTTGTGCAAACGCTATCGAGATACGAGTTATAACTGGAACTACACCTTAGTACATATAACATACAGGTGGTGAAATAACAAGTGCCTTTACTTGCCCGCATTGCATTATTGTAAATTTTGTAATTAGGTACGCTTACATTTACAGAAGGTACTGTGTGGGGAAATGTGTGGAAACCTCATGTACTAAATAACTGATTGACTGACCAACGCCATTACATCTTCCCTACACTCAGAAGAAGTCCTAAATTTGAAATCAGTGAGGATATCTTTCTCCCAGTTTCAGCAGAATTATCTCCACTCCGCTAAGAATCCCCGTTCTTCTTACCAAACCATCTTAGCATACCTTTGTCTGTCCTCATCACTGCGTTTTCTTTCACTCCACATACTTTTATCACACCACTGCAATACTCTCATTTCCACCTTTGGTGTTTTTTCTGTAATACCCAAATTACCCAAACCTCTATGCTATACATTAGTGTCGGCGGTATTTACTCCTCTAGACTTTTTAGAGATATTTTATTTTACCATACCACCCTGAGACGTTAGATGGAAAGTCTCATGTGCTTGTAATTTCACCGGAAACCATACCCTACGAACCGGAACACAGCAATGCGAGCTGCTTTGCGGCAGAAATAGGTATGGTGGTAGTTCTTTCCCGGACGAGCTCTGTCACAAAGAACTCTACTACTCTTAAAATTTCTTTAACTACTTCTTCTTACCATTATATCCTATAGGCGCGTTCTCCCGCAGCTTGAAAGTAAAGGGGATGTGGACTCTCTGCATCAGCAACCGAGGCGGTTCCATGGCTCGCCACGCGTCCTCGCGGCCCTCGCCTACTATACCTATCACTTCCATGTTCCTGTGAAGCATACAATCATGTTAGCAACTCTTGAGGTCTTAGGACTACCACCACACCTATTTCTGCCACCAAGCAGTAATGCTTGCTGTGGTTCGAAGGCTTCCGGTGAAATTACAGGCACATGTGACTTTCCATCTAACGTCTCAGGGTAACACGCAAGTGATACCTATGATGTTGCAAGCGTACATAGGCTACGGTAAATGCTTACCATCAAGTGAGCCGTACGCTTGGTTGCCACTTTGGTGGTGTTAAAAAAAACGATCTCTTTTCTCGCGGCGGGATAAGAAAGCTATTTTTAATAGTACGTTGTTATTATTACACTCCAATACGTTACCTAAAGCTAGCATTGTACAGTCATCATCAAAAGTACTGACGGATAACGTGGAAAAACTACTAGCGGTGATCGGTACCTCGCGATTTCACCCGCTGTTCCAATATCCTACAGGAACCGTAAATTATTCCGGAAAGTAGCTTTAATTCATATTTTCTGTGATTACAAGCCTTTATTTTCATGCGAACATTTGTCCCGCCCGTAGGTACCTATGTATGAATCTAAAACACAAGCTCTTGCTTCTCAAACGGGAACTCGCCCATGACCCCAGGTAAGTTATTTTCATACGGACAAGATACCTAGCTTATTTGTAACTAGCAGTCTGTCCCAGCTACGCTTGGGTGCAATGAAACTGCACCCGCGCGAAGCCGGGGTGGGTCGCTAGTAATAAATATAGCATATATGTTACTCAGGGATAATGTAGTATTCTGATTGTAAAAGAATTTTTGAAATCGGACCAGTAGTTTTTGAGTTTATTCGTATTAAGCAAAAATACAAAAATACAAATCTCCTCTCTTTATAATAATATTAGTATAGATATAGATTCCGAAAAGTCATCAACTCAACTTCTGACGATGACTGTGACTGTACCTTGACTCGGGAGACTTTCTCTTGAGTCACTGGCAAAATTAACGTAAATGCTGAGGAGGCATTGAACTTAAGGCAGACTTCCGAGCAATGCGGCCTGGGTCTGCAGTAGTCACTTGACATATAAAGGGAATGTATGGCCATTGATCCACAACCGCAATCCGCATCATTTGGAATGGGTTCCATACCACAGATTACTAGACCAACACCACCATCAATCATCATCATAATATCAGCTAATTTCGTCCATTATTATGACCAGCAGTCGACGAAATTAGCTGATATTTATCTTCACTGCCCATGACAGTTGATTTTGATCTTCATCATCATTAATCATCTTTACCATTTCACTATCAAGCAACTTCCTGCAACCACTATTATGTCATCGGTCCATCAGGTGTCCTACACTTCATTTTTCGCTATCGCCATTCGAGAACTTTTATTCCGCGGTTATCAGTTCTGAAAGCTATATGGCCTGTCAAGTGCCACTTCAACTTGCTTATTCTAAACTAGAGTTATGTCGGTGACCTTGGTTATCCTACGGTAAACAAAGATAATCAGGTGGTTAACTGTTCAAGTAGTGTGAGTTGTGGCCACCGACTTGACGACAGTCACAAGCCGCAAGGCACATTGCTCGAAAGTCTACCTTTAGGGGTAAAAGGAAAGTCAGGTAAAAGTAGTTTTAAACCGACAACAAAGAGATGATCAACTGACAAAGATGATGAAGAAGAGGAGTACGGTAAGTAAGTAGTAAAGCTCCTATTAGTAAGTTCGTTTACTATGCCCATGCAAGTTCATAGCTTGCATCTTTGGTGAAGTTCATCAGAATATTTATGAGGCTTTCGTGACTGACTGACAGATCAACGCACAACCTAAACCATAAGTCCTAGAAACAAGAACAATTTGGCTGCTACATTGCTCTATGGTGTAAGGGTGCACTAAGAAGTTAGGTGTGTAAGAAGTTAAGAAGTGTAGGAAGAAGTGTAAGAAGTTAAGAAGTTAAGAAGTGTAAGAAGTTAGTTCTAGGTGTAGAGGACGCATCGGAAAAATGAAGTTTGTATTAAAACTCCACTATAGGCTACTGTTGTAATTATAAGCCTCCGACATGAACGAGCAACGGCGGCGATTAGATCACTTTTCCAGAGTTCGATCCTGGCCTCACTTGACTCCTAAATACCTTTGCGCAACAAAAACAAATGCTCGTGGCATTGCTGGCTAAGTCGTTCCCAATGTACTGAGTTAGCGGCCGTTCCGCGCAATTGTTTCCATGGGTGACCGCTAGTGGCATTTAATTAACTGATGAGCGGTTCCATGCTTCGGAGGCGTGCTCTCTTAAGCTGTCTCTTCCGTTTAAACCAGTCGCTAGGCCATGACGAAAGCCTTCGGACAGTGCAGCCGTGCGTAGAAGCGTAGAGAACCGAGCTAGCCTCGGTGCGGCTACGGAGTCAACCGCCAGTCGTGCTACCTTATTTCCAATGGCTTGCTATACGGTTCCAACCCAGCCTGCAAAGTCGGTAGGATTCAACCATCACAAACACAATCCGAAGGTGCTTGGATCCCACTTCGTAGAGCTTAGTTTGCAGCCGTGTAGTCACCCTTTTACGTACGATACGGAGGCGATACGATTCTAGATACGCGCTAAAGTCTAGCTGTATGATTACGCCGGATCAAGGATCAAACGCTGGTTGAAGCCACTCTTTTGCGCGCAGTTCCTTACAAGCAAAAGATTAATCATTGAGGAAGGGTGCCTCCCTCTATTTCGGATCGGAATCACGGCTATATTTGGTCGTAAAAATCTTTAAGACAGTGCAAAAGCGCGGGCCATAGGCATAGGGTGTATGTGAGGCCCGTCGCCGTCGCCTCGACTCGCGAAAGACAGGAAAACAGTGTTAGATTCATCCAGAATGGCATTATCTCGACCCATAATTTTTTTTTCATTTCAGATGACGTTCTATTGGACTTTGGGGTCTGATGATGACCAGCTAATTATGAACTGGATCTAATACCACAGAATACAACTTAAACTCTTCTTTGAAGCCAAATATTAAAATATAAGACGACATTCTTCTCTTAATATTTGAGGGTTTAATTTTTTTATTAAAATAACTTGTTTCGTATTCAGTATTAAATAAAGCCAATTTCTAAAATAGACTTTCTAATTGAGTCGTGATATTCGTTTCTATGGTAAAGAGTGTCATGTCAATCAATAAAGCCTCATTTATATTCCAGTTAAATATGCTGAGCATTTTATAGAGCAAGCCACAGATTACCAGAAGAGTTTCTATGCAGAAATATTTACCCATAAACCATTTAAAAAAAATATTGTATGATCAAACAATAGAGCATTTTTCACATTGTAATAGCTATACAGTATTCCATTTTTTTTAATTTTTCAAAAGTAGTAGAGTTCTTTGTGATAGAGCTCGTCCGGAGAAGGAATATAAAATTGCCATTAATTTATCCCTAAACAGAGTATAAAACTATACAATAGATGGCCGCTAACTTACTTACTAAAAGGTGAAAATCCTGCATTAAAAAAAAAATAGATGCAAATTTATGGAAACAGAAAAGCATAATGTGAATCGAAACAAACATAAATAAATTAAAAAGGTGTTTCTTCAGTATAAAGTTTAAGGTCATTTGTATAAGTAATATATAACATTCACTTCGAGATTTGTGTAATCATCCATCTATCACTTAATATTAATATCATTCTTTTTTTTTGTGGTTTTCTTCACTATGTGGTGTACCCAGGTGAAAAGTATGTTTGTATTAATTTGTGTAACCCCCTTAATTAGAAAGTCAAGGTTACCCAAATTCAAAATCACATAGATAATCAAACATCAATAATTAAATTGTTTAGTAAGATCATGAGGATCACTTTATAACATAATAAAACCTATACTCTTAG
Organism: Colostygia pectinataria; assembly: GCA_951394395.1. NCBI lineage: Eukaryota > Metazoa > Arthropoda > Insecta > Lepidoptera > Geometridae > Colostygia > Colostygia pectinataria. Next base: position 9,652,517 of record OX596365.1, on the reverse strand, counting down.
CCAAACTAAAAAAAAAACTCAAGGTGCAATATTTACAAACATTGGAAATCAGCTGCTTTTCTCTTTTTACAGTTCGTTCATTCGTTCTTTTTACAATAAAAGTATTGTAATGTGTGTAAATTACTGGATATCAAACAATTGAGTTCTTTATAGGTGATGTAGGTATTATATTATAGGTAAATTTATGCCAGTTCCATCACATTCAAGTTCAAAAGAATCTGGCAATAAATACCTGGGTTCCGAGCCACGATATGAGAACTGAAATTTAGATGCTTATTTTCTAAGTCCGTGTGGTGGGTTGAGACCCAATCACTCTCACTTGAAAGTTCCAGTAGGTAATATTAGAAGGTTGTCATGATGACTGGGCTATTAGGGGTTTAAATTTATAAAAGTTAAATAATTCCATGCAAATGTAGTCACAAGTGTTCCACATAAATCCTGACATTGACATTACTAAGCTTATACTATGAATGCTTATATTTTTCTTAAACCAAAGTTTGCTCAATTCTTGTTGGAATATACATATTCATGTGTGAAGTATTTTGTATTCTGCAAAATTGTATTATAGTCATTTAAAAATGTATTACTCCACTGAGCTCTTTGTAATTCTATAATTAGAATTAAACCCATCTATAGATACCTAATTGTATTTTATTTTTAGTCAAGCTATGAGATCTAGGATAATACATGTATTGTTTACAATTAGATGTTAGCAGTAGGGTGATTAAAACAAGCGAGATATTTGAGCACCTAAAGATTTACAGGATTCAAGTTTGCACACTTTGTACTAAACTATGAGGAAATCTCTAACATAATACTCATTTATATATTAGCGTTATATTACTTGTGTTCCACCTACTATTTACTACAGCTAATAGCTCAGGACTATTTAAATTCAACATGTCTAGAAACAACATCTAAAAATACAATTAGCAGATAGATTTTGTCACTCACCTGAGAAGAATGACCAACATCATGAAGAGAGCTACTAAAGCGCCTATCATGATGAAAATATTAGGCAAATCAGCCAACGTTACCCCTGTAGACCCCATAATTGTATCTTAACACTTTAAAACACAATGCAAATTCAAAGAAATAATCATGTGTTCGCACTATGTTCCAGACCTAAATCTATTGCATTTTTTGACAACCTTGCAATGGCAAAAGAGCACTTCTGCCACAAGTAAAGTTGCACAATATTTTTTTCGCAATATACACTAAAATATTGGCACTGCGGTCGGACCGGACGACCTACGCGTTATCATTTCGTACGTTCACAACAAAAACAACATCTTTATTCGCGAGCTGGCCAAAAAGACGTGTTTGCGGTGCGGGGATCGAACGCGAGACGCAAGATGAAAGAATTTATTTGATTGACTTGAAATGAAAACTTTGACAAGCAATAATTTGACGAAAATAGTGACAGTGACATCTAAAAAAAGTGCAGTGGTTTGATGTCTTTACGATGCCTAAAGTATTGTATTGTTCGTTTTAAAATAACCTGAGAACAAATAGGATATTATGATAAATTTTACGCTCTTGAAAGTGAAAGAAAGGCAGATAGTTAAATAAAATACGGAGTAAAAAAACTCGTTGGTAGGTACTGCAATCGTGCGCAGTTTATTCTGAAAGAAAAATAAAGTAGTGCGTATGTATGGTCTTATGTTTCTAGCATTCCTAATCAAAAGAGCACTGAGTTGCGCCTGCGCGTTTGCGGTTTCGTTCAAATTTTACTTTCGTTCTTTTCTGAAAAACTAAGCATATACACGGCACAGCACGGCATTAATATTGTCTCGGTCCACAAAAGTGACCACGAACTGGAAAACGATGTCTAAGACGGACCGCGCCCCCTCTCAATGGACCGTTAGCATTGTATAGGTATGGTACTGGTACCCAGGCAAGGTCGCAGAAAGTCGCTGGATGGAGATCCTTTAAAATATGCTATCGTGGCATTATTTAGCCTGTTTAGTAGTCGTAGGTAATATTAGTTAATTAATTAGTCTTTATTTGTTGATATTATGATCATGATGAATATAATTTGAATTTGAAAGCCAAACTCGTAGCCAGCCAGCCTACCCTTACCTCAACCCTACCACCGCGGTTGTCATGTACACAGGCCAACGCAAACTGTAAACAAAACAACGATCGATATTTCTTTGGATGTCAACTATAAGCATTGCAGCGTTCAGCAGAACAACACCTCCGCGTAAATCACGCTTTAATTCAAAAAATAAACTTGTGCTAACGTAAATTTTGGCGGGAATGCTATCGAAATTCGTTCGGAAACGCGAATGAAGGACTCTATTGTGCTGGACGATTTGATTTTCAAACTGTTGAGCAACGTGGCATCCTGCATGGAGAAATGGTTCGGTGATAAACGGCTGTGGTTATTCGGTAACAACCTGCCGCTCTTACCAAGAAGGTTGGTTGGTAATTTTTTTACGAATATTTGCGAGCATAATACTTTCAGACGTTACCTAGGTACCTACCTACCTACTTACCAATGGCTTATTTATGTATCACGCCTATGCCTAAATAATGTATCTACCTGCAGGCTACAAGGGATTGCTAAGTTCCCTACTTACCTTAGAGAGCTGCTACTTAGCTACAAAAAAGGATCTACTGCCTGAGCCCCTGCCGCATTGACTGTTGTCCATTTCTGTCTGATTTAGTTTATAAAATCCTTGGTCTGTCTTATCCCATGGAACTATTATGACCTCTTGGTCTATCTTGGCAGTCATAGAGGAATATGTAAATAAAATTAGGTAGGTTTAATGAAGATAAGTAAGTAGTCTGTGATATGCATATAATTATAATAATCTATGGTAGGTAATTGTTGATTGATTCTTCCTCCATAAATAAAAGAAGAAAATGAATGACCTTTGTTACTTTAATATATATATTTATCTAGATTTTATTAAATTAAACCCCGATCTCCTAAAACTATGATAAAAAGTTGACGCTCAATACTTTAAAATTAATTTTTCATACTAAAACAAAATTACCTGTGTTAGAATCGCAAAATGAAAGGAGAAATTAACAAATCCATCACGTCCCCAAATGTTATTCCAGCCAGGTATGTGAGCCTCAATTCTATCTTAGTACCTATAATGTAGGTACCTGTACTTACCTACATTACATAATTACGTAGGTATGCGATGGATAATGGCGGATTTCACCCCTAGCCATTCATCGACATAGCTCTCTCCGAAAGTGACCTTAGCCGTTTCCGATCCGATTTATATGGGGAGACTATGGCAGGCAGAGTAGGTAGCAAGAGTCTCCGGGCGGCGGCGCGACGCGAACGGGGCGCGGCGCGCAGGCGACGAGTTCTACAAGACGAGTTTGCTTCAATCCACGCGTCTGTCTCGAAGCGATTTAGGTACTATCCTCTGATGAGCGCATTCTCAGTGGTTTTTTCGATACCAACCTGCCTTTTCATATGTCCCGCCACCCCCATATTATTATGTAAGTCTATCGCTACTTATAACGCTAATCAACGCTATCAACGCTATTTATAAAGTATATAAGATCGTTTTAACTGTCTAAGAGCTGTTTCAGTATTATTTTTGACCAGGTCGCGTGCCAGCAGCCGCGCTATGGAGCGGTACGAGAAGCTGGCGAAGCTCGGCGAGGGATCGTATGGGCTCGTGTACAAGTGCCGCAACCGCGACACCGGCGAGATAGTCGCCGTCAAGAAGTTCGTGGAAAACGAGGACGACCCGCTCATCAGGAAGATCGCGCTGCGGGAGATTAGGATGCTAAAGGTGAGAGATGAGATATCACAGACATGGATCCAATGTAACATTTGTGTTGGTACTTATCTCAGATCAAAACAAAAAACTATGGTATCACCATTGTTTATCTTTTCCGATTTTTACTATAGGTACTAATGGCACAGGCTTCTATTATCCCGGAAAAAATACAGCTCTTGCAGAACATCATAAAAACAGTCGCATCTAGCTCAATAACGATTTCGTTCAGTTCCGGGAAAACCGTTAGGTAAAACAAAATTCGTATCTTACTCATAGTCAATACTCGTAGTTTAACGATTATTTGTACTTAACCACTTACCTATTAGCCTAAATATAGTGGGCTAAGTATCTGTCAAACATTTTTTCCGTGTTTGCCTTTGAATGTAAGCAAAGCAGCTCAACGCGGAGCTGGGGAAAAACCAAATTATGACACATCATTTTTTTCATGAACGACATATATAAGAGTAGGAGACAAGACTTTGATACCTACTTACTTAAATAAAAAAACCAATGGCTTTATAGTATATCAGTCATCACACAAGCTCTGCTTATGTGCTTAGTTTGGGGGCTAGATGTGCTAGATGATGCTGTGTGGATTGTCCAGCATTATTTTTTATTAGATGATCAAGTTAAGATAATCATATTGACTTTCGCCACAATAACTGTAAGAAATTTTCCTCGCGTAAAAGCGGCATAAGGTCAGTGTTGGTGACCCTGAAAACTGCCTGAAAAAATCAATAAGCTTGCAAATAGCATTGCGTTTGCAGCCCTTTGCATATTACCTACATTTTATTTATTTGCGTCACGTGCCGTCATTATTACTGTACAACTCATGTTCTGCGTCCCGATAATTATATTGATTGGATAATAACAGGCTGATTGTAGGTATATTGCTCAACTTAAACTATAACATACTATTTCTAGGAATTTAAGCTAAGTAGGAAAGTTTAAAGCATCCAATGCTAACCACTTGAACGTCCGTGGGTACTGTAGTACCACAATTTTTTTTGCCAGCATACGTCCCTGGTACTACATGCCACAAAAAACAACCCCCTAAAAACCTTAGTCGATTGTAATAAGATTCAACTTTAGTCGATCAGGAAGTTAGTCGATTATGTTAGAGTGGTGAACTACGATTGTTTTGATAGACAACACTATGCAAACAAGGAAGTGGATATTGTAGCTAGGTAATATTTCAACAAGGAGGTTTAGTGAGTCGTCCGACGTGTTTTAGTCGGACAACCTTACACAACCCTGTTCGCACCCTCATGCGAAAGGATGTTGTTTGCAGATTACTCCTCGTTAATAAAAAAAATATATTTCAACAAAAACCTATTCAGATTCACAAAATTAGTGTGCAAAATATGCCAAAACGTGTTCCAAATGTTGCTAAAAATGTTGCCACATCCATACCGAAAGTGTATCAACTTTCAACTTTTAACTTTTGACTATGAAAAATATGAAATGAACAATGATCCAATTAGCACATTAGGTATTATTTAATTTCTTTAACAAAAAAAATCAATTATCTCAATTAATTACCGCAAATCACCAATATTCATCAATGCCAATTATTTCACACCAATATAATTTAATTTTCGTCTGAAGTACCGTTGATCCCTTGACAAGACGAAAAGAACCGGAAAACGAAGTGTGACGGCCCCCTCGATGGACCGACAACATTGTAGCTGTCGCAGGAAGGAAGTCGGTGAATGGTGAAGGCTCATGAACGGTCGTTCTGACACTAGAGGCCTCTAACTAGCAGCGGACGTCTATTATCTTTCTCCATCTTGGTTTCAGCTGAAATTAGCATTGGGTTGTAAATCAGTCATCACCAATGCTGAGACACCTTTTTAGCACTCAGACGCATGCGCTGATGTCATTGGAGGCAAGAAATAGGAACAGTTTTTTTAGTTGCACCTGCCATCGTTTCTGTTAAATTTCTATCGCCAAATGGTGACTACGCGGATCAGTGCTTAACTTCGTTGACCTGTCAGGAACAACATAGTCAGCTACACCACGAGCGCTGTCTGTCATGTCTGTCTGTCCATTGATCTGAAGGTAAATACGAGCGAATGAGTTATTGAAACACTTTGTTGCAGAACCTCAAACACCCCAATCTCGTGAACCTGCTGGAGGTGTTCCGGCGCAAGCGCAAGTTGCATCTCGTCTTTGAGTTCTGTGACCACACAGTTTTGCACGAGTTAGAGAAATACCCTGCTGTAAGTATAGCGTTAGCGATAAGAGCGTCAGCATTAAGAGCGTTCGCACACTGTTGTTACACGTACGACACGATGTCGTCTGTCGCTTACTCACAGAAGTATAGCTAGATATACTTCTGTGCGCTCACTCATCTTTAACTCAACCACAATGCGCACATAGTTTTTCTAAAAATATAGAGTAATAATAGAAAATCCATTGGTACGACCGGTTTCAAACCCAGACTTAGGGACAGATAAATAGACCACTAGACTAGATCAGACTCAACACAGTGCATAAATTGAAATAAGTAGGTACCAAAAAAGTACAGTGATGGGGTACGTAACAGTTATTTTTGGGCAAATCGGTTTTTAGATAGTTAAGTTAATAACTATTTGTCAAGACAGTTAAACGTCAATTCTTCAAGGGATTATGACAGAGAGTTGAGCTCTTGATTGCTCATAATGTTAGATAATGGTTGCATCTATCGCTAAAAAAAACCTGCCCTTTGTATGCGTGCTGTGAACTCTTCGTCCAAGATAGCGAACAGTAAAACAACCAATCACGACCCTTGACATTCGACAGTTTGCACGATTTTTACGTAACCCTATCATTTGGCTGAAAAATCGCGTGACTTTCTTTTACGTCGACTTTCCTCTCATTAGCCAAGACCCTGAACCTTGGTGCCTAGCACAGAGGGTTGAAGATAATTTGCTAAAAATTAGCTAAATTATTGATTGTTGGCTACCGATGACCGATGTTTTTTTTATATTTTTTACGTCAGCAAAGTTACACGATTGTCATTTATCGGTTGACTCCAGTGCCACGTCAGGAGGGCGATTCTCGTGCCATAGATAAATGGTCTGTGATATGAACTGTCAAAAATGTATAGACATTTTGATTTGGCCTCCAGGAGGGCGATTCTCGTGTGGTTATACGGTTGCAGTTGTCACCCAAAACTCCAAAAACGATTATTTCTGCGTGCTACTTCACTGCAATCGTCACTCCAATACATAGTCGCCAAGTTATTTAACTATTACATGAGGCAGAATATCTGGCACTGCGGTGGTACCAAAACTCACTCCTGCTGAAGAGTCCTACCACCAGTTATGAGTGGCATTGCAAGTAGTCACGATAATCATTTACCAACAGGTTGTAGAAACCAAGCTTTTTCAAAGTTGTTAGGCCATGGCAGAGGCCTTCGGGCGGCCTAGAAACTCTGTCACCAGAGTTGACCACTGACTCATACGAACTAACTTACTTTACCAAGCCGGTAGCGTGATTTAGATTATAATAATTGTTTTGAACATGACAATTTTTGAAAAACTTATTCTTATTCAGTTACAAAGACATTTTAGTATGAATAACTTACTTGATAGTAAACAATTTGGGTTCACAAGAGGTCGCTCAACAACTGATGCCGGTGTTGAGTTGATATCACACATTTTTGAAGCCTGGGAGGAATCGCAAGATGCCTTAGGCATTTTTTGTGATTTATCTAAGGCATTTGATTGTGTACATCATGAGACACTAATTAGAAAATTACAACACTATGGAGTTAGGGGTGTTGCTCTAGACCTTCTCACTTCATATCTAAGTGATAGAATACAAAGAGTTGACGTAAATGGAAAGCGTTCTCCGGGATCAGTGGTAACAATTGGTGTACCACAAGGATCAATACTTGGGCCATTCTTGTTTTTAATATATATAAATGATCTACCCCGGCTTGTTAGGAACGATCATGAGATTGTACTGTTTGCTGATGACACGTCACTTTTATTTAAATTAAAGCGACAAGAGACTAACTTTGACAAAGTAAACAATGCAATCTCTAAAATTGTAGGGTGGTTTAATGTAAACAACTTATTGTTAAACGAAAATAAAACGAAATGCGTTCGTTTCATACTACCTAATGTAAAACAAAACCAAACTAATATAAAAATAAAAGATGAAAAGCTAGGCCTTGTGGACACCACAGTTTTTCTAGGCATAACCTTAGATAATAAACTGCAATGGGGCCCACACATAGATAAATTGTCGAAGAGACTTAGTTCTGCAGCATACGCAGTCAAAAAGATCCGTCATTTCACCGACGTCGATACAGCCAGACTAGTTTATTTCAGCTACTTTCACAGCATTATGTCTTACGGTATTTTGTTGTGGGGGAGTGCTGCAGATATTAACACCATATTCGTGTTGCAGAAGAGGGCTGTTCGCGCAATTTATAACATGGGTCCCAGAGAATCACTTAGAGATAAGTTCAAAGAAATTAATATTATGACAGTACCCTGTCAATATATTTATGAAAATCTTATGTATGTTCGCAAAAATATTAATCTGTTTAAAAAAAATTGTGATAATCATAATGTTAATACTAGAAATAAAAATAAACTCGCTGTTCCCACAGTTAGGCTCACTAAGGTCAGTAAATCTTTTAAAGGGCAATGTGTACGCTTCTTTAACAAAGTCCCAAGCGACATACAAAATTTATCAATTGTCAAATTTAAAAACTTAATTAAACAAAATCTGTCTCAAAAAGCTTACTATAAAACAACCGATTACCTAGATGATAAAAAAGCTTGGGACGAATGTGCTCCAACTCTACTTGGAATCCATAACAATAGCAAGGGTCATGCCAAAAAAGCGATAGGAACCCAGCCGGTGTTGTTGCCAGTTCTTTTACGGCATGGGCGCGTTGGAACTGGTGTAAATTTTCCTAGCTTGTAAGACGTTTCAAAGTGATCCTTGTGATTCTACTGAATAAATAATTTTTGATTTTGATTTTTGATTTTGATTTCAATAACAAAATTGAAATAATATTTTATTGAATTGACGACTATGCGTTCGTCAAAACAACATTATTAATGATATTAACAATTTCTAAATATAACCAATGTATATAAAACATATTCTCTGTTAGAACAATGGAATTAGTTTCTCATTACATATTCCATAATCCATTCCATGTGTCGGATTTTCCAACGGCCTTCAGATTTACATACAACTAGAGGTCTTGTTCGCACTTCATCTACCTGGTGGTAGGAGTTTTTAGCAAGAGTTCACTTGGTGGGTACCACCGCAGTGCCAGATATTTTGCCTCCAAGCAGTAGTGTGCAAGCATTACTGTGTTTAGGTTTGAAGGGTAAACACAGTTATGCTTACTCACTGTAGTAAGTGAAATTACTGTGCGAAAGAGACGTCTTAGGGTGACGAGCGCAGTGCAGTGCTACGCAGAACTTTAACATTTACATTTACTTATCCTTAATTACTTTAAGTACCTAGTATCTAGGTCTCAAATGTATCAACTGTTTGTTTTCCTCAATAAAGTAAAATAAAATAAGAAGACTTTAAGCATGGGTATATTTAGATGCTGCAAATATTTTTAGCGTCTTTATTTAAGTAGGTACTTAATTTATATGCTTGTTTTGAAGCGAGCAACCGCTTTTATGCATAATATTTACTTTTAATATTTGATAAAAATGTGTAAAAAGGTTTAATGCACGAAGCTGCTGTCGAAGCAGATAATCTGGCAGACGCTATTTTTAGAACCATTGTCCCAGCAGTGGGAGCATACGGGCTGGTCACAATGACGATATCACATAACTAACTGCTTAATGCTGATGATAGATGGTATCCCAGGGCTGCCCCGAGCTGCTGTCGAAGCAGATAATCTGGCAGACGCTGCAGGGCGTCGCGTACTGCCACCGGCACAACTGCATCCACCGCGACGTGAAGCCGGAGAACATCCTGCTGAACGGCGACGGCGTCGTCAAGCTCTGCGACTTTGGCTTCGCGAGGATGATCAGTGAGTAATCACCTTAACTAGTGGTTCTGCGAACGTATACGGTTATAACAAAAAACAGGCAGGACACACGGTTATAGTCCTGTCAAAGACACTAACCATCAGGGCTATTCGTAAGAAAGCCTTTTTTTTGTTAACGAGGAGGAATCTGCATCCAGACATCCCGTCGCATAAGGGTACGACGTCGTAAGGAAGCCTGAGTTGACTTCGCTTTCGTTTTCTGGCTGATGACAGGTTGTTGCGCAAATGAAAGCGAAGCCAACCATAGACTTCCGGTTGTAAAATACAAACTGATAAGAGTACCAACAAACTGACAGACGAAAGCAAATTTTGCCAGACTTGAAGCAGAAATTTCGTTTGCTTGACTCACGGAACATATCAAAGAGAGACTCAACACTTGTCGGAATTTTTTGACGCCACACCCTCCACAATCTGTTATGCCTCTCTGTGAGTACAGAGAGTCCTAGACTCGCGGCCCGCGCGCGATAAAATGCTAAGGGACTTTAGCCTTTCCTATCCTCACTTTCCCAATCCCTCCCTCTTCCTCCCCAGGCGGCAGCTGTTCCTCCGAGTACTCGGTGCACACCATGATACCCTTCGGAGTCGACGTCCGGAGAAGGGCTAGTAACTATTACTGAAGTTTACCTTTTTTTCGTTTTATTTTGTAGTTGTCGTCATACAGGGTCTTTCATTATTTGCATTCTTTAATTTTTTCATTATTTATAATATTCAAGGAAGGTTCTACACGTGGCAATGAAATGAATTAAATTAGACCGGATAAACTTTATCGATTTACTCGAGATTTTAACACAATATGTAAAAAAAGATTTTTTTTTGTCTATCGAACCTATTCCTTGAATATGATAATGATGCGCTAATGATGAAAGCCCCTCTAAAGTAGTCAAGGCAATGACGGAAGCACAGAACAAAATATATGTACTAGTACCTTTATTTATGGCCTTGGCTAGTGTCAAGGTCGTGGAGACCTTTGACGGAGGGACGGGTAGCCGCAGAGAGTGAGTTCACGATTATGGATAGCTAGAGTTAGACCAAATAAGTTTCAAACATAACCTAAAAATAAGTAAAATAGGTATGGTAACGTCGTACGCGAAATAACCCCACGTAGCCATGCGTAGCTGGAGCGCTACGGAAACAAGCGTAGCAGGAGCGCTACGTATTCAAGCGTAGCTGGAGCGCTACGCAATCATCCGTAGCTGGAACGCTACATAAGCAGGCGTAGCAGGAGAGCTACGTAAACAGGCGTAGCAGGACCGCTGCAAATCGTATTTACGTAGCGTGTGATAGCGTAGCAGGGCCACTATATAGGCACACGTTCACGTAAAAATATATAATTTTCTGATCTAAACATAAGAAAATATAAAAAAACCATTATCAATAACCGTTCACCTATTTATACTTTGTTCACTGATTCATACGAGTGTTGCTGACATAAAAAAAAATATTTGTAGGTAGGTAGCGAGATACAAAATTTACATCAACTATTTTTGTATAAGTAAAGTTCGTACGAGTCAGTGGCCTTTGGTGACAGTGTTATTGGGCCGCCCGAAAGCCTCCATCTTTGTAACTCTTTTCAACTTTGTAAAAGCCGGGACCGATTGCTTAGGGTATTTTCGATTAGAATAGTATAGAGATTAGTATTTTGAAAGTAATCCAGCTGTGTTTCAAAAGCCGCCGATTACATCAAGCCGTGAGTTCTAACTTTTAATCTTAATTTATTTGAATATCCAACGAACGACTGCGGTTGGTGATTATTACAAATGCTAATGATGCATGTTTGCATGTTTTACCAATTCATAGTTCAATTAGTTAGTTGGGGGCGGGGTCAAAACCCTTTTCCACTTCAAGTGATTAGTGCACTAACCGTTTAATCAACTCATAAATTGCATATTATTATTATTATGATTATTATTGTAGTTATCGTTTATTGAAAAACGGCATTCTACACTAGACGACAAAGGCGAGCGGAGCGCCAACGGCGAGCGAAGCGGAAACAAATATAATTTGTCTTTACAAACCATATACGTATTTTATAATATTTGTTTTTCAATGGTTTTTAATTTTACGCCTCTAACTTAAGCCATAGTTTTTTTATTCGTACATTACTATTCGTTATCTATACTATAGTATTATAAGGAGAGAAGATTTGTATTTTTGTGTTCATGTTTGTTACGAATAAACTCAAAAACTACTAGTCCAATTTAAAAATTCTTTCACCATTAGAATGCTACATTATCCTTGAGTAACATAGGCTATATTTATTACTAATGCCCCGCTCCGGCTTCGCATGGGTACGGTTTCATTTCACCCGCACGAAGCTGGGACAAACTGCTAGTTTATAATATAGTTGGATGTTACCAAAGTTAAATACCTAAACATTACTCGTCATCGTCATACGGGAGCGCTCGTGACGTTGCTGGCTAAGTTGTTCATAACAGATCAACGAAGTTAAGCACTGTTCCGCGGTGTCATCATTTGGATGGGTGACCGACAGTGGCAATTTCAACTGAGCGCTTCCGTGCTTCGGAGGGTACGTTAAGCAGTCGGTCCCGGCTTTTTCAAAGTTGTTAGGTCATGACAGAGACCTTCGGGCGGCCTAGAAACTCGGTCACCAGAGTTGACCACTGACTCATACGAACGAACGAACGATGGTCATACAAATGTATAGTTTTAGTGAATCAAATCCTGCCAATTTTGAATGACTTATTAAATGATCGATGTTCCGAATGACTCATAAATAACAGTACCATAGGCAAATAGGGTAATTTACTTGCGTAGTTTTATTATCTGTGACAAGTAAGTACCCGGTTTTATTATGCCTAGTGTCAAAGTTAGAGTTAAGTGCCCATTTAAAATAGACACTTAATTGTAATGCTATGCAAACTTTGAACTGTCATTGTTAGGTATTTTGTTAGTTAGTAGGTATATAAAAAATTGCTCAAAAAACATGTAGGTATGTTATTCCGAAGGGGTATGTTAGGTACTTCAGCCCATGAAACTACTCTTTTAAAAAAAATGCATCTAGCATGTTGGGGACGCTTCCGTCTGAATACGAATTTTCAGAAGTCATATCTAGAAAACTCTATTTTGGAAGTTTAAAAGCATTTAAATTTGTACGCTCGGTAGAGTTCGCTTTATAAATTGCCTGATTTAGGTTCAGATAGCCTCGTTTTCTAGTTTTCCCCCTATCGGCCATCGCCTTTTTGGTTTGCCAATAAATTTTACCTAGATAGGAAGAAAATTATAGTCTACTGCGAAATATGCTGTGTAGTATTTCAAAAGCAAAAAGCTTTGAGAGTCGTTTATTATGTTAATTACGTAGAAACGGCCTCACAGTTCAGTTACTAGTAGCTCAGCTTGCCTTCTGCGCTGTAGATTGTGGGTTCGATACCCGCCTAGGACAAACATTTTCAGCTCTGGGGGTCTACTTTTGAAAGCGACAAACGATAATCGTGCCAAATTACGTAGCAACATATGCCGGTGATAACTAAGTTCAGAGGGTTAACCACAAGCTCTTAAAGCAATATTAAAATAATAAATTTCGCTGTTTTTTTTTTGTATGCCGAAATGTCAGTGTAACATTATTTCAATATTGTTTGAGCTTGTGACCCACTAGAGCATTCACGGGCGAAAACTTTCGATATATCGCTTTTGTCCACAAGAGTAGGCACCATGTTTTCTGGGTTGTACGTTCGATTTCCAGGACCAACATTTGTGTTATAATACTTTTTCATAAAATAAAAGTTCGATCTGAGAGTTAATTACGAAAAAATCATTTGACAATCGTAAACGTTAACGTATCGTTCAGCTGTCAATTTGCATGGGATTTTCGTAGATCATTTTACGCACTAAAGAGACACTATATAAAATCCAATTGAAATTGACAGCAGGACGATACGTTTACGTTTACGACAGGCACACACGATTTCCGTGATACGCCCTTTGTTACCCAATCGAAAAAATATATTCAGCTGGGAATAAACCATGAAAATTACCATGAAATAACATTTTCCTTTTTTTAATGAAGCCTATCTACTATTGTTTTCACAATACCAACTGAATTACGTTCTAACGTAATTTCTACAGTTTGTTAATTTTTCAAAGAAAACATCACACGAGCATGCAGTAATGTTAGTCATTTTACGACGTAAAATGACTATTAAAATAACATGACATACTTCCAACTGAAAAATCAAATTACCCCACTTGAAACTGCTTATTATTCATTTTTTAGGGTTCTGTACTTCGACAGAAAAAATGGAACCCTTAATACATTAATGTAGAACCAATTAGTTTTCTGTCTGCTAAACTCGTTAAGATTTACTATTTTTTTAATTCAAATTTTATAAATAAATTGTCCTACTGAAGACAATTTATTTTAAAACGATGATAATTCATTTAATATCATTCAATGATGATGATGATTCCTTTTTTATTTTCGTTTATTTAGATCACAAGTAAATACCTAAGTACCTACCTAGACCTACTTAAAAACCAATTGGCCACTGACTCATACGAACTTACTTAGTTACTTAGAAACCAGATGAATGTCTCTACATTTCAACAAAGATTCACTCTTTCACCAGAGTTGGCCTGATACGAACTCATACTACGCCTCATACGAACTTAGCTATTTTAACAAAACTTTAGATTTAGTGGATATAAATTATGAATATTTTAGTGAAGGTCAGCTATGTACGGGTAATGACAATCATTAATGGTAAAAATAAAGTTAGACCTTGAAAGAGATCGATATACCGGTTGGAGTAATGTTTTACCGTAGAGGGTTACTATTTATTTATTATCTAAGTAATCATTTCATATTCTAATAGAATTCAAATAGAATATCTAATAAATTATATTGATTCAGCTTCCAAGGTCTAGTTTTATTTTCACCAACAATTATTGTCATTATCCGAACACCATTTAGTAAAAAAATACCAACCCTACCCTTCAACAGAAATTCAAATTCAAATCAGATCAAATAATTTTTACAAATCGTTAATATTTTTGCTTCAAAAACCATGAATCGTAGACTAAATCACCAAACTCAAACCGAAACCCAATTGAACTTTGTTCAGTAGAATCACAAGGATCATTTTGAATCGTCCCGTGGTAACCGCATAATTCCAAAGGGTGGCATGTGTCAGTAGTATGTTATCGATTTCAACCCTACGCTTTTCGATTTCATAGCGTGGGGTTGGAGAAATTCGGTCACTGTACAATAATGTACGATCACGTAATTTTTGTTCGCTTCTGAAATAGCTGTTTTATGGAAATAATGTCTACGAATTTCTATAAAACAGCTTGCTAGTGCTCATATCGTTCAAAGACTGCAAACATGACCAGGTACCTAAGAAAGATGGTTTAATAAATGGTTCTTTTAAATAGGTAATTAGCCTTATGTAGTACGTAGGTACAGTCATTAATTTTAACTTGGGAATGTATTATTCTTAAGGTCATTATAAATACATAATGAAACAGTTGAGCCATCTAAAGACCGCTACAAACGATCTATAGATAGCTCAGCACTGATTCAAATCACTGCCGAAAGTAAAGAAAGGAAGCGTTCTCGATGGATTGGAAATAATTTGCTATAATAATGTACGCATATCCATGTAGGTGGATAGGTTTAACCATTATTGTATTGCACAGTTACCTACATTATGTGGGTAGAAGTACTAGGTACCTACCTACTGGGTAGGTACTTTTACGAGCATGTTGATTGATACCAGCCCGCATTAATCCTATTTTCGTTTTCCCGTATATTTTTCAAGATCATGATTCGCCATTGCCGCCCCTACTTCCGGCAGCTATACATAGACCAGACCTTGGCGGATTATTTTCAGAGGGGTCGTGACATTAGGACCCCTGTGGCCATAAGGTTAATTGTGCACACTGACTAGCGATTATTGTCTGCTGTAGGTATTGTTGTTTTACATGACGCAAAACATCCCAAAGTACATTATATAGCGCAAATCGTGAAAATTATCAGCGGATTTTAGTTAGGTTAAAAAACTAGACCTTTCTTTACCAAAAAACATTGAAGGCCTTTACCATCTAAAAAAGATGATTTATACAGCAGCGTCTAGAGGCAATTTGGTTACTTTTGTTGGTTTATTCCCATCTGTCACCCAGCATATCTGTTCTGTGACCCAGCTCTGTCCGCCTAGGGTAGATGTACTAGAGAAAATCGCTCTGTCAATTGGATGACAGATCGACTTTTGCCGATACTAGATGTAGAAATGCAGACGCTGCAGTGCCTGGGACAGGTTTTTTAGATAAATTAGACTTGCCCAGTACCTACATCGTCATCTCAGCTTAATCACAGGAAAGACATGGCCAAAATGTGCACAGGAAAGTCAATAATGTGTTTCCTTCAGGTCAACTTCAAATCCCTCCAACCATCTCAATGTCCCATCATCCTCTTTCAAAGGAGTCAAGATCGCGCCAGCGTTTCCTTGGCCGACCATTTTGCCTTCCGTCAGGCTGCCAAGATGTTATACATGTGCCTATTCGTCGTGCGGCATCCGGCTCACAAGACACTATTAAAACGTTTATACGATGTCTGTGATACGTTTAATCAGAACTGTCTTCATAAACTTGTAACATCTTCTTTTGTGTCGATAACTAAACCATGTTTTTCGTCACATCATGTTCTTCCAGTGTATTGGTACCTACCTACTTCTAGCGGCGGATCTCGGCCGACGTGAAGTGAAGCCGTTTGTGATGCGCAATTAGTTCAAAAAAGCTCCAATGCGCATAAAAACGGCTATGTTCACGTCGGCCGAGATCCGCCGCTAGTACTATAACTATAAACGTGTAACTAACAGAGTCTTTCCGTGAAACATGCCCAGGCCCCGGGGAGAGTTACACAGACTACGTGGCGACGCGGTGGTACCGCGCGCCGGAGCTGCTGGTCGGGGACACCATGTATAGCACACCCGTGGACGTCTGGGCTATCGGTGAGCATATTGTATAAGTAGGCAGTCATCATCATGTCAGCCTTCTAATGTTTCCACTGTTAGGACCCTGGCCTACTCTCGGGCGAAAGTGATCGCGGACCCAATACGGATTGGTGGATTGCACCACATGTTTTTCGAATTTTTAGTTCCTTCGTAGTTTCCTCACGATGTTTTTCTTCATCGTATAAGAGCACTGGCATTGCGAACATGATTTTTTCGAACAGAAAAATCCATTGGTGCACGACTGGGTTTGAACCCACGACCTTAGAATCAGAAGGCGGGGTCACTATCACTAGATCACCGGTGCTCAAGTATGTAGTAGGATTTCGCGCGCAAAGACAGTTCGAAAAAGCTCCATTGATGTGCATCGATACAGGTAACTTCACGACAACCGAGATCCACTAGCATTGATAAGCCACATTCTCTGCATCATGATCACGGGAGCACTGATCATGGTGCGTGTAACTGCGCCGAAATACCGAGGATCAATAAAACTTACAAATCATATTCTAATAAAGTATGTCAAAACAATAATGCGTTCAATGCTGTCCAACCGTTGGTTGGAACAAACTAATTACCCACACCTACCTAACACTTTCATATAATAGGTTACTAATACTAATACATTTGATTACCTACTTCCATAGATAATACCTACATTTGATTCTGAATAGAACCGGGACTTTGTTCAGTCTCACTCATATATTGATTAGTAGACCTACTTTTTGGTTCATGTGCGTTGCGTGCGTGGTGGTATTGAATGTCAGAGTTAGTGTTCCAAATAATGTTCTAAAAAACTGTGACCCCATTTGCGAAATCTAGTGCCTAAATACTTCCTGAAACACGGGAAAGTAATACTCACGTCTGACTCAGTCATGCGCACAGAAGTCATTGAGTTCACTGACAAGAAAAGGTCGCGAACCTAAACTCTCCCAAATACCCTAGGTAGTAAGATTTATGGACAATCTCAATTCCAGGTTGCGTATTCGCGGAGCTGCTTTCTTCAGAAGCGCTGTGGCCCGGCAAGAGCGACCTAGACCAGCTGTACCTGATCCGAAGGACCCTGGGCGATCTGCTGCCCCGACATATGACGATATTCTCGCAAAATACCTTCTTCCAGGTACTAATTTAGGCACTGATCTACTTAAATTAATATTTTGAGTAACATAGGCTATATTTATGTCCACTCGTGCGAAACCGGGACGAACAAACATGCCTATCCCTCAAGATGTATCTAGAAGCAGAGGTCTACCCAAATCGTATAAAAAGTGTTGTAAAAATTGAATTTGCTAGCGAATATAGTGAGTCGTTAGCTCATGGTGGACCATGGATACAGGTTTTTATTGAGCCTCATTCATTAGAATAGAACGTACTTGTAAGTCGCTGGCCAACTCTGGTGACCAAGTTAATAGAATTCCTGAAGGCCTCCATCATGGCCTAACAACTTTGAAAAAGCTGGGACCGAGTAGATAATTATAAAGTTGAATTTCTCAAGTGCATAGTTGTTTTTCAGGGTATGGAGCTACCAGAACCAACGACATTAGAACCGCTGGAAAAGAAAATACCACCGAGATTTTCTCACAACGACCTCGTGTTAGACTTTTTGCAGGTGACATATCAACCTTCATTACTATTTTATTTCTTCAGATTACAGAACAGTTCTGCAGGGGTATTTTGAAACTGTCGGAAAGGTGTCGGGTCGGAAACTTTGATTTTGTCAGGAACATTTTCGAATTTCGAATTACGGAATCTCCTTTGGGAAGAATTCGATACAGAAGTTTCAAAATACCCCTGCTGTTCTGCTTTTTATGGGTGTAGCTGTAGGTATTTCCAAAGTTCGTTCAAGAAACAAGAAAATAATCCAATATTTTTTCCAGAAATGTTTAGACAAAGACCCCATGATGAGGTGGACATGCGAGCAGCTGCTGCGGCATCCGATCTTCGAGAACTTTCTGTTTACAGTGCCACACTCCGACCACGATGAGTACGAGAAGACTAGGCGGGCGCAGGTGAGCCTAAATCCGGTCTCTTTACAGTTACACCATAAACCAATTGTTTATATGGTCCATCATCACCAGCCTACATTAGTCCACTGATGGACTCAGGCCCACCCCAATATGATCCATGGTTAGGTACCAAAAATGAGGCCAAAATACAATTGAGAGGGTCTTGCTTTCCATCATCCACAACAACAAAGATGCTGGTGCTCCCATCAACCCTTTCGCTATTTCAACGAATTGGCCTGGCTGGGGTCAGCTTAGCAGGGGAACAATGTGCAATACCCGCCAACGCGGACGTCGGTCTTATTCCCATTTTCAGTAGGTACCTACGGTCTACCGTACTGAAGGTTGTAGGCTACCAATGCGGCTTGCGGCTTCTGATGATAGCCAGCCACAGAAATTGTTCGTGTCACGAATCTCCGACTTTAATTCTGGGACATCACAGCCATTATAGCTGTCACCGCTGTAAGCAATGGTAGCTTGACACCTTATCTCAACAGCACGAATTCTTGGAGCGAGCGAACGAGGATACCTCGACAGTACCTCCGACCGAAACAACCACCTCATCTAAGAAGAGCAAGAAGTAATGCCTTGGTTCACTCCCAGTTCGAAGGCATTTTACGAAGTTCTGAACATAAGAAAATTACCTCTTTAGGAGTGAGGTACTCCTTTAGTATTACCGGTTACCTCTTTAGGATTGAGGCTATCTTTGTTTTCGTTACTTTTCATATTCCATTAACAACCGTTGATTCATGATTATGATAAAAGTCAGCCTTTGCTTTATGTAGGTACTTACTAATAGGGTGTTATGTTGTAATATTTCTAGATGGTTTAATGCTATTAGTGTACCTACCTACCTACATAATGACTAATGTTGGGGTTGAGATTGTAGAGTAGATAGTAAGGTAGTGTAATTACTTGGTGCTTGAACTGTAAGTAAACTTAGCGAGTTAATTAATGTACCTACTTAGTGTATCTATCAAATCTAAATAATGTTCAACGCTCGTTAAGGAGTACCTAAAGGTTTAGATTAGAATTTTTAGCGTGACTCAGAAGTTTCTTTATAGCGTTTGCATCAGATAGGTGCAAGGACAAGCCTTCGCAAAAGGTCATATTTGTAGGTCTGTACCTACTGTAAATCCGTATCTCTACATAGTATACCTATTTCTGCCGCAAAGCAGTAATGCTCGCATTGCTGTGTTCCGGTGTGAAGGGTATGGTTTCCGGTGAAATTACTGGCACATGAGGCTTTCGATCTTAGCCTCAAGGTGGCAACCCGCAAGTGATACCTCTGGTATTGCAAGCGTCCATAGGCTGCGGTAACCGCTTACCATCTTGTGGGCCGTACGCTTGGTTGCCACTACAGTTGTATAAAAAAAAAAAAAAAAATAGTAGTACCTACATAGCAAAGTCCCTTCTCGCCTTGTCTATAATGTAGGTATCCACGCTTAGATCTTTTAAAGTAGGTATGCATCTGATGTTAATGTTGTTTTTTAGGAGTATTAATTATCCACAGAACACGCTATACTTCTGTCACAGAACAGATATTAGTAGCTTCGTACTTCTGTGGTATTATCAAAAAACTATAGGGGATGTAATGTTACAGGTGCAATCATCCCCCATGCTGCCAGCTCTGATAATCAACGAGCGCTCGCAGCCGAAGGGCAAAAAGCAGGGCGACTCGCGCAGCCACCTGCCGACCATCTGACTAGCGTCGCTTGGCCCCAGGCCGAAGCAGCGATGACGAATAAACATCTATTTATTGCAATTATTGTTTCTTTATATCTCCCGGTTGAGGTTCTGTCAAATACTTAGCAGTAGTTTTTTTTTGGTAACTAAGCCTAGCCAACAATTACACCAATTTATGAATGCAAAAGTTTGCATGTTTGTTATAGAAGTTTGGAATGTAGTAAATAGCCTAAAATAACATATAAATAAACTACTTTTTACCCCATGGGGCCTAAGAGAGAGAGAAGCTGCAGTCATACCACAGAAAATATGTACATGAATCTACCATATCCAGAATCTGTCCTAACTGCTTAGATTCTGCAATCTGCCCTAAACAGAATCTGTCCTAAACAGAATCTGACCTAAACAGAATCTGTCCTAAACAGAATCTGCCCTAAACAGAATCTGTCCTAAACAGAATCTGTCCTAAATAGAATCTGCCCTAAACAGAATCTGTCCTAAAGAGAATCTGTCCTAAACAGAATCTGCCCTAAACAGAATCTGTCCTAAACAGAATCTGCTGTAAACCGAACAAAGGCTAAATACATACTATAGCAAAAAAATTAAGAGCAAATTCTTGGGCTTTTTCCTCATA
Organism: Colostygia pectinataria; assembly: GCA_951394395.1. Lineage (NCBI taxonomy): Eukaryota > Metazoa > Arthropoda > Insecta > Lepidoptera > Geometridae > Colostygia > Colostygia pectinataria. The sequence goes on along the minus strand of OX596365.1, from coordinate 9,631,455 downwards.
AAGTCTATAGGTAGTATATAGCACTCTTTGCTAGAGTGTAATGCCAGCATAACTTCACCAGGCCCAGAATGTGGGTTTTGCATAATTTACTCCCCCAAGCAATCAGGATGAGAGCACAATCTTGTTAAATGTAATCAAAGTCATGTCTTTTATTGAAATCAGCTATTTATGTTCTGATATACGAGCAGGAATAAAAAATAGCGTTCGTCAACACTGATAGTAAATGCAACTATACTTTTTTATTAACTATTTCATAATAAATTACAAAGTTAACACTAAATTACCTTACAATGTAGCCTGTATCACTGTTTAATTTATATTTACAGCCATCTGTACATACGCCATTCCATTGCTTATTCCTTCTCTAATAACTGAAAATAAAAAATAAACATGCATTATGTGGCTGCCTCGCTTTTGCAGTGCATCTGTGATGTTCACCCTGGCGTGCACGGATGACTTTCATGCGAATATTTGCAAAAAAGTTGCTTCCCTACTTCAGCTTGTGCGAGGCAGTAGCAACAGCATCTTGAAGATGGTTGTATCATGAACAGACTGCCCAATCCAATTCAAATGGATGCAGATATTAATGGGTGCCATCTAGTTCATTTTATGTTGTGTATTTTGTCTTTATACACTTTGTACACTTAGATCTTAGACTACACAACGGATTTTAATGCGGATTTTTAGCAAGTGGAAGGTTTATAATAGTTTGAGCATCTGTGAGAAACTGGGGCCGGTAGTCCTACAAAATGAAGGAAAATAGAGTACCTATGTCAGGATCGAAGCAGGGGGGCATCCATGATCTCCTATGTTCCCCTACAGGAAACTAGAGTGAGTATGGATTTAGAAAGAAGCTGTAGGTATAGGTAGATAAGCATAGCAGAGCAATAGGCTAGGGGATTCAATAGATCGAAATTATAGGCGATGGAGCGTTATTATCAGTATATACCTTAGCAATAGGTCTAGGTAACTTATTTCTGTCTTCGGTTGGTACAAGAGTATCCACTGCTTGGAGTTTATACCAGCCGTAGTGAGCGGCAAACAGTACAGGCACCATTACTACCGCCACTACGTTCTTGGAGAAAAAACTACGCGACATTGTTGTTTGTGCTGCTGTGTGTGACAGGGTAAGTAATGAATGGCCTGGCTGGCCTGGTAGAAATATAATTTTTAAACCTCTTTCACTTTTCAGATTACGGATAATTATTTATTCTTGTTTTTGTTGCTGTTTTTTTTTGTCAGCTGTTTTTTTTTTATGGCCTTTGCTACTTAAGCAATTAGCCAAATATTCTTGACTGTCAAGTTGACAGTGTCAAATTCAACAAGCTAGCTAAAGTATGATTTACACAAAAGCATTGAGACATATAGAGGGGATTGTCTTTGGCTATCTTGTCAAAACGACATGGGTTTTCCCATTTTAATTATTTTTCTCGTGTTATTTTAAGTTTTGTTGCGTAAATTTGGTGGCAGTTTATCCAATTTAACTTGTTTACTTAGCACAAGTGTAAGTAATTGAAATGGAGGGGTGATGTTGGTTGGTAATTTAGTCAAAGACTTTCCAAGAGAATTTTGAAAGAAAAGTCATCGTTTCTGTCCAAGTTTCGTTTGTTTACGTTGCTAAGCGACAATCAAAATAATACACTTGACACTTTCAAAATTGTGGCAAACTAGCCACAGAGGCCATAAAAGAAAAGAAAAGAAGAAGAGACATATAGAGGCCTTTTCGTCTCAAGTTATTTAAAAAAAAAGCTGTCTATTTAGATGGCGGTAGCTCAACTGGCGAGCCCAAGAGAATGTAAGCACTACAAGGCCTATTAAATTACACGATTCGTCGGCACGATGAGCCGTGACGACAGATTGAACGTTCTGTTTACACTACACAATAGCCTCCCTAAATCGCCTTCTAAAGGCTCGATTACATTTCGACGACGAACTGCCTAACAGCGATTACACCTTGCGATTTAGGCGATTCATCGTGACTATTTGAAGCAGGGATGCTTCAAATAGTCACGATGAATCGTGAATCGAGCCTTACGTTAGGCGAGCAATGAAGAATGTGTAGGGAATTCAACATTGGTTGCTCCTGCTGTCACTGTCTGTCATACCTCTGGCTGGTGTCAAAGTCATAGTACGTACTACGTAGTACATTAACTTTGGTCACAGATAACATAACTACTTTGGTTGTACTGGAGTTAAAGTATTTTGCCTCAAGCAGGACATAAACCCACAACTTTCCGCTTGACACGAAACGAAACAAAAAACTCAACTTTTTTCTTGTTTTAATAACCTTTCCCAGTATGGCAGTAGGGCAGATAGCGCTATCTGTCAAAGCAATCAGAACTACTTTTTTTTTTAATCTCGAATCGAAAACCCCTACAGTACTGACTTCTAATTCTCGCGTACTGACCCTTTGTAAACAGGTCGGTTAACCCAGTCGGTTCTCAAAGTCAAGTTTCAAGTCAGCCAGCACTGACTTCATAATTTGGAGTCAGTCGCTAACCCAGTGTAAATCGCACTTTACTGATCTATCATGCATGCATGCATGACATCACGCACGCTGTGTGGCGTTTCATGTCACCAGTCGGATGTCAACGTCACTCGTCAAACAATGTCATTGTTATCAGTTTCAGAACGCCCACAAATACAATGTAATAACATTTCAACCAATAGTAATGTATTCAGATCTTCTATACGCCAATTAAATAATTTTGTCACAAACATCTGATACGTTTGACGTTTCGAGCTGAAATAGAAATCGCATTGCAAAAACATGGTGGCTGCTCAGTGAAGTGGGTTACCTTTTCGTAGAAATTTAAAAATCCAGAAACTTATTTAGCAGGAGTGTTTGATACAATTTGTGAGTACACTACACCTCCATGAATTGCTTTACACATTACCTTAGTAGAGAATGTCTAACGGCTGTAAATTCCAGGTAAACACCGAATCAATAAGCTTCATACAAAATTAAGGATGACGTCGGAAGAAACCCAAGTATCTGATAACCTGAAGGGATGTTACGAAAATCTTATTGTAATCGACGTCGGCGCAAACTTAACCAACAAGAAATACGGCCGTGATCTCGATTCTGTTGTGCAAAGGGCCAAAGATGCAGGTGAGAACTTCAGCAAAGTTTGCAAGTAGCGCGAGTCTAAAAAAAATATTCGTTTGCGTGCGGAACTGCAATGAATCAATCATTACAATACAATACCACTACCGGTAGGTAGTGAGCATAATTTATTCATTGGAAATGACGAGCCATTACAATCTGGTATGCCTATTCTTTTTAGGTAATTTTATTGCTCAAACTACATGTTGATGTTACGTTACATAAAAAAATTAATTAATTACAGTTTTGGTACTTACTGATTTTTTGTAACACTTTTAATTGGATTATGCAATGTAATGAAAGTTAAGTACTGGAAGTTAGAATAATAATTTGGTTGGAATTTATGAATTGTGAATTGTTTACATAATTATTGTAAAGGTAGGTAATTAGAAACACCAGAAACAAACCATGTAACTACATAATATGTTCCAGATACTAAGCAGTATGTAAAAAGCGCATAATGATTCAAAAATAATTATTTTGAATAGAATTAAAAAAAAAAAACATATCAAATTACATACCTTCAAAGTTAAAACTTTACATTTATCAGGTACATTTTTAGACTTGACTATAAGAGTTATAAAGTCTTAAAATCTTTAAACATTAGAATGTTTTACAGGCGTCCAAAAAATAATGGTCACGGGCACATCAGTACGAAACAGTAAAGAAGCCTTGAGGTTAACCCGCCTCTACCCCAGCACAATATACTCAACAGCAGGTGAGATACAATGTACCTTTTAAATACCTCAACACAAGAGTAAGTAAGTAAAAACTACTAACTACTATGTATTTTTACATAACACACAAAGTAACACAATATAAATTAATTAGGTCTCATTAAGTTCTAGCATATATGTTCAATGTACTAGAGTTTTAATTTCCCGCTTGATACGTGGCCGCTCTACCAATTGAGCCATGGAGTTGGTAGCTTGCTTAAAATAATCATTGTGATGTCTGATAGCTCAACCTACCGGGAAAGTGTGGCAGTTATCCAAGCCTGTTAATATAAAAAATATTAATAGACTTCTTTTTATGACATCATCATCATCACGACAGCCATCTAATGTTCCCACTGATGCGATGGGACACTGGCTTACTCAAAAAAGTGAACTAAAGCTAAATAAAGGCAATACCTACTTGCTATTATTCATTAGACGAATATCTAACTGATAAACTGACATCTACGTAGCTTAAAATTTTGGTATTCACACACGATGACATTTTTATTTTTTTGACTTTTTTATGTATTTTGTACAATACTTATTTAATTCATTTGACATTTAATTCTTTTATTACTCTTATTACTTAAATTTTTGTAGCTGTTCTATTCTTTTTTGTTATCTATAATTTTATTCACTGTGTACTTTTTTGCATGCCTAAAATGGTAGAAATAGGTGGTACTTTTCCTAATTTTAAGAACCTTGTAACCCTATTTGAAGCAAATAATAAATGATTGATTGATTGATATTCCAACACTATGTGTTATAGACACATCAGCGAAAGCTGCTACTCTATAATCATATAAATCTATACATATTATATTATAAAGAGAGAAGATTTGTATTTTTGTATATATGTATTTGTTATGTACATAGTGTGGGTACTTGTGAAACTTTATTTATTCAATAAGGTTGGCTAAGTCGGGGGTAGATTTCCTCTGCACTTGTAATACGCGTGTCTTTCTGCTACAAAGCTTAATAAACATATTTACCGAAATATGGTGTTTTAATGAACTTAACAGTATTTTTGTTTGTTATGAATAAACTCAAAAAGAATTTCTGAAATCGGACCAGTAGGAAATTCTTTCACCATTAGAATGCTACATTATCCCTGAGTAACATAGGCTATATTTATTACTAGCGACCTGCCCCGGCTTCGCACGGGTGGTGCTATAACCGCACTGAAATGGACTGCTAGAATAAAATTAAAATGAATAAACTCTATATCAAGAGAGATTTCTATAACAGATAGATATAGCCTTTATTGCTGAATTACATTTTTTACATTTCAACTTATTTAAAATATTTTAAATTGTATTATTCTAATTCCTTCAGACATCAGCTTGTCCGCATCTCCACCCCGTCCGGTCCTGTGTGAGCCGTCGCCAGGTTGGCCCCGCCACCTGCTTTAGGTCATCCTCCCAACGCCTCCTTTGTCTACCTCTCAGTCGTTTACCATCCCGTGGATACCATTCTGTCACATCTTTTGTCCACTTTCCTTTTTTGTCTCTCATTATGTGACCAGTCTAACGCCATTTTAATCTTTTTATGTGTTCTGACACTTCCTTTACTTCTTAGTCTTATAGATTTTAGGCTGTTTTTGTCTTTCCTTTTAATGTTGATCATGCTTATAACATCATGACAGCCTTCTAATGTTCCCACTGCTGGGACACTGGCCTACTCTCAGGCGAGAGTGATTGGGCCTTAATCCACCACGCGGACCCAATGCGGATTGGTGGATGGCACATGTCTTTCGAATTTTTAGTTCTTGGATACGCCGGTTTCCTCACGATGTTTTCCTTCACCGTATGAGAGCACTGGCATTGCGCACATAAATTTTTCGAACAGAAAAATCCATTGGTGCACTACCGGGTTTGAACCCTTGACCTTAGGATCGGAAGGCGGGGTCACTACCACTAGACCACCGGTGCACTCTCTGCTTATACAACTAGTTTTTAATTAATGTATTAATTTGGCAGGTGTTCACCCGCACGACGCGAAATCAATGATCGAAGACGACATGTGGACGGAACTGCACGAAATAGCGAGCGCGCCCGAGTGTGTAGCGGTGGGCGAGTGCGGACTCAACTACAGCAAGGAGTTCTCCGAGCCCCAAGTACAGAGAGACGTCTTCAAACGACAGGTACCTTATAAATAACCTGCAAGAGTTCCTCTTGGTACTTGCTAGATATTCAAGTTTTACCTGGTAAAAGAGTCAGTGGCCAACTCTTATGACAAAATTTTTAGGCCGGCTAAAGTCTTCTATCATGGCCTAACAACTTTGAAAAAGCCGGGACTGACTGCTTAACGTGCCCTCCGAAGCAGGGGAGCGCTCAGTTGAAATTGCCACTGGCGGCACCCATCCAAAGAGTCACTATGCGGAACAGTGCTTAACTTCTTTGATCTGTCAAGAACAACTTAGCCAGCTACGTCACAAGCGCTCCTTTATTTGTTTTACCTGGTAGTAGGACTCTTCAGCAAGTTTGTCGAGTTGCAAGTGTACATAGGCTACGGTAACCGCGCAAGTATACATAGGCTACGGTAATCGCTGACCATCAAGTGGGCCAACTTTGGTGACGGAATTTATAAGCTGCCTCAAAGCATTAATAAAAAAATAAATAATGCTGGACAATCCACACAGCATCATCTAGCCCCAAGGTAAGCTGTTGTTAAACAGAGCTGTATTATGGATACTAGATGACTGATATATATACTAAACATGGAACAAAAACATGGAACATTAAAGATCAAAACGACTTTAAAATGTTTTCAAACATGCAGTCATCGACTTACATTCTATTACAGTTTTCATGAGTCAGCCTTTAGATATGCAGTCATGACCTGTTCACTCGCGATCTAGATTACCTACATTAGGCTTACGGAGACCTACACAAAATATAGCGTACAAAAGCGAAACTCTTTCGCTTTTGTTTTGTCAGTACCTCTAGTATAGTTTAAAAAATATTAAAGCAAAATAATGTTATGCAAAATGAAATGAGCTTCAGAGCCTTGAGCATCGCCGCAAAGTTGCCAGTTTGTCGGTTTTTTACCGGATACATTTCGGAGAGTGTGCTTCTGAATTACACGATCTCATTCCCCCATCTCCTTTCCATCATCGGACGACTAGACATACGGCAAAGCGTCATCGCTTCATGGTCGAGATCCCACCAATGCGCACTAAGCGATTTGCATCATCATTTCTCCTGCGCACCGCCAAGGAGTGGAATTTTTTGCCAGAGTCTGTGTTTCCCGATACTTATAACCTGGGTGTCTTCAAGTCACGAGTGAATAGGTTGCTATTAGGCAAGCGTGCTCCACCGTAGACCACATCATCGCGCGAGATAATGGTCAAGCGCAAGCTTAATGTAAAAAAAAAAAAAAAAAAATTTATAAGAATAGCGTTTCTTTTCTTTTTCTGAGTTATTGCCTTTTTTTCGTCACGGTAATTTAGTTTTTATTGTATTGTTATTCATATATATGTGGAAGAAAGGGAGGGAAGCCTTTGCCCTGCAGTGGGACAGTGATTGCTAAATAATAATAATAATAAAATGAAATATAATAAATAAGTGTTCGAACTAATTAACTTGTGATAGTCAATAGTTATTGGAACCACTCTACATAGATCAAATAAACGTTATGCCTATACTTGTGTATAGGAAACGCTATTATTATAAATGAGTTTATGGAAAAAGAATGGACATCATGATTTTTACATAATCGCTAATGTGTCTGGAATAAATACGGATAACTAGCCAATCTTTAAAACATTTTTAGCCAAATCTTTGCTATTGGTGAAGTAATTCTGTAGCAAATGCTGAGTTGTTGCCTGTTTTTCATTACATTAATTTAGTTTTTATTGTATTTTTTTTATTTATAAAGTGTTTTATGATTTTATGTGTGCTGCAAAATAAATTATTTCCATACTACTCTATTCTATAATAATTATGGGGTATTTTATTATTAGTGCATAATATTCAAGGAATATATTCCACACACAAAAAAAATACAGATATTATTATATAAGCGTCTGTTTTCGGGACATGAGTGAAACTTGTTACGCTAAGGTAAAACGCGGTATTTCGTGTAATTCTGAATGAACCTTTAATCGAGTCTGGTTAGTGTCTACTTGATAAAGGCGTATTAACATTCATATCTTTTAAATGTGACCTTTCATTACAAAATGTTTCAATGAAGAGATTACAAACAAGGAAATACTTGAGTTTTTATAGATATAGTTGGTGGTTCAACTGGTAGAGCACCGCGTAGCAAATGGTAGGTTGCAGGTTCAAGTCTCGCCTGAGACTATATTGCAAAAATATTCTTGGGATATCAAAAAAAAACTAATAATTAGCTACCTTAGGTTTGAAAACAGGTTCGTGTTTCAAAACATGAGATAAAAAGATATTCTATCCAAGTAGGTATGGAATTAAATCTGTACCTACCAGACTCGCTGGCTTGGATCCAAACTGTAAAGATGCATCGGACATTGTCCAGAAGTCCTTCCGTTGTGTACAGTCAACACCAGAAGTGGATGACGTTCAAAATGAAAAAAATATTGGTTCAAGATGGTCTAATGTGCGATATTAATTAACTAGCTGACCCGCGCGGTTTCACTGGCGTTTTTTTCCTTCCTAATTGGATCTCCTCTTTGGACTTGCACAAATATAACAGAGTATACAAATCGGTCCGGCAGTTCTCTTCAGCTTCGCGCGGGTGCAATGAAACCGCACCCGTGCACAGCCGGGGTGGGTTGCTAAAAATGAATATAGCCTATGTTACTCAGGGATAATGTAGCATTCTAATGGTGGTAAATGGACTTTTAAGTATCAGACCAAAAGTTTTTGAGTAACGAACAAAAATACATACAAAAATACAAATCATTCTTCTTTATAATATTGAAATGAAATGAAATTCGTTTATTCGACAAACACACAGAAAGAAAACAAAAAATTTAAAACAAGAGACATAAGTAATAAAGAAGAACGAACAGCAATTAATTTTAATATTACTAGTCTAGTTTTTATGTTGTATGAAGATTGTTTATTAGTTATTTTCGGTTAGTAGTTTTTGGTGTTGACTGCACTAACAATTTACCCCCAGAGGTTATATGCGTCGTCTTAAAATAACCGACGATTCTCAGATATCCGTCGTCGCTTGAGAATTCTTTCTGCGTTTCCTGTTTTATCTTAATTTGAATACTTCTGACAGTTTATTTTCTTAATTTGGAAATATTTATTTGTGTTTCCTGCTATAGATATTATGCGTTTGAACGCTTCTGTAATTCGTTGACCTAAACTTTAGTAGACGTAGGTAAAGTTACCTTTATACAGTATTGTGATGTCTTTGTAATTTATAAATAACTAGCCGTTCTGCCCCAGCTTCGGACGTGTGCAATGAAAACTTAAGCGTCGTGCGAAGCTGGGGTGGGTTGCTAGTAATATATAGCCTATGTTACTTTGATAATGTATCATTCTAATGGTGAAATATTTTTTTTAAATTTTAAAAAGACCAATAGTTTTTGAGTTTATTCGTTAGAAACAAAAATACAAATCTTCTTTCTTTATAATATTAGTATAGACAAGCAATCCGCAACAGCTTCGCACGGGTGCTTCATCATGACAGTCTTCTAATGTTCCCACTGCTGGGACACTGGCCTACTCTCAGGCGAGAATGATTGGGTCACGCGGACTCAATGCGGATTGGTGGACGGCATATGTCTTTCGAATTTCTAGTTCTTGGACATGCTGGTTTCCTCACGATGTTTTCCTTCACCGTATGAGAGCACTGGCATTGTGCACATACATTTTTCGAACAGAAAAATCCATTGGTGCACGACCGGGTTTGAACCCACGACCTTAGGATCGGAAGGCGGGGTCACTACCACTAGACCACCAGTGCTCAGTATTCTCTGAGAAAATCGTAGTTATTCGCAAGTAAACTGTCAGTTTACTTGTATTTAACATTTCTTATTCCGCGGAATAGTTATTCTAAAAGTTGGTCGAATCCAATAAGTTACTTTCACTCATTCACAAACACACCTTAACACTACCACAGATAATTTACACATTTTCATTCTACACATACACACCCTTACATTTATAGGCTCTCTTGTGCCTCTAGTCTCACGTTTTCATCACACATACTTACAAAGCTACTCCTACTTGTTTTCATTACTACTTATTTTAGTTCTTAGTATAATTTATATTCTAAACTTCTACAATATGTATCTATACCTAAACTTAATAATTGTTCAGTCCAATAGTTATACACAATAAAAGTAAGCCGAAAGCGGATCACTGTAACCTCGCCATACGGGCTCAAAAGAGACCTAGTGCGAGGGACAGAGCTTAGCCAAGGTACCTACTCAACTACTGTATACAATTTATATGTAAAAATAAGACCACGGAATGTACCTAAATATACTTTGTAAAGTTTGTAACTTTATGATTGTTCCAGGTTGAAATAGCATGCGAGCTCCGAAAACCCTTATTCGTCCACGAGAAGGAAGCCCAAGATGACCTTATACAGATACTAGATGAATTCACCACCCGACTACCCCCTGTCATCATCCATTCCTTCACAGGCTCCGTCGAACAGGGGTTGAAATACATCGAGAAGGGATTCTACCTAGGCATCACAGGTTACATCTGTAAAGACAAGTCTGATGGTGGAATAAGAAGGTTGTTATCTGAAGGAATACTGCCATTGGATAAACTTCTAGTTGAAACTGACTCGCCGTTCATGTACCCTAACATGAGGGCTTCGAAACTGCCGCTGCATGTGAAGGATCATTTGACTGAAAGGTAAAAATATCCAGTTCTATTCAGTTATAACTAGAATCATGAAGTTTGTGCCTTCACCTAGATGATAAAAAAGCTTGGGACGAATGTGCTCCAACTCTACTCGGCACCCATAACAATAGCAAAAAAGCCATAGGAACCCAGCCGATGTTGTTGCCAGTTCAGTATTCAGTATCATTTATTGCATCATAATTATGAGGGTAATACATGTCACAGGTCTTATGTAATATTAAATAATATCAGAGCAGCCAACACATAGCTATGTACCCAGTAAGGGTGTTGCACTATAAAATTGAGTAGGAGCGGACCGACCAACCAGCATGTTCTTTTACGGCATGGGCGCGTTGGGACTGGTGTAAATTTTACTAGCTTGTAAGACGTTTCAAAGTGATCCTTGTGATTCTGTTGAAATAAATAATTTTTGATTTTGATTTGTTGTTTTTCACTTCAAGTTACTTTGCTCCTGGCGTCGATGACATGTCGACGCGTTGCTGGAATACAATGCCTCCTCTTTATTGTACAAAGAAGAGACGTCGTATTCCAACAACGTGCTGAGTTAACGTGACCTTGTTGTAGTTTTAATTCGTTCTTTTCAATTGTAGTTCTATATTTCTTTACCATCGGGCAACAAGTTAAACGACAAAGCTTTATGGTTTCATGATGGACTTTTCACTGTGTCAATAACTACCAGATTCAGTTTGGAATCTTCATCAGAGTGCATATCGCGACGCGTAAAAGAAAGCGCAGTGTCACTCCACCCTGATGAAGACTCGAAATTTAGTCCAAACAGGTGTGGTTCACCGATATACCGGTACGTGAAAACACCAATTTCTAAATGAATATTCTAAATATCTTCCAGATCGATGAACTTTGTGAACCGCTACTGCACGTTCCAGCGCAACGAGCCGTGCGCGCTGCCCGCCATAGTGGAGCTGGTGGCCGGCTTCCTCGCGCAGAGCCCGGAGGACGTCGCGCTCGCCACCGCGTTCAACGCTCTCAAACTATTCGGCCTTAGCCAGTAACTGAACCAGGAACTACATTATTTAAGCGGTACTAAGCGTTCTAAGCCAGTGAGGACTTTTTCAAGCCGTTTCAAGGGGTAACTCTGCAACTCTGCACTTTGCTGTCTCATACAGTTTTGATCTGAAATACAGAGCTCTGCACTTTGCTGTCATACATTTTTTTTTTAAATGTTCTGAAATACAGAGTGCAGACTTGCAGAAGGCCCCAGTACTGACACTATTCAAGTAGTACGAAGTGAAGTAGTATAAACAAAGTGGCAGTCACGACTTTATAGCTCGAACTTATGCTTGGATCGAGGCATCTTGTCTAAGAGTGGTTCCTTCTATTAAAAATGTTGATGAAATTTTATACCAAGTCAATTAGACAAAATTTATTTGATTTTTACAACAGTTTTTGAAGGGTTAATTAGATTTATAACGAATATAACGGTCTAAAAGCCTGTTGTTTTTTACAATAAGATTTATATACACGAATGATTAAAAATCAAATGATACGACGTCATCTATTCAATAAATGATTGGAAAACTTAGCTCGAAAATTTTGAATACTCAATTCACAGTGCATTTCGATTAAAACGATTTGTGGAAGTTATATTTAATGGCAAATTGAGGCTAGGGGCGTTTTGGGCCCGGCGCAAATTACACAGTAAAAGCTTAAGTAATGCATTTATATTAAAAAAATAGATTTTCTTTGCACTGGCAACCCTTAGAGCAGCTACCGTCCTACTGCAATGAAATCTAAACTTTATTTACTGTAAAATAGAGTTTGTTGTAAATGCACAGCTTGTGATATAAGTTTGCTCCGGGCTGTGACTGACGATTTCAAAAACAGATCGATATACAGTGTCCCAATCCAAATGTCGCGAACGCAAAACGCCCTATTTAGTAGTAGTTACTAACAGATTGTGTCTTGCCATCGGATAAGTTGAACTAACTTACATGTGCCTCAGATTTGTAAAATTATATGTCAAAACATTGACTGTATTTAAATCACTGATTTTTATGATAATAATGATTCACCTAAAACGAAAGAGGATTTTTTTTTTAATGTTTTTGTATGTTACAAGTTAGTGCTTTAAGTCCAAAAATGCCATTATTTAAAGTTAAAGCATAATAATTTTTGAGTAACGCAATATTTTGTGTATAATTATTACTTGTTAGTGTTGCTTTAGTTAGCAATAGCACGCTTTACGCGGTGGCAATAGTTTTAGTCATTCTGATCTCATTTTCTGTGTCAACTATCTCGGACTGCATACTCCAAAACGTGCATTTGTTACTGAATAATCACAAAACATTTACTAACAAATGTACTTTTTAATATTTATTTATGGAACAGAAACTCGATTGCCACTGTTTTCTTTTAGCACGGTGTTAGGTGTATTTTTATGCGCATTTTAAACGGGCTAAGACACTCTGACCTCTCTTTCACTCTTTTAACTCTAGACAGAGAGGTCTGACTATCTTTGTCACGTCTGATATGCAGCTATTTCGCTCTGCGCAGAGCATTCCTAATCGAATTAATTTATGTTCTCTCATCAATGACATGTAAATAGTTAAATGGTTATAATATATTATTTGTTATTTGCTGGTAGTCACAACGAAATCAAAGACTGCAAGTATTAACGTGGAAACTTGACATGTTGATTTAATTATTACATTTTGTAATGTATATTTTTACTTATAATCGTAATTTAGAAGTATTGTTATTTCTCTATTTTTTGACAATCACTTTGTAGATTTAAGTTTTCTGGATCCGTTGAGAATTATGTATAGAAATTGCTATTTATTTTAACTTATTAAAAATGTCTTATACCAGTGCCTTAGAGCAAACGTATTTAATGCGTTTTTAATTAATTAATTGGCTGCGTACATACATACCTTCAACTAAGCATAAAATTTAAATAGGGTATGCCAAATATTTAAGCTAAGACTTGCCTCTTGAGTATCATTTACAAGCAAATACATAAGCTGTTATATTTGTACATAATACTTATAATAAGATATATTTTAGTGATTTCTATGCATAGGGTCCAGTATGCAATGTTAGTGCCTTCGAAGAAACGTCCTTTTGTGATACCAATATATTTCTAGAAAATGTACAGATATTTCTTTCAATATACAAATAAATAAATATTATGAGTTTTATTTATGATCTACCTATGGTTTAATTTTCACTAAAACGAGATATTTAACATGAGATCCCGTTTTTAGTAAAAAATATGTTAGTAACCATAATAGTTTAAAAAATATATAACTGTGGTTTGTCTGCAAAGAGGCATTATTTATATGGAGAGCATCTAAAATAGTAAAATCCATGGCTGTAATAATGTTTTTTTTTTTCCACAAAATAATTGATCTTTACAGATTTTTTTATAAAAAAGGCTACAAGAATGATCTCGTTCCGGGACACCATACCAATAAGCCTCTGTATTTAAATAAAAAAAGATAAATTAATAGTAACAGTAACTTTATTGAATAACAATACCTACGTAATATTTACAATCTGGCTAAATACACCATAATCATGTTTGCCTAAATGTTAGACAACTTTGGTACATTATATTAAACACATACACATCCTCTCACACAGACTCATCATATTACACAATTGTTATCATAAACAAAAAACTTCTCCCAAATAATAGCTCATTGAGACTGTTTTGGCGTGAGAGCTATTAACTGCAGGCTTTTAGGCTGGGAATGTTCCCACTGCTGGGACCTTCACTCTAGCTTGAGTATGTAAATACATATGGTGTATTACAGTAAAATATATTAATAACACCACAGAATAAACATGCACTAACTAATATGAGCATATATTCATAAAATAAACTCATTTTAGCAGCTTCCTAAATAATGTCTTCTTCCTTGTAATAAGTCGATAGTAGATTTGAAAGACACGCAGTTTGTTTAAAAATAAGGCCTTGCATATTATCGAGTTCAAAGCGAGGCGAGTGCGGAACGAGTTTTGCGCACCTCGCCCCGCCCCGCCCCGCCCCGCCCTGCTCCACTCCGCAACACGCGGCAAGCGCAAGCGGGTTCGTTGTAGGCATGGAACATTTCATAGCAGTGAAAAATCATATAAAATAAGTTTTCATACGTCACACCTACTTTAGGCCGTCAAAATGAAAATCATTGCCTGTGAAATATCACATGAGAAATAGCAGTGACAAAATTTAATAATAACATCAAATGATAATGATTTAAAAGTAGCAATCATTTCCATGCCTAGTTCGTTGCGAACTCGACTCGCTTTGAACTCGCTCGCCAATCGCCAGTGTTATAGCAGCTTTACATCTCAGTTTGGTAATGTAAATTCTTTCCCAGAATCTTTTGCTTGTATAGAACGAAAACATCAATTTCATAATTTTTCAAGTCTTCATCATTTTAATCAGCACCTTCTGGGTAAGCGTGACCAGGCCTCATCTGCGCTTACCATCAGGCGAGATGTAGCCAAACGCGGTCATTATTTATAAAAAAAAAAGAAATCCACTAGCTTTTATCGAGTTTTCGGACGTGTCCGGGAGGGGGCGATGTCAACACTTTCTTGGACAGTCGAATCTGACCCGAGACTGGATCCCGGCCGAAGAACTTCACTTGTATCTCCGAACCTACATCCAGGCCTAGAGCTGACGGATGCATTATCTGAAAATAAAATTATTATGATTGCTAATTTCTGCTTGCGACATAATAAAGATGACTTATGAAAGATATTAGTACTACATAATGGCCACTCCCTTCCTCCGTTTAACTATAGAAGTCAGTTAGTTACCTTTCCATGTTATGTACCAGCACAGGTGACATGCCCAGGTACAAAATGACCTCAATGTCGTTAACCTTACCACCTTGACCTTGTGAATAAAAATTATAGTTTTATGGGTAAGTAATTGTTAGGCCATGACAGAGGCCTTTGGGCGGCTTAGAAACTCTGTCACCAGAGTTGGCTACTGACTCAAACGAACTTACTTACTTTTATGGGTAAGTTACCTTTCTATGGTCCAGCTGTGTGTTATTCCCGGGTAAAAGGTCACCATGACGTAAAAGGTCACCATGACCTCGATGTCCTTGACCTCAACGACCTTGACCTTGTAAATTAATTGCAAATGGTAGCTATTTTGAGTAAGTTACCTTTCTATGGTCCAGCTGTGTGTTATGCACCAGGGCAGGTGCCATGCTCGGGTACAAGGTCACCATGACCCCGATATCTTTGACCTCGACGACCTTAGCTTTGTAAATGGCCCCGAACTCGAGTTCAGGCGTCCGTTCCGAGGTGAGCCACGCGTCAATGCGAGCTCTGGCCTCGTCCATCGCGAGTTGTGAGGGTGCGAATACGTTGTATTTAGTCTCATCTATTGGAGTAATCTGAAATTTAGAAAAGAAGAGTTTTTTGTGATAGAGCTTGTCCGGGGAAGAACTACCACCATAGCTATTTCTGCCGCCAAGCAGTAAGGCTGCGTTTCCACCAGAGATGTGCGAAAATGTGTAGTGTGGAAAGTGTTTTAGGAACCAATATAATCACTTCATTAAAGCTGTCAGTGTGAGGTAAATGAAGTGATTCTATTGGTTCCTAACAAACACATCCCGGCTACACATCCTTGCACATCTTTGGTGGAAACGCAGCCTAATGCTCTCATTACTGTGTTCCGGTTCGAAAGGGTATGGTTTGTGAAATTACAGGCACATGAGACTTCAGTTAGATATACGTCACAATTTCTTGAGATTAGATTTTCGTAGTGAAACTCTCCTGAACTTTGGAAATTAAAAAGCACATACTTGCACGCCAGTCTCCACATAAAGCTTCTTCAAGTTGTTGCCTCCGAGTCCGATGAGCTTGGCTCTCTTATGTGCTTCCACCTCCATCACCTCAGTCACAGGCATGTTCTCTTTGCGACCTTCTCTGAACACACACAAATATCAAAATAAATAAAAAATATATTTCTGCCAGTGGATCTCGGCTGTCGTGAACATAGCCGTTTCGATGCGCTTTGGAGCTTTTTCGAAGTATTGTTTTATCGATTTACAAACGGCTCTGTTGGTTATACGTATATTTGACACACAAACACATATTATTCATCAATACATAGTATTAAAGTCGCTCCCCGCTGCGCCGCGCCGTCTGTCTTTTTGTATGTATTCTTAGATCTTATAAACTACACAACGGATTTTAATGCAGTTTTCAGCAATACTTAGTGTTTCAAGAGGAAGGTTTATACGTAGTATAATATATTTATTATATATAATATATTTATTAGTATAATATATAATATAATGTTTACACGGGGCAAAGCCAGGGCGGGTCGCTAGTATCAGATAAACGAGATTTAGGTCATCACTTTTGAAACTCACTATCACACTATCACTTATAGTGACATTTGTTGTGTTCAAAATTGTTAAGCCATGGCGGAGGCTCTCAGGCGCAAATAGATAAATGTTTGCATGATCGCATTATAATAATAGATTGACAGTGTGAATAATGTAAAGAAAAATAGCATACCTAGGCTTATCAATACACTGGTTCATAATATCGATAATCTTGCTCTTAGCATCGCAAGCTTTCTGCACAGACTCCATAACCACTTTGAGCGGGAGCCCCGACACTTTGATATCAGCTTGCAGAGCGGTGATGCCTTTCTTGGTGCCCGCCACTTTGAAGTCCATATCGCCCATGTAGTCTTCTATACCCTGAGACGGAGATTATTAATTTATAAAATTAAATCCAAAACTCGCAAGGATAATCGTTTAAAAGTGAGCAATTTACTACATTTTGAGGAGCTATTCTGCTCAACACGTTGAAGATCCTCATCAGATCTTTTTTTATGAGACCAAATTGTAAGTACTTTTGATACAAAAAAAAAAACCATCGAAATTGGATCTCATAAGGCGGCGATATCCAGAAGCCCCCTTTTTGCCTCTTTTTTTGAGGAAATACTCTCTAATCAATCCTCATAGAGTCATAGAACCTGTACACCAAGTTTCAACCAGATTGGTTGAAAAATGCGACTTGTAGGCGAGAACAGACAGATGGATATGAAATTTTTTTGCTGCTCTCGAAAGTCTTCGCTCCCTTGCGCTCGCTCGGTCGAAAGACAAGCTAGTTTTAAAGTACCGGTAACTGGCCACATAAGCACCTTGGTCTATTTGAATTGCTACAATTTGTATGACCGTCACTGTAGTGATAGTTGTTTTTTTTTTTTTTATACAACTAGAGTGGCAACCAAGCGTACGGCCCACAAGATGGTAAACGGTTACCGCAGCCTATGGACGCTTGCAATACGGCGGCAGAAATAGGTATGGTGGACGAACTCCATCACAAAGAACTCTACTACTGTTGTCAGTATAAGTGTAGACTCACTAACAAATCAGTGAGTATCCTGTAGTCCCGCATGTGTGAGGTGTCGTCGTACCGCGCCAGCAGCCCCACGGCCACGCCCGCTGCCGCCGCGCCCAGCGCCACGCCCGCGTCCAGCAGCGCGAGCGACCCACCGCACACGCTCGCCATTGAACTAGACCCTGCATAACACATACACACTTATATTATTGAAGCTTTTACATTTGCGGCAACGACCCGTTGGAATGATGTTCCACCGCCCATTAGGAATGAAAAATATCTTTGGAAAGTTTTCCTATTTTTGTTCCAATAAAAACGTTTGCCATCTGCAGTTTTAAGCAGCTTACAATATTATTAAACAACAGTACTCGTACACACTCTGGGCACAGAACAGATATTAGTATTACGTACAGAATGCCCACTCCTTACCTCCCACCGGTATTACTTAATATAAAAAAAATTAAAACACACACTCCATTTAAATTTAATACCAATCACATTTTAGAAGCCCTTACCATTCGACTCTAGAACCTCAGCGGTGAGTCTGGTTGTGTAGTTCTGGTCGGGGACGACGGGCATGAGGCCCCTTTCGGCCAGGGCCCCGTGACCGGCCTCGCGCCGCCCCGCGGGCCCCGTGCGGCCCACCTCGCCCGTCGCGTACGAGGGGAACTCGTAGTGGAGGAAGAAGCTTTTCTCTTTTACACCGCTGGAAATTATATGAAACAGGACATTAAGGAACAGTTGAGAAAGAGTACAATTTTCAAGATTGACGCCCGGAACAAATATTTGCAGATAGTACAAACATTTGTTTCTAAGCGAGAATCGAACCCACAACCTTCCGCCTGCCGCGCCACATCGGTCGTCAATAAAAAAACAAAAATTAACAGTATAATAACCTTGTGAGCATAGTGAGCGTGTCCATTTTGAGTGCGCTGTCAGGCGAGTCGAATGCGACAGTGCACAGCACCTGGGTTTGACCGCGCTGGAACAATGCGCTGCCGTGTAGTGGCTCGTACAGCGACACCTGCAACATTTCCATGGAATTAGTGTCAGTGTGACTTCAGTGTCACGGAGTTAGTGTGTCAGTGTGACATCAGTGTCACAGAGTTAGTGTATTATTTATTTATTTTAATAATAGACGAGCAGCTTTCGCTGATGTGTCAAAAGTCAAGTTCACTTATAAGCACTGATTCAATTAAACTTGATTGTTTTTAATTGGTAACAGTTTATTTGTTCGCGACCAGGCATCGAGTTTATTCTTGAATGCGTTTATCGAGTTTTATTTAGTTCGATTTATTAGTATATTGTTAGTTTAATTAATTTGACATCAGCGTCTGTAGCAAGTAAGGAGTAAGTGTAACGTCACAGAGTGTCAGTGTAATGTCACCATCAGTGCTACAGAGTTACTGTGTCTGTGATCTCAGCGTCAGTGTCACGGAGTTAGTGTAACGTCCAAAAGTGTCACGGAGTTAGTGTAACGTCCAAAAGTGTCACGGAGCTAGTGTAACTGTGACATCAACATAAGTGTCACGGAGCATGCAGCAAAGAAAAAACATGATACCTGACAAGAGATCGGCCTCAGCTCGTCCAGATGTCTGCCGTCACACCGCACGTCCGTCTCGAAGACCATATCCCTGAAGGTCTGCCTCAGGTGCGCGTTGAAGCAGTCTTGTATCTGTGTGACGTCGGCCTCAGTGTCGCGCAGTTGGTTCAGCACGGTTTGACGGAGTGTAGAGACGGCGTTGTCGCGGGATATCTTATCGTGTGTGTGGTCGCTTTAAGAGAATGACAGTAATAAATATAGCAATGACAACACATTGGTGATTACAATAGACCTGCATTGCCACAGTGTATATAGCAATGAGGACGTTATTGTGAGGTTAAAAACCCTTTTTTATAAGATATATAACGTCGAGTCTAAGATAGTGGTTCGCTTTAAGCTGTTGTCCCGGGGGTTTGCTATAACACTCAATAAAGGCCATCATGAAGCCTTCGGGCAGCCTTAAATCTCCTGCCAACTTACGCAAGGAACTCCTTATATATGAGGATAATGAGGATTATGGATATTATCATCCACATCAGAGTCTGCTATAACACTCATTACAGAAGCCTTCGGGGGGAAACTCCTACCAACTTACGCAAGAATCTCCCTAATCTTCATAGTAGATAGTGTCATCACAGAGTCGATGATGCTTTGGTCCAGAGGCGTCGGCAATTCGTACTCTCGCTTCATTCGGCCGTGGTTCTTCTGGAGACTTTCGATTCCGCGGACTATATTCTGGGCTTCCTTTGTACCTGCGAGATTGAAGGTATTCATCAGCACAGCCCGACTTAAGGTTGCTCGGACACCTGACTTTACATATTCATTATGTCAGCCTTCTAATTCAAGTAATTTAATTTTTGCTGTCGTAGTATTTTGAGTATATTTTTAATTTCTTCATGTACTTATTTTTAATTTTTTCTGTAAGTTAGTAAGCATTTTCTCTAAGCGGTAAGCGTTTAAATGCTAAGTTGTGATGCCTTTAATTTTAATTTTAATTATAATTTATTTGTTTTAGTTTTTGCCCTGTACTTAACATGTTACTCCCTCGTTTAGCGGTAACCTTTTTCTGTAAACCGGTCTCCCGCGATACAGGCTCGCCCTAGTACGGGGACCTCCAGTAAACCATTGTATTTGTTTTTTCTTTTGGTAAATAAATAATTTGAATTTGAATTTTGAATTCTAATGTTCCCACTGCTGGGACACTGGCCAGTAGACCAGAGCCAGTAGTAGAGTTGAGAGTACTCAGACGAGTGTTTAGGTCATAATCCACCACGCGGATCTAATGCAGATTGGTGTTTGGCACATGTCTTTCGAATTTATAGTTTTTGGACATGCCGGTTTTCTTACGATGTTTTCCTTGACCGTATGACAGTACTAGCATTGCGCACATACATTTCTCAGATAGAAAAATCTATTAGAGCACGACCGGGTTCAAACCTACGACCTTATGATCGAATGGCGGGGTCGCACCACTAATAGACCACCAGTGCTCATACATACTTATAATAATAATTGTAGATTTCAATTCATTTGGAAATCAATCACAGGATTCACAGATTCAATCATTTACAACATCATATGAAATGCTTTTTTTTTCAAAATTTTTTTAGGAACTTGGCATCCATTTTGGACAACTATCGCCGACTCGTCTCTCGAGATGTTGGAACAGTGCTGCTATCAACCTTAAGGTCCTTGAAGAATACACCGCAATGCATCATCAATGCTTGGGACATAAAAGTAGATCTTATTACCCCTCAGAATTAGGATTATACAGTTGTCTGATAAAACTAAAAAAAACATTGGTAAACATCTGACTTACCTTACCTATTTTGATGGCTTTAAGCAGATCTTGTTGCAAGATATCCTGGGCTCCACCTTCCAGCATCACCACCAGGTTGCCCTTAGTGGCCGTCACTACGAGGTTCAGACTGGATTTCTCCAAGTCTTTGCGTGTTGGGTTGATGAGCACTTCATTGTCTATTAGGCCTAATCTGCAAGGCAAAATTGTATGTCCGGAATGGATAAACTGAAAAAACTTGTGCCAATATTAAATAAAACCTTTGTGTTCATCTATACTAATATTATAAAGAGGAAAGATTTGTATCTTTGTTTGTTACGAATAAACTCAAAAACTACTGGTCCGATTACAAAAATTCTTTCACCATTGGAATGTTACGTTAACCCTGAGTAACATAGGCTATATTTATAACTAGCGACCTGCTCCGACTTCGCAAGGGTGCGATTTCATTGCACCCACGCGAAGCTGGGACCGACTTCTAGTCAGTTATATAATAAGTATGTTTTGTTCTTATTCTAAAAAAACCTTTAAAACTATGAATACCCTAGGGAATTTATAAAAATCTAGCATCTCTGTGGACATCAGCTGGGCTTATGAAGAGCATGTTTGTAAGTTAGTGGCCAACTCTGGAGTTTACAGAGGCATTAAAGGCCTATTACATTCGATTCGTCGGCACGATGAGCCGTGACGACAGATCGGACGTTCTGTTTACAGTACACGATAGCCTCCCTAAATCGCCTTTCTAAAGGCTAACATTACACCTAGCGATTTAGGCTCCATGCTTCAAATCGTCACGATGAATCGTGTAATGTAATCGAGCCTTTACAACTGATAAAACATCCAAAAAAAAAAGTATGTGTTGGAATAAATATAAAGGCCAAGTATAGATGAAAATCTGAAAATGGCATGGTAATAATTTTTTATATGCATCTTTTGTAACTGAGACCATCAAGTCATTTGTCAGATACCTACAATATCACACTGCAGTGTTTCTCTTAATAGGTGTTGTCGCTGCTCAATCTTTATAATGATGCTTAATTTACTGCTCACCTAATAAATAAATAAATAAATAATAAATAATGCTGGACAATCCACACAGCATCATCTAGCCCCAAGGTAAGCTGCTGTTAAACAGAGCTGTGTTATGGGTACTAGATGACTGATATATATTTAATATATAATACATAGATAGATATTTTTTATTATATATAGAAAATACCCAGAACACCCGGAACAAATATTTGTAGATCGTACAAACATTTGTTCCGAGGCGGGAATCGAACCCGCAACCTCTGCGTCGCAGGCGGACCTGCGCCCGCTGCGCCACATCGGTCGTCACTTAATAGGATTATTAAGTATTACTGCTCACCTAACAGCACCCACAGGTCCATTCCAGGGCACATCAGACAAAGCTAAGGCTGCGCTCGCTGCATTAACTGCCACAGTCTCAGGCAGATTTGTTCCATCCACAGCAAGCATGTTACAGACTACCTGAGTATCATAGAAGTAGTTTGAGGGGAAGAGTGGTCGGAGTGAACGGTCTATTAGACGTGATGTCAAGATTTCTCGTTCTGTTGGACCTGAAATAAGAAATTAGTGATTAAAGGTATAACCAAGTTTATTCCTTATGTTTTATTCATCTAGGAGTTAAGTAGATCACTTTTAGTCTTTATTATTAGATCCAGTTCTCTATTTTAAAATAAAATAATGCTGGACAATCCACACAGCATCATCTAGCCCCAAGATAAGCTACTGTTAAACAGAGCTGTGTTATGGTACTAGATGACTGATATATACAATACAATACATAGATAGATATTTTTTATTATATATAGAAAATACCCAGAACACCCGGAACAAATATTTGTAGATCATACAAACATTTGACCCGAGGCGGGAATCGAACCCGCAACCTCCGCGTCGCAGGCGGACCTGCGCCCGCTGCGCCACATCGGTCGTCAATTTAATAATAGCAAAGTTAAAAACTTACAGATTTAGAACATTATAGCTCAAGCAGTTTTTTGGGAGAGGGATGATCCGATTTTAAGATTTGGGCTAGCTATTACTTGGATTAGAATAGCAAAATTCCTTTTCAAAATAAATCTGGTGACTTTAGGAGTTGCTAACCCACGTAGAGTTAACCAGCATTATACAAATTCACTTACCAAGTTCTCGTCTCAAGAAGTTAGTAGGTATCCTCCCAGCGGCTGCAGCCTTCTGTCTGTAATCTACCACCAGGGGCAGAAATGAACTGGTGCTCTGCTTAGCTTTCGACACTACAGTGGAAAGTACACTGGTGTCTCCATAGGTGGCTACACAGGCTCCATCTGCAAACCTTGCATACTGCCCCGTCGATAGTTTTAGAGAATTTCTGAAATAGAGATATATTCAAATATCTTAGCAGATACTTGAATTGAAACTATAAACAGTTTAAGATGTTGATGACTTTCCAAGGTAACCAGAATCTGCTAAGGTTTAGACATGGTTGTTGTTGGACTAGACATGAGTAATCTTACTTACATTGTAAATTCTTTTGGCACCAAAATAAAATTATAACCTTCAAACTTAACCTCAAACTTACCCATTTGAGAAGGGAATTTCTACATTGCCCACACTGGATTGAGACGAGAATAATCTGATGCCATGACGAGCTTTCATTCGTATTTTAGAAAGGATGAAACGATTTCTGGGCAGCATTATCATTGAGATTAGAAGTCGCCGACGATACTTATTTGTTAAACCAAAGCCCGAAGGTTTTTTGTCGTGTCGGCTACTCACACTCAGCTGCTGTGCTGAGTGATTTGGTTATTTCTTAGAATCCACGCACTTTTATTTACAAATTATTTGAATTAGAAATGAGAAAATTATTTGAGTTTTTTTCTTCTATGTTTTTTTTTAAATAAATGAATCTGTTAAATATTTTTGACATACATGTGAAACATGCTAATGTCAAGTAAGGGTTGCATAGCAATTTTTAGTCCAGGACTAAACAGGAAAACTTAATTATTCTTTAGAAATATAATAAAAATACTTGCTTTATTTTTCAAGAGCCCTTTGGTTTTTTATAAACAATAATCCTAATAGGTTTTCCTATTAAAAGAAAAAAACGGCTACCAAAAAAAAACCGAAAATACTATTATTTGTTGCTATTTTCTACGCAACACTTACTTGACGTTGATATTGTTGTCAAAATACCAGAATTAAAGAAAAAAAAATGGAATGTGTGTAATGTAAACAAACAAAAAAATACTTTTTTTACAATTTTATTTCAAACTAAATAAAATATGTCCTTAAAAACTATAAAAAAGGTGCAAGGCAATGATGCATTTCAACGAATGAACTATTTGTATCAAGTAAGTATCCTTTCATAGCCTACATATAATTTGCAATGCCTGAAAAGGGCAAATAAGTTCTAAGTGCCATATTACTTCTAAGACCTTTTGTAACACTTATTTGTGCAAATAAATATCTTGAAATATCTTGAATCTTTCATTCTTTATGTAGGTTAGTAGGCATTTACTAGTTTCGACTATAAAGATGGTGTATGAATGCTCCAACCAAGTGCTCCAATCCAACCACGATTAAAGTTATCGTATTGCTACTGTGGAACTGTCTAATAACTACGATAGCCTATATTACCTACTACCCCCTATTGACCCTGGTACTACCTAGGCACTACCTACCTCTGAAATACCTAGGCATTACCTACCTCTGAAATACCTAGGCACTACCTATAAGTTATTTACAGATCAGCAAAGCCGTTGTAGATAAGCATCCTGCATTGGCATCTTATTATGGGACTCTCATCATAAACATAGGAAAGAAAAACGTTTTGAGGCTGTGAGTACCTAATACCTGATGAATAAACCTAAAGTTTAATTAAGAAACACATGCTACAGTATAGACCCAATGGGGATTGGTGGATGGTGCAGGACTTTTGAATAGTTCTTGTACATGCCAGTTTCCTCACCATGTTACCTTCACTAATTTAGAGCACTGACATTACTCACAAATCATTTAAAAAAAAATCTATTGATTGGTTACGAACACACTACCCTTGCCTCACAAATCATTTAAAAAAAAATCATTAATTTGTTTCGAACACACTACCCTTGCCCTCTAGTCTAGTTCACTACTGTGTACTGGTGCTAGTGCCACTCACGAGCGCTCATGACGTAGCTGGCTAAGTTGTTCTTAACAGATCAACAAAGTTAAGCACTGTTCCGCATACTCATCATTTGGATGGGTGACGGTCAGTGGCAATTTTAACTGAGCGCTCCCGTGTTTCGGAGGGCACGTTATGCAGTCGATCCCGGCTTTTTCAAAGTTGTTAGGCCATGACAGAGGCCTTCGGACAGCTTAGAAACTCTGTCACCAGAGTTGGCCACTGACTCATACGAACCTACTTACTTAGTGCCACTAACCACTTTATAAAATAACTATTCCTTTTTATTGCCAGTCATCCAGAAGTAAAACGCCAAATATGTCGGAAATGCAAGTGCATACTAGTAAACAATGTATCAGCGAGGATGAAAATTAAAAATAAGAAGCAATCAAAGACAATGGAGTGGTTGTGCAAAACTTGTGGAACATCTAGAAGCTTTTCTGCCGATAAAAATAAGGATCACCGGATTTGGGTGGAAAAGCAAGAGGCTATTGTTGAAGTCATTAGTTGAATAATTCTGTAAGTTTTCAAATGTGTTTAATTCAGTAAATAAATTATTGCTAAATCTAACAGTCATCTAAATAATTCTGAGCCTAAAACTCACTGCATAACTTATGGTGGTCATACACACTACAGTCTACCGGAGAGGTCTACCTGCGCAGATAGACCTGAGCACGTGTGGGAATAGACCTGTGCAGTTTTATAATGCTACCGATGTGCGGTTGTCCCGTGTAGTCAAAACTGCACAGAAAAACCTATCCAGTAGACCATAATGTATGGCTTAGAAAATCTAAACTAAGATAAAGGTTTGTGGATAGATGGCTCTGTGTAAAAAAAGTCAACCAACATTTATTTTTTATTATTATTACAAGTGGTCAACTCAGAAAAAGATTTCAGTAACCTTTTTTTTTTTTTTTAATACAATTGAAGTGGCAACCAAGCGTACGGCCCACAAGATGGTAAGCGGTTACCGCAGCCTATGGACGCTTGCAATACCAGAAGTATCACTCGCGGGTTGCCACTTTGAGGCTAAGATCGAAAGCCTCATGTGCCAGTAATTTCACTGGAAACCATACCCTTCACACCGGAACACAGCAATGCGAGCATTACTGCTTGGCGGCAGAAATAGGTATGGTGGTAGTCCTTCCCCGGACGAGCTCTATCACAGAGAACTCTACTACTCTTGACCTAATTAGTGCTTAGTGCTTATTTCTATCTATCAGCCTCACTCACTGCTGTGCCTAGGTATAGTGTAGATAGGTTAAGTACCCTACCATAATCGACTGAAGTGGCGCAGCGGGCGCAGGTCCGCCTGCGACGCAGAGGTTGCGGGTTCGATTCCCGCCTCGGGACATGTTTGTACGATCTATAAGTATTTGTTCCGGGTGTTCTGGGTTATATGTATTGTATTGTATTAAGTATAATATCAGTCATATAGTACCCATAATACAGCTCTGTTTAACAGCAGCTTACCTTGGGGCTAGATGATGCTGTGTGGATTATCCCGCATTATTATTATTATAATCATATTTGATTGATTAGAACTTTGAAATGAGACACCCTGTAGGTATAGATATAGAATAGAATAGAATAGAATATTTATTTGTACCAAACGTCTGCTAACAATGTAGTAGGTAGGTACTTATGTATAAATTCAAGCAAAAATAATAATCCTAGTATCACCAGATAGAATAGAATAGAAAAATATTTATTTAACGCCACACAATAAACATAAAAATAAAAATAACAATACAAATTAAAACTAAACTATTGTGACGAAAAAAAGGCAGATCACCTCATTATCATAAAGAATCTTGTAAATGTTAATCTGTAAAGCCACTGCAAAGCTTTGCAGTCTAGTGGGATAATTACGTAAGGACTCGCACCAAACGCATTTTTCTCGATTGCATTGTTTTCCCGAACTAAAAAATACTATCAAAAACTATGAAATCAAGCAATCGCGTACCCAAGCGATATTGATTCTGTTTTCGCAACAAAAACAAAAAGTACCTATATCGCCTAAGTCGGTCGTCAATTTACATCAAAAATCTCGTACCGAATGGTGTGAGTTGACGAAACGCAAAAATAATATTACTATTTCCCTTCAGTAGTTTTCTCATACATACTTAAAAATAAATAGGAAATTACAGTTGGTCCAATCTTTGACTTTCGATATCGCTTTTTCGTATCGACGTGAATTCTATAAAAACTAACGATAAAGCCTAACTGAATTGCATAATGTATGAGTAAGGCTTGGCCTCCTGTGTACACAGCGAAGATATAAAGTCGCATTTATTGCGTCGCTGCCGATCTCGGCCATCATGAAGTTTGTAACGCTCAAAGACAATTTATTAGCTTGGTTTGGAAATCCCCTTAAATCCCCTGCGAAGGGGATTTCCGAATTTTTGTCCGCTAATCCCCTTACAATCGAAGTTACCTGCCAAAAGTCCCAAAACAAGTTCAGAAATCCCCAACCATTTACTTTATATTTTATTTATTATTTATTTATTATTTATTTATATTTATTTATTCAATTAAAGAAAGTAAGTTCGTGTAGGCCGGGTGACTTAGCCTTATCTAGCCTACAAAAGAGTCATCCGACCCCCGTAGCTAGCGCTCAGTTGAGAAATGCCCACTCTCAATCCAAGACCGGAGGGGTGGGGGGAGCCCTTACTCTAAAACGTGATCGCTATTACTTACAAGTATTACTTAGTGCGAAAAAGCCCCATTGCGCATCGAAACGGCTAACGATATTCGTTACCAGTACCTACTACATCATCGCGAATTAGCGACTTAGAGGTACGCCACAGTGAGCACGCTCAATGCAGGTTGCCTGAAAGAGACCGCTTTCTCAGCGATTAGACTGCGCTGCGCATAGAAAACGATTTTTTTAAATTAATTTACTTCGAACGACATTGCAGCTAGTCATACCAGTTTTGCCATGTTGCGACCGACCACGCCCTCTCGCTAGATGTCGGGTATTGGTCGTTAAAGTTATGCTAAGCTATTTGTATTGTGGATATAATATTTCTACGCTGGAGGATTAACCTAACCCAAGCAATAAATCAAACTCAAACTAAATGTGTTTTAGCAACGCAAAAAGGAATAGGTTTACTATCTATCTACACTATTATCCCAACGGAACACAGCCTGTATTTTATCAGCTCTTTTTGGCTTTATTTTTTTATGACTGGAGATATAAAAAAACTACAGATAGCTAAAGTGATTTTACATTATCCGACACGATGTGCTCGATGATCTTGGACGACATACAGCTGTCGTGTTGTATGATGTTAAAACGCTATAAAAACCCTTCTAATAATAATGGCACGGGAGTTATTTATTTACAATCCTCTTTACTCAATCGCGTCTCAACGAGAAGGGCCCTACTCTTTAACGCGATCGGTATTGGACATGTATTGGAATATGACATATCAGGTTTAAGAATATTTTTATTTCTCATAAGAATCAAATTCACTTACATGAGATATAACTTAATTATTAACTTACAAATTATTTTTACACTCGGGCTAATCGCACCTGTACTACACTATTATTATTTCAAAAACAATACTTATAAAACGCAAACCAGATATTTATCAGTAAGCAAACACGAATATATTTAAGTAATTTATAAAAAAAAAAAAAAAAAAAAACATCTAAAAGAGTCGGTAGTTTTGTATGACTCGCATTAGCAAAACTCACACAAGAAGTCTGGTCGCCCGGTACAAAGAGTTTACGATACAAGAAGTGGCATCATAATGATTTGATAAATGTTAAGTTTTTTTTTTTTTGTTTTTTTTTGTAATTTTTATTGTATTACATATCGTACTTTTGACAGAAAACCGAGCGCCAAATTCAACCTTGTTTTCAAGAGTAAACAAATTTGACAGCAGTAAATAGGAATTGGGATTGGATCGGAATTGTCATTGGATTCAATAGTAAGGCACCTGATTTGGTTAAAACTCTGAATACATCTCTGAGCGGATGTAGGTAGTACGCGAACATCACAATTAACATTAACAATATAGCAAAGATATTGATCAGCATTAAAAGTTGCATCATAATCTAAGGTTAATTTTCTAAAATAATTTATTTAGATTAATTTTTAAAGTGTTTAAATTATTAATGCACGTGACTCTACATACAACGAGGCAAATCAGAAGCAGAAGCTACTAAATCATAATGCCTACGTGGGGCGGTTTCATAATCCGATCGTTTTGCAAAAAAACCCCAAAAAACATACCATAAAATACAGCGAATTTAAGATGTTTATATTTTACTTCTGTTCCGTAAATTTCGCCAATCCAGTCCGAAAAAGAGCGACAAAACGTCCCTCGGGGCTGGAATTAGTATTCTCCCGTCGTCTTACGCAGTAGCTTAAGTAGATGCTTGTAAGGGTCCTGTATTAAGTAGCTCCTATTCTGTGCCAGGCAGAGCCGTAGTCCAAGCGGGCTTTGTTTTCAAAATGTTCGTTTTAACATCGAATACAGGGTTCCAGAAAACCAAAAGATCTTTTTGTGGATGATTCCTTTCATTAGGTAATGGTGGTATTTGCCCGGGATCATAATAAGATGCATTATTTAAGTGTTGCTCCATAAACTCAACCCCATCTGCTGGGCTATTACGTAACTCTGCTGCAATCCGATTTCAATCAACCTGTCAATAAGGAAGTAGGAAGCTTCTGTGCTTCTGGGAGGAGTTAAGCTGGTTACACTCGTAGCCTGTTACAACCCACGCATAATGGACAATATATCGAGTCCAAATGCGGAAAAGGGAGTCCCCACAAATAAAAACCTGTCAATAAGCTGTCATTTACATATAAAATACGCCAGTTATTGATCGAAATCTAGTGAAATCGATTGCAACTAAATTACATATAGCCCCTCTGGTCTACGCATGACCCTGGACATCAGTTGGAGGGTTGAAGAGCTACATCGAATCTGACAGGGGCTTATAATCACCCTCTGCTTTCAAGAGCCTCAAACGTGATGTGCCTACTCATATAATTTTGTTTTTATGTTTCGTCGGAATAAGGATAGATGTAATGTAGGTACAGCCAAGCAATCTGGGGACTTATTCTTGAATGAACGCTATCGGTATTGGACAAGTATTGGTATATGACACCTTTGCAAACCTAGCGCCTTTAGCCTTGTTTTTAAGAGTGCAAAAATTTGACAGCAGTAAATTGATCGATCGGAATTGATTGGATCGGAGACAATTCCGATCCAATCCCAGTTTTTGTTTACTGCTGTCTTTACTCTTGAAAACAAGGTTGAATTTGGCGGTAGGTACGAAATGTCAAATTCCAATACTTGTCCAATATCGATCGCGTTCAAGAGTAAGGCCCCAGACTTGTAGGCCAGTGTAGAACCTTTTTAACTAAACATATCAAAATTACATAATATTAAATCGTCACATAAAGTTTTCTGTTTTAAATTATACCTTTGGTTATAAAGAAGTGCTCGTTGCTCCGTGACCGCGACACATAATATCTGTTCTGTGTTCGCGAGGTCATTATTTGGATGGATCATTATAACAGCCTTCTAATGTGTTATAATGATCCATCCATCATCATATAATGATCATCAACTGCTGGGACACTGGCCTACTCTCGAGCGAGAGTGATTGGGTCTTAATCCTCTATCCGGATCCAATACTGATTGGTGGCTCATATGTTTTGAAAATTTTTAGTTCTGAAAATGATGAAACCGCCATGATCATGGCGGTTTCATCCTGATGAAATTATTTCTTTTTTACAGTATGAGAGCACTACTAACTAGCATTGGTACACGACCGGTTTTGAACCTACGACTTTAGTATCGGTAGGATACCACTAGACAGTTCGTTCAACGATAAACATTATTCGATCCTTACCCTCTCAAAAACCGTGCAACGTGGCCGGATTCAAAGTTTTCCCATAAATCGTGTTCGCGGGGCACATCAACACCTTACGGACGCAGGCTGGCGATATCTGAGGGCCTATTCTAAAAAGCGACAAACGATAATCGTGGCAAATATCGTAGCTCAACTTATGTTGGGGACTTCGTAGTTCAGAGCATTCACGGACATAAGCTGAACCACGAAAACTGGCACGATTTATCGCTTTTGGCTGCAAGAGTCCCCTCTGTGCTTACCAAGTAGGCCATCGGCTGAGTTTCTTATCTTTTGGGTATTCGGAGAAAGTTTAAAAATATATTAAGAAGATAAAGTGAAAACAAATGTTGAAAGGAATTGATGGCTTTTTACCGCTGACTCAATCAACTAGTCAAACTCAAACAACTGAATCAATCAACTAGATCCCATTACTTTTGAAGAACGAAATAAAACCAGGTCAAAAGAAAATCTAAATTATTGTGCCTAGAATTCAGGCATTAAATCGGTTAAAGGTGATTAAAATAGTGATAGGAAGTAGCGGGAGAGTGAAACAATGCAGAACATCTTACAGAGGAACTTTTTCGTGTTATAATATTTCCACTGCTGGGACACTGGCCTACTCCTAAAATATGTAATATTAGATTTAGGTAGGTATTAGTGTCAATAAATAAAAAAAATCTGTACTATTGTCTAGCTTACAGCAATATAAAACCGAAAACTTATCGATATTTCTATTTACCGAAATGATATCATAAAATTATTTACAGTTTCGCAATAACCCGTAAATTTTACTGCATTTTATTACAGCAATAGTGTACGTACAGCCATGTAAAGGAATGAAGCTGATTTTACATATAGTATTAGCATTAACATTTTATATTGCTATCAGTGACTCCTCAATCTACAAAAATAACACGGAAAATGTACTGTCATTTGTAAGTCGCTCGCGTAATGATGACAAAAAGCCGCGGTTTCAGATTCAGACAAACAATGGCATCAAAGACAAAAATGCGCCTAAACCGGATCTATTTCAAAAAGCGATGAGACTGAAAAAGCAATCTTTAAAAGAGTATGCAGCTAAAAAAAAGTCCATGCGAGAAAAAGCAGCGAGGCTAGACAACACCAAAAACATTGGTAGAGATAATTATCAGCTTGACCCGGTTCTCAACTTCCTGAAGAGAAGGGACTTCAGGAGAAAAAGAAAGCACTCTTCCTCTTCCAGTATTTCTTCAAGTTCCAGTCTGGAGATGCAGAATTGGAAAGATGAATGGAGAGAGCATTGGTTAAAGAAAAAGTTTGAGGCGATCAACTCTACTCATCAAAAGGGGGATGTGGTGAATATGGTAGCTGCTAGTAAGTTTCTTACAATGTATTACTTAAAATTTACTGTAAGACATTATTTTGTTTTACATTTATGAACTTAAGTACTATCACCCGAATTCCGAATTCTAGGAGCTTGTCTGTTTTCTTGTAGGACCGTGGGGCGTTCCTTGTGGCGATCCAAACCAGCACGACATGCCATGGGGTACCTGTATGCTGTCCATGGAATGCGAATCAGAATACCGTATATACCGAGGTGACTATTTCTGCGGACGCACACAATTCGTCTGCTGTGCCCTCCAGCTCACCAACTACGATATGTACCAAGGTTTCGACGTATCCTTTGCTGACTCTGCTCTATCAACTGACTCTGAGGAAAAAAGGAATAGAGGAAAAGGATCTAAGGAGAGAAGGAAACGGAGAAGAAAACGAGAGAAGAAAAGACGCAAGCGAGAAAGGAAGAAACGCAAACGCAGAATAAAGAAAAATATCCGAAAAATAATAAGAGAGATAAGGAAGATATTGAACAGGTCGTACAGAAACGGGACGTCAGCTAAGAAAAAGAAGACGAAGCAGCTCAAGAAGTTTATTAAAGAACTAAAGAAGCAGTACAAAAAGGATCGGCAGTCCGTCAAAGATATTCACGAGATAGATATGATAAAGATTGATGCAGCTCTGATGCAAAAGTTGTACCAAATAAAAAATGTCAACCAGAACTTTATGAAGAACAGCACTTTTAGGGAAATCGTAGTTAATGGGACGACTAATAAGCAAGGAGCAAGAATGTTGATGCAAGCCTATCCAGACCTTGCACCCTACTTGGGCGATAAAACAAGAAGAGGCAATGCTGGAAATGGTGAAAACGATAATCTCGATTACGACATAGAGTACGGATTACTATACTACTGAAATTAAAGTCCAAAATTGCTTGTGGTTTTTATTAATAGTTTTAAAATTTTTACTACGATCTCGTTTTGCGATATTGGTTTCGATATTCGGTATTCGATAAGCGGCTATATGGAAAATGCTGAGTGCATTTTGTTTGCTTCTATAAAACTCTTATCTCTTTGTGGATATCGAAAACGAAAAACGTTTTTAAAATATAATATTCAGAATATATATATTTTAAAAATAGTGTGCGATCGTAGATTCATTTATAGATATGTAACTTTAGTATTGCAGCTCAAAAATAATCCAGCACACCATTATAGTATAGACTCTACAATATTCAAATGAGTAGATATACAAATAAATGTATTTATTATTCGACAAGTAGTAAACTAAATTATCTAATTAAATCCTACACTGGATAAATATCTAGTTTAAAAGATTTTTTTCAAACACTGCCAAATGCAATCAAAACACTCGTCTAGTTTTTCACCCTACAAAAAAGCGTCCGTCGTTTGAAAAACCAACATGATATGACGAATGGTGGACATTTCATTTAAATTTTAGGTCACATACGAATTGCAAATTGTGATTTGCGTGAAAATGGAGCCCCTTTGATTTGATTTGTGTGACCATCGGTCGTCCCGCTCGTACCTATGATTTATTCGCATTTTTTACATTATGCATCCTTCCGTATCACAAAGTATAATATGAACAAATGTAAGTAAGTTGGTATGAGTCAGTTACCAACTCTGGTGTAGGAGTTAAAAGACCGATCCCGGGAACGACTGCTTAACGTCCTTCCGAAGCGCGGAGCTCTGATAAAATTGCCACTGGAGCTCACTGTCCCAAATGGTGACTACTCGGAACAGTTTTTTAATTCGTTGATCTGTTAGAATTACTTAGTCAGCTATGTATTATTTTTATGTAATGTAATTGTTTGCTTCTACTATTGTTTTGTGTTAAAGAATTGTTGACACCGTCCCATCCCATTCATTTTAAAATCCAGTCCATCCAAAGGTTGTCTGTAAGAAATTGCTCACAGCGATAAGACCGCCCATTGTACTTCGCTATATTTAAATTGTGTAATTGTTTATTTATCTTTTTCTTATGTGTTACGGTGTACAATAAAGAGTTTTCTTTCTTTCTTTCTTTATGTTACCAGCACTGAATTAACACAATATTATGGTAAATAAGAAAATAAGAGAGTATTCTGGTATACGAATGAAACAAAACCACGAGCAAATGCTACCTATCTCCAAAGTATAATGCTAAAGAATAATGTCTTTGTGGTAGGTAACTCCCCTGTTATTCCCATTATTAACTGTTATATCAGAGTCGTCTTTGTAATATCACGGCCTTTGGGCTCTATAAATCTCATCTTTAAGGGTGTCACCACATATATCAGATCGGAATCGGCTATATCCAGTCTGAAAAAAAAATATGTCGAAGGGTGTATAGTAGGAACTGCTTACGGATCTCGGCTGTCGTGAAGTAATAGTTGTTTTGATGCGCAATGGAGCTCTTTGGAACTAAATTGTGTTGCGCATTACAAACGGCTAACTTCACGATGGCCGAGATCCGTTGACGGTAGGTACTATACACGATGTTATTTGCCTTTGCTCATCGTATAAAAGAGAGATGACGCAACGCAAGTAGTCGTATCATTTATTGCATTAATATTAAACAAAATAAAATATGTACATAATTACATTACATTACAAAATATACATAAAACTAATATTGTCGTAGAACTATTTCTATGGTAGTTTACGCAATAGATCGGGCTTTAGTCATCCGATTTTACTAGTTAACTCTTCCCTCGTCAACTCACGGATACGGACCGGTTTTTTTTTAAAATAAATAATGCTGGACAATCCACACAGCATCATCTAGCCCCAAGGTAAGCTGCTGTTAAACAGAGCTGTATTATGGGTACTAGATGACTGATATATACTTAATAAAATACAATACATAGATAGATATTTTTTATTATATATAGGGAGGACGGGAGGCGACAACGGGGCCGGCCGAGAAGGCGTTGGCGAGATGACCTGGATTCTTATGCAAAAGATTGGTGGGAAACTGCCAAGGACCGGGATGAATGAAAGACTTTGGGGGAGACCTTTGCTCAGCAGTGGGACAAGATAGGTTGAAAAAAAAAGAAAAAAAAATATATAGAAAATACCCAGAACACCCGGAACGAATATTTGTAAACCGTACAAACATTTGACCCGAGGCGGGAATCAAACCCGCAACCTGCGCCCGCTGCGCCACATCGGTCGTCAACTTGGTCTTGGAACGGACGTAGTGCGAAACTGCTCTCACTCTTATTTCTTAAGTCAGTATGTAACAAAATGGTCACGTCGCCATAAGTAGTGGACATAATCTTATAAGAACCGGTCGTACCCATTTATAAAAAAATAGTAGGTTTTTTTTTATACAACTGAAGTGGCAACCAAGCGTACGGCCCACAAGATGGTAAGCGGTTACCGCGGCCTATGGGTGCTTGCAATACCAGAGGCATCACTCGCGGGTTGCCACCTTGACACTAAGATCGAAAGCCTCATGTGCCAGTAATTTCACCGGAAACCATACCCTTCACACCGAAACACAGAAATGCACAGAATGAACACGAAACATTACTGCTTGGCGGCAGAAATAGGTATAGTGGTAGTCCTTCCCCGGACGAGCTCTATCACAAAGAACTCTACTACTCTTAGGTTTTTTTTTTAAATAATTTATTTGGAGCTTGATTATCTCAGCTCCGTAGCATGTTTCGATCCGAAATATATGTTGACTAAGACGTTATACGTTGATGGTAAGGAAGTATCGCGTTATGATTATGTTTGGAGGCTTTTTATTACGGCTATTTCTGAGGGAAGACCCTTTTTTGCATAATGTTGATTGGAAATTATTTTGATGTTGCTGTTTATTTCAGTGGCTTTATTTATGTCCGGTTCTTGCGAGTTTTTATTTTAACTTGTTTCTTGATACAGCAAAGTCGTTTTGTGTTTTAAATGTGGCCACTTAATTACCACTAACTACCACTTATACATAGGTAGGTGCCTAGCTGGTTTTTACGAGGTCAATGTTTAGGCCAAATACATTCCTACCTGATTTATGTTAGTGTTAAGAAACTGTATGGTTTGCCTTTTTGCACTTTAAAATGTACGTGTGTTTTGAAGATAAATGATTTATTTATCTATCTATCTATCTTATTATTACATTTTTTTTTTTAAATATAATTTTTGCTCTCCCTGTTACTGTGTCGTCTCTCCAGTTATACGGTTATCTCTAATTGTAATCCCGCTTCCCGCGATTCAGGCTCAGCCTTGTGCGGGAACCAATGGTAACCTAATTCCATGTTATTGCGTCAGTTATTTTTTTTTTTTTGGACTAAGTAAGTTCGTATGAGTCAGCGGCCAACTCTGGTGACGGAGTTAATAGGCCGCCAGAGGGCCTCCGTTATGGCCTAATGGAAAAAGTTGGGACCGACTGCTCAACTTAAGCCCTCTGAAGCACTGAAGCGCTCAATTGAAATTGCCACTGGTGGTCACCGATCCAAATGGTGACTACGCGTATCAGTGCTTAATATAGTTGATCTGCGACCTAATCACTTGCTCGAGATTAGGCCAGTACCTCAATAGTGAGAACACTAAAATAATAAATAAATAATGCGGACAATCCACGCAGCATCATCTAGCCCCAAGCTAAGCAGAGCTTGTGTTATGGGTACTAGATGACTGATACTTATACAATACATAGATATTTTTGTATACACAAAAAATAGAACAACCGGAACAAATATTTGCGTACCGTACCTACCAAACATTTGTCCCAAAGCGGCAATCGACAACTTCTTGCGACGCAGGCGGACCTTCGCCCGCTGCACCACATCGGTCGTCAAAAGGCATACATAACTACGATCTAAAATTTTTAGTACTTTTTTATGTAAGCAAGTGACAGGACAATCAAGGCGCCCACCTGATGTTAAGCACCACGCCTGACTATTACAGATGCAGTGCCACCCAAAGCTAAAAAGTTTTTAAGTGTTTGCGTGGCACTGCGCTTATCACCGAGACATTGTTGTTAAGTCTCTTTCGCCCAGTAATTTCACTTGCTACAGTGCCCTTCAAACATAAACACAGTAATACTTGCACACCAAGATGTACTCTTGCTGAAGAGTCCTACCACCAGGTAAATAATAATACTAAACAGATACTAACTTACATTTACTTACTTACTTGGGAACATTAGAAGGCTATCATGATGATACTAACTTTATTCTGTAAAAATTGCTTGTACGAGTTAGGTCGAATCAAGCCTTAGTGTAACCAAAACATGTACAAACCCACATGATCATCTCTCAAGTAACCTAAACAAATAACCCGGATACAGAGGGTTTGATTACATACTCCGTAGATTAACTTAACTATTAGTTATTAATGGCTTAATCCCTAAATCCGACTGTTTAAATTACGGCATTATAACCGGAAATGGAGTAACTATAGTAATAAATATTGGTGGTGGATATATTTTCAAAAGCGCTATGGAGTCCCAAGCTAAGCAAAGTACTATGGAAACTAGCTAACTTTTTTTGCATGTAATTATTTAAAAACCCAAAACCAGGAACAAATATTTGCAGATCATGCAAAGATTTATTACGCATCGAGATAACCTCGCGATTGAACCCGTAAACTCTTGCTCCTTATCCGGGCACTCGACCACCGAGGTTGACAAAATACTTAAGTAGTAATACTTACTACTTAAGTATATAAAAATGTTTCTTCACAAAGGTAGTATAAAAAAGTCGCTTTCGCTGTCTGCCCCTACGTATGCTTAGATCTTTAAAACTACGCAACGGATTTTGATGCTGTTTTAATAGATAGAGTGATTCAAGAGGAAGGTATGTAGTTTAAGCACCCTTGCGAAGCAGGTACTTATAGTACCTTTATTTAAATAAATAAAGGTACTATATGTACCTGCTAACATTGTTAATGTCATGTGTGCTTGATGTACAAGTGAAATAACTTTATGAAAGAGTCTCGAAGTGGCGGGCGTAGAACGCGACAGAAAAGCTGCCACGCAGAACTTGTTTGTCCTAACATAAAAACTGTGGGTCGCTTAGATTGCATGTAATACCATATTGCACAGTAACATTGCAACAGTAGTATCCTCGTAAATATTGCTAGGCTATCTGACCGGAAAGATTTACCGCACTTCGCAACTTTTACTACTCGTTTACGAGTCACAATCGTACTGATACCATTTTAAAAGTACCAAGTACTATCTATCGAAGTAAATAAGTTAGTGTGAGTCAATCAACTCTGTTGTCGGTGTCTTTAAGCTGTCCGAATAATTCTGTCATCATGACCTAATCCTACCACCAGGTATGTCCTGTCAAAAACAAAGTACATTTCATATCCACGTAAGTCATAATCCTCCGCCACGTTAAGTCATAAATCTCCAAATACCTATCTACCATCTATATGTATTAGGAGACCAGGGTCGTATTCAGCGACCTGGTGCCTTACTCTTGAACGCGATCGGTATTGGAATATGACATTTCGTACTTTTGACAGCAAACCACCCTTGTTTTCAAGACTACAAAAATTTGACAGCGGTAAATAGA
This sequence comes from Colostygia pectinataria, assembly GCA_951394395.1. Taxonomy (NCBI): domain Eukaryota; kingdom Metazoa; phylum Arthropoda; class Insecta; order Lepidoptera; family Geometridae; genus Colostygia; species Colostygia pectinataria. The sequence continues at coordinate 9,592,254 of OX596365.1, read as the reverse complement.
AATCGATGGATTGGATCGGAATTGTCATTGAAATTAAGTCAAGAGTAAGGCACCTTGGGGGTTGGGCTTACTCTTCGCAATCGGTATTGGACAAGTATTGGAATATGACATTTCATGACAACCAGCGCCAAATTCAACCTTGTTTTCAAGAGTACAAACATTTGACAGCAGTAAATTAAAATTAGATTGATAATTGGGATTGAGATTGCATTGAAAATCGGTACCTATTGGACAAACATTTTCAAAAAAAGCGCCTGATTAATTTAAGTCAGCAAAACACACGCCGGCAAAATTAGTTATAAAATGTTTGTATAGTTTAAATCAGTTATAAAAATAAAACCACTGCATAATAATGATATTTTTCAACACGTACATACTAAACACAATACGTACAACAGTTTTTGCTTAAGCACAGTAGCGTTTATCTTTCCTAAATACGTAATCCAAGGTGGCTCTGCTGGGAAGCATACTTCCTAGCAGAGCCACTAGCGAAGTCGATTTTCTCAGTACTTGACGAACGTACAGCAATAAACGGCATACGTACACTATGTACGTCTAACGTACATTCTTTTAAGATATTAATGATCGGATTCTAACGTGGTGGCTCTGCTGGGTAGTACCACGCAAATTCAACCTTGTTTTCAAGAGTACAAACATTTGACAGCAGTAAATTAAAATTAGATTGATAATTGGGATTGAGATTGCATTGAAGATTATGGCCCCTGAGAGGCTGTTGTATGTCTTTATGTTTATTCGACTGTGCGTCGCTGTGTATCGTAAAGCAAGGACGAGCTTGGTACACGTTGAATAATAATTTATAACATACCATTACCACAGATTAGATACTTCATACTTATATGTACATACTGAATCACACTCACCATAATCACGTCGTAATTGTTTGGATGTATGTTTGTTCCTCTATAACTCGACAACCACATAACCGATTTGGCGGAAATTTACAACATAAATAGATAGTGACCGGTTATAGGACATAGGCTAATTTTTATTCCGGAAAAAAGTACGGTTCCCAAGTTCCACGCGAACGAAGTCGCTGGCGACAGCTAGTAATAAATAAATATATAAAGCTGGACGCAAGCTCGAGGGCACTGAAGCTAAAAGCTATTACGCACGTGTTTTGGATGGATGGATAGTGGATGGATAGTGGATGGATAGTGGATGAATGGATTGATGGATGTTTGTTTCTTAATCACGCTAAAAGGCGGGAAGGATCTAGATGAAATTAGGTACAGAGATAATACATGGTCTGAAATATATTGCTCATATTGTATACCTACTTATAATTTTGTATTAATTAAGTTTTTTAGATGACAATAGTTTGTCATCTACACAATATTAAACTCATGATAGCACTCTATTGAAATTGTGCGTATTGCAGTACCGCTGTACGCTCACATACTTTTTAGGCGACCACAGAAAACCAGCGCAACGGCATGAGTTGTTCTGCCGTAGCATATGCTGAGTCGTGGCCATTTTTGTTACCAATTGTAATATTATTATAACTACTTTTGTCAAAAAAATTATGTAACAGAATAAAATGTTATAATAGAAAATATAAATAGAAAATACTTTATTGCACAACTTGAAATATGCTTACAAAGGCGAACTTAATGCTAGACAGCATTATCTACCAGTTAACCTGTAGGTAGCGAAGATACATAATATGTAGGTAGTGCACATAAAATTTGATAACTTAATGAATAAAAAGGGAAGTAGTAGTAAGAGTAGTAGAGTTCTCTGTGATAGAGCTCGTCTGGGGAAGGACTACCACCATACCTATTTCTGCCGCCAAGCAGTAATGCTCGCATTGCTGTGTTCCGGTGTGAAGGGTATGGTTTCCGGGGAAATTACTGGCACATGAGGCTTTCGATCTTAGCCTCAAGACTGCTGTGGCGACTAGGTATAGCCACAGGAAATCGGGCTGACGCGTAGGTTTTATGTGCCGCGTCGCCAGTCGTTTCTCCCCACTCGCTAGGTCCAGACATGTAACTCTTTAAGCTTAAGTGGAAATATTAAACAGTATGTGGAACAATTTAATACTATTATTTGTGTCCCCTACTCTACTGATAGGTAATCTTCATGAGGGGACACAAATAATAGTATTAAATTGTTCCACATACTGTTTAATATTTCCACTTAAGCTTAAAGAGTTACATGTCTGGACCTAGCGAGTGGGGAGAAACGACTGGCGACGCGGCACATAAAACCTACGCGTCAGCCCGATTTCCTGTGGCTATACCTAGTCGCCACAGTACTCCCCCTCTTACAAAATTAAAAAAAAAACTTACAAATTTTAAGTTAAACTATGCCAATGAACTTTATTACTACATTGTACAGAGTCTATGAATACAAGTGCGACACACGTGCAAATTTGCTGCGTTGCAAGCTCGCTACTTTACACTGTATGTGTGCGCTCGAGTCTCGAGTTACAGTTCGCGTTATCGCCGTGGTGTTCTACCTAAACTACCTATGCGACACATTCCATGAACTAAAACTGATTCTAAAAATAGATTGTACCTAGTTACAAACACTGAATTTAAACTTTATAAAATTTTACACACGCACGCCTGATGATATGCTTCGTCTAATCTTACACCACAGCACCTCAAAAATAGCCGTAATTTCCAATATCTTCGGTCTCTATGTAGCGCAGGTACTAGCACAAATAACGGTAGCATGCCAGTCACTCGTAGCAGTGGGACTGAGCTATCTCCAGATCCAACACTGATCCTCCGGTGAGCATGCCTTCTCCAACCGGGCAAAACGTTCCTGAGTGAATCTGCAGGTCCAAACTCCATTTTCTTATAGGATTGAGTGCACCTCAGATGTTGCTGGCTCTAAAATATCTTCCTCGCTTCTGCAGTAGACCATGCGTGAACTTCGTTGGCTGGACCGCGGGTTCATCACTTCCCGGCCATACGCTGCCAATACTTCCTTTTGTTCTCACGCTGCTCATATCGAGCTCCACACAAGGGCTTCTGTTGGTGATCAAGACGGGTTCGGCTGACGTCACCTACTGCGCATTCCGTACTGCGTGGCGTCGCTGCGTCGATATTGCAGCATCCTGTTCATTGGCTATGTCTTCTTGTTTCTGTGACCTCCCGAAGCGTGGAATTCATCGGGAGGGAGTCGTCTCCGCCGCTGGTCTTCTCAGGGTCACCATAGTTTCTTAAAATCCTCCGTTGTTGCGCGTGTTCCATCGGGTGGTCACCGCATGGTAACACCACACACCGATGTTTGTCGGGGGTTACCACTGTGGGGGTACGAGTTTTGTGTGTGTCCCCTACTCTAATGATAGGTAATCTTCATGAGGGGACACAAATAATAATATTAAATTGTTCCACATACGGTTTAATATTTCCACTTAAGCTTAAAGAGTTACATGTCTGGACCTAGCGAGTGGGGAGAAACGACTGGCGACGCGGCACATAAAACCTACGCGTCAGCCCGATTTCCTGTGGCTATACCTAGTCGCCACAGTGGCAACCCGCGAGTGATACCTCTGGTATTGCAAGCGTCCATAGGCTGCGGTAACCGCTTACCATCTTGTGGGCCGTACGCTTGGTTGCCACTTCAGTTGTATAAAAAAAAAAAGTACCTAAATTTTAACATATTATTATTATTATTATATAGCACATATAGGTTACTTTTTAACCCGAATGTCCAGCCGTGTACTCATCAAAATTTCCACACACGAAGTAGGCAACAGTACAACTAGCTTTTAGTAAAATACAACCCTGACTGATAGTTATCTGTTTAACGGTACGCGGAAGCCAGTTGGCGCTGAATCAATATCGTTGTTATATTAAAGCTAGCTTGAACTGTTCACTATCATTCTTAGCTAAACTAGTGTAGAAGCTGAAGTGTAATAGATCAGGAGACGGGGATGCATTAGCACAATACATCGTTTTATAGATCGGTTTTATAAAATATATCAATAATGACGACCGATGTGGCGCAGCGGGCGCAGGTCTGCCTGCGACGCGGAGGTTACGGGTTCGATTCCCGCCTCGGGTCAAATGTTTGTACGATCTACAAATATTTGTTCCGGGTGTTCTGGGTATTTTCTATTTATAATAAAAAATATCTATCTATGTATTGTATTGTATTAAGTATAATATATCAGTCATCTAGTACCCATACGGCTCTGTTTAACAGCAGCTTACCTTGGGGCTAGATGATGCTCTGTGGATTGTCCAGCATTATTTATTTATTTATTTATTTATTTATTTATTTATAATGTGTAAGTTATTTCTTATGAGTCAGTGGCCAACTCTGGTGCCAGAGTTTTTAGGCCGCCCGAAGGCCTCTGATATCAATAGTGAACATCACACCCATACTATAGTCCTGACATCTCACGAGGACTCCGTGTGTCGTTTTATTCATTTTTAGAATCTAACATAAAAGACCACCTTCCACAGCGTAATAACAGCATAATATACACAATGCAGACGCAGTTTGCTGCGCATTGCAAGTTTAAATCAGATGTTTGGCCATGTGTCACGCAATGTCTGGAACTCGGCCAGTAAAGAAGATAACTCCTCTCTAATGCTAGTATTTTCAAGCGACTTTGCAAGAAGGTTATTAATTCAGAAGCGACCTTTTATGCTGTTATTATTATAATCAGTCTGTGCTGTCCCACTGTAGGGCCTCTATCTTCCTTCAAATCATCTACCTACTTGTGTACCTGTCTACTCAAATTATTGGGTAAATACACGGTAAATACTTACCATAAGTCTGGTTGGGTAATGTTACCCAGGTGGGTGTGATATTTACATATTTTATTACAATGTTATGTACTTATATTAAGTAGATTAGGTACTTACCTTATTTACTACTGAACGAGTAGTACCTTACCTACTCGTAGATAGACTCACAGTAGCACCAACTCAAACCTTAGTGGTATTTAGGTGTTATTATTCTAACTTTAAATAGTATTAATAATTTGTCAAATTGGTAATAAATTAAAAAAAAAACTATTGAGCGCTAGAGTAGTCTTTGATAAGCATCTAGTTCGTCTCTCCATCGTCACTTTATGTTGTTACTCCGATAAAAATAATCCAACGATTTTACCTAGTGGTAGTACTCTTCAGCAAGAGTCTGTCTTATCAAGTACCAATGTCAGATAGCCTTAAATTTGTAGTGCGCATGCGTTACTGTGTTTAGGTTCGAAGGGCACTGTAGGAGTGAAATTATTGGGAGAATGTCTTGGAGTGACAAGCCCAGTGCAGTGCCACGCAGAATTTCAAAGCTTTGAATCATTGGTCAGGCGTGGTGCTTAATATTTCACGACCTGAATTACCATCTCGCGAATTACTGATTAAAAAATAGTGTATTTTTCAAAGCGTTTTCAAAGCGTCGCGTTAGTCCTCAATTAGGTCCTCTTATAGACTTAAGAACAAAAGACCTTTAAATCAAGCAAATTTTCCGTTAAACGTAGAAACTTTGCCATCGCCATTATATAAATGAGTTCTCGAACAATTGGATTGAATCCACTTTAAAGTTTGCCGCTTTGTCAACACAGACTGATTGATGGCGGCTGGATAAATATAAAACTGTAAGGTTATTTAGAGGGTATGGACATTGAACGTTCAGAACCAGTACCTTTAATCTAAAATTGAAACAAGCATTTAATTTTAAAGCAAGGCGATCGGTAAACGCGTTCGCCACGTCTGCTAACCGCGCTCGCCGCGTGTGCGTAACTGAAGCAGAATATAGGTATAATAATTATAAGTAAGTAAGCTCGTATGAGTCAGTCACCAACTCTGGTGAAAACTTTGAAAAAGCCGTCAATCTAATAAAAATACATTTTTACTATTGCATGCATCGGGCATTACAGCATCTAAGTGTACTTCACACATCCATGTGGGTAACAAAAGTGACCAGCTTGCAACTCAATTCAAATTGAAATTACTGGCACATGAGGCTTTCGATCTTAGCCCCAAGGTGGCAACCCGCGAGTGATACCTCTGGTATTGCAAGCGTCCATAGGCTGCGGTAACCGCCATCTTGTGGGCCGTACGCTTGGTTGCCATTTCAGTTGTATAAAAAAAAAAAAAAATATTTAACTTTAAAAAAAATTACATGGTTTCGTGTTGCACTTCCTCCTGCTTTAGTTTGCACTGTGTTGCAGATTCAATTTTCATAGTTTATTTTATTTATTACCTTCGGGTGGCCTAAAAACTCTGTCACCAGAGTTGGTCACTGACTCATACTAACTTACTTTATCTATTACCTATAAATTTAAATCCTAGAATGTAACAATATTTTAGTGAAATTACTGGGCGAAAGAGACTTAACAACAATGTCTCGGGGTGATAAGCGCAGTGCAGTGCCACGCAAACACTTGAAACACACACTTTGGGTGGCACTGCATCTGTAATAGTCAGGCGTGGTGCTTGACATCAGGTGGGCGCCTTTATTGTCTTATCACTTGCTGACATAAAAAAAATATAATATGTACATAATTACATTACATTACAAATTATACAAAATACATATGAAACAGTTGAGCCATCTAAAGACCGTTACAAACGACCTATAGATAGCTCAACTGATCCAAATCACTACCAGTAGGAAGCGTTATCAACATGCTGGCTGCATTGCCACGTTGAATGGCAATGCTGATACGTTGAGCCAGATATGAACCAGCCTTTGGATCACGCGTCGCTTCGACCAGACGCCCGGAAAGAATTTTGAAAACGCGGTGAGCCCCGGTACCCCACGGACCCAGGGTCTCCACTCCTAATAAGAAAAGTAAGCTGCTGTAAGTATAATCAATATTTACGTTTTGGTGTACCTACCATGTGACGGTGAAGACCTTGGTTTTAGTTACAGAATGATGGTAGGGTTTTGTTTACACCATTTCACTGCGGAACCCTAAAATTAACAACTAAAATTAAGTGTGTTTCATATTATAATTTGTTTCGTGCAGAAAAATGCTCGTAGTAGGTACTTATCGATTCTTGAATACAAAACTCACGTATACAAGAATAATGCGGCTTTTGTGTACTACGTCTTTAAGACTTTGTGCGCTTTGTTGGATTGATGCTTTATATTTTGTCGTTTGAAAGAAAGTGCTGACTTTATTACGGATTGCGACTTTATAAAAGGTATTCAGGTATTAGGAAACTCCGATAAATCGTCTTTGTTATCGGTAAAAGGCCGGTTCGTGATTTATATTGAAATGAAAATTTAGTCACTGTAATTTTTAGATGGCTTCTTCAAGATAAAAAACAGATAAAAAATCTGTAGTACTACTCCGCTTAACCTTCCAACCAACGGACGGAGCAACACGTCGGGCGGATAACAAGTCGATGGTCCTGATGATGTCCCGTGGAGGGATGAAACACGTGTCGATATTTTTCTTTTGAGGTTAACTGTGTGATCTCATTGGTTAGAAGGGTTAAGTGGAGTAGTACTAGTAAAGTAAAGTAAAGTAAAGTAAAGTAAAGTAAACATTTATTTTGACATATTATGACACACATTACAGGTTGAAAAATCAAAAATTAGATTGGTATATCAGTAGGTAGATACAGTAGGCAGTTTTTGTTTGTAAAAAATAAAAAATAAAATATTGTGTCTATGTAATTTGTCAAAAAAGGTCCGTGCTCAGCATAATGCTGCAGTAAACTGCAGCGCTGGTTTTCAGCATGGACCTGTGTTAACGCATGGACATGGCACAAGTGTTATCGCTAAAATTAAAAAATAAGTAAACAGAAAACGAATTGTGTTGAACATCACACATATTACCAACATTATTATGGTACTAATACCGATACGAAGTAAGTTTATTATTATTCGCAGTAAATTAAAGAGTAAATGTAACAACTCATAAGTATATGAACATAAATAATTTATATGTCAACAAGTAGGTAGAAAAAGAAATAATAACCATCTTTTCTTTAATTTTTTTTAATCATTTAAATAAATGATTAAAAAAAATTAAAAATTGCTAAGCAACTCAAAATATAGATAGTCACAGAGAAAGGTATGTAGGTACTTCAATTAATGACAGCCTTCTAACTTCAATTTTCTTGAACTTCAAAACTTCAACTTCAATTAAATAATTACTAATTAAGAAAACTATTGTATGGATCAGAAAAATGTTATACGTTATTTATAGGTACTAGGTAAGTACGTTGAAACGTTATTGTGTAGTGTACTTATGTACCTCTACGTATTAAACAGGTCTGTCAGGTCTTCTTCTACGCGGATCCGAGTTGCAGGCGCGCCGTCTTCCTTTCGCAAGTAGATACGACCACCCTTGGTCCAGCAATATCTCCATTGGTGGTAGCGGCATTTTTCTTTTGATTTAGCTAGCAACTGCCGGTTATGCCTGGTTAGCCTTTCGTTAAAAAATAAACGGGCACATGGTCCCTCCAGTCCAAGCTCAGTGTTAGTAAGACCACGACACTCCCGCGCCCTCTGCAGGCAGGCGTCCCGAGTTGCACGATGAGAGAACCGGACCACTACTTTTCTTGGTCTTTTATGTAGTGTAGTGTCTTTCTGATCCAGCTGTGATACTCCAGAACGTTCTATCGAAAGTATTTCACGCTGTCCCAGAGTTACTCCAATCTTAGTGGCCAAAAGTGGAATGACATCTGAAAGGTTTTCGCCCTTTTTTTCTGGTAGACCACACATCTCTAAATCGTACAACAAGGACTCCTGCTCACTATCATTGAGTGCCGTCATCAGGCTTGTAACAGTTTTCTGAAGTTCTACTGCATTCACTGTGTTCCTTGCATTACCAAGATAATTTTCTAAGTCCAGCGTTTTATTTTCCAACTCACTGATCCGGCCTTTGCAATTAGTTAGATCATTACTTATTACTGTTATATCATTTCTAAGCTCACTCACAACAGATCGTAGTTCTTCTCTGAAAGCCTGAAATTCTGACAGTAATTCGGCCTTCATACTATCAAATTGAGCGCGCATCTCCGCAACAAACCCAGCAACAGCATCGCGAGAAACGGGTTCACTTTCCGGGCTTGATTTTGCATCTGCGGTGTGTAAGAAATTGTTTTGCATGCTAGTGATATTAGGTTTAGTCGGATCCTGTTCCTTGGTCATCTTGGTCTGGCATACTCCGCAACGCCATCGTTTGTTGATCACAGTTCCGGCTGGAATTCCGACGCATTCTCGATGGGTGCTAGAGGAACATTTTGGGCATGTTACTCCATCCATCGCAGACATAAATTTTGCACACGCAACGCACTTTACCATTTTGGTATTTTAATTGAAACTCGTTTAGTCAGTAGTCGTAGTAGTCAAATAAACCAAACACTAGTGCCTATCACCACTATTTTTTGTTCGAGGGTACTTCTACAAGCGGTCCGTCAGCTGATTATTGTTTTACAAAATTGCTTAATTACTGCGGGATATTACAGCGAGATACCATTCACAACGCCTTGTTGTATAATAAGCTGCACTTTTAAAAACTTTTTGGTCAAACACGATTACTGTAAACTTTATTTTGTCACAAGTGTAAGCAGAGCAGTTTCGTACCGTACCACGTCCGTGACGAGATGTTCTAGAGATTTTTCGTCTGTTTTTTATCTTGTAATGGATTCCCGCAAAGTAACGCCTGAATCTATCAATTATGACTCCTTCAGTCAAATAGGTTTTCTAACCAGCTATTATGAGTACCGTAGAAAAACTAGCAATTTTATTATAACAAAATTAGTGTAATTGTTGTCTACTTTTTCTTAGAAAAAATCATTGTCTACAATTACGATGCCATTGTCATTCATAAGCAATTGTAGTATCACGTGAAAATACGGGTAACTATCATTTGATCCCACGAATTTGATCCCAGTTTTTTTATTTGATCATAAAAACTTTTTTTTTTATCTCGAATCGAATACATCTCATTAAACATCTGCTTGTGTTATAGTTAATTTGTTATTTTGTAGTTTAGAATTTGTTACTCCGTTACATATTTTTGCATGCAGTGTCTACCTTTAATTGATTGTGCAATTAACTATGGATAATACTTAGTGTAAGTTTAAGTATTGTATGTTGTGCATGAAATATTGTTACAATTGTTGGTAGACCAAATAAATAAAATAAATAAAATAAAAAACAAATTCTGACTCTTGCTTCCAATCTGTCAGTCATCTACGAATACTCGTTCGTAGCATTTTCATAGCGCTACGCCCCGTAGCCCGTAGACCTTGTGCTACGACAATCACGTTTGAGACGTGGTTATACCACGGATTTCTACGTAGCAAGATTATTATGCCTACTAATATTTTGATGATGAAAACTCGATCGATCGTCATGGCATTCTTTGAAAAAGGCCTATTGTCTAGCGGTCGGCATCTATTAGTTGCTATTTCGATTGGACAACAATAGCATCATCATCTGCTATTAGTAGTCGATAATAATGATTTTGTTGTACAATCGAAAATTTTTAAGCGCTTTAAAAAATAAACATTTACGTAAGCAAAACGTTAATTTTCAGATAACCGAAGCTCTGAACTAAGAAAAATGTTTCTCCTAGTGCAGCATTTAAATCTAGACAACGCTTATTCCGTTGGTTTTCGTATAAAGAATCTACTAAAGTATGAGAGCGAAGAGAAAAATTCTAACAGTCTGTAGTTTTTAATAATAATTATCTTATTATATTTTTCATAATAATTTATCTTGATAACCTTAGATTTATTAATTCAGATAATAAATAAATAATGCTTGACAATCCACACAGCATCATCTAGCCCCAAGCTAAGCAGAGCTTGTGTTAAGGGTACTAGATGACTGTGTATCTTTTCCCATACCAATAAATGACTATTTAACTGTTTGATATACAGTAAATAGATAGATATTTTTTTAATATACATAGTAAATACCCAGAACACCCGGACCAAATATTTGCAGATTGTACAAACATTTGTTCCGAGGCAGGAATTGAACCTGAAATCTACGGCCGTAGGCCTCACAACTTTGAAAAAGCCGGGTCAGCCGCTCAGTTGAAATTGCCACTGGCAGTCATCCAAATGATGAGTACGCGGAACAGTGCTTAACTTCGTTGATCTGTTAAGGACAACTTAGCCAGCTAAGTCACGAGCGCTCCTGGCGGAAAAAAGTGGCGGTAAAAGTAGGTAACTAAGTTCGTAAGAGTCAACTCTAGCCAAATCTGGTGACGGAGTTATTTGTGCCCCCCGAAGAACTGAAGCACTCAGCTGCAACTGGCGGTCACCGATCCAAATGGTGACTACGCTGAACAGTGCTTAGCTTCCTTGATCTATTAGGAGCGAAGCCAGTTATGGTTACAAGCGCTTCAACTAAGAAAACTGGTGACCCTACGGAGCTAGATGGTGTGATGTAACAAAAGTCCGCGAATATTTATTTATTACCAGCAGTCTGGCCCAGTTTCGCGCGGGTGCAATGACACCAAACCCGTGCGAAGCCGGGGCGGGTCGCTAGTAATAAATATAGCCTATGATACTCAGGGATAACGTAGCATTCTAAAAGTGAAAGAGTTTTTGAAGTAGTTTTTGAGTTTATTCGTAACAAACAAAAATACAAATATTTCCTCTTCATAATATTAGTAGGTATGGATTAAATATATACTATTAAAATAAAAAAAATATTAAAAAACAGTTACAAAAACACCAATAAAATCTGACAACAGGATATAGTGCAATTTCCGTGTTAATGTAGACCGGAAGTCCGGAAATGGAGTGTAAAGGGATAATCACCCGCCGGCTCGCTGTCAGCTTACAAGCTTCCGAGGGAATTACATTATCACAGGAAACTGTCATGCACTCGCTCATCATCATCATGACAGCCTTCTAATGTTGGGACACTGGCCTACTCTTGAGCGAGAGTGATTGGGTCTTAATCCACCACGCAGACTCAATATTTTTAATTTACATAAATGACTTACCTAAGGCTATTAATCAATCTACTATTTTATTTGCTGATGATATTTCTCTACTGACATTTTGTAAAACTGACATAAATTTGAATCAAAATCTTACTGACATTTTTGACAATATTGCTAATTGGATGACTGACCACAACCTTGACATTAACTATACAAAAACAAAAATAATGCAATTTAGACCTTATCAAAAAAAAACATTAACATAAATTTGACTTATAATAATATTAAATTAGAATGTGTTAATACATTTACACTATTAGGACTAAATATTGACACACATATAAACTGGAAAAATCATATTCACAAAATAAAAACTAAATTGTCAAGCTTTTCATACGCACTAAGAGAACTGCGAAAAGCAACCGATCTAAAGACGTCTATGTCGGCTTACTACGCGTATGCCTACTCTTGGCTACGTTATGGCATTATACTATGGGGTAACAGTGTTGACGCGCAGGACCTGTTTATATCCCAAAAAAAAATGGATTCGAATCTTGGCTAATATAAAAGAACCTGACAGTTGTAAAACACACTTTTGTGAATTAAAAATCAATGATCTCAATATACATTTTAGAAATATGTAAATTTGTTAGAAAGTACACTCAATTATTTTCAAAAAAGATTGATCAACCACGTCGCTTCGAATGTAGATACAAGCATAAATTAATAATACCTACTTCTAAACTAAAAATGCACAGCTCAAGTCCGTATACAATGGCTGTTAAAATATATAACAAAGTTCCTGAATGTATTAAAAATATAGAAAAAGATAATATTTTTGAAAATAAATTAAAAGAAATGCTTTTAAAAAAAAGCTATTATACACTTGATCAGTTTCTCAGTGACTCAAATAACGAATGATAGGTTTTATTGCTACCCCAAATGATGATTTTATTATTTTATTATTATCACAAACTAGGTACCTATCCATTAATACTAAAATCGGTCCGCTCCTACTCAATTTTATAGTGCAACACCCTTACTGGGTACATAGCTATGTGTTGGCTGCTCTGATATTATTTAATATTACATAAGACCTGTGACATGTATTACCCTCATAATTATGATGCAATAAATGATACTGAATACTGAATACTGAATGCGGATTGGTGGATGGCACATGTCTTTCGAATTGTTAGTTCTTGGATATGCCGGTTTCCTCACGGTGTGTGACTGAAACATCATTTTTTTTCGTTTAAACTTGCTAATAAAGTGGCACCTAAGTGTAATACGGCCAACTTGATAGTAAGCGGTTACCGTAGCCTATTTACGCTTATGAAATCAGAGATATCACTTACGCGTTGCCACCTTGAGACGTAGTTATGTCTCATGTGTCTGTAATTTCACCGGAAACCATACCCTTCGAACCGGAACGCAGCAGTGCGAGCATTACTGATTGCCGGCAGAAATAGGTATGGCGGTAGTTCTTCCCTGGACGAGCTCTATCACAGTATCATAGAGTCTTTACTCTGAATAGGTATAAATAGTTCTGAAATCGAGTTGCGAATCGATACGATAAATTATCCGCACTCGCTCATCGCCAGCCAGCGAGCTGGAACGGGTTACGGAAATTAAAATCACCTTCGATTCCTTCTCACTCTCTCTATCACACTATTTCTGTCTCTCTCTGGATTCTATCAGAGAAGCGACAAAGTGTATTAGTTCTATGTTTTACGACAAATCAGTGAAGTGGATATTAACTCTTTGGTTATAGCTATTAAGTATCTCTGTTGCAATTCAGTTTCATTTTTCAGAAATCAGAGCAAGATAAATAGCTGATGCAGTAGATTTTATACCAGACACTGGCTTACAGCCGGAATCAACTAGTTAACGTGCCCACCGAAGCACGAAAGCGCTCAGTCATACGCTTGTCACTGGTGGTCACCCATCCAAATATAACTAGGCGGGAATGTGCTTAACTTTGTTGATCTGTTACGAACAACTTAGGCTCCTTCACGAGCGCTTCGTAATTACATATCATAATTAAAAGTCAATTAATGGTTTTCGCGAATAAAAGGTAATCTTATGTAAAGAGTTACTACGTCTCAGGGTGACAGGCGCAGTGCAGTGCCACGTAGAGCTTTAAAACTCAAACTTTAGGATGACACTACAGTTGGTCAGGCGCCGACGCTTAACATCATGCGAACGACCTCGACCGTCTCGTCATTTGCTGACATATTAAAAGGTAATATTCATATTGATTTTGCAGGTTTTATCTTTGGAACATGAATATGAAAAATGATACTAACCCGACAATCGACCGTCCTGACTCAGAACCTTCATTTTCCTTAAAATTGCAAGGGAAATTGGGAAAGGAAAAATAAATTCCAATACTAAATTTCCTTGGGCAATGGTGCGAAGAGATAACGCAATTCAGCTAAAGCCAGAGCTGTGTAAGGGCTAGGATTTTAACTCCAAAATCATCATCGTCAAGAATCATCGTCATCATGACAGCCTCTTAGTGTTCCCACTGCTGGGGCACTGGCCTACTCTCAAGCAAGGTGATTGGGTCTATCCACCGCGCGGACCCAATAAGTAAGTATGTATGAGTCAGTGGTCAACTCTGGTGACAGAGTTTCTAGGCCGCCCAAAGGCCTAGATTGGACATTAGCGGACCCAAAGCGGATTGGTGGATGGCATGACTTCAGATTTTTGCGTTTTTTAACATGCCGGTTTCCTCATATTATATTTTTCCATCGCGTTACACTGTTCTTTGAACGTTGGAACTGGTGTAAATTCACTTAGACGTATCAAAATGATCCGATTTCATTGAATAAACCTGTTTTAGCTTTGACTTTTGGCTGTAGCCCATAGATTCTGGAACCCCAAAGCCCCAGACTACATCCCTGCCCCCACCGCAGTATCTCTGTGGAATGTCCAATAAAAATGCGAGCAGTGCGTACCAACTCTTATTTGAGCCAAACCTCCCAGATAAGCAGGCGAAAATGTTATCTGGGGAATTATCAGTATAGCCTTTGTAATGTTTGCGGTAATTCTTTTGAGGAAACGTTTCAATTTTAAAATATTTATTTGTAACTCAGGAACAATCCTTGTTACTATGTAAATTGACATTAATTTTGGCATCCTGCAGATCTAAGACTAAACGGGGCTAAGACCCCGAAAACATTAATTCTTTTCTTATTATCCCTCAAATATGAAAAGAGGAACCTTCTTACTACAAAAAATATAAAAATCAGCTGTAGGCCAAAATTATACACACAACTTGTCTAATACGAGTATCTACAAGTTATATTATTGGTATTATTTTTGCTCAACAGATGTTTATCCTGCTGACTTTACTCATTTTTTCTTCTTCTTCTTTTGTTTTATGGCCTCTGTGGCTAGTTTGCCACAATTTTGCCAGTGTCAAGTGTAATATTTTGATTGTCGCTTAACAACGTAAAAAACCCGAAATTTGGAAAGAAACGATGACTTTTCTTTCAAAATTCTCCTGGAAAGTCTGTGACTAAATTACCAACCAACATTACCCCTCCATTTCAATTACTTACACTTGTGCTAAGTAAACAAGTTAGATTGTATAAATTGCCACCAAATTTACGCAATAAAACTTAAAATAACACGAGAAAAATAATTAAAATGGGAAGACCCATGTCGTTTTGACAAGATAGCCAAAGACAATCCCCACTCATTTTTTCTATTTTGCACCATTTATTCGTCAATGTCAAAGTCATAAAATACATACAACTAACCACAGTTCATATATTTACCAAAAGTTTGTTCAATTTGCAATTTAAAATATAAACTAGTGACTAAATAAGGCGGATAGTGAGTCGTGAGAAAACATTGGTCGTTATGATTGATTGCCTAAAATTGAATCCACACCGTCCCATTACGCAGCTAACTCAATTTACTAAAAAGAGCTTCATATGAAATAGTAATATTATACCTCATTGTTCCCTGTAGAATCAAAGAGCGACAAAGCGCCTGAGGCTAAGACGCCGAAATTCGAAACATTCGACAGGATTACTATTTGCTCAAATTTCACACATGAAAGACTATCTCTCGTTGTGAATTATTTTCCTTTCTCCAGTTTGGAGTATTGGCTCATTTGAGTCGAATTTGTACGCAGGGGTTCGCTGTTTTAACATCAGACATCATCATGATCACGTTAGTTAGTCTACTGCTGAACATAGGTTTTCTTCGCACCATTTTGCTCGGTCATTGGTTCTTTTGGTGTCAAAAATATGTCAGTCGACGCAGCAGTTTCATTATAAATACTAGCGACCCACCCTATCTTCGGACGGGTGCTTAAACTATACGTTTAAATATTCCTTTAAATCACTATATCTATTCATAAAATAGGTTATGTATTTTAAATATCTAGGTACAAACAGAAGGACAGACGGTGGCAAGTAACTTTGTTGATAACTACCCGACGAAAAGTTTGACCGGTTTATCTTTGGCTATCTTGTCAAAACGTCATGGGTCCTCCCATTTTAATTATTTTTCTCGTGTTATTTTAAGTTTTATTGCGTAAATTTGGTGGCAGTTTATCCAATTTAACTTGTTTACTTACCACAAGTGTAAGTAATTGAAATGGAGGGGTAATGTTGGTTGGTAATTTAGTTAAAAGTCTTTCCAAGGGAATTTTGAAAGAAAAGTCACCATTTCTTTCCAAATTTCGTTTGTTTACGTTGCTAAGCGACAATCAAACTAATACACTTGACACTGGCAAAATTGTGTCAACTATGCCACAGAGTTCATAAACGAAACGAAGAAGAAGAAGAAAAGTTTGACCACTATGTGTATCTGTCTATGGCACCGCGTTACAGGTGCTACAATTTAAATGCGGTTTGTTTTTATTTGAAAGCAGGTTTTCTAGCGTTCTTGGACTGTTATATTAAAATCATTAGATCAAGAGTAAGGCACCAGTTCTGCCGTTTCAAGGTCATAAGCTTAAGAGCATTTTGAATTTATTGGTTACATACTATGTAAAGAACCATCTTTGGGTAAATATTATGAATAGATATTGGTATATTATAACAACAACATATTCTTGGCAACAAATCAACGGCAAGTTTAAGTTGTTATCTCGCGGTAAACACACGCGAACTTTGGTTTGCATCTCGAACTTAATGTATCTACCTCCTTAAGCTTAATAATATTATAACATTTAAATAGAGCCATAGAGTATTTCTTGTTAGATAGAGTTGCCTTGATCATTTCACTGATCTAATTTCTGTTAGAAAAAATGGTTTAGGTGTAATTAAAATAAATACACTTATATATCGACTTGAGTGCCTTATGATTCCGCCAGTAAAAATCAGTGGTAATAGATTGTAGAGCCATAAAAAATTGCGAGGGTAATGCTTACCAATAACAAAAAAGCAATAACTTATTTTGGATATGTTCTTAGCTAGGTGTTTCTATCTATTATAATGTACACCAGCATTAAAAAAAAAATACAAAATTACAAGGTTTTCCTCTGTACAATATTAATATATAAGAATAAGAGAGATAGTTTTAAAGTAAAGCTACTTGTGCTAGACTGAAAATCGCTTAGCTTACTACTAAGTTCTAGGTCTGCATGTTCGAGTACCGCAAAGCAAGCCGCAAATATAACGCTCCCAAGTTGCTTCACGGCTTGTTTGTGATGCAGATAAAGTTAAAATACGGGGAGAAGCGAAACGGCCTGGATTCAAAGATAAGTAGTTTTATAAAAAAGAACACTCTTCGAAAGGTTTAGGTTTACTTTTATTCTTCTCCTTGACTCTCTAAAATTATATGTTATATTTCTTTGTTTTTTTTTCCCTCTCATCTTACCATCAATCATGATAGCACCATGTCTTTCAAATTGTTAGTTCTTGGACGTGCCAGTTTCCTCACGATGTTTTTTTTCGCCATGTGAGCACTGGCATTACGAACATATTTTTTGGAATAGAAAAATCTATTGGTGCACGACCGGGTTCATAGCTTTGCTAACTGTTTTTAGATAAGAAAGAGTCAAAAATTATGGCTATTAAACGCCCCGCAATTTTTTCACGTTAAGTTACTAAAAAAAAACTGTTTTATTTAAATTAATAATAAAACTTTAACTTGTTGCTGCGTTCTAGGAATTGAATTTCAAGTAGGTCGCTAGTTTGTGTTTTTTACAATTAATTGTAATACAAGTGTATGTCTGGTGTGCGGTTTGCTTTAGAGCGCTGTTTGAAACGATGTAACGCTTATATAAGCCAATAAATATCTTGAATCTTGAATCTAGTTACGGAGCGAGTGTCAATTACACTTTAGTTACTTGTGATTTTAGCTAATATCTATTTTCACAATGTGCCTGCTACATGAAAGATGAACGGGTTAAGAATACTAATAGCTTATATTGCTGACCCGGTAGAGCAGCTTGTTAAAGCTTAGGAACTTGTTACAAGTTTAAGCGGTGGTTTTTAAATCAAGTTGATCCAATTTTCTTTTACAACTCTTCAGGGGTGACCCTTTAGTTGGAGCATGTACACTACAAACAAAACGTTAGAGCGCGTATCCACAAAAAAGTATCGAAGCGGAGAAGTGTAAAATCAACTAAGGTAAGTTCGTATGAGTCAGTGGCCAACTCTGGTGACAGAGTTTTAGGCCGCCCGAAGGCCTCTGTCATGGCCTAAAAACGTTGAAAAATCAACTAATAAGTACGGCTTATTCCCATTCGTACACCCGCGTGCGAGTGAGGTAATTTATATTATTTACTATTATTTATTTTTTACTTTTTTTTTTTTTACTAGCTGACCCGCGCGGTTTTACTTGCATTATTTTTCTCGCAATTTTTTATATTTCCTAACCGTCTAAACCTTCCCTGGACTTCTACAATAGGTAATTAAGTTTTCTTTGCGCATCACATACCTACTGTATTCTGTACCCTATAAAATGTATCTATCACTACGCAATAACTGAACCAATTTCGATGAAATTTAGTCTAATTTAGTATACATTTTAATCACTTTTTACCACGTGTGAAACCACGAGAAGGTTGTTATTATTGTGGCAATTATTCACAGGTTTCTTACGACATGACATTAATTTCAAGCGTTCGCTCGAACTCGACGAGCGAATTAAAAATGCATTTGAGCTGTTTACTTACTCCCTCGGTGTGTGTAAACATACAGGACACTATTTCGATATGTTTTATACTTAAAGTGGCAACCAAGCGTACTGCCCACTTGATGGTAAGCGGTTACCGTAGCGTATGTTTGCAATATCAGAGATATCACTAGCGCGTTGCCACCCTGTGTCAACTTAACTAAGTAGCTTTCCGCTTCTGTATGTGTATTTAAGTTTTTTTTTTATACTTCTAAAGTGGTAACCAAGCGTACGGCCTACTTGATGGTCAGCGGTTACCGTAGCCTATGTACGCATGCAACATCATAGATATCACTTGCGTGTTACCACCCTGAGACGTTAGATGGAAAGTCTCATGTGCCTGTAGTTTAACCGGAAACCATACCCTTCGAACCGGTACACAGCAATAATAATAATAGCCCTTTATTTCGGACACATTTTTGTACATAAACTTATAAATCTTTTTCAATTAACAAATTTTCATGCAACTTAAACTAAGTATATTTTAACAAAAACTTGTTATTCGCTCTCTTCTTGGTTTGTGTCTGTGTGCTCTCCAGCATAGGCCTGGTCCCGGCTTTTTCAAAGTTGTTAGGCCATGACAGAGGCCTTCGGGCGGCCTAGAAACTCTGTCACCAGAGTTGGCCACTGACTCATACGAACGGACGAACGAGCATAGGCCAGCTGTATTTAAGTATCTACGTTTAAACCTTTTAAACTATTACTTTTAATGCGGTTTTCTTTAATTGATAGAGGGGAAAAAAGGAAGGTTTTATACGTATAGTTAGAGGCACCTTTTAGCTATATTGCGCAATGCATATTGTGCCAAAAGGTAGTAATTTCATTCCCCCTGGTCAAACGTTGTGTTTGTCACAAAAGGTGACGGTTTAAAACGGTGATGGAAGCTACCACCTTCTTGGAGAGCACTGGTGCCGGTGGGCTAGTGGTAGTGACCCCTTCCGATCCTAAAGCCGTGGGTTCAAAAACGGTCGCGCATCAATGGATTTTTCTGTTCAAAAAAGTGATATCATAAGGTAAAGGATACATCTCGAGGCAACCGGCATGTCCAAGAACTAAAAATTCAGAAGGCATGTGCCATCCACCAATCTGCAATGGGTCCGCGTGGTGGATTAAACCCCAATCACTCTTGCCCCAGAGTAGGCCAGTGTCCCAACGGTGGGAACATTAGAAGGCTGCCATGGTGAGATCCCAAAATATTGACTCGTGTATTTTCAATAAACTTATAACAAAGAAGGGCGTTAAAGTTGGCTGTGTCATCAATTACAGCTTCAGAAAATATACAACAAAATATATAAGTTAGTGCCAGCTCTTAGTTTTTTATACGTTGGAATAATTTTTCAAGTGTGAATGGAAAAATCTTCCCTTGAAAGAAAGAAGAAAGAAAATACATTTATTCTGGACACACACGAACAGCGCACAATAATTATAGAGTATAGAAGAAGATCTAAAAGGCCTTATTCATAAACGTACTTTTAACCTCTGCTCTGCGTCTTTCAAACCTGCCATCATCCTCTTTCGTTGAGGCAAAAATTACCGAAAATTACGTCGTTATCGTACTCGTCGTCATATCGTCGCGTACATTTTGATATATACTAATAGATTTAGTTTTGATAGTAATACACTTCTCATTAGTTCTCATTAAAACTCATAATTGCGGTCTAAAGCTAACTGGTGTTTATGACACAAAAGCACTCATACCTACTCATTAAGGTAGCTTTTTTTTTTTATACAACTGAAGTGGCAACCAAGCGTACGGCCCACAAGATGGTAAGTGGTTACCGCAGCCTATGGACGCTTGCAATACCAGAGATATCACGCGCGGGTTGCCACCTTGAGGCTAAGATCGAAAGCCTCATGTGCCAGTTATTCCACCGGAAACCATACCCTTCACACCGGAACACTGAAATGCGAGCATTACTGCTTGACGGCAGAAATAGGTATGGTGGTAGTCCTTCCCCGGACGAGCTCTATCACAGAGAACTCTACTACTCTTAAACACTCTTTAGCTGGTATCATGGATTCAACAGAAATAATATTATTTTTGTGTTTTTCAACTCGCATTATTCGGTACCATTTCTTTCGCTACCAGTTGTAGAACGACTCTTTATTAACTTACAAATAATTATCATAAAGGCCACGGCACACCAGATGCGTATGCATCACGTAGACGTAGCCACGTGCGTGTTCGCCTTGAGAGCTGTCACGCAAGCGGTGTGCCATGTCACATGCAGTTTCATACGTTGCGACGTCATGATGGTACGCGCACGCTACGCTTACGCATACGCACGTGCTGGCCTTTTAATGCGAAAGTTTGGAAGTTTGTATGTCACTCAATCACGCTAGAACGGCTGAACGGATCTAGATCAAATTTGGCACAGTGATAGCCTATAAACTGAAATATCACATAAGCTACTATCTATTCAGGAAAAACTGAGCATAAAAACTGCAAAATACTATCACAATAAAGTTAAAGTTAGTGGTTTTTTGGCAGTCAAAAACGTGCTTGATTTATTTAGTTTTTTTTTGATTAACTTTGATTAACTTTATTCATTTCTTAGTGCATACAACTTAGTGCTAATTTAATATTTATTTATAGAGCTAATAAAAAAATTGATATGCCTGAACTAGGAAAACCTGTATTTTCGGCGAAAAAAGGCTAAAAAAATACTACATTTTATACATACCTATACTAAATAAAATTATCAGAGATTTCTCGTCAGTCGAGCCTCCCTGTAGCGACGGTATACGACTCCGGTTGACCAGAAGTCAGACTCGAGGAACATGTCCTTGTGCTTGGCAGCAACCCGGAGCACGTAGGACATGAAGTTATTACTTACTTTATAAACGCTTCGACGACGGAACGGTAATTCTAGCAATTTAATTAACTTCATGTTGACTTGCATGTGCATTTGACAGGGACAAATAACTCGAGAGCGGGTTCATTTCAAAAGGAAAACAGTTTATGTATCTAAAGGCGAGTTCACATTGGTCTGTGCGCAGCAAATGCGCCGCATCAGACACTTGATTTAATAATAAACCAACAAGCGACTTGCTTACTTTTACCAAATACTTTTAGGTGGATACATACGTTTTAAGCAACGTCAAATAGCCCTGTCTAGAATAATATAATACCACGTCTATACTGTTTATATCGGCATATCTATGTCCTTTCCTATGTCCAGCTGTGGACGTATATAATAATATCGGTATGGATTGATGACGCTGTGCAAAGAGTTTCTTGATTTTTTTGGCATGCATATGTTATGTAATGTAACGCTATGGTAAATAAATATATGATATCATATCTGTTTCTAATGGAGGCCTATTAACTTCATCACCAGAGGTCAATGACTCACACGAATTTTCGCTAATATAATTCTAGCGAATCCTGCCTAAATAATTAGTCTTGATGATATACGCTCGGATTTATGTGTAGGCGTTAACTTGTCTATCTCCTAAAAGCCTATCCGGAGAAGAGAAGCAATGTATCCGATCCTGTAATCCCCAGCCCGATCTGATGGACGTGTAATCTCCCCGGTAAATTGCCTCGAGCTTATCGTTTGTGTAAAGACATTTAAGACGTCCTTGCTATGCTAAACTTGTTTTATTTGCCTAATTGATTTTTGAGTTGTTTAGTGAAATTAGATGGATCTCAATTTGTTTATTTATTTTCCCGAAGATAATTTATCTCTTTTGTTTATAACGTTTTCCTAATAGAACCATCTTAAGTTCGCGTGTTTGTTTGTTTGTTAATCATTTATTGAAATCAGAAATGTAAAAAATAACACGATAGATTATGACGTTTTTACTGACTTTGATATCGAAATAATAAAATTCAAATAAAATTTCCATAAATACCACACCATTTTAAGTATTCACTTATTTATTTTGTAAATTTCACAAATCGATTCAAATATCTGTGGAGACATAAAACCCAGTTAAATAAATAAAAAATGAAACAACATTTAATAAGTACTTAACAAACACTTTATTTTAACAATAATTTATCAAAATAACATAACCAATCATAATGTTAGGTTGGCGTGCTGTTTTACACCTATAAATAAATCTTGTTCTTGAGATGTCGAAACTTAAATAGTCAGAGAGCCACTTGGCATTTCATGATAACATTATGGTGGCCAACATTTTATTTTATTGTAAAGAGAGTTATAATTTTGTGGAAGTCTAAGGTCTTTAGCACTATCAGACAATATTATGTAGATAATTCAGTTAAAACGATTAGATAATGACTTTAAGTTTTGACACATCAATTAAATATCTAGCTAGATAACTATTACACAGAGGACGACACAGTTCTAGAATTAGGGTAGGTACTGAAAGATTTTAAATATTTTTTTCTGTAAATCAAAAATTGTGTTAAGTTTTGTTTTGTACTTAGGCCAGAATAAAAAGGAAGAACTTAACATATGTTTCTGTACTTGCAAGTTTTCTAATTACTTATGAGGAAAAAAATCTGTGTAGTTGAATCTATTAAGAAGTTATTTATGTTGAAAAACAATAAACCGTAAGTATTCGTACTAAGAATTAAAATTTTTAATTTACACAGTATTTTGTCTGTTTTATAATCAGTCGTAAAAAGTTCAACTTGTATGAAAAAAAATATTGATTGGATTGGACGGTTTAAAATTATAGTTTTAACAATAATATAATCCATACACAAGATTGTTAACGAAATAAAGATATTTATATTAGGATATTTTTGACTCAGCTTAATATGTGCTCGTAGATTCGCTACAAAATATAACATCTATGTACATTATCAGTTCGTAATGACTAGGTACATATATTAGGTATTATGATACATAGAATCTAACACGAACGACAATAAGATTGAAATATAAAATTTATCAACAGCACTGTTTTTACAAAAGACATAACATTACTCGTACATAGGTAAGAGTACTTATACTCTATGTCTAATAGATGTTTTTTGTGTTTCATAGACAAAGAAAGAAACTACCTAATAAAATTGGATTAACTGTACTTTTCAAGCTCATTCGAATGACTAAACAAAGTAGGTTGGTGATGAATATAAAAAGAAATGCAAAAGAAAACTGATAATTTGAAAAAGATTCTTATTATTCTTTTATTGTTTATGTATAAACAGTGCTGCTGGAACATTCTAGATAGGACTTTATTAAAAATACCTACTAAATTTATTAAAATAATAGCAAGGATGTCATATAATATAATTTCATTATGCTAAGTTTTATTTTGATCGCTCTATCTCTAGGAATACAAGCATAAATAAATGTTAGTGTTATCATAAACAAAGATATTGTAAAGGTGATAACTGGACAGATGGCGTGTTATATTAAACACTACATTAGAAAATCTACTTCTATTTGTAGATATGAGAAGAGAAGCGTAAAAATTCTAGTAGTAAATAAATTCGAAAAGAACATTTTTGGTCCAATACTGACAGAAAGATTTAGGAAAGATAGATAATAGATAGAGATACAAAGATAAAGATATCTAAGACTTAGAAGGAGATAATTATAGTTATAAAGGAGGTATTGGAATAAAAGCGAGTATTTTATTTGTAATTTTACAAAGTTTTGTGAAGATTAAAAGTAGATGCAAGTATTGGTGTAGCTAATTTAGATCTTAGAAGGGATCATAACAAAAATTGAAAATCTAATAGGATAAAAACAAAAAATTACTTCACAAAAAACTATTTTATTTTTCTAAAAGTAGTCACCACTGAAGCCTAAAAAGGCATTTATTTAAATTACAATATACTTTGGGCACAAAAAACACAAGCTTCTAAAAATAAATATTATTATCCACGCTTACTATAACGGCAGTACCGTACCAACCATTTTTGGTGTCACTGGTAGGTATAATCTAAAGTCTATCAACACGATTATAAATTGCACCTATTTTAAGCCTTATTTAGCTAAATCATCTGAACTTGTTATTATTTACAAATAACTCTACATTATCTCATTATTTACTTTGAAAAGTTGTTAAACCTTAATGTGGAGGATATTTTTTACATTGAAATTCGTTGTATTGTATTCTTTGAAACGTAGGTAAGATTTAAAAATAAAAAAATATGGCATGATAAATAAATAAAAATAATAAATAAATAAAATTCACACACGCGGACTTTTGTGAAATAAAAGAATTACATTTAATGTAATACTTAAAATAATAAGAAATACATAATTGTGAACGGAAAAATTATTTACTAGTTATTACCTTTAATAAGTAAGTAAAAAGTAACCACATTAAAGTTAACATTATACTTCGACACTACATTGAACACCGTGTTTACAAAACCAATAAAATGTTATTTACATATATTATTTCCATTTTTCATACCCATATGTAATAAAACACGCCAGAGACCGTTCAAATGAAATATATATATAAGCAATATTAGCAGGCGCAAAGTTTAAATGTAACTTATCCTGTCATTGTCTGACTACTGTTACAAGATGACCGTAAACTCATAAAGTTAGTTTGCTTTAGCGAATGTTAACTTCTATTATATCAAGAAAAGAAATGAAATACAAAAATCGTTCTCGGTTCTTAGACTATTTTGAAACAAAGTTTTACTAAAACATAAATATTTTACTGGTAAATAAAAAAGTCCTAATTTTTTTAAAAATAATATTTTAATACTAAAATAAAATCTCATAAATACTGCACTTTATACTTTTTAATAATAATTTATACTCATTAAATCTAACTCTACTAATATAGAAGCATTTCAATTTTATACTTATTTACTTACCACAGCCTTCAAGGCTAACTTATTATCAGCTTAGGAAAATTGAATAATGCGAATAGAGGAAGAATGAAACATCGAAAGACGTCTACTCTGTACATTTGAGCACATTATACATCTCTGAAGATCTAGTCTGAGTTTTACGCTACTGCCTACTCTTTGACACTATGTATTTAAAATCGAGAGGTAAAGTATTTTTTTTCTCTTATTTTGAGGAATGTCTAGCTGGTAAAATCCATCATGATCTGCCATTCGGTTTTTATACATTTGAGATTCAGACTCGCGCTTTCCTGTTTTTTTCCACAGCTTGGCAATGAGTAGGCATTTATAAAGCACACTCACAATCGTGAGTGCAAGGCGCGCAAAACCCAGACCTGCCTCTGTCCAACTCTTTAGCTTCTTGAACACGAAAATCATGCCTTCATCATCACGGTAATCAGGACCTACATTAAATTTTCTACGAATGAGCAAAGCTACCAACATACGGGGTTACTATCTGAAAGAAACGCCTGTCAAATAGTCTTGGTGTAACCCTAGTGTTGGTGCACTTGGACTCAATGATCTAAGCGCATTGCGGTTTGCTGTCAATCGTAACTACAATCTATAAAGACTGCACAGGTCCCTAAGTTTAAAATCCCTGAATGACGTCATACGCTTCCAAAGTCGACATAGTGAGGTAAACCAGCCAGAGGGAGAAGAGGAAGATGGAGGTGCATATCTTAACTCCTCGGGGTCCACCGAGTTCTCCACCGATGCTCTTCCGTCTCCGCAGGACGAGAACCAGCACGGCGATGGCTGCTTCCGAGCAGTACATCGTCACACTGAACGCCAGGCTGTTGAGAATTGAAAACTTCAACACTCTTCTTTATTTTCAGTTCACTAATACCTCGGCAGTTAAAAAGGAAGAATTTCAGCTGTATAGGTATTACCGTATTACCGATACAGCAAAGATTATACAGTGTGCTTTCTTAGCGTAACAGTTCAGGAGCGTTATTCGCTATGACATAGGAGATTCCTTGCCAATAACTCGTAACTTAGCAACGTGTTCTGTAGCACCATGGTGTGGAATTGTGAAATGGTTTTGCGTACCTATCTGTGTTGTTTCAATAGCGATAGTTTCGCCATCGATAGTTGACCATGAAAAACAGTCAGACGAGCTAGGGCTTTTTTAGGAAACATGGCTCGTCGACGACGATTTCACGCAGATATCGTAACGAGCCCGCGTTTGGTTATAGCGAATAAAGCCCCTCTGATATTATGACCGAAACCGAACTCTTGTCCAGAAAAATTGATAGAAAACTTTGACGGTTCTTCAAATAAACCTTTTTTAGTCTAGTGTGCGTGGCTAAGAAACCTATTTTGGTTTGACATTACCTCCCTTTACGCGTGTATAGACTCTGAGAAGGACATACCGTTACTGTCTTAAAGGTTTGTGATATTATACTTGCTGTCTTGCCCACACGCAATTCTATACGCGCAGCATATTAACAATGCAGTAGAGCGTGTGTGCTAGCATCTATCACCAATTTCTTCAAATGTCGAAAACGACAATAATATAATGTAAGGTAGAACTAAACTCACTTTCCAGGATCCACAAGGAACCTCTCCCCCCTGGTCCAGTGGATGATGGCGGCCAGAGTCCAGGCGACACCGATGCCGAGGAACACGTTTACAGCGTTAGAGCCAGTCACGTTACCGACGGACGCGTCTGCATACTTATCTTGGCAGGCTGCTACTTTACTTGCGAATGTATCTGCGGACATAAAAACAATCGGAATCAAATAGTCTATAGTCAGTATAAATATGCAATCAACTCTTGAACACTGAAAGGTTTTACAAGCTAGGTGTGTATATGCCCGATAACGCGTCCAAGCCTACAAGTGTGGCGTGATCCTTAGATACCTACTATTGTTAATGATACCAAGCAGAATTAATTGGAGAGTGGAAATGTCTTTGGTTGGAGCACATTTCTCTCAAGCTTTTTTGTCTTTTAAATTATCAGTTATTTTATAAGGCCGGTCTTAGATGTCCGCTATGACTTTCCAAATTCACGAAAAGGTTTTTCCTGTATACACAAGATACACACTATACATTTTCCAGTTACTTATAAATTTTTCAAGTCGATCGTATCGATTGCTCATACCTATGTAATTTTAGGTGTCTGAGATCGGCCTTGCACAAATACCTAAGTTTTATCAAAAACTTACCAAATCTAGATAACAAATATGCAGAGATACGCACCTGGTATGCTAGTCCCCAGAGCAACGAACACGATAGCGGTGACGGAATCCTTGATGCCAAGGGTACAGCCGAAGTGGGAGGCGACGTCTCCAATGACAGCAGTGACAAGACCGATGCAGACGATAGAGACGACAAAGCAGACGTAGCCTCCTCCAATATCTGTGGTTACCAATACAATATATGATAACCAGCTGGTAGGACTCTTCAGCAAGAGTTCATCTAGGAGGGTACTACCGAAGTGTCAGATATTCTGATTAATAATAATAATAATAAAAACGTTTATTTTGTTACCAACTAAAAACATTACATGAGCTATTACTAAAAATATAGAGTAACAAAAATGGCCACCACTCAGCATGTACTGTTATGCATTACAAGAATAGTAGTGTACACGCATTGCTGTGAGGGTTTGAATGGTAAAGTGAATTTACTGGGTGAAAGAGACTTAATAACTACGTCTCGTAGTGCAGTGCCACGCAGAACTTAAAAACTAAAATCTTTGAGTGACGCTGTTATGGTCAGGTGTGGCGCTTAACATCAAGTGAACGACTTGATCGTTTTATTAATTAATTTTGACATTTAATTTTGCAGACATTAAAAAAGAACTCCGATATATCGGTATATCTCTAAAAAGTGTTAAAACCTACTAAGTGTTATTTCACATATTTATTGTGGACTAAAACTAAAACTAAGACTAAAACTTGGTTAAGTATAAGTGAACTATAAGTGAAAACTGTTTAGGTTAATCCTGTTCTATTTTTTAAGCATTCTCACATGATTTAAACTGTTAGTTTTCCAAATATTAAAAAATTAAATAAAAACTATTCCTAATGCATGTTTTTAAAGCTAACAAAATGTTTTTATTTTGTAGTGGCAACACACAAACCGGTTCTTACCTGTTGGAGGTATTAAAGCGAAGATAACCTTCCAAAATACTGTCACCAAGTGGAGGATGTAGTCTGAACAAGATGGTGGCTCATCAGGATCATCTAAACCGGGGTTATAACAGGATTATTATACATAATGGTTCTTCTTTTTTTTACAGTGTCAACCAACACAGTAATGGAACAATAAAGTTCACAATATCCCAAATAATTTTTCGCCTCAAGCGGGACTTGAAGCAACAACCTTCCGCTTGATAGGGTTGCTCTACCAGTTGAGCCATTGAGTTTGTAGATCACCCGATCAAAACCCCGAGCAAATGTTTATAAGATAATATAATAAACTGGTTTTGTTAATAAATTTAGTTGTCTATCTAACAGTACTTAAGTATTTTACGTGCCAAAATTATTGATTATTATGATTTAAATAAATAAATAATAATGCTGGACAATCCACACAGCATCATCTAGCCCCAAGGTAAGCTGCTGTTAAACAAAACTGTCTTAAAGGTATTAGATGACTGATATATACTTAATACAATACAGTACATAGATATATATTTTTTATTATATATAGAAAATACCCGGAACAAATATTTGCAGATCGTACAAACATTTGATCCGAGGCGGGAATCAAACCCGCAACCTACGCGTCGCGATCGCGTCCGCGGTCGTCAAATAGGATAACTTTTATCATGCGTTGTATTTCACCACTCACGCCACAAATCATACAATTGAAAAATTCCGAAACTCCAGGAAACATGAGGCATGGCTTCTAGCCAAAAATGCCCGCTGCATTTCCTGCTGCAATTTACTAAACGAATTGAGTTTTCTTTCTTGAGGCTAAACGTGTCACCTTTGGCGACGGACAGTCTGGGAGGTATTAAGGAATTAATTTTGCTGCTTTGCAGTACAATTTCATACCACAATCTTTTTTCATACAAATTTCATATTTTACAAATTACTAATATTATATGTTGGTAAATTATTCAATTGTTATGATTTTTAAGAATACTATGACACCTGAGATTAAAATAAAAAAAAAAAAAATTTAACCTTAAAAATAGATTTTAGTGTGCTAATAAAGTATTAACTATTCTATAAAAATATATATAGAAATAATTCAAAGGTTTATGTGTATGTTTGTGTAACTCGTTGTCAGTTTTACTATAGTTTTAGTATAGTAAGAGTAGTAGAGTTCTTTGTGATAGAGCTCGTCCGGGGAAGGACTACCACCATACCTATTTCTGCCGCCAAGCAGTAATGCTCGAATTGCTGTGTTCCGGTTTGAAGGGTATGGTTTCCGGTGAAATTACAGGCACATGAGACTTTCCATCTAACGTCTCAGGGTGGTAACACGCAAGTGATATCTATGATGTTGCATGCGTACATAGGCTACGGTAACCGCTGACCATCAAGTGTGGGCCGTACGCTTGGTTGCCACTTTACTGGTATAAAAAAAAAAAAGTTGCACTAACAATCTAAAATCCCACCTTTTGGCAAGTGTCTGAACGCGCCGGCGAGTAAGCAACTAACTATCGGTGATTTTCTCGCTCAAGAAACGTACAATAATACATTTCATGTAAACAAAAGAGATGTTAATGGTTGATCGCCGACTGTTCACACCGCGCTGCTGGCGAGAACTCGCTCTTGTCGCTATTACTATTACTAGTAAACTATTACTAGTTTCTGAGAGTTTGTCTTTGACAAGAGCTTTCAAAGAAAATCCTCGCTCAGCCACACTCGCTAAAAGCCGAAGCTAAAGCCGGGTTTTCACTATACGAGTATACTCGGACTGATTACACTCGATAAGCGGTTCTCGCTGCTCGCTTCTCGCTCATTGCCGCGGCGGACACCTGCTATAGTCAAAAAAAGTAATTACCTGAACTTGCAGTTAATGCTTCTGTAAACTGCTCCTTCCAAGACGATGTGCCTATTATTATTGATGCGTTCGCTCGTTGCACTAATTTATCTACGGTGTTCTGGAAACAACAATATTACAAAAGGCATTAAAACTATGACGACACATAAGCTCTTGTTCATAAAAAACTGTAATTTTAGCAGCTCGCTTAATGTCTTTCCTTGTCATTGTTATGTCAATTAATAAAGACGGTGATAGATATGAAAAATACGTTTTTAACAAAGGTTTAAAGTACGTTTATGAATAAGGCCTTAAGTATGGGCGTTATCAACTGCAAAAGTTAATAAAACCGAACTGTTTCGAACTATAATTTAATAGAAACTTTTGTAACTCTATTTTCAGCGATACAAAAGTTTGACGTTTTAAAATTTATTAAACCTGACTCAAAACAAAGGACATAAAGTAACATAATAAACTCTAAATATTTTTAAAAAATTCGGATTAAAAACTTTATAAAGAAGCTGTGTTGCTCATCCCGCAAGGCCTATTAGGTGTTTTTTTTAGTTTACCTTAAATTCTTTGCTCTCTTTAACCCTGAGTTGAGCTCGTGTGATATCTCCAGCTCTTGGCAGCCCCATCATGGCGACAACAGCTTCCTCTTCAGGCAGTGTTGCCAGGTGCGTGGCTTCATTCGGACCAGGTGGACGAGTAATTTCATCGTCTGTGGCAAAAAATGTACATGACATGGCTTAGATAATTGCTTGATTGATTTAGTAGTCTTGGGCTCAGAAGAGCTATTATGTAATTCAACTGCAAAATTTTACTAGATTTCAATAAAAAACTGACATATTTTGTAGGAATGCGACAGCTTATTGACAGGTTGCTGATTGAAATCATATTGCAACAGAGCTACGTATTAACCCAGCAAGAGACAGGATTTCTATAACCCGATGGGCGAGTGTCCAGCTGATTATTGCACAAAATTGCGATTGGAAAGGAATGTTTGCATTATCTGCAATTACATATTTGTTCTGATGTTTAAAATGGTTCTCATAGTTTTTGATAAGCTGATACAAGGAATCCTGGTGGACTCTATTAGGTAGAGCTGCAGTCAGGAGTACTTCAATCCTTTCTCCACACCAGTTCTTTCACCAACCATAATTGGCTCTTTTAGGACCACCACAACTTAACCAGGTCACTGACTTAATGCAGGATGATCAAGAAAAAAATCCGTGACACGATAAGTAGGTAGGTATGCCCGCACCAGGGTATGTCCTTTGATTTTTGGTAAGGATTATGTTTTCTTTCATCTTGCCTGATGAACTGGATTATCCAAGCTTATAGAAACAGCCTAATTCTTTTCCACTTTAGTAGGTACGAGAAAATCAATTATGATAAAACAATGAGGTCATCCGTGTCGGCCGTGACTATAATTCAATAAGGGTAATGGCGTCTCGTCTACCAGGATATTACGTCACTGCTGTCTATGTAATATTGTACAGATTTATTTCTATTTATTACCATAATAGCATGTATTAATTCTGATTTAATTTAATATTTTTAGTTAATAAATGGTTTCAGAGTTGTATCATTCATAGCTCGGTTACGAAGTTAGAACAGAAACACAAATAATAATTCTTTGTTCGTAACCGGGTTACTAAGTAAGGAAAAAAAATCCTTTTATATAATGCTGATTACAATACTTGGTTACGTAGACGCACTTATTTTTTTATCCGTTCTAAATAATTGATTAAATAATAATAAAATAATTGCATAACAAATTAGTTTGTTAAAGTAGAATAGTATGGATTCTTCAGCTGAAAAAAGGCATCTTATTTAGCATTCAGCAACCTCATTCTATTGAAGAATCGACGGCCGACGTAGAAAAATGAGCCGCAGGGAGATTTAATGGCGCGCCCTTGGAAACTGAGAGACTATCTATTCAGTCAGATCTGGGTCCAGCCCACTTTTTTTAATAAACCTATGTACTAAAAACACGGGATATTTATCATGATTTGTGAGTTTTATCAATTCCCGATGTTTCTGCGCAGTTTCATGCACCATAATCGATAGATAGATAACTATTTATTGTACAACACACAAGTGATAATTATTTAAAATTACACATATTTTACTAAATTTTAGCGAAGTAAAATGGGCGGATTTATGGCTATGAGCGATTTCTTCAAGCAAGCATGGGGGAACTGGAAATATCGGGAATCAATAAAACTCATAAATCATGGTAATAAATCCGTTTTTAGTGTAGGTACACCATGATAGTTTTAAAAAATAATCTTTATGTAGGTTTCGCGGGGTAAAGGGACGCACTTTTGTCTCGTATCAGGAATGCATCGATGTACTACTAATTTATTGTACCTCCCTATATTTGACCATAAATTGTTACGATAGTTGTTTTGTTATTGAGTAATTTAGTAAGTTGGTCAGTCTGCGTACTTTTCCCCACCCATCGTGGGGTAAAAAAAGCAGTAATTTTGGTAAAAGTTTTCATGTGCACAACAGGACCTAAACTGAATGAAATTAAACAAATATTAAACTAATTCATATTTGATAATAACTAAATTCTTACTGGCATAAGGTACCATTTTCTGTTAGCTTGGATCATCATATAACTGCCACCAACAACTCACACAATAAAACCTAAACAAAACCAACAAACAACAAATCTACCTACTGTTTTTAAGTACCTCCTCTAGCTATACTCATGATAAAATACTTTATGTTGTGTTGTGTGCGGGACAAATAAATATATTTTCTTTCTTTCTTTCTTTCTTTCTTTCTTTACCTACATTCTCTCTTCCTGTGTTAGTATTATACAATGCTATTAAATGTGTGTTTAAACAGTCTCTTTGTTCTATGACTGCATTATGGTTCCACAGATATTACTGGGTTATTACGCAATTTTTCCATAATTTCTCACTTAAACCTTCCCTGGACTCGTACAAACATTTTCAAGACCAAAATAAGCCAAATCGGTCCAGCCGTTGTCGAGCTTTAGCGAGCCTAATGCACAGCAATTCATTTTTATATATATAGAAGAAGAAGATTTAGTGCCTTCCCGGGCAAGCTTATCCCTCATTATTTAAAAGGTTAAGCGGAATAGTATACTAGAAGTTTTTCGTCTGTTTTTCGGTTTCGGTTTAAAGAGTATTTATTATTTCTCTTAAGAAATTTACATTTCACTTATAAGAGACTTAAATTAACTTAGGTTCTAAATTTTAAGACTGTAGAATGAGCGTGCGTGACTCATGGAACTTTTTTTTTTATCTTGTGGTTCATGGTACAAATTACACGAAGAAATAATGTTTATTGGTGATCCTGCTGTCGGTCACTGTGATATCAACTGAACGTTCTATAATTAGTTCTATTATAACATACCTATTAGTTCCATGTCTACAATAGACAGTTTGAGATGGAGATCAATAAAGATTGGTCGCTAACAGAGTTATGTGATCATGGGGCTGAACTACCGTTCTCCATAACACTCAAATGAGTCTCCGTAAAGACTAATAAGAAAAAGTAAGAACTCTACTAAAAGCATGTTGCATTTGATTATTATTCCATCAAACGAAACGCAAACAAATGTCAAATAATCTATACAAATACACAAGCGAAACCTTTATTGAACTGCAATAAAGGTGCATAATATTTCTTTCTATTTTTCGATAAGAAAACGGTTTGGTATGCATTGAAAGTGCTGTGCAGATTTTTATGGCCAGTAACCAACCGTGTTTGAGCGAGAGCTTGCCAAAATTGGATTCAGACTACAAACCTGCGGCGCCTTTTGTTTGCCAACTGCAAACTGTTTTGATTTCACCGTTGCAGCCAATTTATTACAAGACTGTCATGTCGTTTGCCTTGTTAGGCGCCACGTCATACCATTTACAGCTATTATTATTGTTATTTTTTATACCACTAAAGTGGCAACCAAACGTACGGCCCACTTGATTGTCAGCGGTTACCGTAGCCTATGTACGCATGCAACATTAAAGATATCACTTGCGTATTACCACCCTGAGACGTTAGATGGAAAGTGTCATGTGCCTGTAATTTCACCGGAAAATATACCCTTCGAACCGGAACACAGCAATGCGAGCATTACTGCTTGGCGGCAGAAATAGGTATGGTGGTAGTCCTTCCCCGGACGAGCTCTATCACAAAGAACTCTACTACTCTTTAGTTATTATTACAGTTGTGACATTGCAACTGTAAATAGTCACCCAAAGCTTTGAGTTTTATAGTTTTACGCAACTGCACTGCGCTTGTCACCCCAATCGGGGTGACAAGCGCAGTGCAGTTTCGGCTGACTTGTAATCCTATCCTACTAATATTATAAATGCAAAAGTCCGGGTGTGTGTAAATGTTTGTTACCACGTATCTCCATGACGACTTAACAGATTCTGATGAAATTTGGAGTGTAGATGACTTAAGTCCTGGAATAACACATACTTTTTATCCCGGAAACATTGACTGTTCCTGTGGGATAGCATATAAACTGCAAAAATGCGGGTCAGCTCGTGTTTATATAATATGGGCAGGTGTAATGTATAGGCCACTCTGTATATACAATTATACATACTACAACCACTGTAACTTATAAGTCTGCAGTTTGTATTAGATTACCGGGTTAGTTTCCGTCTAGTTTTAACGCAAGGTATCTCGCTCGGGATTTAATTAATTAATTAATTTAACTAGAATGTTACTCATGTTCTCGAAATGGTATGTTGCAAGTAACAGAGAGTATTGTTGTGTTTCATATATCATCATGATATCGTGTTTAACTTTTTGACAAAAGATTAGAGTTGGCTACGGATCAAAAAACTATAAATATTAATAAAGGTAGATAGCGCTATCAAACTACAAAAAATACATGACATAGCTAAGTACTTTTAAGAGTAGTAGAGTTCTCTGTGATAAAGCTCGTCCGGGGAAGGACTACCACCATACCTATTTCTGCCGCCAAGCAGTAATGCTCGCATTGCTGTGTTCCGGTGTGAAGGGTATGGTTTCCGGTGAAATTACTGGCACATGAGGCTTTCGATCTTAGCCTCTAGGTGGCAACCCGCGAGCCATACCTCTAGTATTGCAAGAGCCAATAGGCTGCGGTAACCGCTTACCATCTTGTGGTTGCCACTTCAGTTGTATAAAAAATAATAATATGTAAAAACATATAATAGATATCATAACATTTAGACACAGTTCAATCGCACATTTTGACTTGGGTGGGAATCAAACCCACAATCTACAAAGTAGAGAGCAGAGCTAATTCTTACAGAGCCTGACCAACCCAGTTATGACTGTATAGTTCTCACGGCGGATCTCGGCAGTCGTGAAATTAGCCGTTTCGATGCGCAATGGAGCTTTTTTAAACTAAATTGTCTTTGCGCATCACAAACGGCTAACTTGGCGGCAGAAATAGGTATGGTGGTAGTCCTTTCCCGGACGAGCTCTATCACAAAGAACTCTACAAAGTTCCTGGATATTTCAATAGTTTCCCATAATTGTCCTGCGTTTAACTTTGTTACCTACAAGCCTTTATCGGAATTTCGCGCGGGTTTCAATATTCAGTTATTATTTAACTAACTGGTTTTAACACTTTCAAATCAGATTATGTAGGCTTAATTCAGACCTCGGAAGCTCGGAAACCGGTCGGAAATAGGGAGCTCGAATTTTGGGCTGTTTGGATATCTACTCGTAGTTTGTACGACTACTTTTTTGTCGACTTCGAGCGATTCTCGTGCCAGTGATAAATGGTCACATGTGATATATACATATATATATATATCACATGTAACTGTATGTATATATATCACATGTAACCATTTATCTATGCATGAGAATCGCCCTCCTGTGGTGAGGTGGGCGAGAGTCTAGTTGCGGGAAGAAAGATTCTCGGACTCAATTCCCGCTACGTGTAATTATTTATAATTTTTAGAATATTTTCCAAGATTCTGACCAAGGTCTCAGTGTTCTGGTACAGGAGGTAGACCACGGGCAAGGACCAAAATTAAAATGCCCGTGGTCCACCTTTAGTCCACCTGGGTGAACCACGGGGAAATAAATGTGGCCGTGGTACACCTAGGTGGTGTAGGACCGGAAAGCACTTACCGAGTGAAGTTCATTTCAAAAATCGTCTTTTAAAATTACTCTTAAAATACTTACATTAATGTAGTGTTATCCATACCATTGATAAGAGTTTTTTTTATACAACTGAAGTGGCAACCAAGCGTACGGCCCACAAGATGGTAAGCGGATACCGCAGCCTATGGACGCTTCAATACCAAAGGTATCACTCGCGGGTTGCCACCTTGAGGCATAGATTGAAAGCTTCATGTGCCTGTAACTTCACCGGAAACCGGAACACAGCAATGCGACCATCACTGCTTTGCGGCAGAAATAGGTATGGTGGTAGTACTTCCCTGGACGAGCTCTATCACAAAGAACTCTACTACTCTTAAAACTTACCTAAGGAGTACTTACTTAAAATTTTTAGATCTATTGGATCAAATATTACAAACACAAATAATGTTAGAATACAATAAAGTCAATTGAAATATTCTAAACATCAAAATATAATTAAAGTATAGATAAGATTCAAGCTAAATAAATTGCAGCAAATCGATAAAAAGTATGTATATATTCTAGGGAAAGTTATGATTTTTAAGCAAGCAACCAAACTCTTTAATACTCGTGTCTA
The DNA here is from genome assembly GCA_951394395.1 of Colostygia pectinataria. Classification (NCBI taxonomy): domain Eukaryota; kingdom Metazoa; phylum Arthropoda; class Insecta; order Lepidoptera; family Geometridae; genus Colostygia; species Colostygia pectinataria. The sequence goes on along the minus strand of OX596365.1, from coordinate 9,554,802 downwards.
CTCAATCTATAAAACAAAAAAAAATGCATCTAACACTAGCTTGTCTAAGCATTGTGCCAATTTCTAATCGAAATTAGTTTTTTCAACGGATTGTCTTTGGCTATCTTGTCAAAACGACATGGGTCTTCCCATTTTAATATTTTTTCTCGTGTTATTTTAAGTTTTATTGCGTAAATTTGGTGGCAGTTTATTCAATTTAACTTGTTTACTTAGCACAAGTGTAAGTAATTGAAATGGAGGAGTAATGTTGGTTGGTAATTTAGTCAAAGACTTTCCAGGAGAATTTTGAAAGAAAAGTCACGTTTCTTTCTAAATTTCGTTTGTTTACGTTGCTAAGCGACAATCAACTAATACACTTGACACTGGCATAATTGTGGCAAACTAGCCACAGAGGCCATTAAACAAAAGAAGAAGAAGTAGTTTTTTCACATGAACGCTTGCAATACCGAGGTAGGTATCACTACCTACGCTGAGACAGATGAAAAGCCCTTTAACAAGCTTTAAATTATATCTTAGGTAGGTATGGTTAGATTACAAAAAACTCTATTAGGTACTCAAAAATAACTCCTGACTCTAGCACACACAAAAATAACTCCTGACTCTAGCACACACAAAAAACAGAAACTAGCAAATAAAAAAACTAAATAAGAACAGAACACTCCCAACTGTACCTATGAATCTCAATGCTGGTAAAAGTTCTTACTTGCCCAAGATACAGGAGAAAAGAAGATGTCCAAGAAAGCAGAGAGAAAAATAAAAATAAATAAACAACACAAATAAAATGCATATGTAACAAAACTAGAAAACAATGAATGATATTAGTGATATTTTCTGTTTCACACACAATTTCGTGGTCAGCTTAATTTTATTGTGTTGTGTGGATCTCGAATTAAATGGTTTTATTTTAAATCTAATCTCTTAAATTACATATACAAAAACATAAGGTTAAATTGTTTTTAACTTGTACCGAGGTCGGCTTGCCCAAGGGCTATTGTGATTAGTAGCTAATTCTATTTAAATCTGACATGTTATTTGTATGCTTTGAATAAGTAAGTTTAAGTAGCAGGGGGCACAAAATCCAAAAAGAACAATAATTTTCGATTTACGCATTCGGTCTTTGTTACAGTATTTATTTTTCATTTATTTATTTAATAAAGGGTATCCAACAGAGAAAACACATAAAAATACAGTAAAAAAAACAAAGGACTTAAATCTAAGTGTTCCCCTAATTAAAGGATACCGCAGCATGCAAAAAAATTAGTAAACTTAACCAAGCTAAAAAAAGTATGTCATGTTTGTATAAAGGATTTTTGATATATTTAAAGGCGAGTTTAGCATACCAAATAATCATATTATACGACAAAAAGAAATTGAAATAAAACAAACCCGCTTATCTGTCCGAAACAGTGTACAATCGAGTGAAAAATGATTAAGTCAAAACACAACCCGTGAAATGCAAACACGGTCTGGGTAAACAGATTAAGGGCGCGTCGCACGCCGTAATTTCTTTTGGCAAAACAAAATGGACGCATACATAATTCAACAGGCGTGAATAACGTTTTTTAGTGTTTTATCTGTGTCTTTCGCTTGTACTGTTGGATTTTTAGCTTCATAAATGTTCACGGTGGGCTATTACATTGCATTGTTTTTATGTTTGTTATTTGGTTCACTGTCAAAACTTTGCAATCAAAAGCAACGCGTGCAAAGTTGGCCATTACCTCATTGTTCTTACAAACACTATTGAGAACAAAAACCAAAAAACTTTTAAAATCCAAGTTTATGAATGTTTAATTTTATTTTACTTTCAGCATTTTGGAATTTACTAAACCATGAACTTTAAAAGTAGTATGAGATTTTTAATTATTTTCTCAAAAAAGAAAGTGTTTCTCCATTGCTTGCCAATATTTTGCCACTAAAAAAGGTCTACATAAAAATATAGAATTCAGCGAATATCGGCCTGATACGTAGGGTTCTCTGCAGACGGTAAGTAATATTGCTTCAGATTCCTAATTGATTGGTCCCACTTTTTAGCCAAATAGCTAATTAATCTGGGGTTGGCCACACAGAAAAGACGTAAGACGCGGACGGTTTACGTTATTAGGACCAGACATAGTCGTCTACGTTACACTACATTTATAGTTACCCAAAGCTTTAAGCATAAACGTTTTGTGTGGCACTGCACTCACCACCCCGAGACGTAGTTATTAATGTCAAATCGTTTGTTAAATCAGAGGTTTTGCTAAAAATGAGTTGCACCATTCAAGAGTTGTTAAATGACGTTGACAAGGTAATTGATGGTGCAACCCACAGAAGTTCTGTGGTGCAACCCATTTTGGTAATTGAAGTGATGTTGATCATTGTTTATCTTTGACAGTTACGATAACTAAAGATTTGGTGCACACCAGGCGTCTCTACCGCCCAGTAAGTTCCAGTGTTAAAATTCCTTGATTTTCATATTGAAACCTTCGGTAATCTATGTCACGTCATAAACTAAAGGTCGCTAATAAAATCCGGGTTTCAGATAAAGCATAACCGGCTTTAACCGGTGGGAATCCGGATTCGTCCGATGCGGTCATAAAACACGAATACTTTATGCATACCAAACCTCTAATAAACTTGATAGAACGGACCGCGAATTTTTATGTAAGACTCCGTGACTTATTTGATCTGCATTATTTGAATCCTCTCTTCATGAGTCCTGTTGATAAGATTCTTCAGCAAGAGTTCGTTTTAATTATTAGTTTGCCTCCAACAGTAATGTGCAAGCATTTACTGTGTTTAGGTTTGAATGGCACTGTAGCAAGTGAAATTATTTGGCAAAAGCATGCAAAAGAGACTTAATACCTACGTCACGGGGAGCGCAGTGCAGTGCCACATAGCACTTTACAACTTATATTTTTGTGTGACACTGCAGCTATAACTATCACTATAACTGTGTCGTCATTTGCTGACATTAATATAATATAAAAGTTTTTAGGTGTTACGTTTGGGAATTTCTTTATATGCCCTAAAAGAATGATTATCCTCAAAAGCTGTCTCTAAATACGAAACGATTTTTAAAAAATATATATTTTTGATATATTTTAATAGTAACTCAGGTCGCGGGATGGGATTATACGGTGAAACGCATAATGTCAAAACCCACATAAAGTCAAACACGCAAAAAGTCAAACATGTATTACGTCAAACACGCTTAAAGTCAAAAGTCAAGTCCTGATCTTGATTGGCACTTTTATGAAGTTGTAAGGGGGCCTTTGCCCTACGAGAGACGACACAGGCTAGATTATGTAACATGAATAATATTTTTTTTAAATTATTCTGAAACAATATAACAAATTTTCTATTCGATAATAAATTTATTTCTAGTAAACACAGAATTTCGAACATAAAAATACGTTTACAGAGAGTTAATTTTCTTAAATTCCCTGGCTTTGAGTATCTTTACATTATCGGAAATTGAAAATATATTGGCAGATACAAAGGTAGGTGAAGTTAGAGCTTCCACAACCTACGTGTACGCTCTCGACAGATCTTCTAAAGTTTTAAAGAGGCTGATTAAATAACCTGCTAAATAAAATGAGTTGCCAAATAAGTTCATTTCATTTAATATTTTTTTTTATTTAAACACTAAAGTGGCAACCAAGCAGCGTACGGCCCACTTGATGTCTTGATGGTAAGCGTTTACCGTAGACTACATTTCATCGACATCAAAGATATCACTTGCGTGGGTACTCAGGTACTCAGGGTGGTAACATACCACCCTGAGACGTTTGATGGAAAGCCTCATGAGCCTGTAATTTCATCAGAAACACTTCAAACCGGAACACAGCAATGCGAGCATTACTGCTTGGCGGCAGAAATAAGTATGATGGTAGTCCTTCCCTGGAAGCGTGAAGCTACATTATTTTAATATATAATTTTTGATTCAGTAATGCAACCTCAAGTCGTCAACAATGTTGAAAAAAAAGTAAGTTTGTTACAACAACTAAAAAACTTCATTTGTATATTTGTCGACCATCTAACTTCTTTTAATTAATTTATTTAGTTACCTATTAAAAGTTTGGTATACCAAAATAATTATATTCTATTTTATTTAGAATAATTAATAATTAGTTTTCGCGGCTTGCCTGCGTAATTACCAAGTAGGTAATTATGTATGGTTTACTCATTTCATGGGTAAATCGCATTTGACATTTCATTATTTGAATCGGATAGTGAAAACCAATCAAAAGCTTAATTTACAGGCTCCAACCGCAAATACCATAAAAATCTACCTACGAAACAAAATATCAACGCTGTAATGTTAAAAGATACTTTCGCTAGTCACAAAATCCAGAAACAAAAATGTGTTCTTTTTTTCTTATTCTTTTACTTATGGCGTCTGTGGCTTTTTATTCTCACTAGAAGAGGTGACAGGTGTTAGAATGACAATGACAAGTTTTACTTTAGGTATTAGGTAGCTCACCTTGTTACAAAATTATGGTCTCCCTCTTTTAAACCGACCATCTTAAGTCTCAGATCCTCCATTGTCTTAGTGTTTCAACCCTGTCGACATTGACATTGGCAAAATTGTGGCAAACCCGGCCACAGACGCCACAAATTAAAAGAAGAAGAAGAAGTAGGTAGCTCACTCAAACACGATTCTAGAAATACCTAGTAAAGTAACTACCAACCGCCCAATGTACATTATAATATATCTTTTTTGTAGTCTTTTATTCTAATTGTTAATCTAGTTATTTGGTGTAGGTACATTGTACAATAAAGAGTTTTCATTCATTCATTCATTCATTCATACCTTAAGAGTATCATCAGTTTTGTTTTCGTGACACAGGTCTGTAAAATCGTTTTATAATCAAATATTCCTCCGTTTAATATTTTTTCTAAAATGCTGACCCATTAAATTAATTAATTAACTAATTAATTTGTTTTAATTTATGCCTTATTTACGCCTTAGGTATGAGAAAATATATTGTAGACCGTATACGACATACAATGTGGGACGAAAGCAGATTTTTTCATCTAGGCCGAATAGAATATTATGGCATAAAACTTACTATTTTTTTTTGCATGCTTTTGTCATGTCATATTAAGTTACATATGAAATAATATATTTTTTTTACTCATTTGTTCATAGTAATTATGAGAACTTTTAAAATTAACTTACATGCTGAATCCGGTTCTATTTGTTCTACAGAAAGTCTCTGAATTCAATAGCAAAATTAAACCAGTAGGCTAACCAAATTATTAAAATAATGGGTAATTATTTCACTCTCTGTTACACTAAGGCCTTGAAATAGTAAATGTCACGATAACATTTATAAAAAAATCAATACTTTCGGAGGAAAGGTTTAATTCTAGACAAAATACGCACTTCAACATTTTCGTATCGTACATTTTATTGAATACCCTTCAATGACTTGCTTAGACAATGACCTAGGCTGTCGACCGTCACGAGTCACGAACCTAATTTATTTCGGAATAGGATATTACTTTCTTACTTATATATTAAGTGCGTATACTGACGCAGTCATGGTTGTGAGTTGAGACCCTTTATTAGCTTTTTTAACTCTGATAAACCTTTAGGTACTCAGTACTAATATCTGTTCTGTGCTTCAGGGAAGAGATATATGTCCCAGAGCGATAGGTACATAAGAATTGTGGTCATGATGATATAAATCTTAAAACACATTATCCACTTACCATAAATAACCACCGCTTGTAACACCAGTTAATTTTTATATATATATTTTTTTCTATCATTAAAGTGGCAATAATGTATGCAATCATAGCAGTATTTATTGTTTAGTTAAATGTTGTTGTTTATGTGTTATTGAACAAAAAGCTTTCACCATAGTGAGCTGCTATTGCCTTAATATTATATGGTATCCGTTTTACCATAAGAATCAAGCTATTGTTTTTAGGGAATTTCTGCCGCAAAATAAATCTAATACTAGTACTTACAGTAAAAAAATATTATACAGCTTAAAATCAAATAAAAAAAGCAATCTATTTTTCAAAACGCTCTGCAGATTTAGCAACCGCGAAGTTACCCATTTGTGATACGCAATGACAGCTAAGTTCAAAAAAATCCATTGCGCATTTAAACGGCTAACTTCATGATTGCCAAGATCCGACGAGCGTAGGTACAGTACTTGTACTTATATTCTCGAACTACAATTTTGTACTGTGTAGTCTAACACTGGTTACCTAACTATTAAAACCGTCAATTCAGAGTCCGTTTCCATCGCACTAGATAATCTTTTGAGTAAGCAATTGTCTAGTTCAGTTATAGTTTTACCTGGAAAGATCAGCAAGACCTTGGTACTTGGTATATTTGGGTAGTAGCAGTGTCAGATATACTGCCTCTAAGCAGTTATGTGCAAGCATTACTGTGTTTAAGTTTAATTAAAGAGCACTGTAGCAAGTGAAATTACTAGCTGAAACTATCTACGTTTGGGTGACTGCATTATCAGTGCCACGCAGATCTTTTAAAACTTAAATCATAAGGTGACACTCACAGAACTATATTTAAGTAGAATGAGTGAGTGTATGTACTTCGCGTGCCGAAAAGACGGGCTAAGTAAGGGCTGAGTAACCTCTTTACCGCGAAACGCAGCCTGCTCCCAACCGGGGGCGGTGTGTTGGTGTAGCAGTGCCTAGAATCGGTTTGTCGCGTGCTTATCAATGCTTTTATATCATTCATTTTCGCGCGGCTTATGTTTCCCATCACTAAAATACAATTGTATGTAAAATACAAATACGCAAAATGTTACAAATCGACGAACTCTTTCATTTTACTTAAACACTGCAAATATTTTGACCATGAAAACGACTCGACCGTCTCGTCGCTTACTAAAAGTTAAATGTGTTTCATAGCTCACCTGGAAACTGTACAGCGATGGTCGCAGACACGTCTGGCAGGAATGTCTCAAACACCTCTGTTATGTTTCATGCAAAGAAAACAAGCGATATAAATAATGTCTAGTTTAACCATGCAGGCCTGTTCAAATCTATCCGGTATTTTGCATACTAAGTATTTTGCGTGTAAGGTATTTCGTTTCGTAAACATAAGGCAACAAAACAAACACATCACGATTTCGGTGAGAAATATGCTATCTGCATAAATCTCAATTAAGCTTTTTGCAAACAGCTGTTTTTTTTTGATGATATATCACCGGAAAATTTTAAACACTTATAATAATAAATCTAGCGGGATTAAACACCATTGAAGGATTATAAACAGCTAACAAAAATCAAGAAGGAGTGTAAAAATCGCTAGACCAGACGAACTATTGAAAATCTATGTATTATAATGGCTACTAGCTTTTTACAATCCATCATATTTATTTTATTAGATTTTTTATAAATTAACGATGTTTTAAGTTTAACGGTGACATAAATATTCTATCAAAAATATTGCAGAAAAGTTACAAAATAAAAAGGGTCGAAAAAGGTTTCAAATTGTTCGTGTAAATACGCTGTAGCATTATAAGTTTATTAAAGATTCTAACAGTTTTATTTATTAAGAAAAATTTTAATATATAGAAGGTACTCCTCGTAAATTTTCAGAAAAATATTACAAAGAAAAAAGTAGGTATCTGAAATTGTTATTCATAACAATAATTGGGCTGAAAGTAGCTTCAGTCTAATTAAAATTATAATCTCTGAATTTTGTTATTACTAGGAATGAACGAAAACAAAATTACTAATTTATATTCTGTTGGCATAGGTAGAAATAGAAAGCTAATCTAAAATTGCGTTAGTTAGCACACAAAAACACAACTTTCTAATTAACATGGTTCCTAAACTTTAATTTTTCTAGCCCGTGATCAACTGGGCGACCAAAGCCATTTGCATAAATCGCATCACGAGTATAGTTCGCACAGCGGATCTAGGCTTCCGTGAAGTTAGCCGTTTGTGATGCGCAAAGACAATTTAGATTGAAAAAGCCCCATTGCGCATCGATACGGCTAATTTCACGACGGCCGAGATCCGCTGTGAGAACTATACTTGATTTCATCGTTATAACATTTTACATTTGGTAGGTACTGTCCAAACTATGTAATCGAGAGAAATGCGTTTTAAGCGAGTGCTTACGTAATTATCCAACTTTGCACTTTAACCATCGTTTGTTCGGTAAATGGTTCAACAGCTGTTCCTTGTATAAATTGTACATACATAATTAATACACAGTATTATCAGTTCAAAGAATTTATTAATTATACTCAAAAGAACAGAGTTCACTTAAATGAGCTTAAAATAAATTTTATAACTAATTAAAGTTAAGTTATTTTAGTTTTTTTTTTTTTCCGGTTCCAGAGGTCTAGATGCTTCTTAAAATATTTTATCATAAATGTATTCTTTTAGTTTTTTTTTAAAACTAAACATTGATTCACAAGTTTTAATATTGTCTGGTAGGTTGTTATAAAATTGTGCTCCTTCATACATAATATTACGCTTTCCATAGTTGGTTCTATGGTTCATAAGTTTCAATTTATTTGTATTTCTTAAGCTGTGTTTGTAATTTCTTTTTGTAAATGATAATTGTGTGTGTATTTTATCTTCTAGAATTTTTTTGACTAGGATGCATGTTGAATATGTATAAAGTTGCTGTAAGTTAAATATTTTAGTTTTGCCGTAAAGGGTACGTGTATGAGTTAGACGGTTATAATTGAATAGTGCCTTTAATACTTTATTTTGAGTGATTTGTAGGTCCTTAAGAGTCGTCTTAGCAGCACAGCCCCAAACTTCTATGAGGTACTCAAGATGTGATTTTACCAAAGAGTTGTAGATGGTCATGCGAACTTTGCGTGGTATGCAACCAGCAGATCTATATAGAGCCCCGATCAGAGAAGATAGTTTGGATCTCACGTATGCGATATGTGCTCTCCAAGATAATTTATCATCCAGCTGCAGTCCAAGATATTTTTCTTGGTGAGATCTATGAATAGCCGTGTTGTTTATAATAAGAGGTTGATAGGGTGGGATTTTTTTATTTTTTGCCGAAAATATAATGTATGAGGTTTTATCTGTATTTATTGTTAGCAAGTTGCTTTGACACCAGATATTAAATTTCATTAAATCTGTTTGCGCTTCCTGTAAAAGGTCAGGTAGACTATTACCAAAATAGAAAAGACATGTATCGTCTGCATATAATGTCACATGTCCTGCTAACCCTATTTTACTGACGTTATTTACATATATTAAAAAAAGCAACGGGCCCAAAACTGATCCTTGAGGAATACCATACTCAATGTTTTGAGGATCGCTTATATGATTTCCTATCTTTACAATCTGCTTTCTGTTAGTTAAGTAAGATTCAAATACATTCAAAGCCGTTTCCGTTATACCTAAATTGTTTAATTTGTCTAAAAGTATTTGATGACTAACTGTGTCAAAGGCTTTTTTTAAATCTATAAATATACCTAGGCATAAGCATTTTTTGTCTATATGAGTTTTTATTTTAGTTAGGAGATCTATTGTTGCTGAAAGGGTGTTGGATTTAGGCCTAAAACCGTATTGATGCTCGTATAAAAAATTTAGATTTTGTAAATGTTGGTCAAGTCTATTGTAAATAATTTTTTCGTAAATTTTAGATAAAACGGGTAAGACCGATATTGGCCTATAGTTACCAGGATCGGTCCGCTTACCAGATTTGAATATGGGGGTCACTTTAGCCACTTTCAGATCGTCGGGAAAGATACCTGTACTTAAACAATTGTTTATGCAGTTCGTTAAATATGGAGCTATAACGCTAATTATACATTTTATGGATTTTGTGCTTATCCCATCAATGCCAGTACTGGTGTTTGTATCTAGTTTGTTAACTATTTGTATTACTTCGTCTACTGTACATGGCTGAAGGTTTCGGATTTCAGTGTCAGATTTTTTGTTATTGTATGTCATGGTATAAAAAGTGTTATTTTTGTAAGTGTTTGGGATTTCATTTGCCAGTTGCATGCCTATTGATGAGAAAAAGGTGTTAAAAGTGTCACATATTTTAGCAGGGTCTTCTATCTGGTTTGAATTATTAATAATTAGTTTCAAAGGAGCACAATTTTCATTTACTTTGTTTTTTACTAGTTTGTTAATGAGTTGCCAAATGCTTTTGGAGTCTTTACATTGACTAAATTCTTTGTTAAAATATTCTTCTTTTGTATTTCTTATAAGCATACCTATTTCATTTCTTTTTTTACGAAATGTATTTTTTAGTTCTTCATTCTTCTTATCCTGTTTTAGGTTATCCCATAAAATATTCCTCAATTGAATCCCTTTTATCACTTCTTTGTTTATCCAGTCGTCTCTAGGTGCATTTAATATTTTCGTTTTAATTACTTTGCTCTTATCTATGTGATTGCGAATAAATAACTCGAGATCAGCATATTGGTATTCCTCACCATGAGAGGTTAGTTTCCGATACACTTTTAAACAGTTGCGAGTAATCTATAGATTCATATTGGATTCTTGTCTTAAAATAATGTTTGTGTTTTGTGAGTTCTAAAAATAGTTGTTTGTGATCAGATAATGTTGAATTAATTACTGTCAGGTTACCCATAAAGTTTTTTATATTAGTGCATATATGATCTATAATTGTTTTAGAGGTGTCAGTCTCGCGAGTACAGTAGTCTTCGTGTATTTTATTTATGGGTTCATAGCCTGCTTCTTGCAGCATGGTGAGATACTGGTTGCTTTCATTAGTCAATAAATCAATGTTAAAATCACCAGCAACAATGCACCTTTTTCGTTTATCAAGCTGTTGTGAAAATATTTCTATGAACTCATTTGTCTTTGTTTTGTTAGGTTTATAAATTGCACCGATATGTAGTGCAAAGCTTTGTAAGTGTATCCATAGGTAGTGTATTCCGTCTTTATATATTTCATCTGTAATATCATATTTTAGGCTCTTGTGAACGTAAATTGACACTCCTCCTCCCTTTTTATCCTTTCTGTAGTTGCTGATATGTGTGTAGTTAGGCATGGAATAAAATATTGTATCAAACTCCGATTGTATCCATGTTTCCGTTAATATAATAATATGTGTAGTACTTTTGATTGCCTTTATGATGCATTGCAGTTCATCAAAACATCCTTGTTTTTTTATGCTTCTTAAATTCGCGTAAAAAATCTTTAGAGAGGATTGATGTATGGTTAAATTTTCATATGTAGATTTGACAGCGTGGGTAATTTTTTCTAACTGGTAATATTCACTCGTACAGTTTATTGGTTGTAGTTTTTTGGTGGCATGTTCACAATTTTTGGAACCCCTTTAATATACTTAATAACCAAGTTTAGCTCTCCTTCGTGTTATGGTATACTTACCCAATTATATCAAGGCTAATCATGTTTTACTATTACGAATCATTAGAAATAGTTCGCATTACTGGTTGGAATTTCATAAAATGATGATGTCTAACAAATTCATACTGCAAAAAAACAAGTTTAGAAATCGTAAAATTTCTTAGTCACATTTACGCCAAATGTGGAATAGTATAGGTTTAGCTCTCAATGCCCTAATTCATATAAAATTTTTCTAGTCATTCAATCAACAAAGATATAGGTAAACACTTTAGCGCCATTAGCAGATTTATGAAGTACATATGATTTTTTAGATGAGTTTCGCAATGTGACCATTTTCGGATTATTTTTTTACTTTTTATCGACACTGATTTTTATTATTATAATTTTAACAAAGCTTAAACTGAATAGAAGACCACAAATTTTGCAGACACATCATTGAACCATAAATTCACAAACTTGACACCAGCAATCCGCACTAGGCGTGATGGATTGGAACATCTAACAATTCAAGAGTATATTACGAATGCTTGTTACATGAAGATCGATGTGGGTTTTTGAAACGTAGACGTATGGTATTTTTTTTAAGTACAAGAGCGTCCTGCTTATGTTTTTTTAGGAATTTTGAATTCGGATGTTTTTATTACTAAATCAATTTGACCGTTTGTAACGGTCTTTAGATGGCTCAACTGTTTCATATGTATTTTGTATATTTTGTAATGTAATGTAATTATGTACATACTTTATTTTGTTTAATAAAGATTTACTATTGGTAAGTAAATAGGTAATTATGACCTGTTGAGACATGACACGTCATGCCGATTTTTTCACGACGTTTTCCTTCACCATAGTCCTGGCAGCGTTTTGTGGTTCATGTGCGGCGACGACTAGCAAAAAATCTGCTGTCAAACATTTTTAAGTACGTGCAACTGTCTATTACGTCCGTATTGCATAACAATTATGTCCGTATTACTTAATAAGTAGGTAAGGTATGAGTCAGTGGCCAATTCTGACGACCGATTTTATAGATCGCTCGAAGGCCTCCACCATGGCCTAACGAATGTTACAGGTATGCCAAATAATTTGACCTGCCCTGTTAATATTGCTATTGTAACATGACATTGTTGCTCTAACATTTATGTGACAGTTACGATTAATCTCAACAACATTTCAATCTCGGGCAGACACTGTAGTTGCTCGTGCGTTATTAGATTGTGCGGGCATCATGCATCACGCGCACATTCATCATGCAACTCAAGGCATGTGCATTATGCATTGTTTCAATTTATCCTACTATCCGCTATCCTACTATAATATTATAAATGCAAAAGTCAGTGTATGTGTGTGTGTGAATGTTTGTTACCACGTATCTGCGTGACGACTTTACGGATTGTGATGTTTGGCATTCCATATGTCTTGGATAGATGGCATATGTCTTGGAATAACACATAGGCCAAATTTTATCCTAGAAAAATGTAATGTTCCTGTGGTAAAGCATAAAAACTGTAAAAACGCGGGTGATGCCGCATGGGTCAGTTTGTGAATAATAATAATATCGGAGTAAAAGATTCCGTATTCCGATATTCAGACCATGCACTTTCGAATCGATTACTGTAATACTATTTACTTGAAAAGGTAATTATTTTTACTTTAAATAATTTAAATTTAAAAAGTTTAAACACAACTCAACAACATTTTGCTAAAACGTTTCATATTTAATTCGAGATCAATACAACTTGGCAAAAGTTTCTCAATAGTTCTAATTACTCACCAATTTCCACCGTTCTCTCTCGAAGGTGACATTGTTCGACTGATAACTTAAACAACTCGCAAATAGCAAATTTTGAATCTTTCGAGAAAACGTCTTAGAATAAATCTATAATGCTGGAATGCAAAGTAGTGAGATACGGCTGTTTTGCAACTCAGGTCTCAATTGTTCTCTTGACTCAGAGACTCTCTGCCCTTGATGGTGAAAACTAATAATAGCGTGACAGTTTTCATGGTTCAACTTATGTTCCTGAACGATCTGAACTTAGTGTTTTCACTGATATAAATTGAACTACCATATTTGCCACAATTAGCGTTTGTCGCTTTCAAAAGCAAACTCTCAGGGGGCAATTCTCGGTTCCTTCGATAAAATATTACATTCGTTATGATTAAAATAAAATTTATTGATATTTTGACCATTTTTAAGTTATTATAATATATTACAGAGTATAAATAATATCATCATCATCATCATCCACAGCCTGACTTCACCCACTGCTGGGTATAGGCCTACCTTAGTTTGTGCCATCTACCGCGATCCTGTGCTAATCTAATCCACTTACGAAAAAATATCTCATTCAAAATATTAAAATATCGTAAAAAAACTGTCAAAATATGTATAAATTGAACTTTTAGTATTACGTACTCGTAAAAACATGACAGTAGCTACTCTAAAAATATCAGATGATTGCAAAAACGCACACCGTGCGACTCTGAATACAAACATAAAGCTACAAGTTCTAATAATTGCAAGCAAAAATTAAGTCAAGAGGCCGGGTTTAGCATTTACTTATATTATCGCGTAAAGGGCTTTAAATTTCCAATTGCATTTCCATTTCCGTTGTTTTGTTATGTGTAACTTATTATGGGTGCAACGACTTCTGCTAATGACATTAGCAATTACAAGTCGTGGACCTTACTTGCAATTCTGTAACTAGAATGTTACAGACAATAATAAACTCTAAAACGTATATAACTTTGTATTTTTAATTTTACTATGTGGGTGGAAAAAAAATGATTTTGGTACGTTCGTTCGTATGAGTCAGTGGCCAACTCTGGTGACAGAGTTTCTAGGCCGCCCGAAGGCCTCTGTCATAGCCTTACAACTTTGAAAAAGCCGGGACCACTGCTTAACGTGCCCTCCGAAGCACGGGAGCGTTGAACTTGCCACTGGCAAATTTGATTTTAAAACTACGTCTTTCAAATTTTTAATCCTCTACCCTGACAGATAGCATTTATCATAAAAATTGCGCTCGACGGCAGACTCTCAGATTTTTAGTTGCTTATCTTGAGAATTTCTAAAAGAACCATCCAAGCATTATAGAAAATTCAGCGAATACAGAATAAAATGTTATCAAAGAAATCAAATACGTAGACGCAAATATAATGGTAACCGTATTACAAAAAATGTTCTTACTTTTTACACAACTCATAATGCTATCATCGTACTTACACTGGTATTAATAGTCGCGAACTTACTCTTGAAAATAGGTTTATTATAGATATCTAGAAAGGTATCATGCCTGTAACATAGAAAACCTTTGAAGCAAACAAAGTTCTCAAGCTTATTATTATAACGTTGATGTTCTAGAGTTCTAACACATATGTAAACATGCAATCAAATGTTCAGGTTAAAAAGAAAAAAAATGGTACCTGCATACCATTAATATATAAAAAAAACAACGAAAATATACAATTTTACAAGAAGTAAAAAAGTAAAATTATGGAGATGAAAATAATTGGTTGTTGCAAAAGGGGTGTATTATCTACGTCAAGCTAGAATAACAAACGTACCCCCTAGCAGCTCTGGCTCCCCAAGGTTCACGTAAAACAGCATGTCCTTCTCGTAGCTGTCTTCTTCTATGATATGAAGAGAAATGAATTTTCTGAAACAAATAATAAACATGTTGAATTTTTAAACTTGTCACATACCCCAAGGACTTGGTGCTCGAAATCCAAAAACTTATTATTGCCATTAGCATAAAAACATTCTCATTTTAGTGGTTCGCCAAAGTGTTTCTTTGTCTTCAATATTCAAATAATTATAAAAACTGTGGACATCATTTAACAAACAGCCATCTAGCCTAGCTTGCTCTGTAGAAACCAAATAACTGGTAGCGGTAGGTAATCATGCATGTAAAATCAAAATCAAAATCAAAAATTATTTATTTCAGTAGAATCACAAGGATCCTTTGAAACGTCTTACAAGCTAGGAAAATGTACACCAGTTCCAACGCGCCCATGCCGTAAAAAAACTGGCAACAACACCGGCTGGGTTCTTATCGCTTTTTTGGCATGACCCTTGCTATTGTTATGGATACCAAGTAGAGTTGGAGCACATTCGTCCCAAGCTTTTTTATCATCTAGGTAATCGGTTGTTTTATAGTAAGCTTTTTGAGACAGTTTTTGTTTAATTAAGTTTTTAAATTTGCCAGTTGATAAATTTTGCATGTCGCTTGGGACTCTGTTAAAGAAGCGTACACATTGCCCTTTAAAAGATTTACTGACCTTAGTGAGCCTAACTGTGGGAACAACGAGTTTAAAGCAGTAATAAGTATATCTAATTGAAACTTATTAGTTTCAAAAGCATTCAAAACTCTACGTATTCTAATACCATTGCTATCAAATATTATCTAAAGTGTAATCTGTGATACGGCTGTCAAATTATACTTTGGCTTAAAAATGTATAGAACAGGAACATTTTCCTTTACATGCCCTCATCTTGAAACACAATTTTATGCGAAGAACCGAGCGAAACAATGCTTTTGCACTTCCTTGTACCGCCAAAATTAGGCTCTCATTAAAGATTAGTGCCGACGCTGTCGCAAACTAAATGCTTCTAAATGAAGCCTGCGGTTAATTTTCACATGCAAACGGTTTTTTAAATTCATATTTAAAAAATATATTGTTATTCCATAATATCACAAGGATCATTTTGCAATGTCTTAAAACTAGGTGAATTAATCAGTTTCATGCGCCCTAGCCTAGAATAATCTGGCAACAAACAATGGCACATGTCTTTCAAAATTTTTGATTCTTGGACACGCCAGTTTCTTCACGATGTTTTCCTTCTCCGTTTGAGAAAACGCTTTTAAATTTTTCATTTTCTAATACGTGGCAGTTCGTTATTTCGTAGTACTTTGTAAAAATAACACGTGTTTTATTATTTAAATAAAAAATTATCCTTCCATTCAGATAGTATCCGTATGCATGTATAAATGCTTAAGGCTAATACTCATGCGACAGCTATTATTTGGTATCTGTGCTAGCGTTTTCGTGTGGCCACAAATTGAATAATAAATCAAGAGGTCGGAAATCATGATTTATACAGGAAACGTTTTATGATTTATTATGTTTATAGATTGAATATTCGATTTAGTTCTAATTTGGTGTGGACGATATAAAAAGTTAAGGTCGTCTGACGCGATAGGTCAACGACATTGAAAAGTTGTTGCACGTACTTAACATAAAATTATACCTAAACTAAATTTCCAATACTCTTTTTTTTTAATTGGTACTGCCGGAAACTATAAATACCAGGCACTAAAACATCCAGAGCCAATACAAGTGGTAATGATAATGCTAACATTTTGTCTTGCAGCGAGAATCTAACCCATACCTCTAACGCCGGGCATTCGTTACCGCCATGGACCCTGTAAAATCGTCGCAAGTCATTTATAGTTCCAGTAGTTAGATAAAAATATAATAATACTACTCTCATGCCATAATCAATATACCTCGCTTTTAAATCCTGCGTAGGCTTTGCTACACAATCACTCATATTCGTAGCACCTGCTACAGAATGCCTTCGTAGCACTACTACGAAAAACTTCAAAAACAATCACACTAAATAATAATCATAGTGGTTTGGAACAGGTGCGCCCTAGAGAGTAATTGAAGTGTAGTGCTTTTTGTCGGCGAGAAAGTGAATAATATATAAAAAAAAAACTTCTGACATCTCTCTGCACATCGCCGTATTCGCCGTAAGAGCCAAATATTGTCGGGAACCGTGTTTCAGCAATATACAACTCCTCAACACCAATTCTTAATTGGCATAGAAATCGCGTAACATATTACATAAAAAAAATCAGTTGAATTTATAACCTGCTCCTTTTTGGAAGTCGGTAAAAGGTAGTTGCAGTCAAAGTAAAAAAGCAGTCGTTTTTTTGAGATACCATTTTACAAACATTTTAATAAAAAGCATAGTGTAGCAAAGTCGTGATAACAGATCAACGTTATGCGACGTTCCGCAACGTCATCATTTGGATGGGTCAAACTTATCTGAGAGCTACCGTGCTTTGGAGAGAACGTTAAGTTGTCAGTTTCAGTAGTAGCAGTCGTAAAACGGAGGCAGTCTTTAAGAGTAGTTAGTTCTTTGTGATAGAGCTCGTCCGGGGAAGTACTACCACCATACCTATTTTTGCCGCAAAGCAGTAATGCTCGCATTGCTGTGTTGCGGTGTGAAGGGTATGGTTTTCGGTGAAATTACTGGCACATGAGGCTTTCGATCTATGCCTCAAGGTGGCAACCCGCGAGTGATACCTCTGGTATAGCAAGCGTCCATAGGCTGCGGTAACCGCTTACCATCTTGTGGGCCGTACGCTTGGTTGCCCCTTCAATTGTATAAAAAAAAAAAACGATCCAAAGTTGGTTACTAACTTATCTGAACTTATTTACTGTTTTAATATCGTGACCTTTAGCATGCTTTTAGTTTATCGGGGGCATTACCCCAATCTGTGTCCTCGATCGGGGGTCAACAGGGGTTCTCGATAAGGGTACCCCTTTTGATTTCAATGTAAACCTCTAGCGATTAGAGTAAGTTATGAGGATAGTTTTAAAAATAATGGCAGACCAAAACTCTTATCGTGCAGGTACAGTTTTTTGTAAAACTGATTTTTTTGGGTTCTTTGCAGTTCTGTTGGTATTTTGAGATTACATCAAAAATAATCATTATTGATTTTATTATCATAGTAAGTTGATAAAAAGAAAAAGATTTTACAGCAATTGTATTTTATTATAATTTTAAATATATTGTAAAGAAATAAAAATTATCACTAATAGTGAGAAAAGTAAGAAATCATTTACATTTTCAAATAAGCAGTTTCCGTAAGTTTCCCGCGAAAAAGATACTTAATAAAGTAAACTTAAAATATTCGTTATAAAAAAAGTGCCTGTATGAAAAAAGTGGCTGGCCCATTACCTGTTATAGATACAAGGAGATCTTCCTAGTTGTAACGCTAAAAATATATTTTAATAGTAAAAATAGCGGGTGTATTTATGGCTGAGCCTAACCTGATATAGACACAAGGGCATCCTAATTACGCGTTCAAAGGCGAGTCGACAACCTTCGCTTCCTGCCGCTCTAATGATCAAGATACCTTGAATTTTCTGTTAATTCTTTTATTTTCTGCTTTAGGCTGCGTATCTACCAGAGATGTGCGAGGATGTGTGTAGCGAGGGATGTGTTTGTTAGTTCATATTGATTTTGGAACAAAAATGTTCGAAAATAGATTTGATAAGGCAAAGGCATGCAATTAGTGTATGGTGTAAATAGGCTATTAACTTAGCACTCGCCTCGCCACCGAAGTCGTTCGCAGCTTTACAAAATATACTGAAACAAATGAAAAATAGCTTTGCCCGAGAGTACCACAATGAAATGGTTGAATAGCATTTTTATCTTTATTTGCAGCTGCACATGGATTTCCACACGAGAGACATCCAATGTATCTTTAGGTATAAGTATTCCCCACTCATGTTTTCTGTAACAGAATAGAATTTTTAAGTCAGACATACTCTTATTACTAATATAATGCAAATGCATGGATGAATAGATAAATGGTTGTATAGATTTTTTTTTGTCAGATTAGATTTATAGACATTGTGTAGGTATATTATACCTTCCTGGCACGTAATTATTCTCTTAAATATATAAAAAAAATCGAAAATATCTCGTAATAATTATCAAATACGTTTTAGTAAAATCACAAGAATAACTTTGAAACATATTAATTCTAGGTGAATTTACGGTAGTTCCACGAGCCGTATCTAAAAAAAATTGGTAACAAACACGGCTGGGATCGTAGAATTGTATTATATTGTAATCTCGCTTGAGAGTAGGTCAGTCTCTTAGCAGTAGTAATATTAGAAGACTTATAAATACTAGACTTAGTAGTAGTTGATGTGAATCATTATGTCATTAATCAAATAATTGAATGGAAATCGATATCCACCCCAATTAGTTGGTATGAATACAAAAAGTACGACTTCCACTTAACTAAAATTGCTTTAACCTAAGTTGATTGCTCGCCGTTCCTTGATCCATAATTTTCCACTGTAAAATATGAAGGAAAACACTTCGATAATAGTTAAGAGGGTCTATTCTTGAAAATGACGAACGATAGTCTTGGTAAATTATCGGAGCTCAATTAAGTCGACATCAACAAAGTGAGCATTCGCGTCAACTAAGTTTTGATCATTTTTTAATTTTTTTATACAACCTGAAGTGGCAACCAAGCGTACGGCCCACAAAATGGTAAGCGGTTACCGCAGCCTATGGACGCTTGCAATACCAAAGGTATCACTTGCAATACCAAAGGTATCACTTGCAATACCAAAGGTATCACCTTGAGGCATAGATCGAAAGCCTCATGTGCCAGTAATTTCACCGGAAACCACCCCACACCGGAACACAACAATGCGAGCATTACTGCTTTGCGGCAGAAATAGGTATGGTGGTAGTCCTTCCCCGGACGTGTTCTATCACAAAGAACTCTACTCTCTTCATAATCTAGCATTTATGGACTAGACAATTAAAACTGACACGATGCATTGCTTTTTTCCGCAAGAGTAGTCAATTCCTCAGGGTCGTAGCTAGGATACTTTTTGCTGGAGATTATGAGTATAGGGTGAATAACGCGAGCCAAATAAGTTACAGCTCATTCCCCCGTCGTTTAAAGTGCAGTCTACGCACTGTTTAATAATTACACTGTTGGCATATAAAAGCCAAATATAGCTCAATTATTGGCACAACTTTTATTGAGCTATTTACAAAGTTGGCATCCGCCAAGACTTGGCGGATTATGACACACAAAGGTGTGTCAGAATCAAAAATATAAAATGTGAAAGTTTGTCTGTATGCTGATCATATTAAAATTCGTTTTTTATTAATAAACCTGCCAATTTAATGTCTGATGAAGTAGCACAATGTATTTTGCATATCTTTAGACATGACAATTATCATAAAATCAAATGAAATACGAGAGACTTTTTTAAAAATGTTTATTTTTTTAATACACAACTAACTTTAGAAAATTTAAAACAAGTGTTTTCCAAAAGAACATTGCAATTTAACGAAACACTATGTTTCTTAAAACAGGCCATTTCTGTTTATATCGGCGGGGTAATAGCCTTATTAAAGCTTGGATTAGGCGAAACAGGCACATTAATATAACGCCTTTCGTGTAGTTAAATTGAAATTGCTTTTGCTGAGATGAAAGAAATTCGTTGTGAAGTTTTTTAACAAAACACGTGGCTTGCTGCTGTTTTGAAAAGAGTTTGTAGGTTTTTGAAAAGTTAAATAAAGTTTTGTTAGAAATTTAGCGTGGGTGGTGAATACATTTTGTGACGAAAAACTTTTAAACTTAGATTTAGGGTGAGTTGCGCCATCTAACGTTAACGTCTAATTGTTAGAAGGTGCAACTCACCCTAAGTTGTCACAAATATGACATTAAATTGTTAAAAATATATTGTAGTGCAATAAGATTGAAAGTTGAAATGAAGCTGATAAAACTTTAAGGTTTGGGTGGCATTGCATCTGTAATAGTCTGGGCGCCTTGATTGTCTTGTCACTTGCTGACATAAAAAAAAATGTTAAAAAAGCTTTTCTTGCAATATTTGGTTATCATTTCAAAATGTGGTAGCGTCTTTACTTTTCTCTCTTTCTATTTGTTTCACTTAACTAAGCATACACACGACTTGATATAAATAACTTTCTTCAGTTCAGTGTTAGTAGGTTATACCGGTACCATCTTGGACTAAATATTTTAGAAAGCTGCGAAGGTAGCACGGATCGATGAACGTGTGCGGTAACTAACAGTTACCTACTAAGTGGCTGTAAGTTTGTATGAGTAACCAAAGGTACTACTAGTAAATATTTGGTGAAGGTTTGCTAACCATAACACATTATCCTACTTTGACGACCGAAGTGGCGCAGCGGGCGCAGCTTCTCCTGCGACGCGGAGGTTGCGGGTTCGATATCTACCTCGGGTCAAATGTTTGTACGATCTACAAATATTTGTTCCGGGTGTTCTGGGTATTTTCTATATTATAGAAATCGCGCGGGTTATTGACCCGCGGTTCATTGACGCGCGGGTCACTGACACGTGCCGAGCGCTGCCTTTTCGATTTCTAACAAGGATAACTAATTATTAAGCAGAATTACGTTTTTTTTAGAAAAAAAAAGTACAAGTATTTTTTTTTATGTGTGGAACCTACCCCTTAAGTTTGTCAGGTTGATAATGAATGATCTTATATAATAAAAAAAAAATCTATGTATGTATTGTATTGTATTAAGTATATATCAGTCATCTAATACCCATAACAGCAGCTTACCTGGGGGCTAGATGATGGCTGTGTGAATTGTCCAGAATTATTTATTTATTATTTATTTATTTATTTATTACTAATATTATAATTGTGAAAGTATGGGTATGTGTAAGTGTGTGTATGTTTGTTACCAAGTATCTCCGTGACGACTTAATCGATTGTCATGTAATTTGGAATGTAGATGACTTAAGTCCTGGAATAACAAACTTTTATCCCGCAAAAATTCGCTGTTCCTGTGGGGATAGCATAAAAACTGAAAAAAACGCTGGTGAAGTTTTGAATAATAATATGAAAAATGGCTTGAAAAGTGCCACCAGTTTTCGAACACAGGATGATTTTATTCAAACTCCTGCGAAGATTTAAGGCGATAAATCTCTTCCCCCGTTAATCATATGACGGGAAAAACGACCAAAAAGCAATTTAAAGAGATGCGCAAGTCAGCTCAAGCCTGGATCAGGCCACTTGAGCTGGCAACCATTTGTCAAATGTCAGTGGCTCGCGTAAAAAGTAGTTGGGTCTTGCCACGGGAGGGATTCAAGAACGAAGGCCACCTGATTTCGGCTTACTCCTGCTGAAGTTTCTGTTATTAAATCACCTAAGTGCCTTTTTATACGTCTCGTATTGGTATTTAATAAATAATCTCACGCAAAATAATATCAGATATAAATTAAAGTCATACTTCTTAGGTACCTTGTGAAAATATAAATAGGTTATACCTACTTTTATTTTAAAATGGCACCTACCTAGAACAGTGCATTTGCCTGGTTCCATTTCACTAGATTATAAAATACCTGATATGAATGTATCTGCCTATAAGAGGCAGGTAAGTTGTTGTGGTAGGTTGCTGGCTATTTGGGTCCGATACAATAAAGTATCGTATGTGAATGCTAAGTTGCCTGCCTACATTACATATAAGGTGCATCTATCTTATTATTATTAATTTAATTTAAAATGACGACCGATGTGACGCAGCGGGCGCAGGTCCGCCTGCGACGCAGAGGTTGCGGGCTCGATTCCCGCCTCGGAACAAATGTTTGTACGATCTACAAATATTTGTTCCGGGTGTTCTGGGCATTTTCTATATATAATAAAAAAAATATCTATCTATGTATTGTATTGTATTAAATATATATCAGTCATCTAGTACCCATAATACAGCTCTGTTTAACAGCAGCTTACCTTGGGTCTAGATGATGCTGTGTGGATCGTCCAGCATTATTTATTTAAGTATTTATTTTATTTTATTTATTTTAATTAAACATTTACCTAAACTAGATGTAAACTCCCCTAACACTTGCTCAAACCTCAGTGGTTTTTTTAGTGTTAGTTATAAGTTGCTTTGTTATGTAAGTTTTTTATTACGATAAATAAATTAAAAAAAAAATATGTAAATTGTTTGTTTTTGTTATTTCCTTTATCATTCGCGTTTTAGTGAAAGGTCCAAGTTTTTTGCATGCGATCTTTGTGCATTACCTATCTTCCCCTTTTGAAACGATAGATAGCTAAATAGATAACACTTTATTGATCATCACAAAATAAATACATACAAAAAAGAAACAAATGTACACTTATAGGTAATAAAAATGGCGGTCTTATCGCTAACAGCGATCTCTACCAGGCAACCATGAATGGACGGGCTGAAATAATTCGAACAATCATTGTTTATTACAAACAAAAAATCTGCAGATCTATGTAAATAATGTATCTAAGTTATAATGTATACATTTTGACATTATTTTATTCTACCTACAGCGAGCAAAAAACAAAAGTAAAAACATTTCAGCGAGAACAAAAAGTATGTTTGATCGACGCTACTAAAAACTAAACGGTAAACATTTGTCTTTCTGAAGGCTTAAAAGCATTTCCCTGGAAGCGGTGCCCGTCACGTAGCGGTTGCTTAGAAGTGATTTAACAAAAGAGAAACCTTCAGCAAAATATTGCCACTGGAAAAAAGTATTAGTGGTTTGGCGATTGTTTGTAGGTAAGGTACTAGGATATTTTATGTAAAACAATTTACTAGTTCAACGACTGTACATTTTTTTAAAACTTTTTGTGATTGAATAATTTATCATATCATTTCTAAATGTATGATACATTCAGATATCCAAACTTTTAGCATTTATTGCTATTAGTGTAATGATATATTTGGTAATTTATCCTACCTTAGCAAAAACCATTACTTATTTCTGCCATCTTTGTAATACCTACTCTACTCGTGTCACCTTTCTTAATAGAAGACATAAAAGATGTAAGTCTCAGGTGTTTGTAACCCAATATTATTCTCTCGTATAATATTGAAGCAGTTTTGACGTACCTAGTTACCTAAGTTGTTTTCAACAGGATCAACGAAGTTAAGCACTATTCCGCGGGGTCACCATCTGGGGCCTTACTCGTTCTTAAATCCAAAGACAATTCCGATTCAATCCCAATTTCAACCCAACTCTAGTTTATTGCTGTCAAATTTTTGTTACCATGAATACAAGATTGAATTTGGCGCTAGGTTTACTACTTACTACTTACTACTCAGTGTTATATTAGCCGCACCAATTTAATAAAACTACTTATTAGGATAGGGAAGGATTTAGGGGAGGCCTACGCTCCGCTCAGGTGACTGCTATATATACTGATTAAGGCGCATACAGCACCTAAACTAGCGCCACCACCTACTTTATGTTATTATTCTGTTTAACAAAGGAATTTTCAAAAATCCATCGACCAGTTTGTGATACCTATCATAAGCTTTTTTTTAATGCCTCTGCAATAGTTTTATTCTATTTAGTTTAGGCAGAGATACGAAGTTGCCCTTGGTGGCCACCAAAATCTATTTTCGTATCTCTTCCTAAACTAAATAGAATAAAACTATTACAGAGACATTAAAAAAAAGCTTATGATAGGTATCACAAACTTGTCGATGGATTTTTGAAAATTTCTTTATTAAACGGAATAATAAGATAAATAAGGTGGCGGCGCTACTTTAGGTGGGGTATGGGCCTTAACTAAATAATATCTAGTGATTCTTTTAGGTATAAGTAGCAGTGTTACAAAATGGTATGTTGATTGTTTTTGTTTAAATTAAGTAGTAGAAATAAAGGCTTATTTTATTTTATTTTACTCTACTGCTTCTTACTACTTACTAGGGTACTAAATGTAATTTTCCAATACTTGTCCAATACCAATCCATTGGAATTGCGTTCAAGAGTAAGTCCCCTGGACTGGTGACCGTCAGTGGCAATTTCTACTCTCCGATCTTCGAAGGGCATATAAGGCTGTATCGGCTTTTTCAATGTTGTAATGTCACGACGGAGACCTTCATTCGTCACAGGACCTCTGTCACTAGTTTGCTACTGAATTACATGAACTAACTTATTTTATTATCCTTTATGACCATATATTATATCTGCCATAACCTATCACACAATCACAAAGTAGATAGTCGCTACTGCATCTCCGCTATATTCAGCCATGAGAAGACGTCCACTGCGTTTCCAAAACTGTACTTTCACAGCATTCACCCGTCTATTGTGTTGTAAGGTTTGCTTTTAAAAGCTTATATCGGGGTTTACTTTAGAAGAATCGTCTGTCTTGCTTTGAAAATATTTCACAAAGTTTTACAAACGAACTCAGTTTGTTTTGACTCTATGTCTTCATTTGCGTTGACTTTTTTGTTAAACATAACAGTAGATATTTTGTTCATAGTTCACTGTTTGTTTGTTTTTAAAAGTTCTTTATTTAACATAAACACAGTAACATATAACATAACTAAACACAGTTTAGCATATTACAACTCCAGATCGATGTGACTAGCAGGCTGTAGCGCCTATAAAAGTATAAAAGCTTTTTTTTTACCACTAAAGTGACAGCTAAGCGTACGGCCTACTTTCACTTTTCACTTGTGTGCTACCGCTGACACGTAGATTTAAGTCTCATGTGCCTGTAATTTCACTGGAAATTATACCCCTCGAATCGGAACACAGCACTGCGAGCATAACTGCTTGACAGCAGAAATAGGTATGGCGGTAGTAGTTACTACTCTTAGCTTGTTTTTACCGGTCCGGTCGGCAGTTGTGAATGAAACACTTTATTACAACTTTATAAAAAAAAATGCTGTTTTTGTTGTTATTGTTGTTTTACCTAACTCCGTCTCTGTTCACTCAAAATATTAATGTAGGCCTTATTCTGCATCATTCAGACAAGGCTTTTATGGGATTATTAAGAGAAGTTATTGAGGTGTAGTGCGGCGTTAAGAATAGGCTTTAGGTGGTAATAAACCGTGGTATTGTAATATCATGTGAACTGAGTTTTTCGCGTGGTTTTGTTTGCTGTTTGTTGGTGAGAAGTCAAAAAATAATAAGCAGAAATTGATTTAAAGAAGAATGCTCATGGGTCCAGGGAATCTCATACCATGCTGCATCAGGCTGCATCATGTCAAACTTTGATTTTTAAAGACTACACTTAGCACATTAATTCTACAAAAGTTTTTTTTTGTAAACAAAACATTATTACAAAACATTTTCATTTCAACATTTCCCAGTTATTAAAAAAATCGAAATCACAACTCGACATATTTGCACAACGAACGACAAAATTATTTTTGACAAGCTTCAGTAGAATTGCCAAAGTATATTATTATGTCATGTTTTTTTGATAGACCTGAAATGACACTTTCAAAATTCAAGGTTTTACGTGAAACGGAACAGGGAATAAAACCATTTCAATTTTATTTTATTTTAAATTAAGTTCCTTGTTCAAAAATCAAATCCCCGACACGTAAATGTCTTAAATAATATGTAAATAATTACTATAATATTTTGATCTTGAGGCATGAAACTTTTTGGTACGACTTTTGGTCATTATCCTTTAATGAAAAAAAATTATCTAGGTAGGTAAGTCAAGCCTTTAAAGATTTGTTACCAGCTCTTACTTACCTAAAAAACTTAGCATACTGGTAAAGTCGGAGTTAGAGCTTACCTATAAATATAGCTTAGCCCTGAACACCAAAGTAGGACATTTAAATATATAAAAATCATTTTGTTATTGACTGACTGCATCAACGTATTTAGTATTTACTACACATACACTATTTACTACATTTCCAAAACAGAACTTTTAGGGCGGAGTAATACCTATGGGTTGTATTTAGGTACACATAAATTATCTGTACTTACTAATTGTTGTACTGTATCAACGTTGATTGGTCAGTGACTGGATTCTAAATAATCGGTTGTTTTATAAAAGGTTTTACTCCGAAGAGAACGTTTACTTTAAAAAAACGTATAAATGAAGGTTTAAAACTGATAAAATACAAGTCGCATGGAAAATCCAAGTCCAAGGGAAGTCGCAAGCTCTATCTAGTTGTATTAATATAAGCCGAAACGTTTCACGATCCATTAGCAGTAAAGTATTTCGGTAATCGGCAGTAAACACGCGGTGGTACTTAGCCGTTGCTGCCCGAGCCTCGTAGATAACCTTACTGCTAATAAAATCCTGAAATAGTTATTCATTTTCTTTGATTAAATTCGATACAGTTCTATTTAGGGCTTTCATGCTTTCCGATTGTACAAAAGTGCGATTTTCGGTTTTTCATAATAATAATAATCTTTATCAGAACAGAGGTACATTTCAAAAACATACTCTTGCAGCATATATGATAGATATTACTTGCGTGTTGCCACCCTGAGACGTAGATGGAAAGTCTTATGTGCCTGTAATTTCTCCGGAATCATACCCTTCGATCCGGAACACAACAATGCGAGCATTACCGCTCAGCGGCAGAAATAGGTATGGTGGTAGTAAACTTATTTCCTGGACGAGCTCCATCACAAATAACTCTACTACTTTCTACTACTATTATTAGTTTCGGTGGTAAAATGCTCTGTCATAACGCGTTCAAAAGCAATCGTGTGCTAAGATCCTAGCAATTAAATATAACTTCACATTTTAGTTTGGAATCTATGCCTATGCCCTATGCCTTGCGTAAATTTACCTAGGTTTAAAACGTTTCAAAATGATTCTTGTGATATGATTGAATAAATATATCTTTTGCTTACTTTTTTACTTCTATGCCTATATAAATATTATAAAAAGAAATTTGTGTTTTTGTTTCTAACAAATAAACTTAAAAACTGGTCTGATTTCAAAAATTCTTTCACCATTAGAATGCTACTTTATCCCTGAGTAACATATGCTAAATTATGTCCGGTGCAAATCCAGGACTGGCCGCTAGTTCATAAAATTAATTTGTAACTTCACATTTTAGTTTGAACTATAATTTGCATGTTTGCATGATACCGCAATATCCAGAGTTACACGTAGCAAAGTGCACTATATTGTCATACTGGGAGCTGAAACTTAATACTACCAGAAGGTTCCTGAGCACTTGAGTAGGTACTTACTATAATAATAATGGCGGACATTTTTATGTAGCGCTAGCAACAAATAAGCAAAGCTTGTACTTGGGAACCAAATAACTGATACAATACTCGATACATAAATATATATAAGGTTATCAACCTGACAAACTTAAGGGATAGGTTCCACACATAAAAAAATACTTGTACTTAATTTTTTGTAAACATTTTTTTTATATTAAAAAAAAAATACGCAATTCTGCTTAATAATTAGTTATCCTTGTTAGAAATCGAAAAGGCAGCGCTCGGCACGTGTCAGTGACCCGCGCGTCAATGAACCGCGGGTCAATAACCCGCGCGTCCTTGACCAGCGCGTGTTAATGACCCGCTACGGGGCGGGGCGTGCACACTCGAATATTTCATTACGCTGCTTAACTCGATTCTCAACAATGATAAATAATAATTGAGCAGAAAAACGTAATAGATGTTTTTTTGTTTACTTGGGACAATTCCAACTTGTAATTTTCCAGTCATCCTTGTGATTTTATTGGACTAAGTTGTCTGAGTACTTTATTATTATATTGAATCAAACTTTTGACTTTGACATTGATTTGTAGTTCCACTTCTGTGTAAAATAACTATGAAAATAGACTTGAAACAGTGTTGAATGCAGCTATAGAAAGAAGGATGTCGACGGATGAGGTTCAAGTGGCGTGCCTTCTAGCGTTAACTTGAAATAAACTGTGAAAACGAGCCAACGTTAAGGGGTAGCTTGTACATATTCATCATAATCATCATCATCATCATCATCATCGGACAAAATCATCGGAGCGCTCATGACGTAGCTGGCTAAGCTTTTCTTAACAAGTCAACAAAGTTAAACACTGTTCCGCGTAGTCACAAAAAGTAGTTTATAAGTCCTATTCCCGTTCATTATCCATCTATAAGAGCACCGGTGGTCTAGTGGTAGTGACCCCGCCTTCAGGTCGTGGGCTCAAACTCGGTCGTGCACCAATGGATTTTTCTGTTCGAAAATTTTATGTGCGCAATGCCAGTGCTCTCATACGGTGAAGGAAAACACCGTGAGGAAACCGGCATGTCCAACAACTAAAAATTTAAAAGACATGTGCCATCCACCAATCCGCATTGGGTCCGCGTGGTGGATTAAGACCCAATCACTCTCGCCTGAGTGTAGGCCAGTGTCTCAGCACTGGGAACATTAGAAGGCTGTCATGATGATCCTATGTTTTAAATTTCAGCCAGATCGGTTTAGTAGTTAGCGAGTTATGAAGGACCTCCATCTAACGTCATAACAACTCATAACAACTTGACGACCGATGTGGCGCAGCGGGCACAATGCCGCCTGCGACGCGGAGGTTGCGGGTTCTATTCCCGCCTCGGATCAAATGTTTGTACGATCTACAAATATTTGTTCTGGGTGTTCTGGGTATTTTCTATATACAATAAAAAAAATATCTATCTATCTATTGTATTGTATTAAGTATATATCAGTTATCTATTACCCATAACACAGCTCTGTTTAACAGCAGCTTACCTTGGTCTAGATGATGCTGTGTGGATTGTCCAGCATTATTTATTTATTTATTTATTTAAACATACAAACATTGAAACTTTTGCAATGTGATTATGATTAGTGTGATTTTGTGATGTGTTCGTTTGTGATTAATGCAATTGATAGATTCAGGCGTTACTTTGTGGGAATCCATTATAAAAAATCAAGATATTATTCTTTTGAGGTTAACTGTGTTAACTAAGACTAAGACTAAGAGTAGTAGAGTTCTCTGTGATAGAGCTCGTCCGGGGAAGAACTACCGCCATACCTATTCCTGCCGCCAAGCAGTAATGCTCGCATTGCTGTGTTCCGGTGCGAAGGGTATAGTTTCCGGTGAAATTACTGGCACATGAGGCTTTCGATCTGTGCCTCAAGGTGGCAACCCGCGAGTGATACCTCTGGTATTGCAAGCGTCCATAGGCTGCGGTAACCGCTTACTATCTCGTGGGCCGTACGCTTGGTTGCCACTTCATATGGAAAAAAAAAACTGTGACCTCATTAGTTAAAAAGTTAAGCGGAAGAGTACTAGAGATTATTCATCTCATTTTTGTGGTTTGTAATTATTTGAAAATTATAAACATTTAGCTTAGGTATCTATTTAGTACTACTTATTATATTAACTTGTAAATATTATGTGAAAAAGATAGCAGATTTTTTTTAGATAGCGTACCCTTAACTCAGCTCGCAAAGACCAGCCTCTGTTTGCTGACGCTCGGAGCGACGAGCCACTTCTCATCTCACTTGAAGCACGTAGGAATCTACTGCTCCGTAGCTATATACGGCTTGCGGCTTCTCTCGCGTAATCTATCTTTCCTCAGACATTAAGCTGACGTGCCAAATTTTATCCTAATCGGTTCAGCGGCCGTGAAAACGTAACAGACAGAAGTACATGCAAATTTAAAAATCCATATTTTAGACAGATCCAAAAGAATTATAAAAAAAAAACAAAAAACAAATGGCAAACAGATGAAAAACAACATTCAACATTTTCTGTTTACCATTTGTTTTCCTCGATGACAAAAATAAAATTAGATAGATATCTTTATAGTGCACCTGAAAAATAACTGTCTAAAGACTAGTCCCCATAGTACAAGCTTTGCTTAGTTCGGGGCTAGATGACGCTGTGTAAAAATGTCCACAGATACTAATTTCATTTATTTCATAATCTTTAAAAGGGCTCCTCTACCACTTTGTTTAAATAGTACTGAATCACATAATTTCTTCAAAATAATAAATAAATAATGCTGGACAATCCACACAGCATCATCTAGCCCCAAGGTAAGCTGCTGTTAAACAGATCTGTATTATGGGTACCAGATGACTGATACTTAATACAATACAATACATAGATAGATATTTTTCATTATATATAGAAAATATCCAGAACACCCGGATCAAATATTTGTAGATCGTACAAACATTTGACCCGAGGCGGGAATCTGACCCGAGGCGGGAATCGAACCCGCAATCTCCACGTCGCAGGCGGACCTGCGCCCGCTGCGCCACATCGGTCGTCAAAATGTAAGTCTTAGGTAACTTAAACCTACTAAGTTCTGAAACATACCAGCTAAGTTGCACTAACGACATTTCAAGTTCCAACTCGTGTAGATCCATACGAGCGGCTTTATCAACATCGTAGCACGTATCTTCCAAAGTTCATTCGTTAAACTTTCAGCGAGTTGAAAGCGCTAAACGGTAACTTCTCGTACTTCGACGCTGGCTAGCTGCTAATTTTAAACTTAAATGCGTTTCTCTGTAATACTTGATGACAGCTCAGCGCAATCTGCATAGTGTAAACTAGACTTAAACCAAAACGCTTCTGTTATGTTAGCGTTTAGCGCAATAAGCCCTCAGCTAAGTTTAAACTAAGTTCAAAGTGTTATTTGCTAGCTCTCGTGTCTTAGTCGAGTCTTGATTTGATTTAATGCTGCTCTAAGATCAACGACGAAAGTAAGTGATCTAAAACTAACTTAATAAAAACACTAACTTAATAAAAACTATTTTATTTCAATAAATAAAACTAAATCAGATAGTACTTATAGTTCTCTCGGCGGATCTAGGCTTCCGTGAAGTTATGATAGCCGTTTGTGATGCGCAAAGACAATTTAGTTAGAAAAAGCTCCATTGCGCATCGAAACGGCTAACTTCACGGAAGCCTAGATCCGCCGAGAGAACATAGCTTATGAACTCTCAGTTCTGCCATTTTGAATTGCTCTGTGGGGTCGAGTGTTTGTCTTTGCCTTTCTTACGACAATAAAAAGAGAACACAACAGATTTTTATGATTTTAGCAATTTAGCTGGTAAAATTACAAGCACAATGACTATTGTCATGTGTTAGAGTGGCAACGTGCGTGTGATATATTGCAACTTCCAAGAGTCCATAGGCTGCGGTAACTGCAGGACTGTAATTTGGTTGCAATCAATATAAGTATGTTCCAAACAAAAGCTGAAATATTTTGAATAAGGCGGCTCATTGACAAGTTGCTAATTGAAACGGATCGCAACATAGTTGTGAACAGTTCAGCAGGTAACCACTTAACCAGCATGTGGGCCATTTGTTTGCCACTATATCGTAAACATAATGTCGACATTTATTTCGGCTCTATATTCACAGTACTTATGGGTCGCGTGAGGACAATAAAACCATCAAAATACTGTCGACCACGAAATGGGTCAGCGATTAGTGAAGGTAACTGTTTGCCAGCCAATTACTTTCAATCGTCTACGATAGCCACGTAGGGCTATCGCTATTTTGTAAACCCGTTTTTAAAATTTGAGTACGAAACCCTTTTGAGATATGGCGTCATTAAACGTTAAATGCTGGAATGGCTTCCCGAATGAGAGTGATTAGAACTAGTACACGGATTGGTTGATAGTAATGTATTTTTGGTTTATTTTTTATTCTGGGGTACACTATCATAAAAGTGGCAGCGCTGTGTGATAATCACGGATATGTGTACTCAATATTAGCATACGGATTAATGTTGTGGGGCACTTAATAATAGCTTGCAATAATGTATATTCAAGTAACCGTTACCTTTGTAACGGGGTTACCACCTGATCATATTTTTTTCAAGAACTTATTATTAAATTTTAGTTTTTTAAATTCATCTGAAATTGCAGATTGCTATAATTTACGACAATGAACAAACAAAAAGCTAGGAACCCTGTTTTTTGCCAGATTCTTCTAGGCTGTAGTTAGGATCTGTCGTAAATTCACCTAATTTTAAGACGTTTGAAAGTGATCCTTGTGATTTTATTGAATAAAACTATTTTGAATATGAATTCAAGCGTTAATAAACCTGAAGCAAAAAATATTTTCTAGTCGGTCTACATTGTATACAAAAATGTGTACAATATAACAATAAAAACACGAGGAACCGGGACACATTGAATACTTCGATGCAAATACGAGTCAACGCCAGCCCTGCTGTGTTCCGAATAAATTAATCAGAGTGATTGGTATTGGATAGGAAGTCGCTTGTCATCGGCACTTAACTAGAGCCATAGCATAGTATACTTCACACAGTGCAGTGGGGACATATTTGAAGCCGTGTATTTACTAAAGGACAATTTTAGAATACGTGTCTCCAGATATCAATGCTTCAAGGGCCTTTGGGCGACCAACTCCGTCACAATTGGGCACTGATTCAAATGAACTTTGGGGGTTTCTGGACTTTTTGACAATAAATCTCCTGTCAGCAGTCAAAATAGGCCATGACAGAGGCCTTCGGCCAGGCGGCAGCTCTGTCACCAGAGTTGGTTACTGCCTTATACGAACTTCATCATCATCATGACAGCCTTAATGTTCCCTAGTGTTGTGCAGTGCTGGGACACTGGCCTACTATCAAGCGAGAGTGATTGGGTCTTAAATCCACCAAGGGGACCCAATGGGGAATGGTGGATGGCACATGTCTTTCGAGTTTTTAATTCATGGACATGCAGGTTACCTCACGATGTTTTCCTTCACCGCATGAGAGCACTGGCATGGCGCACATAAACTTTTCGAATAGAAAAATCCATTGGTGGACGACGGGGTTTGAACCCAAGACCTTAGGATCGGAGGGTGGGGTCACTACCACTAGACCACCAATGCTCATGCATGTGCCACCAATGCATGCATTGACATAACTTTGTAAAAGAACTGTAGGTACGGATCTGCCTTGCCTTCCCTGAAGTAGGTAGGAAAGGTACCTAGCGCTTGTAAGCTGCTAACATAATTCCTCTAAAACTAGGTACTATTTTAATATTATGGTAACAATAAAATTATCCTAACCCGTGCTTACGCCTATAAACTTGAAGCAAACATAAATAATCACTATAATTATTTAATAAACCTGGTTCTATAATATCGCGGGGAGTCACGACAAGGTCAAGAGCGTGACGTCATCGCATTATAATATAGCCGTTATGTCACTGAAAATAAAGGTTGTCGACGTCAAGCATAATTTACTGTGATCGTCTTCAATAGTTGTATCTATTTGTATTGCTTTTATTCTATTAATAAAAAGTTGTTCATTGATTTGAGCAGGATCATAAAGTCCCATTTTTACATCATAAGGCTGCGTTTTCACCGGAGATGTGCGAGGATATGTGGCGAGGGATGTGTTTGTTAGGAACCAATAGAATCACATCATTTAACTAACCTCGCTCTGACAGCTTTAATGCAGTGATTCTATTGGTTCCTAAACCACTTTCCTCGCTAAACATCCTTGCATCCGTGGAAACGCAGCCTAAAGGTCTTGCCTCGATCTAGGAACTCTATCGCATAAAGAAAACTGTTGCGAAACTCTAAAAACGTCACAG
This sequence comes from Colostygia pectinataria, assembly GCA_951394395.1. Lineage (NCBI taxonomy): Eukaryota > Metazoa > Arthropoda > Insecta > Lepidoptera > Geometridae > Colostygia > Colostygia pectinataria. Next base: position 9,520,410 of record OX596365.1, on the reverse strand, counting down.
ATTTTCGTACAAATTTGTAAGAACCGGTCGTTACCTTCAGTATTCTCATCTTTTTTATGTCAACAAATTGAGTGATAGACCTCGGAGTGATTCTTCACAGCGAAGTATCATAAAAAGGCGGCGAATCACTTTATTTCCCTTATCTTTTTCCTAGCGCGTAATGTCTCCATTAAGGATCCATTTTCAATATTGCGTAGTTGAATTTTTAAAGCAAAACAGATCTTATTACGCTGGGAATGGGAATGTAATGGCGTGAAAATGCATTTGGGAGAACGTGGAGTTCACGTGCGATAGGGTTTGCGCGATAAAGTACGTGTTTTTATAAGGGTACACAATCTGAATAAACATTTTATGATACCTACTTTGAAGGGCTTTAAGGGACGTAGTCTAGATGTATTTGTTTTATAAGGCTTTACAATCTTACTGATTAATATTATAACTGCAAATAATAGTATAGATGTAAACGCTTGTAAATATTGTTTTCAAAATTTTCAAATTGGAAAGTCAACTAAAGTCGAACAACTTCTGGAGAACCTTAACGACCGATGTGGCGCAGCAGGCGAAGGTCCGCCTGCGACGCGGGAGGTTGCGGGTTCGATTCCCGCCTTGGACTAATCGGTTTGCAAATATTAGTTTCGGGTGTTATGGGTATTTTCAATGTATAATAAAAAAAATATCTATGTATTGTAAGTCATCTAGTACCCATAACACAAGCTCTACTTAACTTGGGGCTAGATAATGCTGTGTGAATTGTCCAGCATTATTTATTTATTTATTTATTTAATTTACCTTGCTATTCCGGGGCATAAGAAATGTGAAGTATAAGTAAACTGTCAGTTTACTCTCGAATAACTACGATTTATTCGGAGAATAGTGCCTATTAAAGTTTAGTCGAATCCAACCTAATTACAAAAGTTGGAATCGTGCTAGAGAATCGTATGTTACTCAATCAGGTGATGGTAATCAAATATTAAAAGTAAATAAAATATTTTTAAATTCTCTAATACCAAAGTCTCCACCAAAGGCTCTAGGGCCAAAAACTGGAAATTATACATAGTTAGCATTTAATCAATATTATTAAAGCGAAGCGCGTGTTTGTGTGTGTTATATCTGGTAAAAATTCAAAAAAGAGAGCTACTGAACCTATAGGTAACTTTTTATAGGGACACTACGCAACCGAAGCCATGGGCAAAAAATAGTATCAAATTCCTCTTCTATTAAAAACACTTGTCTTCGACTACCATCCGTTTGGGAATGTAGGCTAGATGTGTAAAACTTTGATCCCTGAAAATGTAGACATTTTCAAAGTTAAAGAAGTGTATTTTTCATTACAAATTTCATTCTGTTTTTAAACGGAAATCAGTAAAAATCCGTTTAGTAAATTGACCATAAATTAAATGTTATCTTAATCCCCAAAGCATCGTTACCCGAATAATCAGTTACAGTTTATGGTCACAAATAATGATTAAGCTTTAAATTACGCTCCGGCTAGCCGGCGTTTCTTTGTAACAACTTTATTGTAAAATGAGTTATACTTCCCGGGTTCTAGGTTAGGTTTTGATTGGATGCTCTACTACCCAGTCCTGGAATCAGATTTTTCATGCTGGTTAATATTTTTTAAATCCGACGCTAGTTTGAAACTCTTTTAGGGGAAATCAAAAACTGAAGGGTTATTGCTATTATTCCATGTGTAATTTGTGGCATTAGTATAATCGGCCGACAATATTGCAATCGTTCTTTTTTTCGGTTCGGTTTTATTTTGTTCCAACTCTTCGGTTCGGCTAACTAGAGTTAGTTCGGTTCCCGTTGACTCGATAGGAACTAGAGTTGGAACCAAATAAAACGAAACTATCGAGTTTTGGTATTTACCCAACAAACTGTTCTATTAAACTGAGTGAACTGGGTGAAAACACTCGATTGATTGACTTTTTCGAAGTTGTTCCATGACAGAGGCCTTTGGGCGGCCTAGAAACTCTGTCACTAGAGTTGGCCACTGACTCATACGAGCTTACTTACTTACTTACTCGATCGATCATTGACTTTATCTGAAGCGTAATCGCAACTGGATTGTTGTTTATAGAGGAATACGAAAACCCCCAAAAATAGACGAAAAGCAGCCGTTCAGTTACGATTCCCTTGCAATCTTTGTTAGTAGAATTCTTTTGACCACAGAATACGTAGGAATAACTTCGTTAACACTAACTGTTTTACCACGGCTTGCGTGATGTTGTCATCGTGTCGGTATGCACACAGCTTTATAACCCAAATATTTTCTGAGAAAACACCGTAGGCAATTTGAGAGGTCGGTCGTGTTTGAGATTGTGGCTTATTAAGTACAAGCTCGTATGAGTCAGTGGCCATCTCGTGACGGAGTTAGGCCGCATAAAGGCCTCCATCATGACCGTACAGCTTTGAAAAATCCGGGACTGACTATTTAAGTTGCGTGGTTGTGAATTTGGTTCATCAAAACTGTTTTGTATGAGCTAATGACTGCCTGAAGGCATCCATAGTTTGCCTTGGGACTTTTAAAACATAGTGCTCACACAATGGATCACGCTCGACCGAGAGTGATCGGGACATTGGATTGGTGAATGCCGGTTCCTCACAATTTTTTCTTTCTCCGTATATAGACGTAGACAAAGACATACTCGTATAGTCATTTACATTATTTTTACACAGCACACAAATGATGTTTATTAACAAAAAAAATATGTACATAATTACATTACATTACAAAATATACAAAATGCATTAATAGGTGCAAAATGACGACCGATGTGGCGCAGCGGGCCCAGGTCCGCCTGCGACGCAGAGGTTGCGGGTTCGATTCCCGCCTCGGGACAAATGTTTGTACGATCTACAAATATTTGTTCCGGGTGTTCTGGGTATTTTCTATATATAATAAAAAAAATATCTATATAAGTATTGTATTGTATTAAATATATCATCATCAGTCATCTAGTACCCATAATATAGCTCTGTTTAACAGCAGCTTACTTTGGGGCTAGATGATGCTGTGTGGATTGTCCAGCATTATTATTATTATTATTATTATAGGTAAAAACATTCGTACAAAAAAGAAACATTTAAGTATAAGCAAAACAAGAGCACTGGCATTTTAAGCATTTTTTTTTTAAGTCAAAAAAGTGTGTTGGTCATGACTGGTTTCGAACCCACCTGTGAAAATAAAAAATAATAACACAAGACCTACCAAAACAAAAATGTTTTTTATGTGTGGCAAAGTCAAGACACACCGGCGGATCCGATATAACGCCAAAGAAATTCTTTGAACATTTCAAGTATCAAGGCAATTACAAAATATTGAGAATTTTTCGTTTATTTTTGTTGTAGCGTGTTAAAAACTTTGCGATTCTTTTTTCATCTTCAAACCTTCAAAGAAAAAATTATTGATAACCGAAAACTTTTATTTTAGCCTTATTTCGAGTTACTCTATATTTTTTCTTCGGACTTTGAAACAGGAACTAAAGCTTCTGCCACACAGCCGTGTGTCACCGGCTCAATAAATAATATAAAAACAATGATGATAGTAATAAAACTAGTTATTTATTTTACGAGTATAAGTTGAGTTTAATATTTTATAACATTAAAGTTTACGATCTTTTTCTCTGGCTTTACTACAGCGATGTCAGGGTTGTTCTTTCGACCTTAAATTATAATTTAAGTTTCCATAATTTAAACTTATAAATACATTAAAACTAATAAAATAATGGTACGAAGGTCTGGTCTGAATTATATTTTAACTATAAACTTTTAACAGCTCCACTTTGAGCTTTGCGAGCGTAGCACTAGTTTGGAAGTTGTAGGTTTCTACGCGAAGCTCTACGAGAACCTCTACGCGAACCTCTACGCGAGGTCTACGAAGCTACAAAGCCACGACACAAGTTAAATTATTGTTCCTAACTATTTCACGTTGATACTTATACAAAATAGTTGTAGCATATCGTAATACCTACTAATATTATAAATGCGAAAGTCTGTGTGTATGTTTGTTACCACGTTAAGTAATGTGAACCTAGCTTCAGATAAGCCCTAAGCTAAACAAATATTCTCCAAATACAAATTGATTGCGTCATTTCCCCTGTATCCAAGAATGATGTAATTTCCTTTAGCGTTTACGAAACATCTTTTCTATAAATACGTAATACCACTTAGGAAGATACCGTAGGGGCACAGAATATACAGCAGTAGGTAAATTAGTAGAGTCAGTGGCTAGCTCTGGTAATAGAGCCTTAATAAAGCTTAGAACATTCGCTTTGTAAGTCAGCCAACTTATACTCTGACTTTGGTAGCATGGTGGGTGAGTGTCTTCTCGTGTCTTTGAGTCTTCGAGTTTTTTTTATAAAAACTAAAGTGGCAACCAAGCGGCCCACAAGATGGTAAGCGGTTACCGCAGTCTATGGACGCTTGCATAGATCGAACGCCTCATGTGCCAGTAATTTCACCGGAAACCATACCCTTCGCACCGGAACACAGCAATGCGAGCATTACTGATTGGCGGCAGAAATAGTTGTGGTGGTAGTCCTTCCCCGGACGAGCTCTATCACAAACAGCTCTACTACTCTTATGATCTGATGTGTTTGATTGAGAAGCGAGATAAAATAGAAAAAGAGAATGAAAATACGATTATTCTAGGAAAACATAACAAAAAGTTGCGGGTCCGATCGCCGCCGCGGGACAAATGCTTGTATGATTCGCAAATATTTGTTCTGGGTCTGGGTATTTGTAATAAGTATGTAAGAAATGTATTTAAGTATTCTATCAGTTATCGGTTGCCATAGCTTTGCTTAGTCAGGGTTTTCTGTGGTTTGAGGCTAGATAGCGTTGTGTTAGAAATGTCCGCAAATTTTTATTTTCAGGTATTTCTTTTAAAAATTGATATCTAATTGGATGAAAAAACCACGCCTGGAAGGCGATTCTCGTGCCACAGATAAATGGTCACATGTGATATATATAGTCAAAACTGTCAAAAATATATATAAATTTTTACAGAGTAGGTGGAGGGCGATTCTCGTTCATAGATAAATGGTTACATGTGATATAATATCGTCAAAACTGTAAAAAATTATATATATTTTTGACAGTTTTGACGATATATATAACATGTGACCATTTATCTATGAACGAGAATCGCCCTCCACCTACTCTTGAATCCAATGACAATGCCGATCCAATCCCAGTTTACTGCTCTCAGTTTTTTTTTACTCTTTAAAACAAGGTTGAATTTGGCGCTAGTTTTCACTCAAAAGTACGAAATGTCATATTACACAAGAGTAAGTCCCCTTGTGTCTGTTTAATGTTAACTTTAATCAAATATTAATCGGCAAATTCTACCAACACCTGCAAAAACTATCCGTGGAATAAGAATGTCAATTACAAGTAATATGTCAGTTTACACTTAGATATCCAATCTTAATGAATCTTAATACAGCGAGATAAAGTTAACTTTCCGTTGAGAGTTGTTTAGAAGAGACACATGCTTCTATCGACCTGACATACAACAGTAACTCAATTAGTAAATGTGCCGACACGACAGAGAACAGCCTTGTACTGGAAAACACGGCTAAGCTTGTGTTTTGCAAAAACTGTGATCATTATGTAACGTATGATGTATTGCTCCACCTTAATAATGCTACATAATATAAATAAGTAAATTGGTGTGTCAGTCGCCAAATCTGGTTATGAATCATCGGCCCAAAGACCTCTGTCATGGCCGGACAACTTTGAAATACCAAAAATAAATACTTACCTATTATGATTTTGCAAGTTTGTTTGCTTTGCGTTTATTAGCAATATTGTATTTAGCCGAGCAGAACAGTAATTGGCTTTACTGATAAGTAGTTATTTTTTTTATTTAAAAATATATAAATAAATTATTTGAATGGCGCCGTAGACTTCATTCACTTTTTGTCACAAAAATTGTTTCCAATCGAACCCACCGAACCACATCGGTCGTCAAATCATAAGTCATAAGTCATAAATATTTATTGATAAAACAATTACATAATCTTTGGTATGCTTTGTGCAAATTGAAAATACGTCAAATAATCACGAACTTTAATTTAGAGTTGTGTTATGAATATTAGTTTGTGCTTGTTCAAACACACACTAAAATGACGGAAACAGCTTGTTGACTCGACCTACTTAATATGGCTTTGGAATTAGTTTCACAGTATTAAACTATATTATGTTTAGATAATAAATTAATAAAAAATCAAAAATCAAAATCATTTTTTTTTTTCTAAAAAACTTTAAAGTAATTTCGATAAAATTTATATGAGACCATCTCTGAAGTTTTACTTATTATAATGCTTACATTGACTGGCAAAGAATGCGACAAAAAGCATGTGCCGACTAGTTCCGAGTAATAACATAATCGATACCTGTTCCGCGATGTAAGTTATGTCTTTAATCAAATATTTATAAGTAGTAGTTCTCCGAACAGAAGGCCTTGCAAGCACCAACTTTTAAAAGTAAGCAATTTACTGCATTATGAGGAACTATTCTGATTACCACGTTAAAGATTTTCATTAGATCTGTACCATTTTTTTATACCTTTCAAACAAAATAAAAACCATCGAAATTAAATATCTTATGGCGAAGATATTCAGTAGCGTCTATTTAGATTTACGACGACTAAAAAGTCTAAAATGCGACCTGGGGCCCAACCATGACATTAGACAATCATGTCATGGTATACAATTTTTTGACAATGAGAATTTTCGATTCGAGGTAAAACTTTGCTTTGACAGATGGCGCTAGCTACCCTACTGACATACTGTGAAAGGTTATCAAAGCAAGAAAAAAGTTGGTAACTCCGTTTTTATTTCGTCTCGTGTCAAGCGAGCTTTTTTCTTTTCGTTTGTATTTGATTTCCACTCCAGTACGACCAAAGATAATGTACTACGTAGTAAGTACTATGACTTTGACATCAGCCAGAGGTATCACAGACAGTGACAGCAGGAGCAACCAATGTTGAATTCCCTATACATTCACCATAGCACGCCAAACGTAGTGCTTACATTCTCTTGGGCTCGCCAGCTGAGCTACCGCTATCTAAATAGACAGCTTTTTTTATAATTTGAGACGAAAACATTTCATTTAGTTTAGGTCTTCATTTGAATCGCTATAAGAGTTCATGGTTGGGCCCCTGTAGGTGAAACAGACTGACTGGCAGAAGGACAAAACAGTTTTTTGGCCAATCTTGAAACTGAGACGCTTCGTTCGCTAGTTCAAACACATACAAGCTTGGTACCAGCAAGGCAAAATAAAACAATTGTGTAGTATGACCGGAATCAGAAACCATGACATCAGAATACACAACAGCTCACATGGTAGGTTCTATTTAACTCTGATAAAACACTCCTTAGGGTATTTGGTGGTCGTAAAGATCGCAGTAAAATGAGCTCGTGTGAAAGGAAGGCTGTGAACATAATGCTAGACATAAAAGACCACATTTTAACTGGCCTTCAATTTTCTTTATACCTCTGCAATTTCAATAAAACAATAAAGCGGTGCCGTGGTTTTTTTATTGTTAATTATATACCATTTTCGATGAAGCATCGAAATGGACGGTATAAAAACATTCGGTCTTTTTCATTTATGCACCTTACGATGAAAATGAGACGTAATTATATTAGAAAAGAATTATAATTAAAATTACTCTTTTCGTGCGTTGATCTTTCAGCGGAATTGTACAGAATAGTTTTTGAAACTTAAACGTGCTCTAAGCTTTATTTTGCTTTCGTGTCAGTGCAAGCTCCATTCGCCCTGATGAGGAACTTTCGGAATTAAGAATCTAAACATTATCGACGCCTCTTCAAAGATAAACTTGTACGAGAAAACCCACGTTTTTTGAATGTATAATTATAATTTATGATAGATTTATTAGTGAAATTCGGTACAACCAGCAGTTTATTAATTCTACTAATAATACGTAGATATACCTGATTGACTGATAATCGACGCAACGCATCAACCGTAAATCCTAGCAGACATAATATTTTCAAAGTGCTTTCTTTGTAATATCTAGAGGAAAAGAAAAATATAAATAAAAAAAACATGTATAAGAAAAGAACTCCTAAAATTCAACTCCTAGCAAAAATAAACTTCCATTAAAAGTTATCACGGACAATGTCGAGGGACGTTCCACTAGTAACAGAATAAAAAAAGAGCCATTAAATTCGCTTATCACGAAATAATCGGAGCACGAAATACGACGGTCACCGAATTGTTAATCTCCTTTTTATTGATGTCGGTAAAAAGATAATTGGATTTAAAGGTAGCCGGTCCGACGCCTGCTTCGCGTCTCGGTGAGCTGGGAAAATATTTTTCCCTCTAAATTTTTATTAATTTTCATTTCAAAGATTTATATTGGTCTTCTTATTTTAACACACAGAACTAGCGCAAATTGGTGGTCACATAATTTATTTGTTTCTTGGTATGGTCAGGTGATCGACTTGACCGTCTTGAACACACGCTGAAATAAAAAAAAATAAAAAAAAGACTTGTGTTATAAGCACGATATTTTTTTGCACTGTTAGACTTTTTTGTGATTATTTTTACAACTAAAGTGGCAACTATACGTACGGTTAACCTGATGCTAAGCGGTTACCGTAACCTAAGGACGCTTGCAATACTTATGGTATCACTCACACGTTGCCATCCAAAGACGTAGATCCATGCTTATAAAACTGGAAAACAGAAAATATGCTAGCACTGTCGCTTATTGGCAGAAAAAAAAAGTACTTCCCCGAACCAGCTTTATTACAATGAACTGTACTATTATGGAATTCTTAAACTCTACTACTATGTCTTAAAACATTTGTATAGTGTAGCAACCACGATTCGCCGTCTTTGGGATTACAGCACAAACGTTCATTTGCGAAAGGGAGTGAGACAAGAAGACGTTATTTCATATAATTTTTTCATTAAACATATTTTATTATTATAATACCCGTAATATTTTGTACTAAAAGCTAAATAAAGTTATTAAAATCATACCGCTCAAGTTAAAAGCTAGGTAACTAAGCTAAAATGTCAGTGAGTCTGGTAAGAAAAGTTAAAAGCTACTATTATTAGCACTACTTATTCTGCACTAAAAATTTTACTATATCGGATTTAGGTTTACGCTGGCTAAAGCGTCATTCACTATCCACTTAGACGGTTTTATTCGTGATAAAATGTTTATATTGTAATACCAACCTTTGATATGACTTTGACCCAATAAGAACCTGGGAGGAATAGGTAACATACTTGGTTTATTGCTCGACAACGGAAACTATGTTTTTATGGTTCTGAGTGTCTTAATCTAGATACGAGAAGATGCCGTACAGGACCTTTTCTTTAGTAGCTAGCTTTTGAACAGTTGCAGTAAGACCACCTATGTGGTGCGGTGGACGAAGGTCCACCTGCGACGCAGGAGGTTGCGGATTTGATTCCCAACCTTGGGGTAAATGTATGTACGATCTGCAAATATTTGTTCCGGGTGTTCTGGGTGTATAAAAATATATCTATGTATTGTATTGTATTAAGTATATCAATCATCTAGTACCCATAACACAAGTGCTTAGTTTGGGCTAGATGATGTTGTATAGATTGTCACTACGAACATACATTGTCTATCATTATTATCCAGCATTTTTTTTTTGTTATTAGTCATGCCAGATTTCTCCCGATTCGAACCCACGACTTTAGGATACGGTACAGAAGTTACGCAATACTACTAAACTTAGTAGAAGTAAGTTTGTAAGAATAAGCCGCATATTTATTTAAAAGTATCCCTTGAATAAGGAGATAATAAAGTCTTTGTAACACCCCTTCTAGTAAGATTAACTCGTAGTACTTTTTATGGTTTCCTGTGGCGAATGATATCATAATTTTACACCCTAACCTAATCTCCTCTCTTTCTCTCTGTCTCTCGCAGATGCCATCTCTTCCGCTCTTTCCTCGAAAATTAATAGTCATTATGTGAATAAATAAGTATACTTGTAAATATTCAATGTAGCCATTTTCGAGGAATTCGTTTGTTTACGATTCTTGCTAAATTCGGAGAACAACATGTTGCGAGATCTACTCAATTATGAGGCATTATCGGAGAAATTGTTTTATTTGTACAGTTGACATAAAAAATAAGTAAATAAACTGTTATTTCACAGCGCCTTGCTAAGTATTTGTACAATCGTAAATGTAAACATATCGTCCAGCTGTCAATTTGTACAGGATTTTTAACAGCTTCTGCACTGAAGCTGTTAAAAATCCTGTACAAATGAACTATCAAAATTCCATACCAGTTGACAGCTGAACGATACGTTTGCGTTTACGATTGTGAAAAGAGTTTTTTGTGATAGGCACTCAGGCGAGATAGTGGTCAAGCGCAAGCCTATTGTAATTTTTTTTTTATAAAAGACGATGATAGATTTGAAAGACACATTAGCTAACAGAGGTTTAAGTAAGTTTATGAATCCAGCTCTTAGACTTTTACTTTGAGCTAAAAAGCATTTTGATATAGACTTTCTTAAAACTGTGAAAGTCAAACGATTAGTTATACAACTTACTGGTAAATCAACTTGTATTGTGATGTGATGACCTTACCTTCTTTTGGTTTGCAGGTTTGGTTCCCGCTAATTGATATGTAAATATTGATACCTCGGACATAGGTAATTTAAAAAACTGCCTCAGCACAAGAATCAGTACTACGTACAGATTATTCTGATTTCTGAAATGTGTGGACTGACTCTGTTAGGTATCGAAGTGTTTGCTTTTTTGCGGACTGTACGTCCGCTTGAACGTTTAATTGATTTTGTGCTTCTCATAGGCTCTGTAAACAAAGTTCTCTACAAAAATATTGGGCTTAATTAAATATGTAAACAGTTAGGAGATGGTTTTGTTTTGTTTTGACACATACTACGTTTTTCAATAATGGTAAAATAATAAAGCCGTTTTCAGACGAAATATTTAAATGCTTGTTTTTATACTACTGATGCCTGAATACCTAAACCATATTTAAATAGTTAAGATCGTGTTAGCGTGTAGAACATCAAAATGTCATCAATTAGGCTTTTGATTAGACGACCGATGTGGCGCAGCGGGCGCAAATCCGCCTGCGACGCGGAGGTTGCGGCTTCGATTCCGGCCTCGGGTCAAATGTTTGTACGATCTACAAATATTTGATCCGGGTGTTCTGGGTATTTTCTATATGTATAATAAAAAATATATTTATCTATGTATTGTATTGTATTAAGTTTATATCAGTCATCTAGTACCGAGATGATGCTGTGTGGATTGTCCATCATTATTTTATTTTATTTTATTAGGTTACAAAGCGTTAAAGTATTCGGGCGTGACATGAAAAAAAAAATCAATGACCCATGAGTTGAAATTGGTTATTGCAGTCAAATAAATAAATAAAATTAAAATATGTACATAACTACATTACAATATACAAAACACATATATAAAACAGTTGAGCCATCTAAAGACTGTCGGTCTATAGATAGCTAATAAATACTAACATTTTTACACACTAATTACACAGAACAAATTAATATTAGTACTCTAATTATTATAACACATAGAATCGTTACTGACTTTCTGTGATGACTGAATGAGAATCAGGACAAACGTGTAGAGCCAATTAGCGGGTTTCATCACGATATTTTCATTCGCGGCTGCTTTATTATGCACGTTTCATTTCATTTCATTTCATTTATTAAGCCTTTTTTCGTTAGAAGCATAACATAGGCAAGTCAAATCGTACATTTTTAAGTTTTTATTCTAACATTATAATTAGTGTAGGTACCTGCTATGTTCTGCAAATCAGAGAATGAACAAATCGTGTTACTGCGCATACATTTTTTGAAAAAAGATATCCATTTAAACCTTTCTTTGCCTCTTTTACTGTACCGCTATCCTAATTATGTGTGTCAAATAACTGATTCTCTTCTCTCTCTGCGCGCATGGCAGAGACGTTTTGTACCCATAAAAATAAGCCAATACAATTTGACGACCAATGTGGCGCGGTGGGCGAAGGTCCGCCTGCGACGCAAAGGTTGCGGGTTCGATTCCCGCCTTGGGACAAATGTTTGTAGGATCTAAAAATTTTTGTTCCGGGTGTTCTGGGTGTTTTCTGTGTATAATAAAAAATATCTATCTATGTATTGTATTGTATTAAATATATATCAGTCATCTAGTACCCATAATACAGCTCTGTTTAACAGCAGCTTACCTTGGGCTAGATGATGCTGTGTGGATTGTCCAGCATTGTTTATTAATTCAGCTTATTGTTATGCTTAGCTACACTACTATACATCTGAAACCGATAAACGCTGAAGAATAAAGGATTTCGAATGGCGACCATGAACTGGAAAACGAAGAACTTAACTACCCTCGATGGATAGATTTTAAAACGGTTGCAGGAAGTCGGTAGATGGTTAAGTCTCAAAATCAGTGGCATGACGGTTCTTCGGGGGAGGTCCAGCAGCAGACGTCTATTAGCTGATAATGATGAAAACGATGATACACATAACAATTTAATGATAATAATATTTTATTTATTTATTCGTAGTCTTAGTAGTAAGACTTACAATGCCAAAGGATTTAATGTATACATAATATAGAGTTAAAAAAATTATATGCCTTTTATATGAAAACTGTGTCTCAGGCGAGAAAAATGCTAGCGATATACGATAATGTTACGAGTTATTCTATAAATTATGGTGCATAGCTCAAAAATAAGAATAATATCTTTAACATTTAGGTTCTCATGCTTTTATAATGCCAACCTAACAACCTCGGATGATGCGGCAAACTGCGCCGGTGCCTAATGAGGTAGAAACTAACTCTACTTTTATTTTTGTTGGAGCACTGCTTTTTTGATCGAACTATGCTTAAACTAAATGTTTATTTGCGAGAAATATGATTGCAAGGTCTTGTAGTTTATTTAAGTCTCACCAGATATTTTACTAAACACTGCATGTAAACATTAAAACTTATGTTCTAATGTTTATTTCACGCATTACTATATAACGAAGTGAAGTTTTTTGTATTTATGCAGAACGAACGTCGGGCGCGTTTTATGTCATCCTTGCATGCCGTACAAAATAGATCCGCGGGCTCACTGTGACACTGGTCAAAATATGTCACTTTGAAAGAATTTACGCCAGTTCCTCGTGCACCAAAGCACCTTTTATCGACACTAAAAACAATCCTAATAAATCGCAACCACATTGTCTCAGGCAATTAGGGCCACGCACGCACGGTAACCAATTGATTATGGTTTAGACATTTTTCCTATTTATTTTATCAGGAACCTATTTTACCGATTTTTTGCTTGAAGGAACAGTTCGAAATTGAAGTCGATACGTGACATTCATACAGATTATGCGCGGCTGTGGTTTTATTACGTATTTTCCAAAATTCGTACGTTAGGTATGTAAATTTTTTCAGATCCGGAATTTAGAACACAGTATCATTTTTAAAGATCTATCTGAGAAGTTCATAATCTGAAAAAATCTGAATGTGTGTGTAGCGTACTGATATTCTATGGTTTTCTGGGCTTTCTGAAATAACAATATGAATTTAGATTATGAATCCAGAGAGCCATTCAGAATGTATAAGCCAGCTTGAAAAATTCTCGACTAATACGTTCAATAATATGCGAGCAGGTTGCGCAACGCCCTGCAAAGGACGAAGACGCCTTACAAATCTTATAATTTTAGGATTCGCCTTGGAATAAAATCAAGGAAATGTTTAAGTATCTACTGCTATCAAATCTTGGCTGTCGTGAAATTAGCTGTTTCAATGCACAATTGAGCTTTTTTGAACTAATTGTCTTTGCGCATCACAAACAGCGCTAATAGCCGAGAACCGTTGGCAAAACTACACGTACATTTTGTTACATTTCTTGTTACGTACCTAGATTCTTTTCCATTAGCACGAGTAAAGAATGGAACTTGTTGCCGGGTTTTGTTTTTCCGGACCAATACAATTTAGGAGTCTTCAAGGCCAGAGTGAACAGGTTCTTTCTAGGCAAGCGTGCTGCATCATCGACCACACCATCACTTACATCAGGTGAGGTGGTGGTCAAACGCTTGCCAATAAAAAAAAAAGAGTAGTAGAGTTCTTTGTGATAGGGCTCGTCCGGGAAGGACTACCACCATACTTATTTCTGCCGCCAAGCAGTAATGCTCGCATTGCAGTGTTCCGGTGTGAAGGGTATGGTTTCCGGTGAAATTACTGGCACATGAGGCTTTCGATCTATGCCTCAAGGTGGCAACCCGCGAGCGATACCTCTGGTATTGCAAGCGTCCATAGGCTGCGGTAACTGCTTACCATCTTGTGGGCCGTACGCTTGGTTGCCACTTGTATAAAAAAAAAAGTTACTCATTAGATAATGCGGACCATGATCTTATATACTAATTATTGAAAAAATATTACAGAAAGTTGAGAGTAGAAGTAAGAAGACCAAAGTAAGCAAATATAAATCTGTACGTGAAAAGTGAGCTTCAAGGGAATAATTATGTTCTGTTTGCAAACAATTCCCCGTCAAAAGAAAAAGGAATAGACGGTTATTTTCGCTGAGCGATTACTTCATCAAACGAAGTACAAATAATGATGCGATCTTTATTTCCCTCTTTCCTTTATTTCTCCCAGAGTAGCGTGCCGAAGAAAGGAATGTTTTTTTAATAATGTTATGATAACTAATTATGAAACAATAGCCAATATTTTAATACAGCTATCTTGTGGTAGCTATTTACTATTTACTGGTTCTATGGATCTCGTTCAACTTGTTGTCTCGAAGGATAAGCTGAAAATAAGTGTTTGCTCTTTCAGCATATTATCGCTGAGCTGTATCCTTTTTGTCATACTGCAACACACACATAGATATTTTTTTTTCTTCACTGTATTATTTTAGTTATAGCACTCTTTCTATGTATTAATTTTGTATCTGTGTGCTTGAAGTTGCAAATAAATGACTTATCTATCTATCTATCTATCTATCTATTTACATACCAATTACATATGATACCCAGACCCTCAGCGACTACAACTACTTTTGATCATTGGTCTACATCAGATATGAATAATTTGAATAACTAAATGACGTTATTATAGATCCTAGTAGTGTCGACTGTTGTAACATTTTCGTAACTAAATTTACTAAACTTACTAATTATCATTATTATTATTTAGTTAGGTAAGTTTAGAAAATGCTACAACAGAATCGTTACCAGTAAGCTTTAAGATTACTCAAAGTTAAGTAAAAGGAAGTAGTTAATTAAAGTAAAATTAAAGCTAGCGATGTTGGTTGGTTAAACCACGGTTTTTAAGAATACGGTCAAACATAAAGTAGAATTAATTCTACATTCACCAGATTCCACATCCACCGGTTACAAACTGCGTGGCACTGCACTGCGCATGATATCCCAAGACAACTGGTGCCTTACTCTTGAACCGATCTAATCCCAATTTTCATTTTCTGCTGTCAAATTTTTGTACTCTTGAAAATGAATTTGGCGTTTGGATTGCTGTCAAAAGTACGAAATGTCATATTCAAATAATTGTCCAATATCGATCGCGTTCAAGAGTAAGGCTCCTAGTTGTTAAGTATCATTCGCCCAGTATATGCACTTGGCCCTTCAAACCTAAACACAGTAATGGTTGTACACGAGGCAGAATATATGAAAATGCGGTAGCCACCAAAACGGACAACCGCTGAAAAGTTTTACCTGGTAAGTACTTAAGGTACACTAGCCTCTGCACGCGGTTCCGCTTACGTGGTATTAAATAGTAAGCCTATAAAGTATTTCAGTCCAGGTCCAAAACGCTACGTTGAAATCTGTACAACCGTTACAGAGCAAACAGTAAGTGTAAGACAGATATACAGATACCCCAACTTTGGGAGACACTAAACTAGTTAACGGTCACCGTTCTTTTAGAGAACCCAAGCTTTATTGAAGTATCCGAATCGTAATAATACTTCCAAAATGTTCTCCGGAACAAAGGATGATGACGAAAAAGTTTTAATAGAATTTCAGCGTAATTACAATACTTTATGAGAATCTCCTGATCAATAAAGATTGGTTTTGGTACAGTAGGTAATAAAGTTCTTGAATTATTATGAAGGAAAACCACAAAGTCTGTCTAGCTAAAAAATAAGGATGATGAGCATAAGCATTGTCTTGCGTGGTCACTAATAAATAGGTTAAAAAGAACTAGTTATTATTTTCATAAAAACAAGATTATAGGCCCTTTCAGGCCTGATAAAGCCTACAGCTTTGCTTTATTAAGACCGTTTTTGTAATAAATATAAAATTGCAAGTTTGTGGATTTTAAACCAGTCATGCTAATGCATTTTTCAATTTAAAAAAATATGTGGCAATGCTAGTACCCTAAACCGGCATGTTCAATAACTAAACATTTTGAAAACATGTATTGTGCTATATCCCGAATTTCTTTGGCATTATCCCCTAATCCGCAACGATTCCGCGTCATAGAAAATCTCCCAAACACTATTTAGAGTAGGCTGTGTCCCCTCAGTAATGATTCACTACTTTACATTGACTTTATAAACGACAGATAAACTATGAGGAATGCCAGTAAATAGGAACTGAATCATTTGCCCACACTTTTCTACTTACATGCTTATAAATTATCTGTCCCTCCTGTATCTGTCCCTGAAAATTATGCTTTACCGTTGCATAAATAAGGTGCACTTTCGTATGGATATAAGATAACTTTAGTAGATCAGTGATGTCATCTCGGTCTACCTCTACTATCTACCACCTACAATATATTTAACAACCCACGGAAAGTTATACAAAGTCCCATTTTGAACTGCTATTTCTCATTTTATTTGTGACCATCGCTCGTGCCGGATTCGCACGGGCGGACATAAATAATAGCCTATGTTACCCAGTTACCCAGTGATAACATTCTATGGTGAAAAAAATCGGACTGATAGTTTTTGAGTTTATTCGTAATTAGTATAGACAGTCAAGCTTAAACTCGCTAAGAGAAATGCTTATGAACGCAATACCAGACGTATACTTGCGTACCTCCCAGTAATTTCACTGGCAACCATAGCAAAACGATGGTAGTAGTATTTCCCCGGACGAGCTCTATCACAAAGAATTCTACTACACCTACAAATAATTATAATAGTGTGTAATATAATATAATAATATCTAGACTACTCGTTTGCAAAAATTGTATCGCATTTAAAGTAGTAATTACTTAAGCCAAATGATGACGTCGCCATAAAACCCCGGCTTTACTCGGGATATCTTACTTTGTTTCGTGCCAGATTATACTTAGATAAAGGGGCTACAAAGTTGAATGCATTACTTACCGCTGCGCCTGTCACGCGATTCCCAGTTTTATTTCTGCGAAATACGGGCTATTATTGATAAGGAAATTATGTGGCTGATTGATAAGTCTGGACACAGCTAATTATATAGCTGCAAAGATTTAAAAGATATACATAATTCGAAAATGCGATACAAAATTTTTACCTACCTACAAAAATATTGCCAATAATTAATTCTATTTGTTATAGATCAATTTGTTACTACTCACAAAAATATCGTATTTGTTACTGTAAAAGTAAACACCAACATAACCAAATTGTTTTTAGAATATTCAGAGTTTACGAACGCACGTAAAACATCGCCATTTGAATGATATGAAATAGTTAAG
This sequence comes from Colostygia pectinataria, assembly GCA_951394395.1. Lineage (NCBI taxonomy): Eukaryota > Metazoa > Arthropoda > Insecta > Lepidoptera > Geometridae > Colostygia > Colostygia pectinataria. The sequence goes on along the minus strand of OX596365.1, from coordinate 9,502,695 downwards.
TTTAGTTAAGTTTCAGTTTAGGTAAGCTTGGACTGTATATTATTACAAACAGACTCTACAATCACTTGATAAAATGATCCAGTTGTAGATCAAAGAACTCATAGACGAGACTTGTTTAAGTACTTTCGACACATCTATCCCAAACCCTCACAAGTCCCTACCGTCCTATATGTCCCTACATATAAAAACACAGAACTTTTCACTCAGAGCCCATTTTCACAAACGTTAAAAAAATTGCTCTTTGTAACAAGCTAAACCAAAGGGTGCCATGACGACGTCGCCAGCTACGTGTTCAACACATTGACATTGTTGTTAAGTCTCTTACGCCCAGTAATTTCACTTGCTACATTACCCTTTAAACCTAAACGCAGTGCAGCTTGCACACTACTGCTTGGAGGTAGAATATCTGACACTGCGTGGTCTATGAAACAATAGTGATACTGTTGTGGTATATCTGTAGGGGTACTTCTACTATACTTTAATATTATGTACCTTGTTTAATATTTGCACACCAGTTAAACGGTAGAAATATGTGAAGCTTTATTTTAGTGTGACATCCTACCTACATCCTACATTTTCTTAAGAGTAGTAGAGTTCTCTGTGATAGAGCTCGTCCGGGGAAGGACTACCACCATACCTATTTCTGCCGCAAAGCAGTAATGCTTGCATTGCTGTGTTCCGGTGTGAAGGGTATGGTTTCCGGTGAAATTACTGGCACATGAGGCTTTCGATCTTAGCCTCAAGGTGGCAACCCGCAAGTGATACCTCTGGTATTGCAAGCGTCCATAGGCTGCGGTAACCGCTTACCATCTTGTGGGCCGTACGCTTGGTTGCCACTTCAGTTGTATAAAAAAAAAAAACGATACAACTACCATATTTATAAGCGAATAAATAAATGAAATGAAATTAAATGAAAAAATACCTTTGTGCTAAGTGGTATCAAAATCTGACCCGGTAGTTTTGTTTAATATAATATTTTAATACACATTTTTATGCTACGTTTCTTTATATCGTTTTTTTATACGTTTTGTCACAACAAAGTTATGTGTGAATACGTGTGTTAGTGAATACGGCTGCTGCTCTTGGGAAATAGACCTTTACTGTTTGATCGTAAACAATATCGAGGAAGCAATCACAAAGGGATGAAAGGCCTAAAAACTGACTTTTCGATCGACAGAAAGGGCTGAGAAGTTGCTGAGAATGACATGTCTTTGTGCACAAAATAGGAACGATTTATGTGACAGGTAATTAATAAAAACAGGCTTCCGATCCTAAGGTCGTGGATTCGAAACCAATTGTATTTAGGTGATAATGATTATTTGGAGAGGAATAATTAATCTGTAAATGTTTTTTTTTATGTACCTAGCAAAAAATCTCACGCTTTTAATCTTTAGTAAAGTCCTTGTCGACCGTAACGTAGCGGAGAAGTGTGGGACTAAATTTATTAATAGTAAAATCTATTGTTTTATGTCCGAAATGCGCGAAATTTATGTAAATTCAGTGGATTCGTTGGATGATCCATTGATCACCCTTTGTCTCTCCACCAGGTTCTTGTTAATTTTGTGCGCCGCCAGGGTCTCTACCCCTAATGACTCAAATTAGAATAAACCTCCATTGATATTTGCATATTTAAATCTAAGAATTAAGGTTTTTGCAAACGTGTCGAACTTGTAAAACTTTCTGAGTATTCTGTTCTACTCTGTGAGGTTTTCACTCTCACTGAAAAAGTAGTAGAGTTCGTACTTAATGCGGGCTGGTGTTTTTTTTTATACAACTGAACAACCTGAGGCAACCAAGCGTACGGCCCACAAGATGGTAAGCGGTTACCGCAGCCTATGGACGCTTGCAATACCAGAAGTATCACTCGCGGTTTGCCACCTTGAGGCTAAAATCATAAGCCTCATGTGCCAGTAATTTCACCGGAAACCACCTTCATACCGGAACACAGCAATGCGAGCATTACTGCTTGGCGGCAGAAATAGGTATGGTGGTAGTCCTTCCCCGGACGAGCTTTATTACAAAAAACTCTTCCGTGGTACTAACTTTTAGTTCTTGGACACGCCCGGTTTGATCACAATGTTTTCCTTCACCGTTTGAAAGCACTGCCTTGCGTATAGTTTTTTTGAATAGCAAAGTACACGACCAGTTTCAAACCTAAGACCTAGGATCAGAAAGCGCTACCACTAGAACAAAACTGTCTGCCAGTACTTTTTTTTAAAAGAGTGGTCTCCGCGTATGTTGTTCATCCAGTATGAATAGGCCTCGCAATATTGCCCGCTAAATAAAAGTTGTTTACTCACGCCTATGACACGGATGAGTCAAGAGAGCCGCTTATGGACACCTATAAATACCCAAGTACCGCGTCTACGGTGTTTTGTTTTAGGTATTTGAAATGGTAACCGTAATCAGCGTATTATAATTTACTAATTAAACGCTCCGCAACTTAATTTATGAGGTTTTCTTTTATACAATATTAAATAGATTGTTTGTGAAGTTTAGTGAGTCCTTAATGTGTCTGATAAAAAGTAACGGTTCTAGTACGCTTCCTTGAGAAACTTCATGCCGGTTCTCTTTTCCGAAGCGTATGTTATTTATTATATTAGCATTATTATACTGTTTCTGTTGCTGAGGTACGATTTGAATATATTTGCACGCCGTCATCATCATCATCTACAGCCTGACTTCACCCACTGCTGGGTATAGGCCTCCCTTAGTTTGTGCCATCTACCGCGATCCTGTGCTATTCTAATCCACTTGCTGGCCGTATTTTTCCAGTTTTATTAAAGAATAGTTTATAGTTGACATAGTCAAATGCTTTCGAATGTCCATAATTATGGCAGCTGCTGTCTTACTTCTACAAAAGTTATTGTTACTTTAACAAAAAAATACATAGCCAAGAAACAGTTTGAAAATGATTTATTAATAAAATCAAAATAAAAGTATATTATATTTTAAAACACCGTTTAAAAAAATGTTTCGTTAAAGAATTTACAAATAAAAACGAAAAACAACAAGACCCAAGTCATAACAATTTCAAAATATACCCTAAAGCAAACTTTTCATCTCAAAAATACTAATAAAACACAGCGTCACAGCTGCGTATCTCAAATCCACGAGATTTTATTTAAGAGATTTCTTGAAAGCCTTCGTAAAATGTGGCCTAAATCCCACTCCACAAACATAAGGACAGCGGTTTCCTCATTTTCTTAAAGCTACATTATAATCGGTGGCGTGATGAGAGGTCGGAGACGTAATGAGGCTGTATTGAGGTACATATTAATATAATTGTAAAATGACCTTTATTAGATATCCTTTCAGACTACTAACAGTTAACCAAGGCAAAGCTAATCTGGTGGTAAGACTTTTCAGTAAAAGTCCCGAAGAACATCACCGTAGTGTCAGATATTTTGTTTCCAAGCAGAAGAAGGGTGCATGTAATTACAGTGTGTAAAATTATTAGGCGAAAAAGACTATATGCAAAAACAAATATATTGTAAATTATACTTATGGCGAGAAAGTTGAGCTTCTGCGCTTCTGCTGACCCACTGTCGCACAATCCTTAGAACATTTACAAATTGACACAGCTTCTGCTACTCAAATTCAGCCTTTAACACTTTGGAATAAGATCGTTGTCACCTTTCACTCAAATTAATTATTGAGAGTGTAACCATTAAGGTGCGTTCACGGAAATCTCAAAAATAAATATAAGACACACAAGTGAAAGAACAAAATCTTTCCAATGATCAATGAACGCTTACAAAAGCAAAAAAAATGCTTGAAAATAGTAACATTAAATTAAACTCTTTTCGAATAGGCACCTACGTTTTATTTTCTATAAAGATAATCGATATAATAATGCTTTCTTTCATTGCCCAGGCGCAATAATGTTTTTTTATCCCGTCTTTTTTAGTGATCACTAAAAATGACAAATTTTTCTAAAAACTAACCGTGAACACGCGCCTTAGGCTTACTTGCCCGCTGTGACTTTGCAGATAATCTTCGGGATAACTGACAGATATTACGTCGGATTCATTAGCAAGGTTTCTTAGGAGTTTCTTTGGCCATCTTGCCAATACGAAATAGGTCCCCTGTCCTAATATTATATTTGCTTTTCTCGTGTTATTTTAAGTTTTTTTGTGTAAATTCGGTGGCAGTTGGGTACACCCAATATAACTTGTTGTCTTAGAACATGTAACTGAAACGGAAAGGTAATGTTGGATTGTAATTTAGTCAAAGACTCTCCTACAACATTTCTTAAAGGAATGCTGACATAGTTTTCTCTACGTTGCTAAGGGTGGATTCGACCAACTTTTGGAATAACTATTCCGCGGAATAAGAAATGTCAAATACAAGGAAACTGTCCATTTACTCGGAAAATAGCGCCTATTCGAGTTTGGTCAAATCCAACTTAAGCGACATAAGATTGCCTGTGCCGTGGGTTTCAGACTGACGAGTAAATATGGTGCATACCTAGATCTGAAACAAATATTTACAGATCATGCAAACATTTTGCCCAGCAGTGGCAGCAGAACCCGCAATCTCTAGCTACTCGACTGTTTTACGATAAACCATGAATTTGTAATGGAAACAGGTTTTTGAATAGTCATTGTTTTGTATCAAAATAATGAGCATAAATTAATACTGGTGCTTTGTAATGAACACAGCTTTGACTAATTTAGTTTATTATGTCACAACAATTTCCGTTTATTAATGTTCTGATTGGAACCATCAGTGTACCTGATTGGATAAAATTGTGTACAATAGCTTTAATGAACAAAATGTTAGTTGAATGAGAGTCGTCTATTTCATTTTTATTTTTCTTTCAGACAGTCGTCTATAATAAAATACTGATAACGTACAAAATCGATATGTCCTGACAATTTTCGTAGTTTAGCTTTATGTCAGTAATATTCTGAACTTAGTTATCAACGACATAAGTTGAACTGCGATATTTGCCCGGTTATCGTTTGTCGCTTTCAAGAGTTGACCCTCAAGATTACCTTTTCATACACTGAAAGCAACCAACACCCTCATTATTTTTGTCATCATTATTTTCATTAGTCAGTTTCAACTTTTATTTACACTAAAATATCTTTAGTCAACTCATTCCGCTCTAAAGTTTTCCTAAGGGATGAGTTGACTAAATATAATACCTATATGGTAGGTACCTAATTTTTGTGTCAATTTAGGTACGAGATTAAAACAAGATACTTAAGTTTGACTACTTTTATTACCGAATTATAGATACAGATAGAATACACAGAGGCTTCATTATTTTAGAACAAAATTTATAATAATATCCTGGCAAATAAATATAATATAAGTTTTCCTGAAATTCCTTTCTCTTAAGAAAATAATCCATTGTAAGGTAACAAAAGGGTATTTTTCTTCATTATCTACATAATCCCTTGTTTTATTTGAATCTTTTACAAAATCTAAATTTTATATTATATAGGTGGCAACTCTGGCGAAATATCGCATAAGAAATGTCACGCACAGAATTCTCGCCTCGTTATGTTTAAAAAAACGAATAATTCTGCAAAACGAAAATACAGAAAAAAATACGCAAGCACGCGTCGGAGAAAAATTAGAGAGCTAAACTCTCAAATTTTTCTCCCACATTTTGAAGTTTGTACAATGGAGGTACAATGAAGAACTTTTATTCATTCATTCAAATTAGACGTAAAAATCAATAATACATCAGTATCATCACAGAGAATACCCAAAACCGTTGATTTTATTCTACCTTTTACAATAAACTTATTCATATTATTTCCACACAATATACCCACAGCGGTAGACGTTCCCATTCAGTTTAATATATAGGGTTTCTTTAGTTATGCTTCGCACTCCAGAGAATAATTCATGGTAATTTATGGCACCGGTTATGGTTGATTAAACTCTGTGGTGGAATATTTCCCATGTATTTTATGGGGTGCAAGACACCGTTACCTACTGTATTTTCTTGAGATTCTGTTTAAAATTGTTACAACATATCGGAAAATAAAGATATTAAACTACAGTGGGCGGATTTATCGATTTAAACGATATCCTTCAAATGAGAAAGTTTCAAGACAAGCTTTTTGGGTGAATGTAAAAAACCCAAGCCCGGCGCTTTAAAAATGTATCTTAGTTTTTTAGCAATCATTTGATAAATTAAAAATTATAAGTTAAAAAATTTTAATATTGATACTAAAAAGTGTGCAGATTTGCTGAGGTTTTTCTGTTTTCGTCTGTGTTTTGTTTTGACTATAATGGCGCGAATGGACGGTACGTGTTTATTTACTAATAGATAACTATTATGGTAAGCAGTTTTAGTTCCTAGCATCAGTGTAGTCATCATGTTTAATCATTATCATCAGCCATTAGAGGTTTATTGCTATAATTATTAATAAAAATTGCATAGGCTTCCAAGCACTCGTGTCGTTGCTGACTAAGTTGTTCTCAACAGAGCACTGTTTCGCGTAGTCACCATTTAGATGGGTGACCGATTGGTATTTTCAACAAGCAGTCGGTTTCGGCTTGTTCAAAGTTGCAAGGCCTTCAAAAAATGCCATGACGAACACAGTTTACACGATATAAGTCTGTCACAACCTTACATCTATCCACCGAAGGCGTATAATCCCGTGGGTAGGTATTATATTGTGACCAGCATCAGGTGGGGTGGAAATAATTTATTTCTACGTCAATAAACAGATACAAACACCTGACATTTTATGACTCGTATACAATAACATCAGGAGTAATATGAGGAAGCTATGAAGTATTTGAATACTTGCATTGATGAGACCCCCAATACCTAAAATATTTGGTAAAGTTTGCACGTTAGTACCCTATTTTGTTATATATGAGTTTCATAATCAAAAAATGAATTCATACAATTAACAATACAGTACTAACGTATTCTAGATCGTTACTAGTTGAAATCGAGGGAAGAACTGTCAAAAAATCTATGCTTGATCATCAGGCCCTGGATTATTTAATTCAGTTGCAATCGACTTCACTTGGTTTCAATTAAAAACTGACGTATTTTGTATGAATATGACAGTTTATTGACAGTTTACTGATTGAAATAGGATTGAAACCGAATTGCGTAATCACCCTACGTTGTTTGATTTAGTTTTGTTCTGGAAAATGGAATCATTTACTCGATGTACTGATGAAATCTGTGAATAGTGAAGATCTGGTGATATAGACATAGGTACACCTCTAATTTAGTTTATACACAAATCTATGGGAAGTATGAACTAAATTTGCAAACAATGTATTTTATGATCTTTTTCAGCTTTGTTTTGTTTGTTAATACCCTGGTTTTTATAACTCACGGTTTATTGACGATGCTCGATATATTTCAAAACGGCTATAAAAGCAGCATTAAATGGAAATTGTGCTATGTTTTTAATAAAATTTTCAAACAATCATTTTCCATGATAATAGGTAGGTTTATAAAAACGCTTCTTCTATGTTTACTTGGTGAAAGCAAACAACTGGAAGAAAGTGCTTTTCAAATGGCAATTAGATTTTTTTTATTTTTTTATAGATGCCTATTCTACTAAAGCCTGTCCCAGGCACTACAGCGTCTGTGTCACATCGTGTAAGCAAAAAAGTAACAGACTTGCCACTAATTGTTGCATTCATTATTTTCAACAGGGCCAAAACACACAGGATGAAAAATCTTCTTTCGCCAAAACTGAACTGTATTTCTCGCACTTCATTCATTATAATCTAGTCTAATGAATGAAATACGGAAAATACAGTTCTCACAGAATTTGAAGTGACGCTTTTCAAGGTTTTTTTACTACCGTTGCAATATTAAAAGTTTTTGAATGTCAATACAAAAAAGTACCATCATGTAAACGTCGAGGCAATCCAGCTCCTGGACAACACGGATATAGTGAGAAGGCTCAAAAGGACTAAACCTTTTAAATTAGTAGTGTAAAATCAATAGAGACCCTAACATAGATTGAAAAAATGTCAATAAACACATGAACAAAGTGCTTCCCCTCAATAAATAGAGACAGTAAGAAAAGTGCCAATGGACACATTCTTAGCAACTTATTTATTTTATAAGAGTAGGTCAACTTAAAATTACTCATTAGCCTAAACGTAAGGCTAGATTGTAATATTATTGAATACATTATTTTAAAATGTATTCTTAAAAAAAAAAAAAACTTTACTAAAAACGAATTTATTTTGAGGAACTTTGGCAACGCCCCCGGTTTATTTTATTTTATCATCTGCGATCTGTCACCTTAGGCGGACAAAACGGGGTGACAGATGGGGATAAACCTCAGATTATCAAAAGGCTTTAGTGACAGACTGACTGAACAACGCACAGCCTAAACCAGTCCTAGAATCATGAAATTTGGAGGGTACATTTTTCTTATGGTGTAGAGGTACACTAATAAAAGTATTCCCGAAATTCAACTCTCAGAGGACGCAGCAAAAAAACGTAAAAACTCAACGCGGGCCAATTCGAAGGACATTCCAGTAGTCATCTAAGTATCATACATACATTACGGCGCGTTTTGACGCTATACATCGCATAACGATTACTTTGTGTGTTTAGATCCTGAAAGTTACCAACTACTTTGTCGACCGATGTGGCGCAGCGAAATGTTCGCGACGCGGAGGTTGCAGATTCGATTCCCGCCTCGGGTCAAATGTTTATACGATCTACAAATATTTGTTCCGGGTATTCTGGGTATATTCTAAATATAATAAAAAATATCTATCTATGTATTGTATTTTATTAAGTATATATCAGTCATCTAGTACCCATAATACAGCTATGTTTAACAGCAGCTTACCCTGGGGCTAGATGATGCTGTGTGGATTGTCCAGCATTATTTATTTATTTATTTATTATCTACACCATTACCCAGTTTGAACAATAGTTCAAATAAGGATAGTGCAACGTGCATGTACCATTAGATCTTTTATTCATAGCGCACTCGCGGCATTATCTATACGCCGTCTGCTACTCGTTAGATGTGCCATTTTGCGAAAGGTATTATAAATAGCAAGTACAATATGCGGAAACATGTAAATAGCTCTTAGTTTTTTTTTTTTTTTTTTATACAACTGAAGTGGCAACCAAGCGTACGGCCCACAAGATGGTAAGTGGTTACCGCAGCCTATGGACGCTTGACATACCAGAGGTATCACTCGCGGGTTGCCACCTTGAGGCTAAGATCGAAAGCCTCACGTGCCAGTAATTTCACCGGAAACCATACCCTTCACACCGGAACACAGCAATGCGAGCATTACTGCTTGGCGGCAGAAATAGGTATGGTAGTTATATTTTCAGAATAGTTTTTAGCTTTTAATTACTCGTTTTCCTAACAAACTAAAATAAAATAAATAAAAGAGCAACAAGGTTTTAGAAAATATGTAATTATTAACAAAATTAAAAAATATGTAAGTGTAAAGAGTCACTGTCAATAAAACGATTTTTTTGACTAATTTGAGTCTTTTAAAAATTTGTAAATGAAGAAAAACCTATTTATCCAGAAGTTCGTGACATCATGATATAGTTTGTCGTTCACGACAGTAAAATGTATAAAAACCATTGTCGTGCAGGATAGTATAAAAGGAAAGGAAATTCTTTTCATACACTTTAAATACCACGATTAATAGGTGTATGTAAAAACCCTGTCCTTCTATGCTTTATACCATCGCCGTACCTTATAACCACCCTGTCTACTTAGAACTTTATTCAGGTCACTTCTCATCAAATAGTATCTTCCCACAAAGGTCGTAACACATTCTTACCTTTATAATCCGGCAAAAAGGTGCGAAAGGATGGTGACCGGAGACACCGGAGAGTCAATATTGGGTGTGTGTGACATCAGGGTGATGTAGGGCTCCGATCACGTGCAGGTACAGAAACGAGGTGTACGTGGTACTATTAAAATTGGATACAAAAAGGAGCTTGTTAATGGACACAGTTTTCACCTAACACTGCGATCTGCTGGCTGGCCTCGGCCAAGCTTATATTTTGTCTGCAAAAACGATGCTGAAAAACAGCGTCACTGAGTCCTTGACCTATTCAGATCCATCATTTAACTCATACATAATATTAAATACTATAATAATTATTAATTAAGTTCTACAGATATAAAATACTGAGTAGATTAGTGAATAAATGCCTCCTTATTTTATTTATTATTATTTACATAAGGCTATGGTTTTGTTGTAGGCAAGAGCAATGGTGGTCTAGTAGTAGTGACCCCGCCTTCCGATCCTAAGGTCGTGGGTTCAAATTCGGTCGTGCACCAATGGATTTTTCTATTCGAAAAGTGTATGTGCGCAATGCGAGTGCTCTCATACGGTGAAGGAAAACATCGTGAGGAAACCGGCATGTCCAAGAACTAACAATTCGAAAGACGTGTCCCAACCGCCAATCAGCATTGGGTCCGCATGGTAGATTAAGACTCAATCACTCTCGATTTAAAGTAGGCCAGTGTCCCAGCAGTGGGAACATTAAAGGCAGTCATGATGATATAAGGCTCAATCGATGAGACGCTGTGCGTGCGTCCGCCCCCGTCAACATGCACTTATAGACTGCCATATTTGACCGTGAAAAACCCAGCCAGTGGTCAGTCAAGCACTGCACGGTGACAGGCCGTCGCTAGCGACGGCTTTGTAAACAAAGCTCCATAGTGTTTCACGACTTTGGTAGCATCGAGTGAAAGCTTTCTAATAAATGTAGTCAGGCCTGTTTAAAGTTATTACAGACGGTACCGTAAGAATTCAAAAGTAGCTAATACGAAACGTGACTTACATACCTTAACTTCTACATTTATATTATCAGTGATTTCGTTCGACAGTTGAGAATCTGGTTTTTAGACGATTTTAGTGTGATTTTTAGTAACGATTTTTTAATTTGAAAAGAGTTATTAAACAACATCAGAAAGTGTTACTAATTTACGGCGATTCACGCGATGAACTAATGAAAATGTTAAATTATGCTGTGATAAAAATCTTAACCACCTAAGTATCAGGTACTTAGTAAGCTAAGCATTTTAACATATAAATTATGTTGATGAGTCTTAAATAAAACATGATGAAAACTAAAGAAAACTGTCTTGCCAAACCATATAAAGCTTTCTTGCTATCGGTGTAAGATTCAGTAGTAAGGCAATTAAAAAAACAATTTCAAGTCAAGTTGGCAAAAAGGGCGCGTTTGATTATGCATCAGCCAGCCCCTATCAGTATCGTTTGACTTTTAAATCGACTTAAATAAAATGAAGAGGTTATATTGATAATTTCCTCTCTGAAAATAATACACCTAAAACAAAAAAGTAATCAGAATCAATTTATAATTGGAAAAGAAATCGAGTAGGTACAAAACATAAAAAAAAAAAATTGTCGTATTAGGAAATGATTTTGATGAGTCTTTTTTTGTTTGATATGTAATATTTCAGAGGTCCCATATAAATATTATCGAAATTTGATCATTGTTGAATCAGCACTTAATGAAAAATCATAAAGAACTTTGTCAACTACATTTTTGTGAATCACCACAATCCATTGAAACATTTTTTTAGTGTGAAGTTGGTATTTAGTTATTTTTTGATAAAAATCGTTCATAAAAAGTAAGATGGTAAATTTGTTCAATCAAATATTCGTAGATCTGAATGAACCTCTATATAGAAGCCGGTCAAGAGCGAGTTAGATGGAGTGGAAAGGGTTCCTAGTGAAGGGTACTCTCGCCGAATAACACGCAAGTTTTCAATAGCACTGCGGTTAATTAATTTTGATTAATTGTAAGTAGAATACGCTCAAAAATTATATAAAATAGTGAATGAATAATTTAATGAAAAAGAGAACCTTACGAACTACTTATAAGACTTGCCGAAACACTGAATGTGAAAGTGTCTATTTTTACAAAATTTAACTGGAATTTATTGCATTTTTGTTTATTTCTTCCTTATTTCTCTTGAATGAAATTAAGAAACCTACATTGGATGTTTTCTCGTGGTCCCATTAATTTGTTCCATTACATTTTGTTACATTTTCATGATCAAAAAACTGCACCAATTATGGCCAAATTCGGCACGCGCTAGTTTAAAGTCTAAGGAAAACATACGCCACTTTTTATGTATATTTCACGCAAGTAAAGCCGTAGGCAGCAGCTATTACATTTTACTCAAGAGAAGGCAGTTGTTGTAAATTAGAACGCGTAGCGACCTTTATGTTGATAAAAAAAGCTACAAACAACATCCTGTTGAAATTGCTCGAGTCTTGGGTATGCGGAACTAAATTTAAACTTACGACCATCGTTGTGTCGTTTATCGTACATGCCAGCGGAACCCAGAAACTATAAAATAGACTTCCAATGAGATGGCATTGGTATGCAAAATCGAAGAAAGAGTATGTGGCTACTTATTGCCTATCTACAAACTTAGAGCCTTATTCATAAACGTACGTTCTTTAAGTAGTTGTTGGCTAATGTGTCATAGATTTGAAAGACACTTAACGCGCAACACACACAGCTGGCGGGCGCGGGTTGGGTCAGATCCGCCGCGGGTGTTTTTTGTTTTAATTGGTGGGCGCGGTTCGGGTGAAGCGCGGCGGATCAGACCCGACCCGCGCCCGCCCGCTGTGTGTCTTGCGCGTTAAAGTAGTCATTTCTAATCAATGAAAGACATTAGTCAAAGTCACAGTATATTAATTCCATTGCAATGCAAAGAAAAAAATGCAAGAAATTTTTATGTAAGTACATCTACTTACTTATAAATTCCTTGCATCGTCTTTGTTCATTGATTAGACATGACAAACATGCGGCCCGCGGGCCGCATGCGGCCATCGATGCGTTTGCCTGCGGCCCGATCCAATTTCAGAACAGCCTCCTGATGCGGCCCGCGACCATGTTGCAAAAATATTTATTTCCAAAGCGCGCTCTGGAACGACGACGACGCCCCGCGGCGCGATATCTAAGCTGGTGGCGCGACATAGGCACGATCATCGGTCGGTAAATTAATAATTGTTCATTATTTAGTGGGCTCTTAATATTGACATCGATAAAGTTCCTACTCACTTGCAGATGGATGTTATAGAAATCAAATGTCAGAACCATTTAAAACAAAAATTTGACAGTGTTAGTGCACTAGAATTTTACAAGAACTTGCCTCTGCAATACCAAAGGATACGGCAATTTGCATGCAAAATGATTTCGATGTTTGGAAGCACGTACAAGTGTGAACAATTATTTTCCCTAATGAAAGGAAACAAATCTCCCACAAGATCACTTGACATTGACAGACGCACACTTGGATGCAGTTTTAAAAATTATTTCAGCGGAGAAAATTACCTCTCAAATAGGTAATTTAGTATAAGATAAAAGGTGTCAAATTTCTGGTAAAAGATTGTAATTATGTTTCTATTATTTAGTACCTATTGATTATTAAATAAACTATTACCACTCCATCTACGCATTTTTTTCTTAATGGTTTGGTTTTGCGGCCCACTGATTATATGGTCTTTATGCATTTGGCCCACCAATGGCTTTGAGTTTTACATGCATGGATTAGAATGATAAGAAAGACAATACTTAGCACGCTGCAAAAAATAGAGTTATTTTATGAATAAAGGCTTTACCCACTATGTATATGTGCCGCTGTATTAGCATTGAAGTTCACACGGACACAAAACTACAACTTGCAAAATCACACCAGTGTTACCGACTACAAGATTTGGTAAAACAGTATAAGCGTATGATAATCTCATGAATTTTTTAAACAAAATAAATTAACTCGATTCAAAGGAACCGCAAGAGCAATTTTGTAAGAGGTAAAAAATCATATAAAGTTTCTCAGAAATGGCATATTATTCAGTTCAGCTTGCTTGTAATACACACCATTTTTTGACGCCTGACGATAACTACGGTATAACGGTATGTAACCATTTGGATGGGTGACCGCCAGCGGCAATTTCAACTGAGCGCTTCAGTGATTGTAGGGTAATTAATTAACTTAATTAGTTCCGGCTTATTCAAAGTTGTTAGACCATGACAGAAGCTTTCGAGCGGCCTATAACTCCATCACTAGAGTTGGCCACTGACTCATACGTGCTTATCGATAAATAAGGCCCATTTACACCATACAATAAATGCATTCAAGAATTGCCTTGTCAAATTGATTTTGGAACTAAAATGTTCCAGGCAATTCTTGCATACAATTATTTTATGGTGTAAATGGGCCATTATTTATGTCAAAATATTTTATCGATGTTATAATATCACACTAATAATATTATAAAGGGGAAAGTTTGTATGTCTGTAGGAGTATTACGCCCAAACGACTGAAGGTATCTATTTAAAATTGGCCACAGGCATTTATGTTTGGGATAGCGCAAACGTTTTATCCCGGGTTCTCGTGGGATAAGAAACTATTTAACCGCGGATAACAGCACGGGGTGCAGATTGTAGTTTTATAAAATATGTGGTGTGGGGGCACACCGTTCGTATATCATGGCTCTGTACAAAATTTTCCCTCGGAACCTTCCGACGATTGTGGATATTGCATTCCGTATGTAAAAGACTTTTCTTAGAAAAACGCGGCGTATTTTATACGGTACGAGATTGCACGTCTCGGCGATATTATTGGGATGTGCTTGTTTATTTGAATAAATAATGTTCGAAGCAAGATTTTGGTAAAACTACCCATTTATATATCAGCTACAAGATGGCGCTGTGTAAAAAAAATAAATGTCCACCAATAAATAAATAAATAATATAAATAATAATGCTGGACAATCCACACAGCATCATCTAGCCCTGCTGTTAAACAGAGCTATGTTTATGGGTACTAGATGACTAATATATACTTAATACAATACAATACATAGATAGATATTTTTTATTATATATAGAAAATACCCATAACACCCGATATCTAAATATTTGTAGATCGTACAAACATTTGACTCGAGGCGGGAATCGAACCCGCAACCTCCGCGTCGCAGGCGGTCCTGCGCCCGCTGCGCCACATCGGTCGTCAAATATTTTTAATATTTTATTTACATATTTATTTGAAGTAAGTGATCCCATTTTGGTTTTAATAAAAAATTGTAACAGGTAACGTGTATACCACAGACCAGTATTTATTTACCTAAGTAAAAAGTCACTATTATTTTTTTTACTTTCACGTATTTTTTTTAGGGGCAGATAATACTTTACTAGCACAACAATTAATATTGACTGTTTTTCTGCTTAAGCTGTCGGAAAACGGACACGAGATCTTCAATTTATTTTCAAGAGATAACGCGATAGCGAGAAACCCTTTACCGATTCAATTACTGAACAGATAGGTTGGCAAGGAGATACTGCCGTGAAGGAATGGCACTCGAACTACCCCTTATTCGATAAGAAGCCGGCCAGAAATGACAACAAATGACTGACATAGCGCCGAGAATGTCGAAAATGCATTTCCAATGCAAAGTCAAATTTTGCAATTCCAATGAATTCGTGTTCTGTTTTTCACACAGGTTTTTTACGTGTACAAACTATTTTCTTTAATATCTTTATCATATTAAGTTAGCTATAATTATTGATAAAATGGAGTAAATCATTATACTATTGACGAGTTTTTAACTGGTGTTGAGCAAACACCTGAATTAACAAAATTAGTAGAGAAGACTTTGTGTTTCATCGTCATTAGACGATAGTCGTCCATTGCTGAACATTAGGCCTCCTCCAAGAGCGCCATGACGACCAATTTTGAGCTTTTACCATCCACCGACTTTCCGATTATGCTCAATCACTTTTAAAATCACATCAAACTGAAATTAAGATTTTATAGTAAGGAATAATTGATAGATTCAGGCGTTACTTTGCGGAAATCCATTACAAGATAAAAAACAGACGAAAAATCTCTAGTACTATTCCGCTTAACCTTTTAACTGATGAGGTCACACAGTTACCACGACACGTAAATATCGACACGTGTTTCATCCCTCCACGGGACATCCTCAGGACCATCGACTTGTTCTCCGGCAGACGTGTTGCTCCGTCGAGCGCTGGAGCCAAATTGGCTGCAGCGCTGATTTTTCGTCTGTTTTTTATAGTGAGGAACTTTAGGTTGACATAGAATATACTTTTTAATTCCTCGTCTGACAGATACCGTCACTCTGGCGCGGCTTCTTAGAGAATAAGGGGTTGTACCATTCAATGAATGTCCATCGATGGACGAATTAATTCGTGCCATTCTACGGGCGAGTTCTCGGCCGAAGGTCTATAGGTTTTGCGATAGAGTTTAATTGGATGGTTTGATCACGTCACGCAAGATGAGATGAAGTTTAGGTGTGATGGGCATAATTAAAGAAAGTGGCTTGTTAAACAAAGCGAGTGTTTGTCTAGCACAGCTGTCACCGAGAAACAGTGATAATATTACTTTAGTGTAACGACGGCGGTGGACAAACATTCCAACAGAAGTAAATGGAAAAGAACCATAGTTCGTGACCAAACTTGATAATAAAGTTTATTAGTTCATCCGAAGGACACGGGCCTAATAAGGAACTTTCAGAACAAACTAGAGAGGAAAATAACTTTTTAAATCTCTGAAGATGGTAAAAGTTTCAGATCAAAATCAAACATTTTTTAATACCTTAAATGGCAAAAAGATACGGCCCCTAAGACGTTTACTTCCCTTGAAAAAAAAATCGAAGAAAGTTTGAAACAAAGTTGAAGGAAATTATTATACACTAGTTGCGACATAATCTCGTCAAATCATAATTACTCAGTCATCGGGTAGGGTACCTACTCCGGGGTAACCGCAGAATTACTAAGTTTATAATGGAATTGCCAAGATGAACCGCTTGTGGTCTATTAACCCCAAATTCTGAATAATTTGATTCTGAATTCGGGTTTATTGATTAAAACTGTCGGTGGAATTATTATCTATGCTAATAGCATTTAATAAAATGAGAATGTTATGTAATTTTGCTTAATTTTTTTTAATGCTTTTTTTTTGTTATTTTTGTAACCTTGGCCTCTGTAATTTTTTGACAATACTGCCAATGTATAGTAAACGTTACGTAGCAACCAGCAACGCGGACAAACAATTTTATAGGAAATGGTGGTTTTCCTTTTAATTATTTACCAAATTACAAACCAACATTATGTACACTTCCGTCTCAATTGCCTACACTCACTTTAAGAAATCGAGTAACATTAGTTATGACTTTACAATAGCACTAAAGAAAAACATGAGAAAATGGATTAAAATGGGTGCTTCTATTTGTAGTAGCAGAATGGAAGAAGAAAACTACCTTTAATTTTGATTAAGTAATACATAAAAAAATCTTGATAAACATTTTTGTTTATTAAAAAACTTTTTTATAATATATCTTTTTTTCTTGCTCAACCATTTTCTTTCTTGTCAAAGTTTTACCGCTGCTGTATTTTTTAAAAAGAAAATTTTTCATTCAAATATATGTAAAACATTCCGGCGGCAATTAATTCATCGACCTTGGTAATGACCATGGATAAGCAGTGTTTATTTTGCATATTTTTTTGTGATGTGGCTCTGTGAAAAACAGTCTCATAATTTATTAAATCCAAGAGTCTTTAACGGTACGACAATGTAATGTTAGGGCTAGCGTACATCATCATTATAATGTGTGAATGTTCATCTGTCACTTTATTAATCATATACCTATATAAATGTAGTGTTGTCTAGGTGAAATGCGCTGTGACTACTGTCCTACGTTACATAAAAAAAAGGTTAGGTTGTGAATGACGGACGGATGATACGGATATGGCTGTACCGAACTCTTCACGCTAGCACCGATAACATAAACGCAAGTTATAAGTTCTTCCCAGATATTTAGAAAAAAACATTTATCTAGCACGCAAGATGATTATTAACTTTTTTGTACCTACTGCTTGTAGCATACAAGCTTACAGCCCACCTGAATGTTACTCTAAGGCCAGGGTTACATTAGTCTGTTGTGGAGTGTCGTGACGCGTCATAAGTATATCGTATCCATACATTTACAGAATTCGTCACAACACATTGCGCTTTAGTAATAAAATAATAACCATCACCATCATGACAGCCTTCTAATGTTCCCACTGTTGGGACACTGGCCTATTCTCAGGCGAGAGTGATTGGGCCTTAATCCACCACGCGGACCTAATGCGGATTGGTGGATGGCACATGTCTTTCGAATTTTTAGTTCTTGGACATGCCTGTTTCCTCACGATGTTTTCCTTCACCGTATGAAATAATAATACCCATACAAAATGTATGGACACGATAGGCTTATGACGCGTCACGACACGCCACGACAGAATAATGTAAACGCGTCTTAAGAGGCCTTTCCAAGATTTAGCGATATAATTCATGAAGTTCGCCTGAATATATATTTATATAGTATAAGTAATAGTGCGCGCGACGAGGAGCGATACATCCTCCCGCAATAAGCACTCAGCGCGGTTTGAGAGTCGGTGCTTCGATCGATATGATTATAAGTGCGCTAAGGTGTGATTTTAGAAAAATCGTATTATAAAAAGTCAATGATATTAGACTATTTTCTTTGTTGTATTTATTTAATAACAACTTAAACTTTAATTTAGTAGGTGTATTTTTATTGTAAACTTCTTACTTAAGCAGAAATAACAAGCGTAAAATTGGGAAAAGAACGCGTTTTTTAGACCGTCTTTTTTCAAAAATACTGAACTAACATGCTGTATTTTTCTCTGTACACTTAAATTTTAAAACTGTGATTATTATAATTGCATTTTTGGAAATATGTTAGACTTTGTTATTTCATAGAAAACAGGATCGAAAGTTGACTGGAATTGCTCATTTTACGAAACGTGCGTTACTAATTATTTTTTTAATCAGTTGTGTCTTGAGTTAATTAATATTTGTTCTGTTGACTTAAATTTTAAGGGATAAAGCTTTTATATGTTTTTATTTTCGTTAAAATATCTTTAACACACGAGCCACAATAGTGTTCGAAACTTCACGGGCTACAACAAAATTCAAGGATTAACGAGGATAGGGCTCTTAAGGTTACTCCACTAATACTGACATGACACTGACAGTTTCATCCTGCTCTATGGACCCATGTCATGCACATTTGAGGTACGTAATGACTAATAACCCAATTAAAAGAAGAAGAAGACTAATAACCCTCCGATTCAGTGCATATGAAAGTGCCCACGAAGTTGCGAAGTCGCGGTAAGTTGAATCGGCAGGAGGGGGGGGGGGGGGGATGAATGTATATTCTTTAACGTAGACGGTAATAGGTGTATTATGTACATTATAATAACAGTCAATTTTGTTTGTTTAAAACTATTCTTTGCTTATATAGGATAACCCGTGTGTTTGATTAACCGTGTAAGATTATTCTGTGAATCAACCAAAAACTATCACATTTGATATGACGTTAGAATTTCCACAAATAAGATGGTATTGCGGCGTGTAATTATGCTAGTGACTTTGGAAGGATTTAAATTCAGATCAAAGCTAACTCCGGTCCAGAAGCTATCCGCAATCCTTCTCCAAAACATGTTTTAACCCCTTTTGAGGTTTCCACTTCGACGGGTTTTATGTTTTGCGAAACTTTCGGTCTGGTTAAGGCAGTTTCACGAGGTATAAATAGATTAGATGAAAAAAATATCGTGGAACTGATGACTGATATATGTTTCAAACCTTACTGTGCATACGTCACCTTAGCCAATGTAATTTTTGAATGATTTTTGTTTAAGTTAGTAAGTGACAAGACGATCAAGTCGCCCTTATGTTAAGCATCACGCCTGACCATAACAGAACAGCAGTGCCAAAAGCTTAAAGTGATGAACCCCCTTAAACAGTCTCAGGTTATGAGCACAGTGCAGTGCCACGCAGAACTTTAGGTGACACTGTATATTTTTTCAGTAGGTTTTGTGAGTGAGATAATTAATTGTGCTTGTTCTAGGTTTGATACCCTAATGTTTTACTGGTAGTGATAGGTTCAAAACCTGTCATGCACCAATGGGTTTTTCCAATCAAAAAATAGTGTTCGCAATCTCAGTGCTCTCAAACGGTGAAAGTGAACATTATTAGAAAATAGGCATGTCCAAGAACTAAAAATTCGAAAGACTTGTCATCTACCAATGTGTCAAAAATGTCAAAACCCATTTTGCCCGCATAGTGGGTCATGACTCACAGCGTACGAAACTCTTATACTAATTGAAAGTACCTAGGCAAGTGTTCCAGCAGTGGGAATATGAAAAGGCTGTCATTATAATAATTATTCAGGTAAGTCGTGTTCTGTCGATTTATACCCGTTCGGCCAGACAGCTCATAAATAAATGTTTAGTTTAGAAGTCTGTATCGATTGGTATATTTTTAGAAAGTTGGCTGCATTGTTGGTCAAGACGATGAAATACGATTTTAGACGTTATGGTTAAATCATGGAACTAAATGTTATACATTCCTTGAGTTAAATGCTAAAAATGCATTTCAATTTCAAATTTCATAATTACGCTGTAATATGAACTTGTAACTGAGGTTTTATATTCGTGTTTGATTATTTTTTAACTAAATTTGATTATTTAATCTCGAATTTATAAAAGAAACAAATGTATTTTGAACACAAATGTTACAGAAGAAACACAGCGCGGCTCTAATTAAGCTTTCCGAAGTCAGTGGCCAATCTAGTGACAGAGTTTCTAGGCCGCCCGAAGGCCTCTGTCAAGTGACAGTTATAGCAATATTAGGGAATTTTAGATTAGAATAATTTTTTGGTAAATCAAGACTAGTTCAATGACTTCATTAATTAAAATTTGTTAACTAGCATTTTTCAAGGCTTTTAGTTGATTTTTTCGTTGTAAATTTATCAAATCTTGTGCTTAGAGCATAAACAATTATTCTCAATGTCTTTGGTCTTGTGTGATCCAGCCATAAACGATGAACGCATTATAAAAAAATATATGTGCGGATTTTCGATTATGATTCACGAAATAGTTGCTACATTATCTCACTACGAGAGTAAGTTTACGACTATACTTGCCGTAGAATAGCAATAAATAAGTTCTTTGTTCTAAAAGAAAAAAGCATTTTTCTTAATTTTAATTTGAATTTTAGCTTAGAGAATTATCAAAATTGCAGATTCAAAGAAGTAGAAAGTGCCATTAGCAGCTAAGCAGGTACTTACGACGCGGAAGTTGAGGATATGAATATTCCCCGCTCCAAAAATAGGGTTGTTGTGGGGTTTCGAAGCCGCAGTAGTGCCATGGAATAGATAACAGGCAGTGCGTAGATTGGTCTTCGATTACTCGCGGTCGAGCGGTCTATGAGGTCGGGTGGGCTGTTAGCCTTAGTATCGGCTTATGGGGAAATCAAATCATTTGCAAGGCCGTCGCGAAATCCAAGGAAATATTACTGAAAGTACGCAGTCATTTTTATATGACGAAAAACGGAGGAGTTCTCAATTCGATGCGTTTAATTATTTTTTAAATTATTTAGCTAGTTTAATTATTTGTGCTACTAAAGCGTTTTAATTTTCATAAATTTAAGTTATTTTGCGTTTTAGATATTTTTAGGTTCTTTTTTATATATAATTTTTTTTTTTAGAATATTTTATTTTATGGGTAAAGAAAGATATTCTTTATGATAGAGCTTGTCCGGAAAAGTACTAGTTTATGAGACTTTTGATCTACGTCTCAGGTAATTCAAATTCAGATCATAAATATATCGATAAAATCACAAGGATCACTTTGATATTTATGGTAGCAACGCTTAAGTACCTCTGGTACTCTGGTGTGAAATAATTAAAACGTACAAAATCCTGGGCATTCAACTGGGGTACCTATAATCGGGTTTAGATAATCCAAGGGTTTGTCGCCGCTTCAGAAGGTCAGTTAATTGGATAAGTTTTATTCAGTGATGAAGCTTTTTTATGACGCCTAGTGGCGCTCTTGTATTGAATATGTACTCGTACGTGTACTATGTGTCTCGGAAAATATGTGAAAATTTATCACTGTTTCTTTTTACATATATATTTTTAATAAATGTAAATGATAGAGAAAAATAACAAAAGTCGAATTTGGCTGGTAGGTTGTCTCAGCAAAAGGTTTGTGGCGGCAAAAATGGGTAGTAGCTACAGCCTCCCCAAGCAAAATTATCTGAGACTCCTTCGAAAAACATGAAGGTTTCTTTCAAGTTAGGTTACTTCAAGGTTGATACTTAAATAATTATATTTTTATAAAACTCTTATCATCAATGTATATTTTTATTGAGTTCTGCAAGTCCGCCACTTCGATAAGCCTACAAATTAGAAAACTTCTTGCCCTTAAGCCCGCCCTATTACGCGGCGAATACCTTGGGAGGGCGGAATGCCCACGTACCGACTATTACTTAAGCTGCGTCGTACCCCCATAACGACTTCTACGTGAAGTGTATCAAGAGTGATATTTCAACTGGGGACCTTCGTTTGTATAAACCACAAACATAGCGCGTACTGGGGGCCTTATTCGCTATGACCAAACGCGGGCTCGTTACGATATCTGCGTGGAATTTTCGTTGACGAGACATGTTTTAGGGCTGTCTGACTGTTTTCTCAAGGTCAACTATCAATGGCGATACTATCGCTAATGAAAAACACAGATATGCTAAGTCATTTTACAATTCCACACCATGGCGCTTACAGTAAACGTTACTAAGTTACACGTTGTTGGTAAGGAATCTGCTATGTCATAGCGAATAACGACCTTGTAAGAAAACCAAAACTCAGACGCACCCTAAGTAATTTTTTGTAGAGAGAATTATTTTATAAGCTAAAGAAAGAAAGTTAGATAAATACTTAGAAAAAATGTTTATTTGTGACTAACGACAGAAAGAAAACGAGAAATAAAAAAAATACGTTTATTCATGAAAAAACAACGGTGCCCGGGCATAGCCGGGCTATTACGATAACTAAAGAATCGTTGTGAACGTTGGCGGTAAGATTGTTAATCGTAATCCATTTTGAACAATGGATTTAGTATGCAGATGGGCTGCCTCCGTTATGAAACACTTCTGCTATGCTGGCGGAGGTGAGAGTTGATGGATTTTACGCCATCATTTGCAACAAAATCCTCCTGCAGGTCAAATCTGATAGATTGATCTGCCATCTGCCCTCATACTTGATATAGTTAGAGTCTGCCTATAATGTGACCTTTCATTCGGGTTCCAACCAAATAAGTCAATTGTATTTATTTGATCGGGATACAATTGAAATATTTATGTACCCATCTGCTAGCCAGTTGCCACTGTTATTAAAACTCTGACCTAGCCTAAAATTGTTTGTAAGTTTCACCATTAGACAATAGCAGTGTTGAGATTAATCATTTATGAGGATATCATAAACTTTAAATAACTACCTATATATTTATATTAATACGCTCCCAGCTAAAACGATAAATATTTTCTAAATAATTTTTTGGTAATACTTATAACCATTATCACAAAATAAATATTAGTACTAGGTACCATCGTTAAAACTTACTCAAAAGAATGAGTTCACCAGTCTACATTATCAAAAAATAACTGATATAACTATTATGATCAGTTCAGTCAGGTCAGGTGTATAGATGGAAAAACTTCACGCTTATTCGTTTAAATATACTTAGATTTTTTACATATATTTTATTTTCAGTTAACGTTTATACACGAACTTTAACATAATCTTTTTATAATGAATTCAAAATGTCGATGATTTAATAGACGTAATGCTCTATGAATTAATAAATATTTTTAACCCGTTTTCCTCATTACGCCGAGGTTAAATCACCCGCACTCACCTGAAATCATGCTATCCACATACTTAGATATACTAATACTATAATTGAGGAAGTGTGTCTGTCTGTCTACTACGTTTTTAACGGCTAACCGCCTAACCAAGTTATTAAAAGAAATTGCATGAAGATAATTTAAAGTCTGGGGAAGGGCATAGGTTACTTTTTATGTAGGTAGCGAAGCAACACGCGAGCGAAGTTGCGGGAGGCAGTCAGTCGCTATTTATTGAGTTTTTTGCTCAAAAAAGGATATATATTATGTACTTTATCGAACGTGATTTCATATTCATATTCATATTCATTTATTCTGCACAATGTACATTTAGCTTAGGTCTAAAATAATGTACATAGCTGCAAGTGACTACATGAACCCTGTTAGGGCGTTGCAGGTAGTAACTAGTTATAGGTACTTAATTATACTAATAATTAAAATATTATTATTAAAAAAAAAACAATTTCAATGTGTTTCAATTTTTATAGTAAGCAATATTAATTTAAATTTCATTTAAATAAGTCTCGTTAATCCAAAGTAATATTATTTCACTAGAATATTTACATTATTTGTATTCTTAGTGAAAATTACGGTTTCGACAAATATTTCTTCTATACTAAGACCGGGAAACAAAAATAATATGTACATTTGAATTACATTTATATTAATAAAACGCTAGAACGCTAGAATTGTACAGATAATTTCTTTTATATTTCTTTTACCGTGAAAAGATTGCTACTTTTGCCTGCGTAGTTCAATTCGTTTAGTTTTTATTGTCACACAGGTTTTTAGATAAATAAGGTAGGTAGGTATGCATTTTATCTTCTGTGTAGTAAAAAAGGCAATCTAATATGTACATAGGTACGTAGGTACTTTATGCTAAGAACGAAATTATAATTAAAATTGATAGATTCGATCGCTTCTGCGTCGACGACAAAATAATCATTTCTGCGCAAAAGTTTTCATAATTTATAATACTATTGACTAGAAAATAAACGTTCGACCCAAAAAAATTATACTCGTTATAGTGAAAACAAAACTGAAGTTACGTTTAAAATCAGAAAAAAAAATGTTTCAAGTCTAAAACCCTGTAAAACACGATTTTAAAACAACCACGGAGCACAGATGTGTATTTTACAAAAGTACTTACTCAGTTTCGTTGTTCTCGAAGAAAATGTGGCCTTGCGCTGGCTCGTACTGACTGCCACCCTTCGCCGTCCCGTCTTCCGTCCAGTACGGTATCCTGACTTTCCCCCTAGCGCCTGCGGTCCGCACCACACGTAGCTCATACGTCCCCACAGACTCAGTCAATTCAAAGTCTCTTTGAGGAAAAGAAAACATACCAGAATGATCATCATCCAAAATCACCACTGTGGCTGTTGACGGAGATGCTATAGACGCTCCTCTTGGAGACGTGAGCCTCACGTAAAAATGCTCGTCTTCCTCGAAGACGTCATCGTCAATTACTTGTACGGTAAATGTTTTTTCTGTCTCTCCGTGCTTGAAAACTAAAGCTCCCTGAGCGGCAACGTAGTCCGAACCTGCTTCAGCTGTGCCGTCTTCAGTTGTGTATTGAACAGAAATCTCTCCACTCAAGTCACCAGCTCGAACTACTCTGACTTCAAAAGATCCACAGTTTTCAAACACAGTGTAATGTGGAGGATCAAATCTTACATTCGGGCCTCGAGGTTCCAGTGATATAGAACCTGATTCGCGTCTTTGAAGTTCTGCTTTCACTTCGCTTAAATCACTTTGAGCTCTTTCAGATATTTTTCGTGAGAAATCTCCACCACCCGTCATCTTCCGAGTCGCAGCCACTCTGTAAAAAGCTCTTGATTTCGGACCACGTGACATCAAGGTCTCTAATGCCATCCGCTCGACCGTTTCAAGATCTTCTTCTGGATGCTGTCTGCGTAGCTCTCTCAATGCTGCGACGTACTCTCTTCTTGACTTTTCAACTTCTCTGCCTTCTTCATCATCCGATGCAAAGTCATCGCCACTCGGTTTCAAAGCCATTTCAACCGACCCATCTCCTTCTCCTTCCACTATTACCCCTCTCTCATTTACTCTGTATCCTTTCTTTAGATACTTGTATACTAGAAGACGTCGATCGGCGATGTAAGCCGTCATTACAGTGGCCGGGAAGAACAGAAATGTGACGAGTCCCTCCCACACCTCAACTTCGTTTGGGGAAATAACAGCAAGAATGAGGTAGAGCCATACGTATGCAAATATAGACCACGTTGCCGTCACTAGAAACACTCGAAGGTGCTTGATTTTTCTTACCTCTCCATCCGGTATCACCACTACACAGATTGCCATAATCACAAACAAATTATAAGCGGCCGACCCGACGATGGTTCCCGGTCCCAACTCGCCGGCTTCAAAATTTTTCCCAGCTATTTCAATAACCGATAAAAGAATTTCGGGTGCGCTAGATCCCAAAGCCATGAGCGTCAAGTTGGCAACGGTTTCATTCCAAACGCGGACGACAACGATCTGGTCGCTGCCGTTTCGTCGCACGCGCACCTCTTTTTCCCTAGACGTGATGACTTCGATAGCCGCCATGAAACGATCAGAAACGATAGACACGCCAATAAAGAGGTACATGAGCGTGATGAAGTAGACCAGCCCTCGAAGGGTGATTTCTAAAGTTGGGACATCTTCTAAGGGTTTCCAGGTGGGAAGCATCAGCCCATCCGCGCACTGGAGCACATGATGCGGGGTGGCGTTGCGCGGGGCGGAGCGCAAGGGCTCGGAGCTCGCTACCGCGCAGCAGGCCGCGAGCGCGGCGAGCGCGGGCCGCATGCCGGGTTACCTGACGCACCCCATCCGCGGCGACCGGCGCTGCACGAGGCCGGCGCCCGACTGAGCGTCGCGACGCGTCTCGCCCCGCGCGCCGTGCCTTCCGCGTTCTACGGAGCTTTAGGAGTTTCGGCCACCGGCAGACGCCACCTTGCTTGATGGAATTTTATTGCCACTGCGGACTGTAAAGTTGGCGGCAGCTATTCGCCGCGCGGGCAAAAAAAGGCTATTACGTATAATAAGTCTAAACAGAAGCAGAACTTATTAAAATAAACTTCTCAAATCTCGGCGGAGCGTAAGGAATTTTGAAATTATTCACAGTTCACACGCATTAATTTTAGGAGCCGAGAGAAAGTTCTAAAGTAGGGTTGGCTCGTTGTAACTTACGCCATTAATGTTGATGTTTCAAGACGATTAGTTCCCTAGTTGTAAAGTAGTGAGCACGCAATCTGAGGCACGCGATAATCTAATGACCATCGCTAGAGGTTACAGTATGTCGAAATTTAATTTTAGAACAGCCTTCTAATTGTTCCCACTGCTGGGAAACTGGCCTACTCTCAAGCGTGAGTAAAATCATATTGCGCAATAAAATATTGTGCAAACTTATTGTAGGTGTAGGGTCCGCCTAACAGAATAAATACCTAAAATTAGCCAGAAAACACAACAAAACGATTGAATTTTATCTATGACGGTATGATACAAATCATAAATTAAAATATTGGCCTACCTTGTCCGCTATCTTACCATGATATATTGAAATCATTCTCGTTTTTTATTAACATAATTTTTACATTACTTAAGTGAAAGATTACGTAATCCTTGGTAAACGTATTAAATAAAAATAAAAATAAAAAGTCTTTATTTCGGAAAACATATATCCATGTTGTGTCCAAAATTAAAAACTAGGTAAACAGTAACTTAAGGTCGTAATAGGTGCTGGGTGTAGCGGCAACCTCCTATGCTGAGAATGATCAAAAAAAAAAAAAAAGTAGAGAGTATTGCTCGATTGCATAGTTTTTTTATTTTTATTTGATAGACAACAGCAACTGTTAAAACTATGTAACCGAGAGAAACGCATTTAACGCGAGTGTTTACGTAATTACCCCACCGAATAGGTAGAAGAGTCAATATTTGCGTTTCCAACAGCTGGTTCGCAATTCACAATTTCCTTTTACCAATTTGCTAACTCCTACTATCTAGTGCGACTCAGCAAATACTTCACTAAATTAGATCAAACGAAATTGACTATCAACGTCTTTTCGGTGCCATAACGAGAATTGTTTACTTTGTTAACCTGGTGGTGGTAAAACTCTTCAGCATGAGTCCGTTTTGGGGGATGCCACCCGCAGTGCCAGATATAAAGTTCACATAAATAATAAAATGAGCTATAATAAGTTCGTATGAGTCAGTGACCAATGAGCTATTATAAATAATAATAATATAATAATAAAAGCCTTTATGAGCTGACCAATATCTACAATTTTAAGTTTCTAAGTACTTATGATTTTAAATAATGGATACTATAAAAATAAAAAATAAAAAATGTTTAGCAACCAGTTTGTTGGTCAGGTTGTCCTTCGACATGGGCCTCCCTTAGTTTCTTCCACTCATCTCTGTCAAGAATGAGCTATTATAATTATGTTTTTATTAAATAGAATAAAATATGTACATAATTACATTAAATTACAAAATATACAAAATACATATGAAACAGTTGAGCTATCTAAAGACCGTTACAAACGACCAACCTATAGATAGCTCAACTGATCCAAATCACTACCAGTAGGAAGCGTTCCCAAAATGCTGGCTGCATTGCCACGTTGAATGGCAATGCTGATACGTTGAGCCAGATATGAACCAGCCTTTGGATCACGCGTCGCTTTGACCAGACGCCTAAATATACATTATAATTACATACTCATACTTAGTTGGTAGTTCGATAATTTTTTATATTATAGATAGATAGATAGATAGATAACGCTTTATTGATCACCACACAGAAGTAATACAAAGCAACAAACTTAAATTAAGAGGTAATACAATTGGCGGCCTTATCGCTGAAAGCGATCTCTACCAGGCAACCTATGCACGGAGCTAGTATATTAGTATTATAGTAGTAGGTAAGGTAAAATTAAGTGAGTAGGTAACATTAACATTACTGTGTTGAGGTTTAAAGGGCGCTGAAGCTAGTGAAATTACTGGGCAAGAGAGACTTAATAACTACGCCTTGTGACATGGGTCAAAAGGCTCTAAAGCTCTAAGCTTTGTGTGACGATCCTGCAACTGTTTTAATAATCAAGACGGATTTGATTGTCATGACATTCGTTGACATAACTCTATGAGAAAAACTATGAGTTGAATGTTGAATGATTTAAGTTTCTAGTCATCATTCTGGGTACAAGTTTTCAGATGTCTTATAATTTTATACTTCTTCGTTTTTGGTTTCTGTGTCTTTTAGTCACAATTCTGCTAATGTGTAATACAATTAATCTAATTGTCGCTTACTTAGGAACGAGGACAAACAAATTTTCGCTAAGTATTGCTTCATCTTCATCCGTATAATATTTCACGACAAAAAACCTAACTACATCCGTCGAGTGAAAAATCTAGAATTTCCATTCCATTACCGGCTGTGTACTCGAATATAATTAGGCCGTCATCATCGCTGCGAACGCTGGCCGTAATGGATCGCAAACAATATCTTATTTGACGCTCTGAGTGCTTGGCAAACCTGAAGATAAATCTACTTTTGGTTTTATGAAGACAGAGGTAAATTAGGGTGTTTATTTTTTAACCCGAATAACTGATGACCGCTAGGGAATAAAGGTTTTCGAATGGCAACCGTGAACTTGAAAAGTAAGTTCAAAAAATGGCTCCTACTCGATGGACCGATGAATTAAAGCGGTATCGATAACCGCTAACAGCTGAGTATTACGAAACGGATTTTGATGCTCTTTTTTCCGTAGATAGAGTAATTCAAGAGGAAGGTTAATGCGAATAGTTTAAAGAAAGAAAGAAAAGAAAGAAAAATCATTTATTAACACCTAACTCACACAAAAGAAAAATACAAAGAAAAAAATAACAACTAGATAAGTAATAAAACTAAAAATAATTAAAAATTAAATTATCCTACATAATTTGTGATGTGTGAGTAGGGGTCAAATGGTCCCTGACTCAGCATAAGCTACATCGCACCTGATAGGGAATGATGTAACACTTAAACACCTTTGGGTCTCTAGTTATTAGTTAAAACACTTAATACTTTGACTATTAGCACAAATAACTCTACTACTCCTAAATCTCTTTTGTGGAGGTTAAATTGGACAAATTGCGCTATTATCGTTATACATTTAATAAGAGCACATTGTCCAAACCTAATAGTCAAGCTATAACAACCGGCGTATTTATCCTTATTCCGGCCTGTAATTTTACTGCCGGCCCTAAAGTCTTTCAGCAAGACCGCAATAAACGAGAAACTGGGCCAAAATTGCTGCCATGAATGAAGTAATAGTATCAGAAGGGCAATTCCACAAAAAAAAATTAAGCGCATTGTAAGAGATCGTAGCTGAACCGCTTTTCACTTATTTTTGGGTGTTTTCGTATTCCATTATTGAACAACGATCCAGCTGCGCTTTTATTTCAGCTGAATCCAACAACCACTAAGGTGTTTCGTTTATTTTGTCTTTCAGTTTAGTAAATAGTTTTTTAGGTAAAAACTTAGGGTGAGTTCCACCATCTAACGTTAACGTCAAATTGTACGACGACAATTGAACAATTTGACTCACCCTTAAACTCGATTGGAACTAAACAACTGTTAGAACTGAATAAATGTCAATGAATCAGGGTGCAGATATGCAAGTTTGCGGCAGTATCATAGAGAAGCAATCAGCGCAGACACAAATATAAAGATTTTAGAGCCTACAAGTTAGGTGGTTTGCCCATAACACACACGACACACCCTACAGTCACATACATAGTCTTTCAGAAACTACTAGTATCATTTCCCTTTCGTAGGGGATTGGTTGGTTGAATTTCTTTGGCCATTTTGTCAATACGACACGTGTTCTCCCATTTTTATTGTGTTTTTCGTGTTAATTTAAGTTTTGTTGTGCTTTGGTGGCTTTTTATCTAATACTACTCGTTGTCTTGGCACAAGCGTAGGTGATTGAAATGTAACGGTGATGTTGGTTTATAATTTGTACAAAAACAGAATAAAAGAAAAATAAAACACATGTTTGATTCTTGCTTCGGAACAAAACTGGGATGAAACTTGTTTTATCCAGTTATGAGTATTTCACAAGCTAAAGAGTCCGACAAGATATATCGAAAGCTACTGCTTTAAGGTTCATATTTGCCTGAATGCTAATGCTGAGTGGCGTAGGCTCTTCCGGTCCGTGCACTCAACAAGGGGGTCCCAAGTGGCTTCATAACACGTACAAAACACCTGCAAGGTCGAGAGGTGTTGTTCCGGAAAAGCTACTGTAGAGGCCTGGGTATTGGTGGAGAGCAAACGATTTTTAATTTATTATTGCTATTTCGTTATTTACTAACTTCTTACTTTAGAATTGATATTAAATTTCTTACGTCAGTACAGTCGGAAACGCATTCGTTGTGGGGGGTCCTACTTGTATTGTCGTAGAACGCATCGAAGCCAGTGTAAAGATTGCTTGCGATCCGATAGATATAATACACTTCTATTACACGATTTTGCACACCAAACCTAAAGAAATAAAACATAACAGTACTTAATATATAAATAATTAATTACAATTTATATATTTACCTAGATAGACCTCGGAGAAGATGGCGGGACGATCTCGATACGCACCTTAAAGACTGGCCTACAGTAGCCAAAGATCGAGAAGTGGGAGGGAGGCCTTTGCCCTGCAGTGGGACGATATGGGCTAAAATAAATAAAATAAATATATATTTATGAAAAATTTGTTTCAATTTCCAATTTAAACTAAGCATATAAACTTTTATAAAACCATAAAGTACCAAATTTGACAGACAATACCCTTCATAAGTGAAATAGATAGTACCTAGTAGTAGCTCAAACCGAAAATCGTGGCATATTTGCCGTGCTGTCTGCCGGTACGCACTGGCCTTAAGCTGTTCACCCATGTAAGTAGCGCTAACGCGCAACGCACACAGCGGGCGGGCGCGGGTTGGGTCAGATCCGCCGCGGGTGTTTTTTGTTTTAATTTGTATGGACTACAAGGATGACATCACACTGAACGCGGGAGCGGCTGCCGCGCGCGCACCCGACCCGCGCCCGCGTTCAGTGTGTTGTCATCCTTGACGTCAGTACAAATACAATAAAAAACACCCGCGGCAGATCTGTCGCGGGACCGCGCCCGCGTTCAGTGTGTTGTCATCCTTGACGTCAGTACAAATACAACAAAAAACACCCGCGGCAGATCTGTCGCGGGACACGCGCCCGCGTTCAGTGTGTTGTCATCCTTGACGTCAGTACAAATACAACAAAAAACACCCGCGGCAGATCTGTCGCGGGAAACGCGCCCGCGTTCAGTGTGTTGTCATCCTTGACGTCAGTACAAATACAACAAAAAACACCCGCGCCAGATCTGTCGCGGGTCCGCGCCCGCGTTCTGTGTGACGTGACAACAAACACCTTCTTTATTGTACGAGTATCTGCTATTAAAACCTGTCAGTTGGTAATGACATCTTAGCATCAGATTAAAATAGCTCATTAGGGCCAAATAAAATACTTTATAAATAGAGCACCGGTGGTCTAGTGGTAGTGACCCCACCTTCCGATCCTAAGGTCGTGGGTTCAAACCCGGTCGTGCACCAATGGATTTTTCTGTTCGAAAAATTTATGTGCGCAATGCCAGTGCTCTCATACGGTGAAGGAAAACATCGTGAGGAAACCGGCATGTCCAAGAACTAAAAATTCGAAAGACATGTGCCATCCACCAATCCGCATTGGGTCCGCGTGGTGGATTAAGACCCAATCACTCTCGCCTGAGAGTAGGCCAGTGTCCCAGCAGTGGGAACATTAGAAGGCTGTCATGATCATGATGAAAATACTTTATCACCGAAAAACCTTGACACAGGTTTGACATCAATAATAATTCAGTTTAGTTTAGTAATAAACCTAACTCATTTTAGACGTGCAGCCTCCAGAGATAAACATAGGCAGTACTTTATGATTAATGACCTACCTGGTATAGTCACGAACTTTTATTTAAGACCCATATAGGTGAGGTAAATAAGTTTATTAAAATGGTTTGAGTCCAGTATACCTCAGATCTTATTCTTCTTCAGATAGTAGTAGACTTAGAATAACAACACTGTAGTAGGTTCGTTCGTTCGTATGAGTCAGTGGCCAACTCTGGTGACAGAGTTTCTAGGCCGCCCGAAGGCCTCTGTCAATGCCTAACAACTTTGAAAAAGCCGACTGCTTAACGTGCCCTCCGAAGCACGTAAGGGCTCAGTTGAAATTGCCACTGGCGGTCACCCATCCAAATCATGACCCCGCGGAACAGTGCTTAACTTCGTTGATCTGTTAAGAACAACTTAGGTAGTAGGAGATAGGATAGATAAGTATCTAGCTAGGCACCTAGTTCTAGTACATAGAATGTTATTGATATGATTTTTTATCTAATTAGATTTATTATTAAGGTTAAAATATTGCTAACTGAATAACCGCAGAAGCTACTATTTTAACAAATTATTTTCGAATTTTGTCGATCGTAATATCTACGACATTTTGCAACATCTTAGATGACAATTATGTCATCATCATACATACGCATAATAGCTTCGGTCATTTTGCCAAATGAGTATTCTTAAAACAATTCTGGGAAATGGGTTCCAATTTAAAGTTCGTGACAATCGTAATCTCATATTTGTTTAACTAATTTTGTCATAGCTTTTCAAATTATTGTAAGGCGGCCGCTACACGCTCTAGTAAAAGTTGGTTGAGCTATGGTTTGTTATGACTGACGGCTAGCCTGCCGTCACATATTGAGATGATTTAAATTAATTTCAAGACAAATTTCATGCCGCATCGAAATTCGATTGTAAAGGGGTTAGTAAACAAAAAGTTCGGAAATTTAAACAGCGCCATTTAACCCTAAACCATAGATAACATAATACTAGTGCCTAAACTAAGAAAAGCTTGAAAATTCCTATATGATTAAGAACTAAGCATTTAATTTTCCTTTTGCACTGTATTATTATGAACTACAAATATCCTATACTACAAATTAACAGCTCAATCATTCTTTTTCGTTCACGATTGTCAAAAACTTAGCCGGATACGGCCTAACGTAAACGTAAACGTATCGTACAGCTTTCAACTTGTACAGAGTTTTTAACAGCGCCTTTTTACTGCGTATAAATAAACTACCAAATTTCATAGACATATATACAAACAGACAGATGACGATACGTTTTACACAGAGAGTAGTTTTTCGTAATTAGCTCTCTGTCTGCATTTCTGACAAAGGCTGGATTCGACCAACTTCTGGAATTACTATTCTGCAGAATGAGAAATTTCAAATACATGCGATTTAATCAGAGAATTATATAAGGGATTGTCTTGGCTATCTTGTCAAAACGACATGGGTCCTCCTATTTAAATTATTTTTCTCGTGTTATTTTAAGTTTTATTGCGTACATTTGGTGGCAGTTTATCCAATTTAGCTTGTTTACTTAGCACAAGTGTAAGTAATTGAAATGGAGGGATAATGTTGGTTGGTAATTTAGTCAACGACTTTCCAAGGGAATTTGGAAAGAAAAGTCATCATTGCTTTCCAAATTTCGTTTGTTTACGTTGCTAAGCGACAATCAAATTAATACACTTGACACTCGCAAAATTGTGGCAAATAAGCCACAGAGTCCATAAAAGAAGAAGAAGAAGAAGAATTATAAAAGAAATCTAAAGAACGGTCTTTAGAAGGCTCAATTGTTTCAGAATATGTATTTTGTATATTTTGTAATATAATGTAATTTTATGTACATATTTTATTTTGTTAATAAATTTTTACTATGTTTCAGAGAATAGTGCTATTGGAGTTCAATCGAATCCAACCTTAGCATTTTGTGATATCATAGATAATTTTGCTAAAGAGTAATGCCACCGGAAGTGCGGGCGCGGGCGTCGGACCGGAAATAAGATAGCAAACATGGCGGCGGGTGGTGGCGGTACGCTAGAATTGTCTAGAATAAAGGATATACTGAGCATGAAACAATGGGGAAGATAAATAAATGTTTGGGCTATTACACAAGGAAATAAGAGTAGTAGAGCTTTTTGTACCAACTACCAACATCGCCGCCAAGCAGATGCTCGCATTGCTATTTTCCCATTCGAAGGGTATTTTAGAATTAAAGCTAAGTATAGTGGTTAGAAGTCATTTTTAAAATATAAGAACGGCTTTGTATTTATCGCTTGTTCTTGTTATTTATGCCGATATATATTTTTTTGATAATTATCTTCAATTTGGCTCGATTAAGCACTATTCTCCTAATAAATTTGTACACCAGCGAGTAAACTGAAAGTTTACTTGTATCTTACATTTCTTATTCCGCAGAATAGTTATTCCAGCCATTGTGCATTATTCGCTATTGCATAAAACGGTTGCAATCGATTTCACGTGGTTTCAATCAAAAACTGACGTATTTTGTATGATTATGACAGCTTGTTGACAGTTCGCTGATTGAAATCGGAATGAAATCCAGTTACGAAATCGGGGGGGCGATGTTGGCCGAATTCACCCTCAGGGTAGCAACGCGCGAGTGATACCTACCACTGAGTGAATCACGAAAATACCATTTGACAATCGTATTTTGCAAGCGTAAGTATAGCCTTCTTACAATCCGAGCCGGTACGCTTGGTTGCCATTTTATTTGTATAAAAAACACTTTTGTTAGTTCACTGTTCACAGTTTTGTGGTTCAGGTTCATCAGGTTGGACATGGATAAGAAGAAGCGACTTTTGGCTGGCGCCTGGTACCGACTTTAAACTTTGAATCTACGAACGAATTAATATTGTTATTATTTTTCTTGTATGGTTACTAGATGGTTTTGAAGATAGTTGTAAGTTAAAAAGAAAACATATTTTTGTTCAACATATTTATGTGTAATGTTTTTGGTTGAATGTCGATTGGGAATATAACATCATCTATCCAATAATGGAGGAATTTCCGATTTCTATCTGATATTATTCATTATTCAGATCTCACCAAAATTCTCATGGAATCGGTTTTACCCTTGAGGCATACCAAAAAGTCCTTAGGTAAACCTTATCGTTTAATGCGTTTCATAATGGCTTTAATCCCATAGAAATCAGTGAAAGCTGCTCGCTTAACATTAAAATAAATATAATACAAAATTAAACAAAACTCAAGGTGCCAATTACTTACAATCTTAATCAAGTATCTCCGATCTGGCCAAAATACTCACTAACTTTCAAAGTTAGTAAATGTTTACCAAATCACTTTTACTTATTTCTTCCCTGATAGATAACCCGGTAACCCCTTTGTCTTGGTTCCGTAGTAAACAGTGTTAAACCCCCTTATTTTACGTAGGCGGTTCCGTAGTAAACTGAGGAAACGAGGCAAAGTTTATGTTCGATGCAGGCTGCGGTCAAGGTGTGGACAATTTTTTACACAAATTGGGGCGATAAAAAGTTTATAAAAGCTATAAAATTTCTAGTGCACTCAACAACGTTAGTCGTAAATTGTAGCGATGAAAAAATGTATAGGTACTGAAGTGCATCAACATTTTACGTTTCAATTTAAGCATTTATGCAGTTGACAAAATAAAGGAACGACAATTCACGAAACTAAAATGTTAAATGTTATAGAATCTCCCACTGATAGTTAACAAGATACGTTTACTTTCAGACATGAAATTCAAATTCTAGTTAGTTTTATTCAATAAAATCACCAGAATAACTTTAAATTAAGTTAATTAGCAGATATTTCTTTTCATAGAGAACAATTGGGATCTTTCCTTATTGGGAAATTCTCGACATTAAATACGGGTGAAAGCTACGCTTGCACAGAATATTAAACATAGTCCTGTGTCTTTAATCTTATGTAATGAGGCTGCGAAGTAACTCTCTCACCCCTTCATCTGCTTTACGACGATCATCAAAATGTCCTTACGATTCATGACAGCTGGGTGTTCGAGATAGTGGCCTTATTCATTCAGAAGTAGGGTTAATTACCATGGATTAAGTTAAGCTGTCAACGTAACCGATGGTAGAATATTCTGTGAATACCTTTTTTGTTTTTGTAAATTGGCCTGCACAGCATCGGGAATCCTAATGTGGAGGTCAAAAAGGTCTTATCTACAATTACTTTTTGTAACTCTTTAACTTGGCTTTGGACTCAAACGACCTTACCTAATTTTTAAGTGAAAATACTTAAAATATTGTTTAAAACACCGCATAACATCCAGCAATCACAAACATTCTAAGACTAAGATGTTTTAGATCGAAGGGCGATTCTCGTGATAAATGATATATATCGTCAAAAATGTATAGAAATTTTGACAGTTTTGACGATATATATCACATGTTACCATTTATCTATGCACGAGAATATAGCCCTCCAGGGTAACTGTGTACTGGTATCAGTAACTACAAATGATATGGTACAGCAGACCTTGAATATTTGCGGAACATGAACACATTTTTTCCGATAATTTTATAATGTAAGTGTCTTTAGGAAAACTAGTACCTACTAGTGCCACAAATCTCTATGATTTAAACATTTCCAGAGATCTGTTTCAGTTCAGATAAAGATGCAGATTTTTAAAGTAAGACTAAACCAGCTTACAACAACGCTAATAAATAAGTGGTATCTCGATTTATTACTTAGGTATATACACTCAGTGAGTGTCTTCTCTTTGTTGGAATACAAAGTCATTAGTAGCAAACTTTACATAAGTGCTACATCGAACGCATTCCAATTTTAAACTTTAAATCAACGACATTATGCTCGTAATTAGAAAAGCAAGTGTCATAACTTTGGAAGATTTACGAGCCACTGCTGTTAGGTTATAAAGTATTGATATCTCAAAGTTTTTAGAATTCAGTCTTATCTAAACAACATCGGGGCAAAACCGAAATGTATGTCACAAATATGCTACTGTTGCATAAATAGCTTGCGGCAATTTTACTCTGTTTTACACTGTATTATTACAGAGCTAGAGTCTATTATTCAAACACATTATAGTTATAAGGCTTCGTGCACAACACACAAACACACAGTAGCCCTTAATTAC
This sequence comes from Colostygia pectinataria, assembly GCA_951394395.1. Taxonomy (NCBI): domain Eukaryota; kingdom Metazoa; phylum Arthropoda; class Insecta; order Lepidoptera; family Geometridae; genus Colostygia; species Colostygia pectinataria. The sequence continues at coordinate 9,464,863 of OX596365.1, read as the reverse complement.
AAGCCGCGCGAGCCGTCGATAGTGGAGTGGCGATAAGTGGACGACTTCCCCCTGTCGATAAACTAACCTTGTTCAGTTTCAGTTCTGCTGTAGTGTGTATACGGGTTTATAGAGTTAGTGTAAGGTGAAGATAGGGTGTATATTCTCTCGTAGACGTCTGGAACCTTTAGCGTACGTAGTGTTTGTGATAGTTGAGTTTATGGCAGATTTATCGCCCCGTTCCAGAGATCAGCATCGTCTGAGCTTATCGGCTCTGGTTTTTATCTGGAGCGGAGATTAGAGTTAGGAGTCACCTCTTTTTAAGTCTTTTTAACTTTAGTATTTGTTCAACGTTTACTAAGAAGTTTTTTCTTACAAAAAGGAAAGTTATTGATGTACAACGCGCCCTTAACCAAAAAAAGGATGGATATTCTATTAGATACTCCTTCGACAATAATGTTTTATATCCTGCGGTGGCCATTTTCATACGCACGTGCCCAGACCGCAAATTACACAGGTCGCAAAATCCGCGGTATTTTAGGAAAACAAAAGCTTGTTAGCTCTGAGTGGAATTTTTTGAAAAAGTTTTGAGATTTTTGAGGATTTGGCCGATGGCCTGATGCTGTAGATTCAAAACTATATTTGTGTACCTATAAAGTTATAACTCTAGAACTTCACTTAATCTTGTCCTAGGTTTTACTACAAAATGTTATTCCTACATTTTAGAGTACTGATTGTCTAGTGGTAGTGACCCTACTTTCTAATCCTAAAGTCGTGGGTAGTTTAAAAACTGACCGTGCACTAATGTATATTTATTCCAAAAATTTAAGTGCGCAATGCGCTTAGAAACGGCGAAGAAAAACTTCTTGAAGAAACCGACATGGTTCAAGAACTAAATATTCGAATGCCAACCAATCATTGCATAGGTTAGCATGTTGGCCCAATCTCTTTCGTTTGCAAGAAGGGTAGTGACCCAGTAGCGGGAAGAATACTGGTAATGATGATGATACTTTAAAGCCCTTTATGGCTTGCAAGCTAGGCACCACATCTCAAGTCAAATTAAATTGTAGGCAAAGTCCACAAGTTACTTCTCCGGGGAATCCCCGGGTGTCGTCATGCTTGTGTAATGAGACCGGGATGAGTTATGTATGATTATGCGTGCTTTTGTACGTACAGAAATATAATTTAGTAGACCTATCTCTTCTAATAATGCTGGTTTATCCAGTACAATTAACTAAGCTTGCTGGTAGTGATATGTGATAGGACTCTTTAGCAAAAGTCAGTCTTGATGGGCATTGCAGACAATATTTTGGTATGGAATGAAATTAAATCAGTTTATATGCTAAACACGGTAGGATACATTATTAGCACAACATGTTTTTGCTTCACATGCAAATATTATGGGTAGGTGAGGTTTTACAGTACAATAAGTGAATACCTAATTTTAAAATTCATTAAAAATTTTAATCATCATATCATATCAGCCGATAGACGTCCACTGCTGGACATAGGCCTCCCCCAAAGAGCGCCATGACGACCGATTTTGGGCCTTCACCATCCACCGACTTCCTGCGACCGCTTTAATGTCATCGGTCCATCGAGTGGGGGGCCGTCCTACACTTCGTTTTCCAGTTCGTGGTCGCCACTCGAGAACCTTTATTCCCCAACGGTTATCGGTTCTGCGAGCTATATGGCCTGCCCATTGCCACTTCAACTTACTAATTCTAAGAGCTATGTCGGTGACCTTGGTTCTTCTACGGATTTCCTCATTGCGGATTCGATCGCGTAGTGAAACTCCCAGCATAGCTCTTTCCATAGCTCGTTGGGCGACTTTGAGCTTTTGAACGAGACCTATAGTTAGCGACCACGTTTCAGTGCCATAAGTCATCACTGGCAACACGCACTGATTATAGACTTTCGTCTTGAGGCTCTGCGGTATCTGTGACGAGAAAATATGCCGTAACTTCCCGAACGCTGCCCATCCGAGTTGGATTCGTCGGCTGACCTCTTTATCGAAGTTGGACCTACCTAGCTGAATCACCTGTCCTAAATAGACGTAGTGGTCAACAACGTCGATGATATCGTTCCCAACATGTACCGGCACGGGTGCAACATGAGCGTTTGACATGATATTTGTCTTGCCCATGTTCATTTTGAGACCCACCTGTTGAGAGACGGTATTGAGGTCTCTGAGCATAGTGCCAAGGTCTTCCAGCGACTCCGCCATGATGACTATATCATCGGCAAATCGAAGGTGAGTGATGTGTTCGCCATTGATGTTGATGCCATACCCGTTCCAGTGCAGAAGCTTAAAAACATCTTCCAATGCAGAGGTGAACAGTTTCGGAGAAATAACGTCTCCCTGTCTCACCCCCTTTTGCAATTGGATAGAGTTCGTGTTCTGATCCTGAAGACGGATAGACATGGTGGCCTTACTATACAGATTCTTCAACACTTCGATATACCTATAATTAATTTGGCATCGCTGCAAAGACCGCAACACTGCCCAGGTTTCGACAGAATCAAAGGCTTTTTCGTAATCCACATACGCTAGACACAGCGGCCGATTATACTCTTCGGTCTTCTGTATAATCTGCCGTAGCGTATGGATGTGGTCTATAGTACTAAAGCCTTTTCGGAACCCGGCTTGGTCGGGAGGCTGGAAGTCGTCAAACCTACGAGCGAGACGATTGGTTACTACTCTAGAAAACAGCTTATAAACGTGGCTCAGAAGCGAAATGGGTCTATAATTCTTCAATAGGGTGTTGTCACCTTTCTTAAAGAACAGTACCACTACGCTTCTGTTCCACGCCTCTGGCGTTGTACCTTCAAGGATAACGGAATTGAAGAGCTTTTGAAGGACCCTAAGTACCGGTGTTCCACCCGCTTTCAAAAGCTCAGTCGTTATTCCGTCCTCCCCTGGTGCCTTGTTGTTCTTAAGCTGTTTTAATGCAGTCCGAATCTCGTACAGGCTGACGTCCGGGATGTCTTCGGTGTAGTGTCGAGTCAAACGGGCTCTGGCATCGCTAGACGTGCTAGGAGCAGGGTTTTGCGATGAGGTATACAATTGTCCATAGAACTTCTCGAGCTCTCTTAAAATCTCTGGCTTTGACGAAACGATACTGCCACTGTCGGTCTTCAGTTTTGTCAACTGACTCTGCCCAATAGACAAATCTCTTGCAAACACTTTGGAGCCTTTATTACGCTCTATTGCGTCTTTAATACAATTAGTATTAAAAAGACGCAAATCGTGTCGCATGGACTTGGAGATCTGTCTGTTGAGCACGCCGTATTTCGACATGTCAACTGAAGACTGCAGCCTCATTTCGCCTCGTTCTGCCAAGAGTTTAAGAGTGTGCTCAGAGAGTTTCTGAGTTCTATTTTTCGGTCGAGTCTTATAAAACCGCGACCCGACTTCTTGGACAATTTTTACCAGCCCGTTGTTTAGCTCGTCCACTGTTTCGCATTCGGCGAGATACTGGAAACGGTTTTGAAGTTCCAGCTGAAAGCTCTCGGGGTTTTGGATTTGGGCAGGACTTGGGCGAAGAGTAGATTTCACCAGACGTGACCTTTCCAGCTTAATGTTGAGATTCAATGTGCCTCTGACCATACGGTGATCACTGCCGGTTTTGACCCTGTTGATCACAGAGACATCATTGAATATTTGCTTCTTGGTCGTCATGATGAAATCTATCTCGCGTTTGTGACCGTTGGGGTGCAGCCACGTCCATTTTGTGGACGGCCGTTTTTTGAAAAAAGAGTTCATCGCAAAGAGTCCCTCCTTTTCCATGAAATCGACCAATCGCTGACCCCTTGGGTTACGCTGTCCAAACCCAAATGGCCCCACTCTCAGTTCATTACCGTTTCTCATGCCTAACCGCGCGTTGAAGTCCCCCATCACAACAGTGAAGCGTGTTTTCGAGGCATGCATGGCGTTCGAAATGTCGTCGTACATAACCTCCACTTCATCGTCTGGGCGTTGCGAGTGCGGGGCGTATACCTGTATAACCTTCAGCGAATACCGTTTGGTTATTCTGAGTATAAGGTATACTACCCTGCTCGAAACACTTTCGATCTTCACAATGTTGTTGACGAGGGATTTGTGGACGAGAAAGCCGACACCATGTTGAGACAGCTGGTCGCCCTCCCGGTAGTAGAGCAAGTTGCCGGAGTTAAGGATTATCGTGTCCTCCCCCTCTCTTCGGACTTCTGATAACCCTAAAACATCCCAACGCAACTTGCTTACTACTTCTTCCAGCTCAGCTAATTTTTCGTCAGTCCTCAGTGTGCGTGCGTTGTATGTCGCCAGGTGCAAAGGTCGTTGGGATTGGTAGCTGAACCTCTGCCGGCGATTCTTAGCACCCCCTGCTCCGCCGTTACCATGGCCGCTACCGGTGCCAGGAATAGCGTCGCTGCCGTGACTGGGGGCCGTTTTCTTCGTTGTCCTGTTCATAATGGGGGGGTTTGCCATAATCACCACGCTTGGCAGGCGGATTGGTGATCGCAGTATCGGTAATCGATCCTCAGGAAAATGCTGCTGCCCATTCCCTGGTGTGTTATCCCTTAGTCGACTCTTACGACATCCACGGGAGGATATGGAGGGGTTCAATTCTAAAGCCGGAACCACCACGGCCAAATAAAAATTTTAATACAAATTAAATATTAAAAAATTATTAATACTACTTCGTCAATTTATCATCAATTAAAAACGAAATGCATTAAGATTTTGAGTATTCAATGTAAAATTAAATTGTAGAGTGTAAGCTTTTCTGTGTTTAAATATGAATGGCACTATATAGTAAGTGAAATCACTATTCGAATTCTCGGGCGGGGTGACAACTCAGTGTCGCGTAAAGCTTTAAAACTCAATGTTATAAATTACACTGCAAGTTGCTGAGGCGTGCTCGTCACTCGTGAAACATAGTTACATTCGCTCATTATTTTTACTTACCATTCAATCACCAAGACCGACAAGAGTTGGTCTTCAGCAAGAGTCCTTCACAAGATTTTTTTGTTTTGTGTCGCACACTATTATCATATAAAGCTGGTCCTTTTTTTTTTTTTTTTTTTTTTTATACAACTGAAGTGGCAACCAAGCGTACGGCCCACAAGATGGTAAGCGGTTACCGCAGCCTATGGACGCTTGCAATACCAGAGGTATCACTTGCGGGTTGCCACCTTGAGGCTAAGATCGAAAGCCTCATGTGCCAGTAATTTCACCGGAAACCATACCCTTCACACCGGAACACAGCAATGCGAGCATTACTGCTTTGCGGCAGAAATAGGTATGGTGGTAGTCCTTCCCCGGACGAGCTCTATCACAGAGAACTCTACTACTCTTAAACAAAGTTAATTTAGAACTACGCAAAGGTCCTAAGAACAAAGTTAATTTAGAACTACGCGAATACTGCGTTTCCGGGTAAAACTCGTGTTACATTTATTTTGAAAGCTGTATGTTTTTTAAACAGAGTCGAAACAATACTACTCGAGTACCATAATAGATAATACAACTAATATTTAACTCGCACACAAGTTGCCTAGCATCACCTAAAGCTTAAATGTAAAGTAGGTACTGCGTATCACTGCACTTGTCACCCTGACACGAAGTTATTTAAGTCTCTTTCGCTCAGTAATTTCGCCTAGTAATACTTGCACACTTTTTTTTTTTTTTTTTTTATACAACTGAAGTGGCAACCAAGCGTACGGCCCACAAGATGGTAAGCGGTTACCGCAGCCTATGGACGCTTGCAATACCAGAGGTATCACTCGCGGGTTGCCACCTTGAGGCTAAGATCGAAAGCCTCATGTGCCAGTAATTTCACCGGAAACCATACCCTTCACACCGGAACACAGCAATGCGAGCATTACTGCTTGGCGGCAGAAATAGGTATGGTGGTAGTCCTTCCCCAGACGAGCTCTATCACAGAGAACTCTACTACTCTTAAATATCTGGCATATAATCTGGTATTACGGTTGTAACCCAGACGGAAACTGTTGCTTTTGCTAAAAAGCCCTACAACAAGGCTATATTTGGCTTTGATCTTTCCTAAGCTTTACTAAATGACGCCATGTTTTTGGCAGTTTGTCACGGGCCCCGGCCCACGGGTGAAAACGGGAAACTTGCTAATGCGCCAGTACATTTGCTTAATACTTACTGAACATAGTAGGTGCGTAACAGAATAACAACCTTCTAATCTTGCGTCTCACAAACAGTAACATACCTTTGCACTATGACAATAAAGTTCTAATAAAGACTGGTGTTATGCACCGTTATTACACGGTATTCAGCGTCAAGCTTTTTAGTGATAGCAAAATGACAATACTGTTGCTTTGCTAACGGTTGGTCGGCGTGGTGAATCAATCTTGCTAGAGAGTAGGCCCTTGGTGCCCGTGTTCCAACAGTGGGCATATTAAAAGACTGAATAATGGCCAGTAGAAAAAACAATAAAGTAATGCAGTCAGTTCTTTTGTTGTTTTATAAAAAACAAAAAAAACATCGTATCTTAAAAATATACATGGAATTAATTAAATCAGGTTTTTTGTATATTTACAGTGTCACAGCGTAAAAGCTGGCCGGTTTGTGGAATAGCTTTATACACTAGAGTTTTTATGGTTGTTTGGGAAGCCGCTGTGGTTTGTGTTTCCAGCCCTGAAAAGTTAACCGCATAAATTAGGAAGCAAAAATTTGTTAAAATTACAAAATTGTAGGCAACTCCTCTATTCGGAGCGTACTCACAGCAGTAGTAATCTGTAGGGAGATTACACAACTTGGTTGCAATCCGATTTCAATCAACGAATTAAAAATAAGCTGCCATATTAACCAAAAAAAAACTATTTACAACTTTTTTTATTTACAAAAAAAAACCTGATGAAATGAAAAAAAAATGATGTCTATTGAATGAAAAAAAGTGATGTCTATTACAACAACAACAAGTTATAGACTATAAAGGCCAGGCTCTAATATGGAGTCTGATATCATATCTACGCTACTTTTTATCTCGGAAATATGAAAAGTACGGTTCCCGCGTATAAAACAAAATTCTATCGAATAGGCACTATTCTCCGAATAAATCGTAGTTATTTGCGAGTAAACTGACAGTTTACTTGTATTTGATATTTCTTATTCCGCGGAATAGTTATTCCAGAAGTTGGTCGAATCCAGCCTAAGACGCATAGATGTGACTAGGGTAATAACAAGGTGGCTTGGCTGTTAGCAGTCTTGAATAACCCTATTGATTCCCGCTTTCAAGCTATCCGAAGCGTATGTCCAATCATAAAGGAACAAGATAGAGATGTCACAACTGGAATGCCACAGTGATTTATCTCGAAATAACATGCACGTTACTCTTCCCTGGACCATAATCCTGGCGACCTGCCAAATCCTAGACTGAACTTACACAGGATGTAAGAATAGCTGGTTTACTTCATCATGACGCCCTTTTAGTTCGTCTCTTCTTTCGTGTCGACGACTAACCACTTTTTTGTCAGATGACCCTGACATTATTTCAATATCTAGCCTCCAGCAACGTTGATCGGTCTAGCTGTGCACTGCATTAGGTCATGTAGAAACTGGGACAAAATGGGCAGTCAAGCAGTAAAAAAGTAAAAAATAATATTTATTCAATCATGTCTTAAGTATCATTTTTGAAACGTCTTAAATCTAGGTGAATTTACGCCATTCCACCCCAGCCTAGAAGAATCTGGCAACAAACTCGGCTGGGTTCCTAGCTTATATTTGATGATCCCTCTTCATCATAAAGCTTCAGTGTGGTGCCAAATATGGCATGTTTTGCAGAACAGCCTTCTAATGTGCCCACTGGGACACTGGCTTAACTCTCTCTCCCACGGACCCAATGCGGATTGGTCTGCACATGTTTTTAAATTTTTTGTTCTCGAACATGCTGGTTTCCTCACGGTGTTTTCTTTCACGGTTTGAGAGCACCATTGCGTATATTTTTCTAATAAAAAGATCCATTGGTGTATGACAGGTATTAAACCTGAACATATAGGATTGAAAAGCTGGGTCACACTACCACCATTGGTAGTTCGCGCTGGAGGTGTAATAACGTGGGTTCGACTTCTATCTGGTAGTTCGCGCTGGAGGTTGTGGGTTCGACTTCTATCTTAGATAAACGTTCGTGCGAAGAATAAATAATACAGGTACATTTTATCCGATAGCTGGTTTTATATACTTAGTACAAGTTTTGCTTAAATTTAGGACTAGATGGCGCTACGTGAAATGATATTTATACTTTTTTATTTATTTATTTATGGTTTTTTAGTTTCTTAGGAAAACAAACAGTACTTAAAAGCTTATAACTATTATAAAATATAACTAAGGACGACTTCAACGTGGCAATGCAGCCAGCATGTTGGGAACGCTTCCTACTGGTAGTGATTTGGATCAGTTGAGCTATCTATAGGTCGTTTGTAACGGTCTTTAGATGGCTCAACTGTTTCATATGTATTTTGTATATTTTAATATAATTATGTACATATTTAAAAAAAAAAAAAAAACTAAGGACATGTTTCCGTATATAGTGTCTAAAGTTAAACTTGTTCGTTAGAAGTGTTGATTGTTCAAAATTTAATATAATATGTATAAATATTTATTTTTTATTATAATATAAAATAGTCAGTATGATGTAGCTGGTTCATATACCTACTTAGTACAAATTTTGCTTAGTTTACGGCTAGATTTTTCTATGTGAAATGTCCGTTAACATTAATTTATACTTTTTTATTATGTTATTATGTACGAATACCTTCCAAACCACACCAGGCTTTCTTAGCTGTGACTTGTACGAGTACTTCAGAGATAAGTCTCAAACGATCAGCTCACATGTTCCACGATTTATCTCTAAGCACTAAGGTTATTTTTCGCTTGGCTGAACAGAAGTGCATCTGAACCTAAAGTTAAATGTACGAAGTCGATGAGGCATAACTCCATGAAAGAAAGCACTGATATATTTACTGCAGTTTTAGTGAGCATCGGCACCACGGTAGAGACGCGAAAGATTAAATCACACTAATCTATATGTATATCTATGCAAATATTATAAAGAGAGATTTATATGTTTGTGTTTTTGTGTGTTACGGATAAACTCAAAAGCTACTGGTCTGATTTCAAAAATTCTTTCACCATTAAAAATGCTACATTATACCTGAGTAACATAGGTTATATTTTGTTTGAGAAAATAATAGGGACTCTACTAAAACTTTAATAACGTAACCCAAAGTGTAAAAAAATTGCCTTAAAATGTCTTTTATCGCATGCGTTGCGGAAACTATTGATGATAGAACAAAAAAATGTTCTACATTTGTAAAGGACATATTGATATCTACAAAAAACTCAGCAATAGCATATGTCCAACTTTTGTAGTTATTTAACGATATCTACTTTTTTATTACATTTTTAAAGTTGATAGAATGTAGATATGCAACGATAACTACTTTTTTTACATTTTAATAGTTGATAGAAGTGCCACCAAAATAAGACTAATTTTTCATAACTATATATATTAATCCTTTTCCAAATAAATCATTTTGTATTCAAGACTGTTTCAATACCTGTAGATAATAACTGTTACAAATTATTGAAATCAGACATTCCATTCAAAAGTTACGACGAATTATAAAAATGACAATCAAATCAAATACTATGCACGCCCGCGTGCGCGCCGTGGCCAGAGAGAGGCGTGCACATTCTATGAAATAGATAGCCTTGCGGCTTAAAACGCGCGGTCAGCTCCTACCTTAAGAATGACTAGCGACCCGCCCCGGCTTCGCACGGGTGCTTAAGTTTTCATTGCACCCGTGCGAAGCTGGGACGAGCCGCTAGTATATTATAAATGCAAAAGTTTGGATGTTTGGATGTTTGAATGAATGTTTATTCCTCTATAACTCGACAACCACTGAACTGATTTGTCTGAAATTTAAAATATATATAGATAATGACCGGAAATAGGAAATAAGCTACTTTTAATTTCCGAAAAAAGTACGGTTCCTGAGTTCTATAACGAACGAAGTCGCGGGCAACAGCTAATATACAATTATATTCTTCCGAATCTTGCCTTACTAGGTACTTTGGTATAACCTTTTCTATAAGTTTTCTTTTCCTATCTCTGGTTTCTGACTTTTCGCGGTTCATTAGAAAATGTCAAGATCAAAATGCGTGCAAAAAAATCAAAATAAAAAACTGTGATAATTCATAAAATCTCTGATTAAAATGAACAAAGCACAATTTACATATTGGAAACCTTTGTCACCGATATAAAATAAGTTATTACCAAAGCTAATAGCTAATTTTTTGATTCAGTTAATTTTTGTAATTATTTCAGATTTTTTAATACTATGCAAGAAAATCTCACCTACTGACCTTCAAACAATAAACAACACCAGTAAAACGGGTTCTGTCTATATAAATATAAACACGATTGTGTCAAACAAGTCAGTCAACCATGTACCATTCAACAATACTGAAGTGCCTTCTCGTCTGTTTTCTTATAAAACAAGTGATCAGTTATCAAGATGTGGTAATAGATTCAGGAGTGGTGAGAGGGTATACGGCAAAAGATGGAGACTATCTGGCCTATCTGGGAATCCCGTACGCTGTACCGCCTTTAGGCAATCAACGATTTAAGGTTACATTATTTAATAAATTTAGTATTAATAACTAAAATCTAAATAAAACATACTAAGACTATTAGAAATAAGTCGAAATAATGGTTGAAAAATTGGCTTTCGCAAAATGTTACGATTATGGTGGCCAAATTAGTAATGGTCTTGTAGATGATAACGATAATGACTTTATCGTAAGGTGCTTAGTGTAGGTACATTGTATGTGCAGATTGTGCAGTTAACGATCTTAACAATATTCATTAAAATTTGCAGGCACCGCTACCACCAATATCATGGAATAACATATTCAACGCGACTCGTATAGTGCAGTGTCCACAGTTCGGCGTCGGCGACGAAAACTGCCTTGTAGTCAATGTATTCACTCCGACAAAAATTGTTAATGGGCCTTTGCAAGTATTAGTCTACATTCATGGAGGGTCTTTTGTCATGGGCTCTGGGCAGACCCAAGGCGTTGAACCATTGATAAAACAAAACATAATAGTAGTGACTATTAACTACAGACTAGGAGCTTTAGGGTTTTTATGTCTTGGAATTGAAGAAGCACCTGGAAACGCTGGTTTAAAAGACCAAGTTGCAGCTCTTAAATGGGTCCAAAATAATATTAGAGAATTTGGTGGTGATCCCAACCAAGTAACGATATACGGCATGAGCGCTGGAGCAGCTTCAGTGGATTTGCTTAGGCTTTCGAAAATGTCAAAGAATCTTTTTCACAGAGCTATATTCGAATCAGGGGTAGCAACAGCAGTGTGGGCCGTAGACATAGATCCTATACGAACAGCATTCGATTTCGCAAAAAAGTTTGGGTTCAAAAAAAAGAATTTGTATATGCTTCTTGATTTGTCCAGAAGGATTCCAGCTAAGCAACTTAGTGTTGCCAATATAGAATATTACCAGAACCTGACTGACGGTACTTTTGGTTTTGTACCGTGTGTTGAGAATAAGCTGTATGGCATCACACCTATAATCACTGAGTCTCCACATCGGATTATAAAAAAGAAATTATCAAACAATGTGCCTACTATGTACATATTCTCAAGCTCTGAAGGGCTGTTTTTAAGAAGTTCTGACTACTATGAGTTGAACTACAAAGAGCGTATGAAAAAACAGTTCAAAGATTTCATACCGGCTGATCTTATCTTTGACACGGAGGAGATAAAAGACCAGATAACTGAAAATATAAGATACTTTTACTTTGGAAACAAAACTATCGGAGATGACACTTTAATAGAGTACCTGGATTACTTTGGTGATTCTTATGTACTACACGGTCTTTTAAATTCGGTTTTGAATAACGCTAAAAACCAGAGTGAAGTGTATTTGATGGAGTTTGCATATAAGAGTAAACTGGGGAGCTCTGATAACTTTTACGACAATATAAATCTGGCTGGTCATGGAGATGCAATTAAGCATGTAATTTTGAATAAAGCAATCAATGTTAGTGATGATAGAGTGGCTGTCGATAGGATGGCGAAGATTATTACGAACTTCGTAAAGTTTTCGTGAGTTCTAACCTTTACTTTCGAACCTTAGTTTTACTTGATGCATTGTTTTCATTTGAGTGGCGTGATAGAGAAGAGGCCTTTACTCAACAGTGGGTGTTACAAGCTGAATAGATAGATAGATAGATAGGTTATTTTCATTTATTCAATCGGCATATCAATAGTCTGTCTTTTTAAGAGTTTCTCAAGTACCTCAAAATATTTTTCTTGCCGTTTTGGAGCATTAGTCTTGAGTAATCTTATCCGTCTAGGTTTCAAGCAACCTGTGACCCTAAAGCAATGTTGTTATCAATACACGCGATTTCATCTTGTTTCATGTACTAGCCAATAAAATGGCTTTTCCTGTATGTAAAACTAAAATAAACGTTACTGTAGAAGTAGAAAAAAATATTAATCTCACTTAAGTTTTTTTTTGCAGCAAACCTATCCCATCAAGAACCGATCAGCTGCCCATTCACTGGCCACCCGTCCACCCTGATAAAGTTACCTATCTCTGCTTCGACAACAAAGATCTGCAGGTCTTAGAAGAACCGAAATGGGAGAAGAAAGTCTTTTGGGATCGGATTTACGAAGGGTACCGACGGGATCTCAAGCCGGTTGATCCTTGGATTCTATGATTCTAATTGTTCACGGTTTTCCCTCCCTTGGTCTCTTTTCATGTTTGTTATAGTGCTTACTATGTCAGTGTGGTCTGTATATAAGGTCATTCATTATCAACCTGACAAACTTAAGGGGTAGGTTCCACACATAAAAAAAAAAATACTTGTACTTTTTTTTTTCAAAAACGTTTTTTTTTTATATTTAAAAAAAACGTAATTCTGCGTATTAATTAGTTATCCTTGTTAGAAATCGAAAAGGCAGCGCTCGGCACGTGTCAGTGACCCGCGCGTCAATAAACCGCGGGTCAATAACCCGCGCGTCCTTGACCTGCGCGTGTCCTTGACCCGCTACGGGGCGCGCACACTAGAATATTTCATTATTACGTCGCTTAACTTGATTCCCAACAACGATAAATAATAATTGAGCTGAAAAACGTAATCGATTTTTTTTTGTTTACTTGGGTTTTTTAAGACAAAAAAATAAATATAGGTACGTATTTTTTTTTTATGTGTGGAACATATCCCTTAAGTTTGTCAGGTTGATAATGAATGACCCTGTATTTAAATAATTAGCGGCTAGAAATAAGATTTATTTTTGATTTATAGCAAAAAAAACATATTATAGATAAAGCATAAATGGGACAACGGGAAGTTATTTTTTGACTTTCCTGGGGTCAAAATCATGGGGTCATCGATCGGGAATACACGAATTATCGTAATACAAAATAATGCGCTATTAAACTTTTTGGTTTCCTTGACTCCAGGAATAAATGTCAATGAACCCAACACACTGGACTTTTTCAGATCATGCAAACATTTATTTAACACGCAGTTGATTGATTGCAGTGCAATGAACTCTAACCTTTTGCATCTAATCCATTTACACCACAGATTTCGGCAAAGATCTTGGTTTTTTTTAATGATATGATTGTCTTAGATGTCTACTTTCGATGTCATTTTCTAAACTAAACTAACTAAAATTGTTGCCGTCCTTTTCCAATGAATTAAAATGGAAAGGATCGCGGTAATTTAAGTTAGCAAAGTTTAGAAATTGCTACAACAGAATCGACACCACTGACTTATTGAAATATGTTGTAGTTTTCAGCTGCCTAAATATATAATTATTATTTTTTGGCAGCTGAAAATAATAGATGAATGCTGATAGAAAATGGGATTATGGAAAACGCTTTATTGTACACCACAAAAGAAAAATAAGACAAAGATAATGAACTAGCATGCAATGGGTAGTTTTACTGCTCGAAGCGATTTCTTCTAGACAATCTTAGAATATTGCAATCGTAACACTATTTCTTGAGTTTTAGAGAAACGGGATATGGTACATGTATTTGGAATATAGCCAAACCAGGGTGATATAAGGGATGAAAATTAAATTTCGGAATTGCTGTGAGTTGTGGCGGATATGTGACCCAATTTTGTCGTTGAGGTGGAATAAAACAATTACCGAATAAAATCTTATTCGAATTTATGATTTCTTGTATTGCATTTTGTCTGGTAATTTCATGTTAATTTAGACCATACAATATAGACCATAACTATTGCCAAGGTCAACGTTTAGCAACGCGTAACGTGGATTAACAAGGTTAAACGTACTATAAAAAAATTGTAATTTTCTGGATAAAGAAAATGGTGGCGTTTCCTTCAATAAAATTTCAGTTTCTTCGACCTAATTACGAACCAGCACTACTCTACCCTTTCATTTCAATTATCTACACTTGTATTAAGAAAACGAGTTTAGTATATAAATTGGATAAATTGCCACTGAACACAATACAATTTAAAATAACACGAGAAAAACAATTAAACGGGCCAATGATCAACGGAACGATGTTCCGGAAAGATTACTGTAAAACGGTACCTAAATATTGTCTTTTGAGCAAGAAATCATAACAAAAAAAGCCTCTGCTGGGCTATTGTATAACTCAGCTGTAATCCGAATTCAATCAATAACCTGTCAGTAAACTGTAATGCCATCAAAAACATTACTTAACAAGTTATGTTTTTAATGGCATCTCATTCTTTTTTGTTCTGACTGATACATTTTGCCAGTGCCAAAGGCGGCCCTTTCTGTGTCAAACGGGAAACGTGAAAGCCGCGGCGCGGGCAAGCCACCTCCGCTGGCCGCAAATGTAACTTAGTAATCCAAGTTATTATATAGATACTTAGTTGATGTATCTAGAAAACTGGACCGAAATTGCAAAATATTTTAGTTTCTCTTTGATTCATACACTAAACACTAATTGTGTTCTCAATTTGAAGCTTCTGTCTGCTAGAAGTGCCTTAGAGTTTTGATGATCGGAACGGTTTCGAGAAAAAGATGGTACGGCAATGCCGGGATGCCCCCAGATGTTCATACTAAATACGTCAGTTATTGTTTGACACCCAGTAAAATCGATTGCAACCGATTAGATAATAGCCCTCCTGATCCATCAATGTTTTGTGACATTATCAGTCTCCTACACTCGTATAGTTGTTATCGTTTCATGACTTCTAGGTATTGTTTTATGCAACACCAGGTATTAGGCAAAATAATGCGTAATACCACATAAGGCATGCTTAAGGGGGGCAAGTGAGTGAATGTTATCTTTTATCATGATTAGATCAAGCAACTCTAATAAATGTACGTTTACGCTACTGACTGACTGTATACAAAGACCGATATCATAATAGCATCGATAACATCTTCATTATGACATAGCTCATTTCTATGCTGTGAATTTAGGTTCGATTACAAGACAAACATTTGTGTGATAATTATAGATTTATTTAATTAATGTTCTTTGTTTTGAGACTATTATCTAATAATTTATTGAATACAAATAAAAATATGGTAAATTTTTTTGGGGCTAGATAATATCTATATTTATTTAGTAGAGCACTGGTGACCTGTATACAGGTGTACAACCTAATTCCAGTCTCTCACAAAACAGGTTTATTGCAATACATTTTATATTAAAGTACAAATATACTCATGGACTAGTGGTAACAGACCTATTTGTGAGAAGAAATAAACAATATTTATTTTATTTGGATAAGTATCTAGCGGTGTAATACGTAAGAAAATAAAAAGTCCAATTTTTAAGATTTCGTTTCAAGACTATAAAATCATAGACGCGAACGAAGTCACGTGAATTCCGATCCACTTCACCCGTGCTTTATAGGTACACGAAGATCAGTGAGATCAAGATTATTTAACCATGTTCTGTCTAAAGACTTTGACGTGTCTGCTCTTGTGTTTTCTATTAGAAGCGACAAGTTTTCAAGATGTGGAGATAGAGTCCGGTGTGATTAGAGGATATGTTGCTGAAGATGGAGATTACTTGGCCTATTTGGGGATCCCATACGCTGAACCACCTCTAGGGAATCTAAGGTTTAAGGTAGTTGTACTTTTTTGTGCAAAATTAGGGGTGTAAAGTTGTAAATATTTTAAAACTCATCGAGTTATGTAAAATGAAAGTTAAGAATCTGGCTTTAACAACTACTACATATTTATTGTTTAGTGCTTTCTACCGGTGGAGAAAAACATCGTGAAACAACCGGCATGTCTATAAAAAAAAATTCGAAAGACATGTACCATCCACCAATCTGCATCAGGTCCACGTATTGGATTATTTATGACCCAATCACCCACTTGGGAGTACGCCAGTGTCCCAGCAGAAAACTTGGTTTGCCAGTTTCAACTCGCACTTAGATGCTTTATTCATAAACGACATATATTTGAGTAAAGTAAACATGAAACTTTACAGGCACCTCTACCCCCACAACCATGGAATGATGTATTCAACGCGACTCGTAGAGTCCAGTGTCCTCAAAATGGAGAAGGTGACGAAGATTGTCTCGTAGTCAATGTTTTCACGCCAACAAGTATTGTAGACGAACCTTTACCAGTAGTAGTTTATATCCATGCTGGTGCTTACATCGCTGGATCAGGACCGTCCCAAGGTGTTGAACCGTTGATAAAAGAAAACACCATTGTGGTCACTATTAACTACAGACTTGGAATCTTTGGGTTTTTGTGTCTTGGAATAAATGAAGCATCTGGAAATGCTGGCTTGAAAGACCAAATTGCAGCTCTTGAATGGGTTCAGAGAAATATAGAAAGGTTTGGTGGTAATCCATATAGTGTCACTGCTTATGGCATGAGCGCTGGAGCAGCATCCGTAGATCTGCTTATGCTTTCAAAAATGGGGAAAGGTCTTTTCCACAAAGCTATAATTGAATCCGGGGTAGCTACGACTGTATGGGCCGTAGACGGAAATCCAAGACAAACTGCATTGAGCTTAAGTAAAACATTTGGATACGAAAATAGATTAGATCGATCTGATTTAGAGAATATGAAAATGCTTGTTGATTTATACAAATGGTTACCAGCTGATCAATTGAGTGCTGCAAACATGGAGTATTATTTGAATCTAACAGACGGAACTTTTGGTTTCGTGCCCTGTGTTGAAACGGAGGTATTTGGCTCAACACCAATTATTACGGAATCTCCTCGCCAAACTATACAAACATATGGGAATAATGACAAGTTACCTATAATGTTTATATTTGCAAGCTCTGAAGGCCTATATCTCAGAAGTTCTCGTTATTTTGACTACAGAGCGCAAATGGAAGCTAATTTCAATGATTTCATGTTAGCTGACCTAATCTTTGATACAGAAGAAATTAGAGACCAGATAACTGAAAATGTAAGATCCTTCTATTTTGGAAATAATAGCATCGGAGATAACACTTTAGTAGAGTACCTGAATTTTTTTGGCGATACTCTTATTATTCACGGTCTCCTAAACAGTGCCTTGACTTACGCCGAAAATGATATTGATGTATACTTGATGGAGTTTGCTTATAAGGGTAAAATGGGAATGTTGGATGAGAATTTCGAGCACCTACATTTAGCTGGCCACGGTGATGCACTTAAGCATGTTATTTTAGAAAAAGCACTCGAAGATGAAGATGTAGAAGCTGTTAATAAAATGGCAAAGATCGTTGCAAATTTCGCTAAATTTTCGTGAGTCATTTCATTCTCCATTTAACTCAAATGAAAATTATTACTGTGCTGAGAAGTATGTTAGTAACTACAAGTTATTTTTCAGGGTCCCCATTCCATCAAGGACAGAACAGCTGCCACTGTACTGGCCAGCCATGCGCCCTGACAACGTAACTTATCTCCGCTTCGGCAAAGACTTGCAGCTCTCAGATAATCCCTACTGGGAAAGGAAACTCTTCTGGGACCAGATTTACGCAATGTATCGACGTGATATCAATCCGGTTGATAACTAATGAAATGTTGAGATTCTTTAAGTTTTGTAATTTTCGTGATTTTGATATTAAATAATATTTAATGTATAAACTTACTGCCGCAGATAAAAATGAAATTGAAAAACTAATGTGTTGTTTATTGTGTTTACAGTGTAGTCAATGCTGATCTACAGTGCTGTGTTCTCCCTTTTATGTACCTACTTACAATGCGAAACTGTCTCACGAGTCAAAAGTCCTCCACTCTATCATTTGATAGAGTTGAGATGATCAAGAAAATAAAACTCACGAGTTTTATTTTCTTGATCATCTCATCACACAAGCTCTACTTAGCTTGGGGCTACGTGATGCTGTGATGCAGAAATGCAGCATTATTTATATATTCGTTCACTACTTATTTTAATATTTCCATTAAGTTCCTTAATTGGACTTGGAAATAAAATATTTTATCTACAATATATACTATCGTGCCGTTTTTAAGTATAACTAATTTGCATGAGATTTAGATATTGACTACAGGTACATTACGATAGTGATAAGTTTTGCTAGGGCTTCTGTGCATTCAGTAAAAATGCGAGTTGCTCAATCAGTGACCTGTCTTTGTTAAAAATAAAGGACTCAAGGAAGGTCAATCATGGATCACATTTATTTTAATTTTTCTTGAGGTGAGATGCTGATGCAGAAATAAACCCGATGGTAATTATTAGAGTTTTGTATTTCCTGCGACTCTGAAGGACAGGCATGTTCATAGGTATTAATAATAGTAGGTTTGCTGGTTTTGCAACAATAAACTCGTAATATTATGTGGCATTAAAATGCGACTTTTATTAATAAAAAGCTCTATACTTGAATACTCAAACGCTATTTAAATATTTAAGATCGTGTTAACTGTTTAAGAGGTCGTTGTTTTAAAATCTTAAAGAGATGAGTTAGCGTGTCAGCATTTGGGCATAAGAAAATACTATTCTAAATGTATACACAACGGAGGGCCCTGACTGTAAATGTTATCTTAGTTGATGATTAGACTAAGCAAGTCCAGTTGATAGTGAATGATACTATCGCTTGAGCCAGTTAGTAACGATGTACTCTTCAGCAGTATTCAAGTGCCTTTTCTTGTCTGTTCTTGTAAAAAACGCGATAAGTTTTCAAGATGTAAAGATAGATTCAGGAATTGTAAGAGGGTATACCGCACAAGATGGAGATTACTTAGCATTTTTTGGGATTCCATACGCAAAACCGCCCTTAGGAAATTTAAGATTTAAGGTTATTTTCTTTTTATATACACTCTGTTTGATTTATTCATATTCATTTACTATTAATCCCACGATAATATAATTTTGAATATTTACGCACAATATTTTGGAAAATTTATAAAACTTGGTGATTTTAAAATAGTGCCAAAGTTAACTTGTCAAGTCAACCATGAAAGCTTATGCGTAATTAACGATAAACATGGTAGTTACGTTGACTTTACTGTAGATAGACCACCTTTTTTATAAATAACTAGTAGACCCGGCGCGGTTTCACTCGCATTTTAATTTTAATAATTCACTGATTAAACCTTCCCTGGACTCATACAAATGTTTCAAGACCAAAATCAGCCAAATCGGTTCAGCCGTTCTCGAGTTTTAGAGACTAACGCACAGCAATTCATTTATATATAAGATACTTTGCAGGCACCACTACCTCCTCCAACATGGGACAACGTATTTAACGCTACTCGTAGAGTGCACTGTCCACAATCCGGTACAGGTGAAGAAGATTGCCTAATAGTTAATGTGTTCATACCAGCTAGAACTTTGAATATATCTTTACCAGTAGTAGTTTACATACATGCAGGTGGTTACATCACGGGATCGGGATTGACCCAGGGTGTGGAACCATTGATAAAAGAAAACATCATAGTTGTGACTATAAACTACAGACTTGGAGCCCTAGGGTTTTTGTGTCTTGGAACTGACAAAGCACCTGGAAATGCAGGCTTAAAAGATCAAGTCGCAGCTTTTAAATGGATTCAGAGAAATATAAGAGAGTTCGGTGGTGATCCAAACAAAGTGATTGCTTATGGTGTAAGCGCTGGTGGAGCATCCGTAAACTTACTCATGCTGTCAAATATGGGAAAAGATCTTTTTCACAAAGCTATTATTGAGTCAGCAGTAGCTACAGCCGTGTGGTCCGTAGACGCAGATCCGATACAAACAGCAATGAATTTAGCTAAAGCCTTTGGATTCGAAAATACTTTAGATACATCTGATTCAGAGAATATAAACATGCTTGTTGATTTATACAGAAGGTTACCAGCTAATCAACTAAGCTCTGCTAATATGGAGTATTTTCAAAACTTATTTGATGGTACTTTTGGTTTCGCGCCATGTGTTGAAAATAGGTTTTCGGACACAGCACCTTTTATAACTGAATCTCCTCGTCAAATAATAAAAGAATATGGATATATTAACAAGGTACCTACGATGTTTATATTTGCAAGCTCTGAAGGGCTTTTCCTCAGAAGTTCTCAGTACTTAAACTATATTGATCGAATGGAGGCAAATTTTAATGACTTCATGTTAGCTGATCTTGTTTTTGATACTGAAGAGATTGAAAACGAGGTAACTGAAAAAATAAGGTCTTTTTATTTTGGAAACAGTAGCATTGTAGATAACCCTTTGACTAATTACCTGGATTACTTTGGTGATACTCTTGTACTTCATGCTCTTTTGAACTCTGCTTTAAGTTACGCCGAAAATGATATTGATGTTTACCTTATGGAGTTTGCTTACAAAGGCAAAATGGGAAGGTTTGACGAGTTTTTCGACCATTTAAATTTGGCGGGGCATGCTGACGCGCGTAAGCATTTACTTCTAGATAATGCAGTTGAAGATGATGATGTAGAAGCTATCGATAAGATGGCGAAGATCGTTGCTAATTTTGCCGAGTTTTCGTAAGTAATATTCATCTTCTTACTTAACACTTAAGTAATTATAATGGTTATTCTGAAAATGATGGTGTAACAGAATCAGATGTTGAAATAACATTAATAAATAAATATTTAGCTCTATGACGTGCTGATTTTCTAATGGTGAAAGTGCGCGCGTACAATTAAGCAAATCTAACTCCCAAGTGCACAAAACTTTGATTTTAAATACTTTCTTCTAGCATTTAAATATTTTTTGTGGTTTCTTAGATACTAATTTAATATGCACTTTGCACACTGGCAGCTTAAGTTGATTACTGCGTTGTATGAATAATAAGAATGTTATCATAAATAATTACTTTTGCAATTTACAGCAACCCGATCCCATCATTATCAGACCAGTTGCCACTGCACTGGCCCATCGTCCGCCACGACAACGTCACCTACCTCCGCTTCGGCAAAGAGTTGCAACTCTCACAGAACCCCTTCTGGGAGAGGAAAATCTTCTGGGACCAGATTTACGAAGAGTACCGACGGGAAATCAAACCAGTCAATAAGGGTTACTCGGCGTCATTTTCTCCTTTTTTCTTCTTAATGGTTGCATCTTTTTGGTCATTCTTTTAATTATTAACATAAGTGTTGTAACTACCACATATTTATTACTGACATAACTTAACCTTATTATTTTATTATTATACAAATTAAAATTAAAATCTAATGTACGTATATACAAAATACTGTTATTGTATTAAACGCGACTTTGTCTGCGTTGAGTTTTCTGAACAAACTTCATCGCTACGTCCTACGTCCTCTGGGCGTTGAGTTCTATGAATTCCTTTGTTAGTGCACCTCTACACCAAATGAGCAATGTACCCTACTTTCATGTTTCTAGGACTTAGGGACTTATGCTTTGTGTTGATCTGTCAGCCAGTCACGAAAGCCTTATACATAGATATTCTGATAAGGAAGGTTGTTATATTTCATCATGACCCAACAACATTAAAAAAGCCAGGATCGACTGCTTATCGTGCCCTTTAAAGCACAGAGCCAGATATCACCCATCCAAATGATGACTATGCGGAACAGTGCTTAATTTCGTTGATCTGTTTTAGACAACAGTCACTTGTCACAAGCGCTGGATAACGTCTTGTAACGATGATGCTGCACAAATCCACTTTATCTAAATTTATCAGTATAAGTACCGACTTGATACCTGTTACCACCAACGTAGAGATCAAGCAAGCTAGTTTAAAATGTATCGTTTCACAGCATTGAAGTGCTTGCTACTAAGTGTTTTCGTGAAAGAAACGCTAAGCTATCAAGATGTAAAAATAGATTCAGGAGTGGTGAGAGGGTATAGCGCAGAAGATGGAGATTATATGGCGTATTTGGGGATTCCATACGCAGAACCACCTTTAGGGAATCTGAGATTTAAGGTATATTTATAAGTAATATAGACTTAGTTAGCATCACATTATGTATTTCTCAGAGAAAATACTTAATTACTTACTGAGTGAGAACAAATATTTGCGCTATATGCGTAGATAAAATACACAATATCCATTAGTGGGAATCGAACTTAACTCGCCCGCCACTTCTCCTTAAAATAAAGAACGATGAATTAAGTTGGTTATTTATTTTGCTTTTCTAACGACTAGTTACTACGTGCTTTTTTAAAAACTTAAAAATAAAAATACTTTTCAGGCACCACTACCTCCACAACCATGGAACAACATACTTAATGCTACTCGCACAGTGCAGTGCCCACAATCCGGTGTAGGTAACGAAGATTGCCTTGTAATCAATGTATTTACTCCAACAACAAATTTAGAGGAACCCTTGCCAGTTCTTGTGTACATTCATGGAGGATACTTCCTCATAAACTCTGGACAGACCCAGGGAGTTGATTTCTTAGTAAAACAAAACATAATTGTAGTAACTTTGAACTACAGACTTGGAGTTTTAGGGTTTTTGTGCCTCGGTGTGGAAGAAGCTCCTGGAAACGCAGGTCTAAAAGACCAAGTAGCAGCTCTCAAATGGGTCCAAAGGAATATAGGAGAGTTTGGTGGTGATCCGAACAAAGTAACTGCTTATGGAATGAGCGCTGGTGGAGCATCTGTAGACCTGCTTATGCTTTCGGAGATGTCAAAAGGTTTATTCCATAATGCAATTGTTGAATCAGGAGTAGCTACATCTACATTTTCCATAAACATTGACCCTATAGAAACAGCACATGATGCCGCTAATTTGTTTGGATTTGAAAATGATAGTTTAAAGAATTTAAGCATGCTTGCTGATAAATACATAAAGTTACCAGCTGAACAAATTAGTGCTATCACTATAGAGTATTCCCAGAGATTGAACGGTACTATTGCATTTTCGCCATGTATTGAGAAAAAACTGGTTGATATCGTACCTTTAATCACTGAATCTCCTCGCCAGATAATAAAAAAGTATGGATATGTTAACAAAGTACCTACAATGTTTATATTCGCAAGCTCTGAAGGACTGCACATTACCAGTTCTACTTATGTTTACTTCAGTGAGAGAATGGAGGCAAATTTCAAAGATTTCATGTTAGCTGACCTTATATTTGATACAGAAGAGATTGAAGACAAGATATCTGAAAAAATAAGATCTTTTTATTTTGGAAACCATACCATTGGAAATAATACTTTGAAGGAGTATCTGGATTATCATGGTGATACTCTTATTTTAATAAACTTAATAAACTTTTAGACTCTGTCCTGACTTACACCAAAAATAAGGTTGATGTGTATTTAATGGAGTTTGCTTATAAAGGTAATATGGGAATGACTAGTGATGAGATTTTCGAGCATTTGAAATTGGCTGGACATGGTGACCCGTTAAGACATGCTATTGTGACTAAAGCAATCGAAAATGATGATGATAGAGAAGCTGTTGATAAGATGACGACGATACTTGCAAATTTCGTTAAGTTTTCGTAAGTTAATTTTGCTATTTTGATCGGCCACGCTCAAAACATAGTATGCAGTTGCAATATTGTCTTTCCCTGATCATTTATCTTTACCTAACAATTTTATTCGTATTAAAATTATTTAACACGTTTTTACAATTTACAGTAACCCTATACCCTCAACAACGGAGCTGCTGCCGCTACACTGGCCAGTCATCAGCTCTGACAACATGACATACCTCCACTTTGACAGAAACCTTCAGATATTACGGAATCCGTACTGGGAGCGGAAACTCTTCTGGGACCAGATTTACGAAGAGTACCAACGGGATATTAATTCATTTGATAATAGAAAGCTGTACTTTTCCACAATTCTTTAGTTTACACCATCCCGCTTTTCTTTTTTTTTAACGGTCTCTGCGTAGAATTACGCGTAAAAATATATCTATTTAAAGTGGATATTTATATTTTGTAAACTTTAGGACTCTTGAGACTGCTATGTTTTTGTGGTAAATCTGGTATTCCTTTAAATATCGATAATTCTGCCCGGAAACATTTATCCAAAAGTGTCTTGTAACGATGATATTGGGAATTGCATCACTAGCATAGAATTTCAAAGACCTGATCAAATATGGAATAAAAAAAAGACAGCTGTTCATTTTTATGTTTATGAGAAGATTGGAATGGGTCACTAGATTCACGAAGTCACAAGTGATGCTCTGTTCAAAGTACTCACACAAAGCTCTATAGTGTTTCATCAAGGACATGTCTTCGTATTTCATGCACAACTACCGACAATACCGGGCGCCATGCCAGGCAAAAACGGTGTGAGCAAGGACCCTTAGATAAAAGTACTTATCAGACTCAGAAACAGCTAATAGGACTTAGCGGCATAAGGACAGCGCGCCGCAAATCTCCCGGCTGGCGATATATTTCGGTACCTGATCCAATTAGTGCGATTAATGACCGCAGTTGCCGGCTTTGTACCGCTTTTGGTACTTTGGGAATTGTGGTGAGCATTGTGTTGTTGATTTTAAAAGACTTTGCTGTTGATCATCACACCTGTAGATGGAACTATCGGCGTTTCAGAAGACTTATTCAAGCATAAATTATTGGTTACAATAGCGATCTGCCCCGGCTTAAGCGACGCATAAACTTTCCTCGCGTAAACATCGTACAAACATTTGTCCGAACGCGGGAATCAAACCGGCAACCTCATTCGTCGCAGGGCGGCCTTTGCTCTCCGCACCACATTGTTCGTCAATATAATTTAGTTTTCGGGCATCATTAACATTAGAGAAACTAATATGGGTATGGGTTGCACTGAATAATTACATTATTTTTTGTCTTTCCACCTATGTAAAAAACCCTTGTCCTAGAAGAATACCAGACCATGGACACACTACAAATCCCGGGCATTTGTTTTACTGTCCAAAATCTACTTTACCCATGCGTGATATTATGGCTCATCTTAATTGGAACAGATGTTAGGATAACCATTGTTATTGGGTAATACTGTTATATTTATAAATTTCTAACCCTAAAAATATAATTTATGATTTTTTTTTATGTCAACTATGTAGGTCAAATCGCTAGCGTTTTTTTGTGCGACAAATGAGAATAATCAGTTATGCGTCTGACCATATAAATGTGCATTGCACTGTGCTCGTTACCCCGAAACATGGTAAAGACTTGTATTATTCGCCTATTAGTTTGTTCATAAAGTGACCTTTAAATACAAACAGTAATGCTTGCATGCTACTGCTTAGATGTAGATAATATTTCTGGTATTGCAGTGGTAAGTATTTACTAGCTGAAGTGTTGAAGCTTCGGATTGCATGTTAGAAAGAAAGAAAGAAAGAAAGAAAGAAAGAAAGAAAGAAGGAAAATACATTTATTGACTCCCAATAAACAATAGAAAAAGCAATAAAAGATATAATGTTAACCAGTCGGTCGTCTTTTTCAAAGTTTAGGCCATGAAGGAGGCCTTCAAGCGGCCTCTAAACTCCGTCACGAGAGTTGATCACTGACTCATACGAAGTTACTTAATCCTAAGCTTCGTTTTTCAGTCGTGTCGTGGAAAGAAAAAGAGATGTAACAATATTTTTAGTACAGCAAAAACTTACAAAATATTATTTCACTTTAAATTTTCTGAAGGGCTTTATGCAGCATTGTGAATTGGTATTGGTGCCTGTTTCAAATCGAAACAGCTTAATAAAACCCCATTTTCTCCCTCATGAAATTCCACCTTTTCTCGGCTTTGCATTATTGTAGATATCTAAACAACTTTGGCAGGGTCGTAGCTAGAGGCAAACTTTAAGCCACTTCAGGTCTTCAGGTACTTGAATCAGGTAGATATATTGAGCACCCAACTTACCTATGTTTGCACTCTATTCTTCACGATTTATTGATTACGAGCTGACCAGCGCGGCTTCACCCGCATTTTGGCAGTTTCATGCTATCCCACAGGAACAGTAGCCAACTACATTCCTTTCATACCAAAATGTGAAATCGTCACGGATATACGTGATAACAGACATACACACACACAAACAGCCAGACTTTCGCATTTTTTAAATAGGATAAGTACCAAGTTGGTACTATCCTTTTTTTTTTTTAATTTATTGAATTAAAAAAAAGGCTTTGTCGCTGAGCGACCACACCGCCTAATCGGAAATATTTTGGTACTATCCTATTTAAAAAAACCCGGTACTTATGTTTGAAAGCACTATTACTCAACTTCTTAAGTTCTTTCACGATTTATTGTCTAACCTTAATTATATTCTTGTTTGGCAACGCAAAATGAATTGTACATGACACACATTTACTTCATATAGTAATAGCACAGGTTATAACACACATAACAGATACAAAGGTACATAGTTCTGACCCCAGACTAAGATTCCTTGTGTCGATGGTATCAGAAACTAAGTACGTACTAGGTACCACACACAACACCCAGACACTGAGCAAATATTTGCAGATCATACAAACATTTGTCCCAAACTGGGAATCTAACGCCTTCTAAACCGGGCACTCACCCACCGTGCCAAAATGGTCCTTAATGGTAAACAATTAGTAGCCTTTTTAAGAATCAAAAACAGGTCCCTATAATTCCTTGTTTTGTTCTGAGTCAATACTGCCCTGTTTAAAGGTACGGCAGTAATCTGATTATACCAATAACTCAGGTTGCGCTCCTGCTCTTAATATCAACCCTTAAAACCAATAGGCTGGTAGGTATCGCAAAGTTAGGCAGTAAAGACATAAAAGTTGAAAAAGATTGCTGACGCTTTGTTTTTATAGGTTTCTAAAAGGTGCTTATAAACTTATAGAGTGGCGGTAGTACATTCCAAAACCTAGTGGTTTTTCTGTTTAAAAATAAATTTAGCGCAATGATAACGAACGTTAAAGAAAAATATTGTGATGATCGTGTGAAACTTATTCAAGAAAATATAGGCATAACTTCTTATGGTTTTTTTTCCACCAGTTCGCGTGGTGGAAAATCTGGCTCAAAAGTAGGCAGGTTTCAACTCAATTCCGAGAGTCATCATGAGGGTTGAGTGACACAGCACCTTTTCTCGTCCTCGTCGCGATATGCACTCAGAAAATGAACTAGCTGTTGCCCACGGCTTTGTAAGCGTGGAAATTCAATATTAAACTATAGCTATACCATTAAATAAAATAACATTTTTTTTTTATACTACTAAAGTGGTAACCAAGCGTACGGCCCACTTGATGGTCAGCGGTTACCGTAGCCTATGTACGCATGCAACATCATAGATATCACTTGCGTGTTACCACCCTGAGACGTTAGATGGTAAGTCTCATGTGCCTGTAATTTCACCGGAAACCATACCCTTCGAACCGGAACACAGCAATGCGAGCATTACTGCTTGGCGGCAGAAATAGGTATGGTGGTAGTCCTTCCCCGGACGAGCTCTATCACAAAGAACTCTACTACTCTTTATTAATTTATTTATTTAGTATTTTATTTTAGCCCATATCCTCCCACTGTAGGGCAAAGGCCTCCCTCCCTTTCTTCAACACTTCTCGATCTTTGGCTACTGTAGGCCAGTCTTCATGATGCTTATCGAGATCGTCCCGCCATCTTCTCCGAGATCTACCGCGACGACGTCTGGTTTGAGATACCCAATCGAATGTAATTTTGGCCCAAAGATCTTCCGGCATACGAGCCACGTGCCCTGCCCAATCCCACTTCAGTTGTGCCTTTATGTAAAACTTTATTTACGCATTAAAAAATCTCTTGAAACACTACACTGAAAACTATTTCTACCAAAAATGTTTGAGGATGTGTAGCTAGGGTTGTGTTTGTTAGAAACCAATAGAATCACTTCATTTACTTTGCTTCGCTCTGCCGAGCTTTAATGAAGTGTGATTCTATTGGTTCCTAACAAACACATCCCTCGCTATACATTCTCGCATATCTCTGGTGGAAACACAGCCTAAATATAGGTGTAGCAAGTAAGTTGCGTTAGTTTAAAAGTTAGTATAGCGTACAGAGAGACGGCAGAAAGCGACATCGTTTTATATCTACTATGTCGAGATGATATCATTCACCATAGTTTTATTAGTTAAATAACTACATACATCTATCACTACATAACACATAAATACATTTACAATTTACAAACAACAGAGTTTTTCGGAATCCGGACTAGTTTAGAGTGTCTCTTGACATTTCATAAATTAACGCTCTGTGCTGATTCAAAGAGAAGTTTTCAAAATGGCCGCCATCACAGCTTCATAATATAACGAGCAAACTCGCGGCGACAAATACACTAACTTTTTTTATTAATGTGAATCAGCCTTAGATTTATCTAAAACAGAAAAAAATAAGACTACCAACATACTCTATAAAGGGGGTCTGCCTGCAGTGTCTGCACTTCACACCATTTTAATGTGGGAGAGTAACCTAAATGCTACCAGATGCTTCATAAAATAATTATCTTCGTTAGACGGTAGCGGCCCTATCTAAGTATTACGACTTACATAAAAACTATTGTTTTTTATAACTTCGAAACGGTGATTAATAAATCACTGAGACTCTGTTGTGTTCTGTTTCAAGCAAAATTCTGGCAGTTTTAGACGCCTTTTCGCAATCAACGTTTTTCAAGTTAGAAAAGTTTACAAAAAGTTCGGATGTCACGTTTTCTTCTGGCCGTTTGCCTAGACAGAGTTTGGCCAGATAACTTTGTACAAACACAAAACTTCTTCGACTCTACCGTAACTTAGCCTGCTACGGATATGAACAGCTTCTCTAAATACTCGCTTCCCGTGGTATAACTTTACGTATATAGCTAAGTACCTATGTATGTCCGAGTATATGTAACGGATTTTCGTGAATACAAATAGTGATTCAAGAGCAAGGTTTTTCCACCCGTACGAAAATTGGGCGAGTCGCTAGTATATACGAGTATAAGACGATATATTTAATGCTATATAACAAGCTTTTAAGCTTTTTTAAAGCTCAACATTTGATAGTAAAAAGATGCTTGTTCGGAATTTCGCATCTGAATTTTATAGGTAAGTTATGTAAAAAAAACCACAACAAGTTACTGTTTTACACTAGTTGTAACTGTACCTATTCGTTAACAACGCGTTAAAAAGAATAGGTACCTATCATGCCCAATGCAATTTATTAAAATTTTTTGGTAGATTTTTTCCTCTTCCTCTTGGTTATCATAGTAAAACAAAATATACTATATAATATAAGTAATGTTGTGAACTCACCGAAAAGTGTCTCAAATAACCAAAGAACAAGATGGAGTGCGTAAAACTATTCTCTTTTGCAACAATGGCATTACATCAGTCCTTTTTGTGCCGTTACAAAAGAGTGACGCTTCGTCCCGCCATCCGTCAGCAAGAGGACCCGTCGATTTATATCCGGGACAAATTGAGTTTTCTTCATTCTGACAGGGTTGAGAACGTAAAATTACCTTTTTTTTATTTCATTGTATTTGATAATGTCAAAGACAGAGACAAGTGGAAAAACTTGGGGGAGACCTTTGCCCAGTAGTGGAAAAGTAGTGATTCGTGAAGCCATACTTTATACTTATGTACCTTAACTTAGTATACTTAACTAGCGACCTGCCCTGGCTTTGCACGGGTGTGCAGTAATAACTATAGTCTATCTCACCCGGGGAAAGTGTAGCTTCCCAACGGTGACATATTTTTTTAAATCGGTCCAGTAGTTTTGGAGCCTAATCAATGCATGCAAACTTTCACTATCTTTAAAACTTTCCTCCCTATAATACCTATTTATTATAGATTATAAGCCATAATTAGGTAATATAATAAAAAGTGTTTCAGTACCTACCCAACCTATCTACTTAGGTATCTAAAATTCGATGTAAAAGATAGTAGAGATAAGGAAAGACAAAATATAAAAATATATTTTACTATAATAATGTTATTACTACGTGTAATTCTCTCGGCGGATCTAGGCTTCCGTGAAGATAGCCGTTTCTGATGCGCAAAGACTATTTAGTTAGAAAAAGCTCAATTGCGCATCAAAACGGCTAACTTCACGGAAGCCTAGATCCGCTGAGAGAACTATAACCATACCTATTTAAGTAAAGTACCTACTTACTTTTTTAGAGAATTATTATTTTCTGCTAGTAGAAAATTTACGTTCTCAGTCCCCTAAGTTGGTATCCGGTACTTCAGCGCGAAATACTCTAATTGGTGCAAATTATAAATTGAATTTAATCTCGGAAGTCGCTCAGCGGACGCGCCGGAGATTTTTTCTTATTTTATTAATTCCGGCATCAGCTGCCGTTGAAAAATGAAGCGTCTAATTAGAAGACTTCATGCTTAGCATTCAAAAAAAATAAACATACCTACTGATTTAAGTAGGTACCTAGTTAATAAAAAAAAACTTAACAAAAATATGTGCGTGTGAACTTAGGTTTTACTATTCGAAATTCAAATTAGAAAAAAAATATTTCAACCTTAGCTTTTCAAGCTTATAATAAAATGAAAACTTTTTCTAAAGAAATATTTAAGTTTCAAACATAGAACACCACTCTCAACCATTTTGACTAAATAGGATTTAGATTAAGGATAAGGATTCTAAAGGTCTCTTTTTTGTTACTTACATTAGCTCAAATACTCATATACTTTAACTAAAAAAAAAACTAAAGGTACTTTACTAAGTACACAGGTACTTAGTAAAGTACCTACCTACAGAGGTAGGTACTTAATACTTAATTTAGAGTTAGTTTTAATTTTACCGACATCTAGTTGACTTACCTTTAAAAGGCATCAAATGATTCAAAATGAAAGTTGGTCTAAAAGCGGTATTCAGTCTAAAAGGGGGCCATGCCTTTTTACGAAAGTCGGGTCAATGGATAGAGCGGCCTATTCAGGAAATATACGGCTTCATTTTGCAGTGACCTTTTCTTGCAATGCTTTTGCTACGTGTATTTTATGACTGGACTAGCTTCTACTCGCGGTTTCACTAAACATCTAAGTATAATTCTCTCGGCGCATCTAGGCTTCCGTGAAGTTAGCCGTTTGTGATGCGCAAATACAATTTAGTTAGAAAAAGCTCCATTGTGCATCGAAACGGCTAACTTCACTGAAGCCTAGATCCGCCGAGAGAACTATAGGTACCTATTTCAGGTCTCGTAACGTAGCTGTCTAAGTTGTTCCTAACAAATCAACGAAGTTAAGCACTGTTCCGCGTAGTCATCATTTGGATGCGTGACCGCCAGTGGCAATTTCAACTGAGCGCTCCCGTGCTTCGAAGGCACGTTAAGCAGTCCCGGCTTCTTCAAAGTTGTTATAGGCCATGACAGAAGCCTTCGGGCGGCCTAAAAACTCTGTCACCAGAATTGGCCACGAGTTCGTATAGAACTTACTTACCTTCTAGGTCTAGATAAGCATTCCAACTTTCATTTTATTCAGTATACCATTACGGCGTGATTGAGCAAGTAACTTGAACATTAGTAAATTTAAATTAAAAAAAAGAGTCACAAGCACAGAACGTCGCAAGGCTTTTTTTCTTTATTTGAGGCATTTTTTTTAAACTATTATGTTAAGGTAAAAAGGTTTTATTCATATCAGAGTAAAACTTTTTACGGGATTAGGTTGTGGAACTCCTTGGGACTCCGCCCTGATTTTTAGATATGAAATTAACCTTCCTGCTCCGTTCTCTAGAATTTGAAAAATTCTTTTCTTATTGCATCTCCTGCTACACGGGGGAGGGAAACGCATCCAGAAACATCCTCTGACTAAGGTCCATTTACATGATACAAGTTTCTCGCCTGTTGCATACATAAATTGTATATAACATAAATTGTATTGAAGCAATGAATGATAGACTCATTTACATGATGCCATTTTCTTGTTTACACCATGCAAGCCATTTATTACTATAATTGTATGCAACAGGCAAGAATCTTGTATCATGTAAATGGGCCATATTACTGGTCTAAGCGTTAACAATCAGTCAGTGACACCTAGGTACATAAGTATAATTTAGGATTATGTTTTTTCATAACTTAACAAAGATTAACGAAAAGAACAACATAATAACAGTGTTGGCTTGTTCAAGTCTTCAATTTTTGCTCTAAAATGATCAAATTCCTTGAGCTGACGTCGATGCCATTAATCAACGTCACGTTGACGCTGAGCTGACGTGACTGAAGTTTCCAAATTGAATATCACTTTACAGGGTGTCTGTAGGATGCAAATCCTAAGCCATTAAAGCCATAAAAGGTCGAATACTAAGATTTTATTTTATTTATTAGGTTTGCCAACAGTTTATACATGATTATACATGAGCACCGGTGGTCTAGTGGAAGTGACCCCGCTTTCCGATCTTAAAGTCGTGGGTTCAAACCCGGTCGTGCACCAATAGATTTTTCTGTTCGAAAAATTTATGTGCGCAATGCCAGTGCTCTCATACTGTGAAAGAAAACTTCGTGAGGAAACCGGGGCGTGTCCAAGAACTAAAAATTCGAAAGACAAGTGCCATCCACCAATCCGCATTGGGTCCGCGTGGTGGATTAAGACCCAATCACTCTCGCCCGAGAGAAGGCTAGTGTCCCAACATAAGAAGACTGTCATGATGATGGTGATGATATAACATGATTACATGAGTTAAATTACAAACGAAGTGTTCTAAGCTACATGTGAAAGCAAGGCAAACAGAGCATGCGCAAATTATATAAAACCACAAATTAGGTAGGTGCGTGTAGGTAGAATTGGTTCAACAACGGAGAGTTATAGTAGGCAGATTTAGTAGAATTAGCCTTCAGGTAAAAGATAAAGCTTGTATTTTAAGGTATCTACGTGAAATAACGCCCATTTTGAGGCTTTTAGGGAGTTGTGAAAACAATGAGTTTTATTCAAAAAGTTTCACTTCCATTAGTGTGGAGCGCACATTTATGCTTTTTGTACGGTTTGATGGTGGCTGAATATTACCATAAAACTCGGTAGCTGTAGGATAACTTTACATAAATGTTTTGTATTTTATCAAAATATTTAACACCTCCTTCCTTTGTACCAGACTACCTATACAGGTAGACTAGTGTTTTTTTTTCTTTGTGATTTTTCGTCCACCTAGTAGCACAGAGTAATACTACCACAAAATTAGCCAACCACGCGTAGGTATAGTTCGCATGGCGGATCTAGGCTTCCGTGAAATTAGCCGTATGTGATGCGCAAAGACAATTTAATTTGATAAAGCTCCATTGCGCATCGAAACGGCTAACTTCATGACGGCCGAGATCCGCCGTGAGAACTATACCTACGGCATTTGATGGTAAGCTTTCATCATCAAGTGGGCCGTACGCTTGGTACAGTTATGTATATATATAATATGTTGTTGTCTATGTTTTATCTATACGCATGCAACATGAGAGACAACACTTGTGCGGTGCTTCCAACCTGAAACGTAGATCTAAAGTCTTATGTTCCTGTAATTTCACTTGACCCTTCGAACCGGAACACGGAAATGCGTCTTTCAGGTTTTTAATAAAATACCGAATAACTTAAAAGATTTGGATTTGACCATGTTTAGAGATATACATATATTAAAAAAATATATTATAAATAAACAAATAAAATTCTTGAAAGACAGAGATACTAATAATGGTTTAATTAATTAATTTTTTGTACCTACCTACTGTTATTTTGTTATATGATTTATTGTAATAGGCTTTTATATTTGCATGATCAAAATAATAAATAATGCAAGGACAATCCACACAGCATCATCTAGCCCCAAGGTAAGCTGCTGTTAAACAGAGCTGTATTATGGGTACTAGATGACTGATATTATATAATACAATTACAATACATAGATAGATATTTATTATTATATATTATAATATATAGAAAATACCCAGAACACCCGGAACAAATATTTGTAGATCGTACAAACATTTGACCCGGAGCGGGAATCGAACCCGCAACCTCCGCGTCGCAGGCGGACCTGCGCCCGCTGCGCCACATCGGTCGTCCAAAATTGGCAAAACATGCCTGAACTAATATATATTATTATTTATCTATCTTGTAACTATACCCATGTTTGCAAATGGATAAACGATTTTAATTATGATCAGTCAGTCTGCCATCATCATCAAACTACAAAAAAAAATACTCCTCATCTCCAGACCCATATAAAACTAAATAAAATCCAACTATAAGGGTAAATAAGCCTGACATCAGAAGCCTGGAGCTCTGTAGTGTCCAGCCGTGGGTGCCCATCATCCATCATACCGCCACTTACACTATCAGCAAACGCAATAACATAAGGGATTATTAGTGCCATTTATCATCCTGTCTTTATTGTCCCAGCTTATGTCCCTTCGTATGGTTATAAGTTATTATTGGATAGGGGTATTTTGTATTAGTTGGAGTAGGTAAATATAAGGGTTGTTTTATATATCAACCCACACATTGACCTCGCTTCAGCCAAGGTCTATTTTACTTACCGCAAGTAAAGCCCCGCGGTTTAATTGCGGTTCTGAATTTTTAGTTCGACGTGTATTTTTCAAAATAAATACTTATCATTAAAGATTTTTATTTTTTTATACTACTAAGTAAGGTAAGTGGCAAGCGTACGGCCCACTTGATGGTCAGCGGTAGCCTATGTACGCATGCAACATCATAGATATCACTTGCGTGTTACAAATATATTTATTCTGTTTATTCTGTTCTTGAATTTTTCCTTGAAGGATCCAATGTGTATTATTTTTTGAACATGTCGATTTTCTGACGATGTTTTCCTTCACCGTATGAAAGCACTGGGATTCCGCACATCACTACTTAACCACATAATATTTGGAATGATAAATATATTGGAGCACGACCGATTGTCATACATTCGGAAGGCAAGGTCCTACCATAATTATGCAACTTATTGTTACAATGAAAAATAAACCATAAGTAAGTTCAGGTATCCACAAAGATAAGCAAAAATAACACCAGTTTCCGCGCTACAGTAGGTACACGTGAAAATGCAAAAACAGAAACAGCTGGCGAGCGGCCAAAAACTACCGCGGTACAGCCAACAACAAAAATAGATTAGAGATATAAGTGTTATATTTTGATACTAGCGACCCGCACCGGCTTCGCATGGGTGCTTAAACCATAGGTACGTGTAAACCTTCCTGTTGTATTAATTTATCTATTGATGATAGCTGAATTAAAATCTGTAGCGTAGTTTAAGAGATCTAAGCGTACATACATACATACATAGGTACAGAGGGAAAGACGGCGGGAAGCGGCATTGTTTTAAACTTTTTAATAAGTAAAGATTTTGGCTGGACCAATATTATAAAACTTAGAATATCAATCACGCAAGCTAAGCAGCGGCAGAAGCTAGTAGGTAACTATGCGTCATATCACACCAAGACGCGACGCGACGCGACGATGCGCGCACATTTTAATAGAGCAACTCAAAATATACTTTATTTACAACACGAAAAGATACACTACAGATTTCATATTGAGAATTCAGAATACGTTGCACCACGCAGTACTGCGCCTCGAGATGCCTCGCGCCGCAGCGGTGCATCGCCGGTACGCGCGGCGTGCAAGAGCGGTGCTGTGTTATCAACTTCACGCACGATGCATCTCGCGACGCCGCGCGCCGCGACACACCTCGCATACGCAAAACCATTGGCCTCTTCAAGCATCGTCGTGTCGCGTCGCGTCTTGGTGTGAACTGACGCTTAAATAGATAATCTGCTTTTTCACTGACTGTACCATAGCTGAAACGATTCGAACAAACAGCGGGATGTAAGTCTGAATCAAATAGACTGTGGCATAAAGGCAATTGACGTGCTAACATGCCATTTTAAACCTTAGTAGTATTGAAATTAAGTTGAAACCGAGTAAGGGTTTTATGTGAATTCGATTTTAACTTGGTTTTAAGCCTTTTAGTTGAATTATAGTGTGAACTGTAACTTAATTCAGTTGTTCAACGGAATAATGATGACGAATGTGTAAAGATTTGAACTATTTTATTCATTTATCTTTATTTATTTATCTAAAATGAGCTTACCCAAGCGGTTTCATCCGCAGTTTAGTTTTTATGCTATCCCACAGTACAGTACATTTATTCGGATAAAACAGTTTTATTGCAGAACTTAGGCCATCTATATTCCCATCACAATCGGTTAAGTGGTCACGGACATACGTGGTAACAAACATTCACACACATACCCGGGCATTCGCATTTATAATATTAGTAGGATTAGCTTATGCTCCCCCTGTTGTATTAATTTATCTATTGATGATAGCTGAATTAAAATCTGTAGCGTAGTTTAAGAGATCTAAGCGTACATACATACATACATAGGTACAGAGGGAAAGACGGCGGGAAGCGGCATTGTTTTAAACTTTTTAATAAGTAAAGATTTTGGCTGGACCAATATTATAAAACTTAGAATATCAATCACGCAAGCTAAGCAGCGGCAGAAGCTAGTAGGTAACTATGCGTCATATCACACCAAGACGCGACGCGACGCGACGATGCGCGCACATTTTAATAGAGCAACTCAAAATATACTTTATTTACAACACGAAAAGATACACTACAGATTTCATATTGAGAATTCAGAATACGTTGCACCACGCAGTACTGCGCCTCGAGATGCCTCGCGCCGCAGCGGTGCATCGCCGGTACGCGCGGCGTGCAAGAGCGGTGCTGTGTTATCAACTTCACGCACGATGCATCTCGCGACGCCGCGCGCCGCGACACACCTCGCATACGCAAAACCATTGGCCTCTTCAAGCATCGTCGTGTCGCGTCGCGTCTTGGTGTGAACTGACGCTTAAATAGATAATCTGCTTTTTCACTGACTGTACCATAGCTGAAACGATTCGAACAAACAGCGGGATGTAAGTCTGAATCAAATAGACTGTGGCATAAAGGCAATTGACGTGCTAACATGCCATTTTAAACCTTAGTAGTATTGAAATTAAGTTGAAACCGAGTAAGGGTTTTATGTGAATTCGATTTTAACTTGGTTTTAAGCCTTTTAGTTGAATTATAGTGTGAACTGTAACTTAATTCAGTTGTTCAACGGAATAATGATGACGAATGTGTAAAGATTTGAACTATTTTATTCATTTATCTTTATTTATTTATCTAAAATGAGCTTACCCAAGCGGTTTCATCCGCAGTTTAGTTTTTATGCTATCCCACAGTACAGTACATTTATTCGGATAAAACAGTTTTATTGCAGAACTTAGGCCATCTATATTCCCATCACAATCGGTTAAGTGGTCACGGACATACGTGGTAACAAACATTCACACACATACCCAGGCATTCGCATTTATAATATTAGTAGGATTAGCTTATGCCCCCCCCGCGACCCCGTGGTACGGGTACCTAGATAAAAAGTTAGAGTAAACAATCGGAGACAAAACAAGACGTTTATTAATTGCCAGCCATGTCATTATAAATCGATTAGGGATCAATAATTAAGTAGGATAATGTGCTAAAAAGACGGTAGGTATTTATTGTCAGAAGAGAGTATACAACGACTGCGACTGAATTTCATTTTATACCCACATAGCGAGACACCTATCCAATAAAGCGATACACGAACACGAGGAATTTCAGAAACATTTATTCAAGGGTAGCTAGGTGAAGGTGCGTGGCTTCTAGACTGTCTACGGCAAGTGTGTAGCACTACGCATTGGCTACGCGCCGCTGCGCTGCGTAAAGATTCAAAACTACAAACTGCTGTGTGTGTGACAATAGCCGAGACTAGCCAATCAAATGAAGCGATAAACGAGCACAAGGCAAGTAATTATATATTTTTTTTCAATGGTAGCAAGTGCTACGCAGTATGTGTTGCCAGCTACACGTAGGTTACACGCCGGCTACGCGCTGCGTATAGATTTAAAATTTGTGACTGTAACTTTCGCTTTATTCGCCAACGAGATATTTTTATTTGTAAGTTCGTTTTGGCTTCGTTATTCAATATTTTTCTATTCAATTGATTAAAATTGCTTTTGCACTGTTATTGTGAGTCTTATTTATTATGTGCCAGAATAAAGGTTTTTTCTTTCTTTCTCACTCATACCTCCATAATGGAAGCAATAAATAAATATGACTAAGATTATGATTATAATGGATCGTGTTGTTAATTCTTGCCGTCCCGTTGTCGTATCGTTCAGCGTTAAGGGCGCCAAGGACAGCTTGTTGTGAACAGCGCCTGGGGTTCACAATTTATGACCAGTTTCATTCGACATGAGTTTATATTATTATTTTGGACCCTTTTCGCGTAAAGGCCTGTTCAGACATAGGCAATACAGCCTGGGCATTCCGCTCAGTTTTTCTGCAAAACAAGGTAAGTACGTACCTACTATCTATTGGTGGATTAATTATGAACACGCTTTGCGAACTTTTAAATGTAAAAAAAAACAAAGGTGAATTTACTTTGCTTAATTTTTAACAAAATTATGTATTGATATTTTAAACGCAGAAAATAAGCGTATAAATTCGCGGGGCGTTCCAATAGTATTTTTATAAGACTTAGAATGGGGAAGGAAAGGTTATTTTCATGTTTTTGCGACGTCCTATGGTGGATTGATAATAACATTTGCGTAGGCAGCGGCAGCCTAGGTACCTTTGATGCTTTAAATCGGTGAAGGGAAATATTAGAAAAACCGCAATAACACGGCAATTTGCGTAGGTTCATCTAGGCTACTAATATTATAAAAAGAGAACATTTTGTATCTTTGTTTGTTACGAATAAACTCAAAAACTACTGGTCCGATTTAAAAAAATATTTTCCATTAGAATGCTACATTATCCCTGATTAACATAGGCTATATTTATTACCAGCGATCCGCCTCGGCTTCGCACGGGTGTGGTTTACATTGCACCCGTGCGAAGCTGGGGCAGATCGGCTAGTATAAAATATACTCGTATAACTGAAGCAATGAACTAAATTACTTTCGATTAGATAACCTATTTAGGTAAGCACATCGTATTACCTAATTATAAATTTAGTTACCGTCATTATCATTAGGTACCGCCATTGCGCAATATGGAATTATAGTAATTCTACCCCCAGACAAATCACCGCGCGACATCAACCCGTTTGATTTATACCTACAGCACACCTACAGCCTTTGTGAAGCATTGTTTGAGTTCCTATTGTTCGGTCCTTAATTGACTGTTATTGTAGTGGGATTGTGATGAGGACTTTATGACGATCTTGGGAAGCTAGGTACCCACTATACCACCATTTAGTAGGGTACCTTGTTTGATTTTAACTTATCTGTGTATCGAAGTAAGGTCAGCGAGCTCGGTCAACGTAGAATCATAACATAATCTACCTAGGTTTATGAGAATAGGGTTCAAATCACAAGACCGTGATGCGATACACGACATTGAGTGGTAAGGTCGTGCCGTGAACCACTGTCCTTGAAATTTAAACTCTATTGCCAAAGGGCTAGGTGTGTCTATGATTCGACGTTGACAGAGCTTGCTGGCTCACATTAATTACACGGCTAAGTTAAAAACTCAGACCTACGTATGTACCTACTACCTACTCCTAATAGGTACCAATGGCTGGGCCATTTATGCGTTTTGCTAACTCAGTGTTAAGAAATAGTAATTAATTAAGTAGATAGATAAGCATCAGTTTATTGCTAAAGGTAGGTAACATTAAGTAATCTTTGTGATCTATTTCGGTAAGTACCTACGCATCTCATCCAAATTTAATCACTGTATTACTTTCTTCATTTGTAATTTGTTTGATTTGCTGTTGGACTGTTGGTCTACGGCGACGGATATCATCATTCACTCATCGCAGTCCACAGCTAGGTCTCTCCCAAGACGCGGTACTAAGCTGTCTTATCGCTGGTCCATACCGATCATCCAACATCATACATAGGTACTGCTGGACGAACTAGCTTTCTATCAAGACTTGCCACTGAACGCTTTTCTATCCAGATGCTGCAGTCAACTTGCGCTAGTCTGCTCGATCTGGTGATCTCGTTTGCCTCAATCAGGTCTCCACTCGAGAACCCATTCGCTCAGCAGTCAGCTTGGCCAGCAGGCCGAGCTCTCTCCCAAGACACGCCACTCTATCTTGATGCTGCTAGTCAACTTGCGCAAGTGATCTTGTTTGTCTCAATGAGTCTGCACTCCAGGACCCATTTGCTTCATCATCATCATCATCTTTAAGAGTAATAGAGTTCTCTGTGATAAAGCTCGTCCGGGGAAGGATTACCACCATACCTATTTCTGCCGCTAAGCAGTAATGCTCGCATTGCTGTGTTCCGGTGTGAAGGGTATGGTTTCCGGTGAATTTACTGGCACATGAGGCTTTCGATCTTAGCCTCAAGGTGGCAACCCGCGAGTGATACCTCTGGTATTGCAAGCGTCCATAGGCTGCGGTAACCGCTTACCATCTTGTGGGCTGTATGCTTGGTTGCCTCTGCAGTTGTAGAAAAAAAAAAACATCATCTATAGCATGACTTCACCCACAGCTGGGTACAGGCCTCCCCTTAGTTTATGATATCTACCGCGATCTTGAGCTAATCTGCGTTGCTTAAATCATCAGCGGTTGTATTGTTCTTGATATCCGACCACTGACTTCAGTTACTTATCGGCTGGTAGATGGTATCGGCTGTCGAGAACAACCGCTTATTCAGCAGCTCTCCCAAACGACACAAGAGGAGCCAACGTCAAATGAACAGGGGGTATAGAAGGACTGCCGTCTAACGCCTTATCCACCACATTGCACTTCGGCTCGGATATCAGGAGGCAGGTTATGACGGAGAGCACCATGGCTATCACGGACCAGAACAGGATCAGAAGGAAGAAACGCGCCTTGCTCCAAGTAATTTCTTGCCGGTAGTGGGCCACTTCTTCGTAAGATAATGCTCTGGAACTAAGGAAATCGCACGTAAGTTCATATTCCAGAACAAAACCAGACCTTAGTGCTTTATTAAAATCTGCCAAAAAACCTGTGCTTGAATCTTGATTTTAGTACATAATAGAATTCTAAAATATTAGCTTAGAACCACACAATAATTTTATTGTGGGGTCTTATATTATGTGTCTTGTACATATATTTTACTTTTTAACGTCATTGGCAATTTCACTAGATTTTTTAAAGTTCAATTTATAAATAATATAAATCCGCTATTGAGCAAGGTAAAAAATAAATGCATATTTTATATTTTGATATTATTATAAACCGCACAAAAACATTCCCGAAATGATTATTTTCAGCGATAGCTCTCTCTAAAACTAAAATAACAAGATGTGAAATAAATTCTATGCTCTGCCAACGTAAATATTGTTAAAACATAAGTTTAGTTTATTTAAGCTAATCATCAAAGCAATAGCTGCTAGAAAGCAAAGAATTTGCCACCTTGGTGATTTTGACTCAAAAGTATCATAACAGTAGTATTGGCAGGTACATTTGCAATTTAAATCATTGTGGTACAGGCGTTATTTTATGGGCACACGTACCTAGTACCTAAATACTAGAAGGCGGAACACAAAAACCTCAATTTCTTACGTCTCACGTCAATATCTACTGCCACCGATTATAATCGATCGTGCTATATGTGTGGATAGCGTAACTAGATATTGTCAGCGTAATTTGCAACATTACATTGAATACCTAGTGATTACTGTCTTTGGAATGTCTTTGGTTCAAATTCCGGAACAGTTTAATTACTTAAGTAGGTACTTAGCTAATTTCTACTAATTGTTTAGAGGTACCTACATACTAAATTGATGTCGGTAGACAGGTTGTCATAGTCGTAGCACCACACCAGTGTAAAATTACAAGGCACTTATGTGGGAACAAGTAGAACCGTGCTTTGATGTTTAATTTAAAAGATGAGATTTTTAAATAACGGGACGGTCCAGCAAGTCCCTTGCCTCTGAACACATCAATTGCAATGCAGTGTCATACAAAGCTTCATTTCACTTGGCGTTATTTGCAAAATGTTTACTTTTTTTTGTCAATTCAAATCAACTCTGTGAAAGTATTGTAAGTAATAAAAAGTTTAATTTGTATTGATGAAAAAATCACCCCAAGACATAAGTAGAAAACTAAGGCTGCATTTCCACCAGAGATGTGCGAGGAGGAAAGGCTTGAGAAGCTGGATGAAGAACCGAAATAGTACTAAGTCCTATCACAGTTTAAAACTAATAAGTATAGGAATAGAAAATCAACAAACCTGTGTTCCCTTCGTCTTAAATTTGGGCTTACAGGACTCAAAAGGGGTTGCTTTTCAGGATCCATTACGATTTCACTATAAAATCTCACTATAATTTATTTAATAAACAACTTTTGACTAAAATATAATCGATTAAAAAATCTCTGTATCACTTTCACTCACAATATTATTGCAATAACATAGATAATGACAAAGTTATTATTTTCTTCACTAGTTATTACTATATCCACGACTTTGCATAGTGACTGTTCTTATTATAATAAAGGCTAGGTTGCTCCCCCAGGTCAGTTGTCAGCTGACCGCGTCGACCCGACGATAACCGATTATAAATAAAAGTTTTGTTATTGCTATTGTAATGAGTGTCTGATTTTATTGCGCTTTAGTTTGAAGATTGGTATTTTCCGCTATTTTTTTGTTATTTTTTTACGATTACGGGTCGGTAGCACTTGAACTTATAAACAGTTTGGTATGCTAAAGACATTCTTACTTTTATACACCAATCTACACTGGCCTGCAAAAAATCGACCCACCCCAACTCAAGGAATATTATCCCCAGCTTTAAGGATGGGGTGGGTCGATTTCCCCCCCAAAATATGAGTGGGTCGACAATCCCTAAAATTAAGGTGGGTCGATTTTTTTGCGTGCCAGGATAATAGTCTAAACTCTGCAAAGTAATCTTACACACTTTTAGTAGATTTGCAGTGCTCCTTGTGATTTTATTAAATAAAAACATAATAAATAAATATAAATAATAAATAATGCTGGACAATCCACACAGCATCATCTAGCCCCAAGGTAAGCTGCTGTTAAACAGAGCTGTATTATGGGTACAAGATGACTGATATATACTTAATAAAATACAATATATAAGGTCATTCATT
This sequence comes from Colostygia pectinataria, assembly GCA_951394395.1. Taxonomy (NCBI): domain Eukaryota; kingdom Metazoa; phylum Arthropoda; class Insecta; order Lepidoptera; family Geometridae; genus Colostygia; species Colostygia pectinataria. The sequence continues at coordinate 9,421,439 of OX596365.1, read as the reverse complement.
ATCAACCTGACAAACTTAGGGGGTAAGTTCCACACATAAAAAAAAACTTGTACTTTTTTTTCTAAACGTTTTTTTTTTAATTAAAAAAAAATACCAGATTCTGCTTAATAATTAGTTATCCTTGTTAGAAATCGAAAAGGCAGCGCTCGGCACGTGTCAGTGTCCCGCGCGTCAATGAACCGCGGCTCAATAACACGCGCGTCCTTGACCTGCGCGTGTCCTTGACCTGCTACGGGCAAGCACACTCGATTATTTCATTATTACGTCAAATAACTTGATTCTCAACAATGATAAATAATAATTGAGCAGAAACACGTAAACGATTTTTTTTTGTTTACTTGGGATTTTTAAGACAAAATATACATTAAAAAAACTATTTTTTTTTTAATGTGTGGAACCTGTCCCTTAAGTTTGTCAGGTTGATAATGAATGACCCTGTATAGATAGATATTTTTTATTATTTAAAGAAAATACCCAGAACACCCGGTACAAACATTTGACCCGAGGCGGGAATCGAACCCGCAACATCCGCGTCGCAGGCGGACCTGCGCCCGCTGCGCCACATCGGTCGTCAAATAATAAAGTTGATAGACACTAATTTCTTTGTTATAATAACTTTATTAGAATAACGTTTAGTCTAAACATGGCGTTAACAATATTAAGTTAATGATTTGTTTTAACAATTACATTTTTTATAAATATTGTACATAAACTCAATAATACTTAACAAAATTATAGTTAGTAGAAAACTTGAGAACGCTTAGTTGAATGTGTTTGAACAAACATGAATTTTACCGGCCACTGTAGAACTTTTTCAAAGTAAATCTACTTGCAAACATTGTAGTTTGAACAGAAAAAAATTGAATTTTAAGGCAACTATAAACTTTTTCAAAGTAATACACAAGCATTATTCTAAGCAATATTTTTGTCATAAATGTTGAACATTGGTATGTTTTAAAAATTATTTGGCACTCATTAAATAATATCTATAGTTCTCTCGGCGGATCTAGGCTTCCGTGAAGTTAGCCGTTTGTGATGCGCAAAGACAAATTAGCTAGAAAAAGCTCCATTCGAAACCGCTAACTTCACGGAAGCCTAGATTCGCCGAGAGAACTATACCTATACAAAAACACATACAACCTTTATATAACTGGTTCGGACGGTTTCCTCAGAAAAACACGAGATTTCATCCAATTAGGAACAAAATTTTACCCTCATTCATCATTATTATTAGCTAATGATCGCGTGGTATACATACATATATACCCAGAACAAAAACAAACATTTGCAGATCTTTTCATTCTTTAAATGCTGGTCAATCCACACAGCATCATCTAGCCCCAAGCTAAGCAGAGATGTGTTATGGGTACTAGATGACTGATATACTTAATACAATACAATACATTATATAGATATTTTTTATTATAAAAATATGAACACCCGGAACAAATATTTGCAGATCGTACAAACATTTGTCCCGAGGCGGCAATCGAACCCGCAACCTCCGCGTCGCAGGCGGACCTTCACCAGCCGCGCCACATCGGTCGTCAACCACAAGATCACGCAAACATTTGTACCGCAGCGGGAATCGAACCCGCAACCTCTCACTTCTCAACAAAACATTCGCCTAACGCGTCATCTAAGTAACAAAAACAAAGTGTAGTCCAACTCTGCACACTATGACATTGTAGCGGGAAAGTGGATGGTGGCGACTCAAGACCGTTCATCGTGGCATTCTTCGAAGATTTGCGAGTCTAGGTCACGTAATGAGACGACACAGCGAGTCTGGTATCGAGTATAGCGCGTAGAGTTGAATTTCGTCTGCAGATCGTATGGAGTTGTTCTGTTTCACAATACTTGCCAGTTCCATCATGGCCTCTTCTAGAATGTTCTGCCGTTTCGGGTATCTGTGGAATAAATAATTAAATAATGGCTGTTCGTTCGTTCGTTCGTATGAGTCAGTGGCCAAACTCTGGTGACAGAGTTTCTAGGCCGCCTGAAGGCCTCCGTCATGGTCTAACAACTTTGAAAAAGCCGGGACAGACTGCTTGACGTGCCCTCCGAAGCACGGGAGCGCTCAGTTGAAATTGCCACTGGCGGTCACCCATTCTAATGATGACCCCGCGGAACAGTGCTTAACTTCGTTGATCTGTTAAGAACAACTTAGCCAGCTACGTCACGAGCGCTCAGTAATAATAGCGGTAAAGACTTTTTTGTTTGTAACGAATAAACGCTGAAACTGAACTTTTTAAATCGGAACAACTCGATGATGATAATCGATTTAAAAAATTATTTCACCATTAAAATAATAAAAATTGTGTCACACATTATGTGTCTGTAATTCCACCGGAAACGTTCATAGGCTACGGTAATCAGTTAACATCAGGTGGGCCGTATGCTTGTTTGCCACCTTGGTAATAAAAAAAAAATAAAAAAAATGCTACACTATCCCTGAGTAACATAGGTTATCTATACTAATATTATAAAGAGAGAAGATTTGTATTTTTGTAATTTTGTTTGTTACGAATTACTCAATAACTACTGGTCCAATATCCAAAATTTTTTGACTACTAGAATGCTACATAATCCCTGAGTAACATAGGCTTTATTTATTACTAGCGACCTGCCCCGGCTTTGCACTGGTGCGGTTTCATTGCACCCGCGCGAAGCTGGAACGGACTGCTAGTATTTTATAAGGACGGATCGTTAGTAAATAAACAAACGGGTGCACTAACTCCAGTGCGGTGTCCCTCGCGACGTGCGGCAGGTCCTGCGCGTGCAGCGGCGCGGCCAGGCGCGCGCCCAGTCGCCGCACGCACGCCGCCTCGCACGCCAGCGCGCACACGCACACGCGCACGCGCCCCAGCACCGGCTGCAGACCCAGCGACACCAGGATACACGTTATCTGAGTGTTGATCTGTGGAGTTATACGTGAAGTGGATACTAGTTCGCGCTGTGTCATTGTACACTAATATCAGGTGCCTTACTCTTGAATCCAATGACGATTCCGATCCAATCACAATTTCTATTTACTGCTGTCAAATTTTTATTTTCTTGAAAACAAGGTTGAATTTGGCGCTTGGTTTGCTGTCAAAAGTACGAAATGTCATATTCCAATAATTGTCCAATACCGATCGCGTTCAAGAGTAAGGTATTAATATAATAATTAATATTATTTTTTATTTTTTATTTTCTATTGACATTATTGTTTTACTTGTTCTTTTTTTTATTATTTTTCAGTATTTCGCATGTTAAATAATTTGTACTTATATTGCATGTATTTTCAGACACAATTGTAAAATTGTTATTGAAATAAATAAATGAAATGAAATAATATATTTTTTTATTGTTATTATTATTATTATTTTTCTTTGATATTTTTAATTTAGTGTAATAATTAAAGATAACATAATATTTGCATGCCAAAGATTTTGGTAGAACATAAATGAACTAATTTAAATTGAAGACCATCTTTGACATGTGTTCGTGCAAATAAATATCAGTTAGCATTTATGTTATTGGCATTGCTGAAGTAGGCTGCAAAACAGCAAAGCTCAAGTGGGACTGTCGTCACTCCTCGGGTGCCTGAGGACGGGAGGCGACAACGGGGCCGGCCGAGAAGGCGTTGGCGAGATGATCTGGATTCTTATGCAAAAGATTGGTGGGAAACTGCCAAGGACCGGGATGAATGGAAGACTTTGGGGGAGACCTTTGCTCGGCCGTGAGACGAGATAGGATGAATAAATAAAAATAACGTTATCTCAGGAGGTGGAATGTTACGTGGATAGCGTACTAGATGGCGCTGTGTATAGAACTAATCGCGCGCCAACGCACCGCAACGTACTCGCGCACGCGCACGCGCCCCAGCACCGGGTGCGGGTATAACGACATCGACACCAGGGGCCTATTGCATAATATTACTCATAATACTAGAAAATAATACAAGTTACAAGTTCATAAATTACAAGCACAGATTAAATACGTTGCATAATGATTGTCAATCCTACCCAATAATATGAGGTAATGTGTCGCATAATTTCACTAATAATATAAGGAAAATTTAAAAAATAGTACAAGTACTCATAATTAACGTTGCATAATGCATTTTTCGTTACTAATAAAAAGTCACTAATCATTTAAGTATTTTCATAAGATATAAGTAGGTTTTTTTTTTTTGCGGCTTCGCTACATACCAACTAATAATTTACAACTTAGCTGGCTGAATTAACTACTAGGTATGCCTGCATCTGAAATTGGCGGCAATTTGATTTCACAATAGTTTTTTATAGCAAAATCTGCAGATATGACTTGTAAAATTAGTTCAGGGTTCATTGGAATCATGCAAAATGTTTGTTTAAAATCTGAACTATCTACTGGATTTTAAAATGTATTCGAGGTTCATAAGGTTTTCTTCTTCTATTGTTTTGTAAATGTGGTTAGTAATAATTTTTATTTCATCTTCAGATGAACAAACAATTAAAAATTAACAAAATAATGGTGCACCTGCGACTTGTAAATAAAAATACAAGATACAAGTAATAAAATAATTTATGAGGTTCGTCATGCAACACGATCTAATAATACTAGTAAAAAATCACTAATATTATTGACATTTATGAGTTGTACTTTCACACTTGTAATTTATACCCTTTATCTTATTTTGCAACGTAAATACACAAGTTACAAGTTGCGTTACTTATACTATGAGCTCGTACTTTTACACTGGTATTTTCATGACTTGTAATTAATATTGCAACGAAATTGTACAAGTTATTAGTAAAAACACTAATATTATGAGCTTGTACTTTATTATGCAATAGGCCCCAGGATACTCGTTATCTGGGTGTTGATCTGTGGAGGAGTAATAAGCGAAGCTGATACTGATGGTGATGGCGCTGTGTTTATCCCGGGAGGTGTGGAGTATTGTTACGTGAGTCTTGTACTAGATGGCGCTGTATACAAGTGAGCTGTGGAATCTTTTCTAAACTTTCGCGATCAGAACTCATAGTTTTTTATAATATTTGAACTGAGTCTGCCCGCGACCACGGTTGTTGCAACACAACCGAAACGTCGGGAAAATAAAAAGGTAATTACGCGATAAAATCCTGTCTGTAATCTGTGGAGTATTGTTAATAGCGTACTAGATGGCGCTGTGTGCAAATGTCCGCCAATATTTCATTGGCGGAATTTTACTCATAACGCCTCTAGTGTACGATTCACGTAACATTAACCTCCGCAGATCAACACGAACCCCCCGAGTGCGTAACTTGGTTTCAATATGATTTCAATCAGGGAACTGTCAACAAGCTGTCATATTCATACAAAATACGTCAATTTATGATTGAAATCAAGAGAAATCGATTGCATCCGAATTACGCGATCGGGGAGCAGTTACCATCGAGCCTGTAAATATTGGTAGATATTACACAAAGCAATCTAGTAAGCGACTCACGTAACATCATAACTCCACAGATCAACCACCCAGATAACGTCTGTAAATTATTTGCGTAAATTTTATACACCGCACCATAATATCTTTATAGATCTCTACCGTTTGAGCCACCGCGTCATGTCTCATCTGCCCGAAATAAACTCTCACTCTGAATTAAGTAGGAAGAGTAGTAGAGTTCTTTGTGATAGAGCTCGTCCGGGGAAGGACTACCACCATACCTATTTCAGCCGCCAAGCAGTAATGCTCGCATTGCTGTGTTCCGGTTCGAAGGGTATGGTTTCCGGTGAAATTACAGGCACATGAGACTTACCATCTAACGTCTCAGGGTGGTAACACACAAGTGATATCTATGATATTGCATGCGTACATAGGCTACGGTAACCGCTGACCATCAAGTGGGCCGTACGCTTGGTTATTACTTTAGTAGTATAAATAAAAAAATAAAAAAAATTAAAAGCGTCTCAGTGGAAAGCTTCTTACCTGACTCTCACAAGATCGTTTCGAGTTCTTCGTCATCTTGTCACTGGCAGTGATGAATGTCACTGATATGATCGGACTGTTCGGTTTCTCGCACTCGCTCCAACTGACTGACCTATTGGTGGAACCTAAGGGAAATTGTGTCATTTTAAATTCAACTCTATTCCGTTACAACAGAGAAGCTTGATCTAGTGGACCGCCCCGACATAATGTTCATAACTGCAGGTAAACTGATTTAAAATTGATCTTTATGTCAATACATTAAAGTGTTATTTTGATAATACCTTCAGGATATTTAGTAGTGTCTGGGTTGAGTTGCTGCTTGATAAAGTCCAGTACATCGATGTAAGCAACTTTGTGTTCTCGAACTCTGAAATAAAAATTTTAATTGAACAACCTGTGTAGCAGTAGCTACATTGAACTTTATTCGTTTAGAATAAGATAGTAATTCGTATGATCAAAGCATGCTATTTCAGAGATTACTTTATTGTGTTAATTTTTAGGCAAATATGAATATATAACTGTCACGTTAAATTAGAATTTTGCAAAATTTCATTTAATAATGGAGATAGCTTTTAATTATTGTAACATTTTTTAAGAGGTTCATACTCATAGTTGTTTTCTGGCTACACCTGTTGGTGTGAACTCTACTTTTTGGCTACTGTAATAAGGTCCATATTCATCTGTGTTTATCATCACAGATCGCCCGCATACATGCGTCGTCCTGCGTCAGCACAATGGAAGAGCGGTCAATTGGTACATCTAGATTATAAGCTAGCTACACCGACTCTACGACTATTGTAAGAAGGTCCATATTAACCTGTGCTTATCATCGCAGATCGCCCGCTTACATGCGTCGTCCTGCATCAGCACAATGGAAGAGCGGTCAATTGGTACATCTAGATAATAAGCTAGCTACACCGACTCTACGACTATTGTAATAAGGTCCATATTAACCTGTGTTTATCATCGCAGATAGCCCGCATACACGCGTCGTCCTGCGTCAGCACTATGCAAGGGCGCATGAGGTCGTGCGTGTCCACAGTGTGCGCGGGCCAGACGGCGCAGGAGTACCCGCCGGCCCACAGGTCGGGCGCGAGCTGCGCGCGCCTGCTGGCCGCTACGCCGTCGCGGCCATTGCCCGCGGTGCCCCACACGCATATACAGATGAGGGTTGACTGGAATAATAAATTATTATTGCGCCTGCGACGCAGAGGTTGTACGACAAATGTTTGTACGATCTACAAATATTTGACCCGGGTGTTCTGGGTATTTTCTATATATAATAAAAAATATCTATATAAGTATTGTATTGTATTAAATATTATCAGTCATCTAGTACCCATAACACAGCTCTGTTTAACAGCAGCTTACCTTGGGGCTAGATGATGCTGTGTGGATTGTTCAGCATTATTTATTTATTTATTTATTATTTTTTAAGAAAAAAAAACCGACATCATGACACCTAAAAAATGTTTATTGCGACGATGTATTATTGACACGTTTTTTTATAATTTTTATTCTTATAGTACTAAGGATTTCTATAAAATTTAAATGGGACCTATTCTAAACCTATGAAACAAAAAAAGAACCATTAAAATCAATTCATAATAGGCGGAGAAATCGCGTAACAAACATACAAAAAAAAAAAAAGATTTTGGGTTCAAACTCAATGGTGCAACGGTTTTTTTTTCACTTAAAATATAAGCGCGCAATGCAATGCCAATCAATGATCTAAGGATGGAAAAAAACATATCATAAGAAAACCGACATTATCCAAGAACTAAAGAATGTGATGGACACATCACCAATCCGCATTGCTCGAGAATAGTAAGCTAGTGTCTCATTAGTACGAACATTAGAAGGCCGTTATGATGATTGATTCTTACAAACCTCTAAAACATCTCTCTTGCCGAACGGCGGAAGTGCGTCCATTTTTACCAAGATGGCGGCCATCCGTTCTAGTGACATTGAGAAGCCGACCGAGCAGGATTTGAGTTCAGAGTTGTCCTGATCTTTCTCTGTTCTGGCAACATTCCAGAACTCCTCTACTAATGCGTCATACCTGGGGAATTGAGTAAGTAAAATTTAAGTTCGTATGAGTCAGTGTCCAACTCTGGTGACGGAGTTAATAGGCCGCCTGGTCTCCGCCATGGCCTAACAACTTTAAAAAAGCCGGGACCAACAGCTTAACGTGCCCTCCAAAGTACGGAAGCGCTCAAAGAAAGTGCCATTGGCGACCACTTATCCAAGTGGTAGAATTGTGGGGTCTGGACAGTGTTGACTGTTGAGATTTTATCGCGAAGGTGTGTTATGTTATAAATTAGTATGTCAACAAGGCTTTGTCATTGGAATACATACCTTTCGCCGCTAGCAATAAGGTCCCCTGAGCGGCGTTTGATTTTAATATTTTTGTTGTCTGAATGGCAGTGTGGTGTCAGGACTATGCGACTGTTGGGCTGTTGTCGCCTAGATGTTTTATAAATTCGTATGTCAAAGGCTTTGTCATCGGAATACATACCTTCCGCCTCTAGCAATAAGGTCACCGGAGCGGTGTTTGGCTTTAACCTTGTCTGAATCTCTCACGACACACATTTGCCAGAAAACGCCGCTGTGTTGCGTCGCGTTGCTCGCTAGAAATGGCGCCACTGTTATTGGACACTGGAATATAATGAGAATATTTAGAATCAAGCCTCATCTTTTAGGATTGGATTCAACCAAACTCGAATAGGCACTATTCTCCGAATAAATCGCAGTTATTTGCGAGTTAACTGACATTTTACTTGTATTGACATTTCTTGTTCCAAAAGTTGGTTGAATCCAGCCTGTCTTCTCTGTAAAGTGCTTATTCTGTAATAAACACTTTTAAAGCCATGTCTTTATAGGAGACAAAAAAAAAACTGTTTTTATTTTATTGGCTTGCTTTACTACTGGCGTGCCTTTTAAACTACTTATAAGCATAAGACGCATTATACTAACGTAGCCGTCATTGAAATTACAAAATCTATTACATGGCTTGCTTTACTAGTGGCGTGACTAGATCCATCTTATTTATTTTATCTTATACTACTATCACAATAATTATATAAATAATAATAAATAAATAAATAATGCTGGACATTCCACACAGCATCATCTAGCCCCAAGGTAAGTTGCTGTTTAAACAGAGCTGTATTAAGGGTACTAGATGACTGATATATACTTAATACAATACAATACATAGATAGATATTTTTTATTATAAATAGAAAATACACACGGAAAAATATTTATAGATCGTACAAAAATTTGACCCGAGGCGGGAATCGAACCCGCGTCGCAGGCGGAGCTGCGCCCTCTGCGCCACATCGGTCGTCTAATATATAGCCATATCAATAATAATATAATAGTGTATCAATAAAGAACAGTAATTCAGTTGTTATTATAATGAGATAATACTTACATTACATCCCAGTGCCTTCGCGTTTCTATAAACAGCTTCGAGTTGATGTATCGCGTGCGCGACTCGTTTCCCCCACTTGGCTTGCTTCACTAGTGGCGTGACTAGTTCCTTCAACTCGTGAACCGGAACGTCGACATCCATTAGACGAAGGAGGTTCGATATATCGCGGTTCGTTATGCATAGAGACGTTAGATGCGTTTGTAGTTGCAGGTTTGTTATGCGACCTAAAGAAATACATAAATTAAAATTAAAAATATTTATTGGCATCAAAAATAACGATCCAGATAAAAAGTAAGTTCGTATGAGTCAGTGGCCAACTCTGGTGACAGAGTTTCTAGGCCGCCCGAAGGCCTCTGTCATGGCCTAACAACTTTGAAAAAGCCGGGACCGACTGCTTAACGTGCCCGCTAAGCACGAGAGCGCTCAGTTGAAATTGCCACTGGCGGTCACCCATCCAAATGATGACTACGCGGAAATGAGCTTAACTTCGTTGTCACGAGCGCTCAATCAGATAAATAAGTTGTAAATCTTCGTAAATATAAAAACGAATCGCTAAAACTTGAGAATAGTTAGACCGATTTCGCTGATTTTGGTCTTGAAATGTTTGTAAAAGTGGTGAGAAGAATGATGAAGGTGAGAAAATATACAAGGTTTAAAGATTTGCTAAAAAAAATTAACGCGAGTGAAACCGCGCCGGGTCTACTTGTAATAAATAAATAAATTGAAAGGAATTGTCCTTGGATATAACAAACGGCTAACTTCACGACAGCGGAGATTCGCTAGGCTGGCAGTACTATTTATTTATTTATTTATTTATTTATATGTTCAAGGAAAACCAACAACACATAAATATTTAACAAAAAACATCATAAACAATAGGTGGCCAATTAGAGGTCTCCACTGATAGACAATAACATAAGTTTTAAGCAAAAACAAAGTGCAAACAAGCATATAAAATAATAATTGGATACTTATCTAAAATTAAACTTATTATTTACAACATTTAAAAATACTGCTAATATAAATACTACATACCTAATTAAAAAAAAAAAAAAAAAACTTAACATTTATCAAATCATTATGATGCCACTTCTTGTATCGTAAACTCTTTGTACCGGGCGACCAGACTTCTTGTGTGAGTTTTGCTAATGCGAGTCATACAAAACTACCGACTCTTTTAGATGTTTTTTATTATTTTTTTATTTTTATAAATTACTTAAATATATTCGTGTTTGCTTACTGATAAATATCTGGTTTTCGTTTTATAAGTATTGTTTTTGAAATAATAATAGTGCGAAACAGGTGCGATTAGCCCGAGTGTAAAAATAATTTGTAAGTTAATAATTAAGTTATATCTCATGTAAGTGAATTTGATTCTTATGAGAAATAAAATATTCTTAAACCTGATCTAACAAAGTTAAAATAGGATAAGTTACATATAAAAATTTCTTAGATATATATCTAAAAATACAAACAAAAAAAAAAAAGAAATAAGTAATTAAACATCTGAGAAGAAAACGCCACAAAGAAGGCTCAGTCTATAATAATCTAATAGCTCAGTTAGCTCACCTAAGCTGACATCGACGAGTACTGGGTAGATGTCAGCATGCTTGTCTACGGACACTCCGCAGGCGAGCAGCAATGTGCGGAGTAGCTCGCTGTGGTTCAGCTGGAGAGACGCTTTGAGCGAGCATTCGGAGGACGCTCGACTCGCTACGACCAGCAGTTCGGCGTCCAGCCAGAGAGAATCTGAAAAACGTTTATCTTTTATTAACTCTAGAGGTAGTGGTCAAACGTTAGCCGTTAGGTCAAACGCTATAAAAACTTTTCTACTGCTAGTCTCTTTGCGTATTATCCAAAGCACACAATACTTACCAGTTTTAGGAGTGACAATGTCAAAAGCACACAATACTAACTAGTTTTAGGAGTGACAATGTCAAAAGCACACAATAATTACCAGTTTTAGGAGTGACAATGACAAAAGCACACCATACTAACCAGTTTAAGGAGTGAGCATGTCAAAAACACACAATAATTAACAGTTTTAGGAGTGACAATGACAAAAGCGCGCAATACTTTTAGAAGTAAATGTCAAAAGCACACAATACTTACCAGTTTTAGAAGTGACAATGTCAAGAGAACACAATAATTTTAGAAGTGAATACCAAAAGCACACAATACCAATCAGTTTTAGGAGTAACGTCGAAAAGTTTTAAAGTAAATGCCAAAAGCACACAATACTAACCAGTTTTAGGGGTGACAATGTCGAAAGCACACTCCAGTATCTCTCTCGGATGGAAGCCCGGTACATGTCTCTCTCTGTAGACGCGTTCGATGCAGTACCGACGCATGTATTTGACACCCGAATACGCTGTGTGCCTGGGATGATAAATCAACTTTAGCATAGAAAATAGTACTAATAAGGCAAAATATAGTGATACTAAAAGTAAAGTAATAATAAAATTTGAGACAGAATAGGCGACTTTCAGTGGGTACCAAATTCATTAATAGAGCCATCTATAATTTTATTACACTTACTAACTATCATTTGGATGGGTGATCGCCAGTGGCGATTTCAACAGAGCGCTCTCGTGCTTCGGAGGGCACGTTAAGCAGTCGGTCCCGGCTTTTTAAAAGTTGTTAGGCCATGACAGAGGCCTTCGGGCGGCCTAGTAACTCTGTCACCAGAGTTGGCCACTGACTCATACGAACGAACGAACGAACTATCAACATTGTATATTAAAGTACCTTTAGGGCTAATTATTTTACTATTACTAAATCTACTAATGCAAGGATTGGCAAAGATTATTGTATGTCTCTGTTCAACTAAAGCGACTGGCTAATTTCATAAACAGCGCCATCTAGTTAACAATTTCAAGAACTCACCTCGCGAAAGGCAGCCTCAGATCGTGCGGCAAATAGCAGACGGAACCGGAAGCGGTCATAACTTTGACAGCGTTCGGGTATTGGTCCCACGCAGTCGCGCGCGGAGTCAGCAATGGCGGCGAGAATTCCGTGGCGCCGTGGCTTCGAAATATCTGAAGAACGTAGCTAATAAATTATTCAATTTTTTTTTTTTTTAATAATACTGGACAATCCACACCGCAGCATCTAGCCCCAAGTTAAAGAGAGCTTGTGTTATACCAAAATAACCAGAACACCCTGAACAAATATTTGCAGATGTACAAACCATCAACCTAATGTTCCCAGGTCTAGGGCCCTGACCTACTCTGGAGGGAGAGTGATGTAATCTTAGTAAATAGTATTTAACCTCCTAATTTTCCCAGTTCTGGGTTTCTGCCTACTCTAGAGCGAGAGTGACGTGACTGGATCTTCATTCAGCACCCAGAGCTAACGCAGACAAGTCTTTTGACACTCCAGTTTCCTAACGGTGTTTTTCGTTTGAGTAACATATCAGTTTTTCGAGCAGAAAAATGTAGTCAAATCAAATCAAAAGTGCTTTACTCAGTAAAATCACAAGGATCACAGGGACCACATTGAAACGTCTTACAAGCTAGGAAAATTTACGCCAGTACCAACGCGCCCATGCCGTAAAAGAACTGGCAACACCGGCTGGGTTTTAATTGAAGAGCGGTTTTGAACCTCTAAGGCTTTAAGCTCGGGTTGCTGCGACTTTACTACCACCTGTTAAAAATAGCTATACCTTCGTCCCTAGAAAATAAGGTTCATAATACCACAAACCTTCACAACAGCTTCTTTGATATTCAACAGCAAATCCAACGGTTTGGACCTTTCGCTATGGTACGTATAGTCCTCAGCGGTGGTCAACTTCTGGTCCAGACACGCGGAGATCAGTCTTTGGTAACCCCTAGCTCCCCTATCGCTTAGCGCGTGGGACAGTAGACCGGATAGTGCCCCTTCTGGCACTGGGCGGGGCACATGCTCGCTTGCCAGTAGCTCGGCGCAAGTCGGACGTAAACTCGGCTCGTGGTTTAGTAGCCATCTGAAAATAAAAGGGTTAAAATTAAAACTAATATTAATTATCTCTGCTTGCTTTTCTCAAGTTGTTCACTTAAGTCATTGTAGTGTCACTCTAATGAGTTACTGTTGTGTCTTTCATGTCATTTTAGTGTCTGTTTAGCGTCATTCTAGCCTCTTTATCGTCATTTTAGTCGCTATTTATCGTCTAGCTAGTAGCTCTTTAGCGTCATTATAGTCTCTTTATATCGTTATTCTAGTGGCTATTTATGTCTAGTGACTTTTTAGCGTCATTATTACCGGGTGGAACATCTCTTTATTGTCATAGCTATTTATCGTCTGTCTTTTTATCATTATTCTAGTGGCTATTTATGTCTAGTGGCTCTTTAACGTCATTATAGTGTCTCTTGCTTAAGAGCAACCTATTCACTCGTGACTTGAAGACACCCAGGTTATAAGTATCGTGAAACACAGACTCTGGCAAAGAATTCCACTCCTTGGCGGTGCGCAGGAGAAATGTTGATGCATGTCGCTTAGTGCGCATTGGTGGGATCTCGACCATGTAGCGATGACGCTTTGCCGTATGTCTAGTCGTCCGATGGTGGAAAGGAGTCGTCTGTACTGTGGTTTTACTCAACAAATCAACATACCATCAGCCGGCAGTCCCGTAAAAGCCTTCGTCGCCAGTCAAACTCACCGGACCACATGTATCTGCTTGGTATTTTCAACGGTATCGAATCTCTCGCTGACCGCTACGGCGGCGGAGCGCAACTCCGTCAGCACCGCCAGCCGCTCCATAGCGGTGGCCAGCGGGTGGAACATTTCGAACAGAATGATCCCGAGCGAGTAGATATCCACTTTTTGGTTGTAGATCACCTTGGTTGAGGATTGGAGGAGCTCGGGCGCTACGTAGAGAGCTGTTCCTATCTGGAATAAGGAAATGAGCTTTATCTAATACTAGCCAGCCACACACAACACAGGGAATCCTAGTGTGAGGGCTAGCAACCTATTACTTACTAACTAGAAAGTATATGAAATTTATTGAATAAAACTCGTTTGAAAACAGTAATCATTCTATTTAGGAAAAGAGAACTTGCCTTTGAACAAATTATAAAAAAACAATGGATTTATTAGCTTGATTGTTATTCTTTTTTTTTTCTTCTTTTTTTACCAACCTGACCAGTGAGCGAGCCTCCGATTTCTTCCTGCGGCTTTGATTTATCTAAAACAAAACATTTACACTTATTGCTGGCTAGCTAAAGTCCATTATAAGTCCATATATTTACAACACCCCGGACAATTAAATGTATGAGCAAAGACATTAAGAATAATATAATTTGTTTATATGTTCGAAGTGTGTTTTTTTATTTACAATAGGCTTGCGCATGACCATTATCTCGCCTGATGTTAAGCGATGATGTGGTCTTAGGACGCTTGCCTAAGAGCAACCTATTCACTCGTGACTTGAAGATTCCCAGGTTATAAGTATCGGGAAACACAGACTCTGGCAAATAATTCCACTCCTTGGCGGTGCGCAGGAGAAATGTTGATGCATGTCACTTAGTGCTTATTGGTGGGATCTCGACCATGAAGCGATGACGCTTGACCGTATGTCTAGTCGTCCGATGGTGGAAAGGAGTCGTCTGTACTGTTGTTTTACTCAACAAATCAACATACCATCAGCGGGCAGTCCCGTAAAAGCCTTCGTCGCCAGTCCAAAGTCCCCTATCTTCACATGGTCGTTAGAATCCAGGAATATATTGACCGGCTTCAGATCTCTGTGTATCATGCCTCGTTGGTGCACGTGAGCTAGACCTTCGACGATCTCTCTGAAGAGGCGCCACGCTCGGAAGTGCTCTTGGAATAAACCTTTGTCTATGGCTTGCCTGGAAACAAGAGCAGACTTCATTGTTATAGAGCTCGTCCGGGGGGTACTACCCTAAAAAAAAGAAGGAAAGAAAAAAAGTATTTAATTGGCAACACAGAAACACAGAACTGACATTAAAAAGGATCTGTTTCTGCCGTCATGCAGTAGTACTTGCATTGCCGTGTTCCGTTCAAAGGGTACCGGTCAAATTACATGCACTTTTGATCTACGGCACAGGATGGCAACAAATTTGAAATGTTTATACAATTTTTGTGATTGCGGTCAAGACAATTATTATTTTGCCCCGTAATCTCCTTACCTTAGAGTATGTTTTTCACAGAACTCCATTTGTATGTATAGTTCTTGGTACAGTCTCTCCGACCTCGGTCTAGCGTCCACAACATCTTCCGATGGAATGGTTTGTGATTGGTTGTTGGAATCTTGTTCAAATTCTATGCATTCACTTGATTCTTCATCTTCGGGGCTAAAACAATGATGCCTCTTTACGTAAAAGCTAAATTTAAAATTTTTAGAAATCAGGTACTAACCTACACCGGCCTTAACCCTTAGGGCAGGTATACACAGAAAGTTAACAGAGAGATGTTTCAAACCAATACTGCCGCGCGCTAATGTGACACAGTTTTAGTTATTCCCCAAAGTATAAGACCATAATGTAGAATGGAAACACAAATCTATACTGTGCGTAAGCATTATCTCGAAATACTTGAACAAGTGTTTATGAACTAGCTACGAGGGGCGTTCAATGTATTCTCGGTATAGGTATGAAATAATAAGCAGAAAATTCTAAATAAAATTTATTTTTCAATATAGTCTCCCATAACCTCAATACACTTATTTGCACGGGTAAAAAACTTTTCGATACCCTCTAAAAAATATTTTTCTTCTTTGTCCGAAAAATGATCATTAATTGCTGCTTTCAACTCTTCATCGTCAGAAAAATGCTTACCCCGAAGATCTTTCTTCAGGTTTGGGAACAAAAAGTAATCACTGGGGGCCAGGTCTGGGCTGTAGGGTGGATGAGTGATTTCTTCAAATCCACAATCCCTCACAGCAGCCTTGGCAACGCGCCCTGTGTAAACCGGCGCGTTGTCGTGAAGAAGCAAGACACCAGCGGTCAGTTTTCCACGTCTTTTTTCTTTTATTGCCTCCTTTAAATTGCGTAGGGTGTTTGCGTAAGATGCGGCAGTAATACTTTGACCCTTTTTTGTGTATTCGATCAGTAAGATTCCCTTAGAATCCCAAAACACTGTGGCCATGAGTTTTCCGGCGGATGGGGTGACTTTAAACTTCTTCGGTGGGTCTGTTCCTTTTTTATGCCACTGCATGGACTCTTGCTTACTCTCAGGATCATAGTGATGAACCCACGTTTCATCACCGGTGACTATGCGGTCAAAAACTCTACGCGGATTTTCCCTACAGAGCTCCAAAAACTCCTTACAGCACTCGACTCGCACTTGTTTCTGATGCGCCGTGAGCATTCGCGGCACCCATCTTGCACTGACTTTTGACAGATTCAGATGCTCATGGAGGATAGTGTGAATGGTACCCACGGATAGCTTAGTCTTTTCTGCTAATGTTTTCACTCCTGTACGGGCATTTTCCAGTACAAGTTTCTAAATTATTTTCACATTTTCTTCAGAAGTGGCACTAACCGGCCCACCAACACGGGGGTCATCTTCAATACTCTGTCTACCCCGTTTTAATTCACTGGACCACTTCTGAATAGTAGATAATGAAGGAGCAGAATCTTGGTAAACAGCCACCATTTCTTCATGAATAACTTTTTGAGTTTTTCCTTGTTTTGTAAGGAACTTAATCACAGCGCGATGCTCGATTTTCGTTAACATTGTGGCATCTGTCATTGTAGCTGTCTTCTAGTATTGATATCTTGAATACTAATGATGACAATTAAATGAAATTTTATATTTATACCCTCAAAAAGTGTCTTTAGCTAATGAGGTAATTTATTTACCCTAATAATAAGTCAATCACCCCGATACCGAGAATACATTGAACGGCCCTCGTAATTCTTAATCTACGGCCCATAATATTCATCTGTTGGGTGATGTTGGCTTTTCTTTGTGTGTGCCATTTTTTCCAGTGCTTATGTCATCTAAAAGTTGACTAGGCAGATACAAAGGGTTTTAACAAACTCACCTTACAATATTAAACCATGGATCCTGTTCATCATCATCATCATCTTCCTCGCTGTCTGAAGACGCGTCTTTCTGCACCACTGGTACTTCGGACATGGACCATTCTACCTTCACGCCCGCTAGTTTAGCAACAACGCCATCTAGGCTGTGGAAATTACAACAAAGTTATGTCACGAGTTTTTGAGAAGTATTTGAATGTGTCGCAGTTAAGCTGATACAGAGCCCGTTTGACGCACGCACAGCAGAAAACAAATTGGCACAGTAGGGCAGAGACACGGTCCACCAGTTGGGTAAATTACATAAATGACATTATTTTGTTGTTTATCCTATGTCATGTATTATACCTACTGTTCAAACCAATGAACATGGTTTTCTACCTATCATAGCACACCCTGTGTGCAGGTTGTTAAGCGCTTTTACACCTACTATTATTTTTTTATGATGCCTGTTTTTTCTTTTTTGTTAACTCTCTGTGTGTTTGTCAAATAAACACATTTTATTTAATTTCATATGTGTGTATAAGAGCTCGTGGTCATGGCACTCTTCCTAACAGTAAATCCTACTAATATTATAAATGGGAAAGTCTGTGTGGGTGTATGTTTGTTACTACGTATCTCCGTGATGACTTTACCGATTGTTATGAAATTTGGAATGTAGATGGCTTGAGTCCTGGAATAACACATAGGCTACTTTTTATCCCGGAAAAATGCTGTTTCTGTGGGTTAGCATAAAAACTGCAAAAAAGCGGGAGTAGCCGCGCGGGTAAGCTCGTATTTAATAATTTAATTTAATAACTTCTTTGGGGGAGACCTTCATCAAGCAGTGGACCGCTATTGACTGAGATGGTGACAGTATACGGTCCTGAAAACTTGCTTAGCTCCGAACTCTTACCTATCACCGGGTTTCTTCATAGTAGGGCTTTTTGTACCCACAGTTTCTTCAACCTGTTCAAACGTGGTTTCAATCCACGCGTTGTAATACCGCACTACGTTCTCGTGGTTTAATCTGGAGAGCAGTTTCACTTCTCGTGTTATTTTCTTATTGAGATTCACACTTTCTGGGTTCAGTTTGATGCGTTTTATCGCGTAGAACCCACCGTCGAGCTTGTTTTTAACCTGATAAGTTTATAGTATTACAAACTACTTTCACAAACGTTTCAAAATGTACCTTGTGATTTTATTGAAATAAATCATTTTTGACTTTGACGGCTTCGCACGGGTAGAGATGAAATATAGCCCATGTTACTCAGGGATAATGTAGCATTCTAATAGTGAAAGAATGTTTTAAATCAGACCAGTAGTTTTTGGGTTCATTCGTAACAAACAAAAATACAAATCTTTCCTCTTTATAATATTACTAGCAGCTTCAGCTTCGCACGGGTGCAATGAAACCGCTCCCGTGCAAAGCCGGGGCGAGTCGCTAGTAATAAATATAGCCTATGTTACTCAGGGATAATCTAGCAGTCTAATGGTGAAAGAATTTCTGAAATCGGACCAGTAGTTTTTGAGTTTATTCGTAACAAACAAATATACAAAACTTCTCTCTTTATAATATTAGTATAGATATAGAATATAGACTAGCTGACACTGTTTTAAATACTAACCTAGCCCGAGACTTCCCTGGTGGTAGGACACTTCAGCAAGAGTTCATCATAGGCACCATCGCAGTGCCAGATATTCTACCTCCAAGCAGTAGTGTGCAAGCATTACTTTGTTTAGGTTTAAAGGGCACTGTAGCAAGTGAAATTATTGGGCAAATGTGACTTAATTGACCAAGCGAGCTAACCAAGAAAGCAAAGCGTCTCAGTTTCGGGATTGTTCAAAAAATGCTTCTTCTGCCCGTCAGTCTATTAAAGGTATGGACTGGACTACAGATGGCTTGCATGTTGTTGGCCACTATAAGAAAGAAAGAAAAATACCTTCAATACGTCTCCGAAGGCGCCTTTCCCGAGCCACGTGAGCACTTCGAACTCAGCGTGTAACCGCGAATGGCCGTTCGTGGCTGGAACACTTTGAGGTATCTTCTTCACAGAATCATCATCCTAAAAATAATAAGTTCTGACAGTTATTTAGACCAGGAGAACTTAATTGATACCCAACCAGGACACTCTCATAAAATGTATGAAGCAAACACGTCGCAATAACCACACGCATAGTTTGTGTACGTAAACGGTGCTGTTGTATAGCAATATTGAAATAACATTACACTAATTGATAATTGATAGATTCAGGCGTTACTTTGCGGAAAGCCATTACAAAATAAAAAACAGACGAAAAATCTCTAGTACTATTAACTGATGAGGTCACACAGTTACCACAGTTAACCTCAACAGAAAAATATCGACACGTGTTTCATCCCTCCACGGGACATCCTCTTGACCATCGACTTGTTCTCCGGCAGACGTGTTGCTCCGTCCGTCGGCGTGTGGGCGCAGGTCAATATTTGTTCCGGCAATATTTGTTCCGGGTGTTCTGGGTATTTTCTATATACTTATAATAAAAAAAATATCTATCTATGTATTGTATTGTATTAAGTATATATCAGTCATCTAGTACCCATAATACAGCTCTGTTTAACAGCAGCTTACCTTGGGGCTAGATGATGCTGTGTGGATTGTTCAGCATTATTTATTTATTATTATTTATTATCTAGGTTGATAATAGTACTTACATATAAAATAAAACGACTGTTTGTCATGAACTGACTAAAACAACTAATTTATTCATTAACAACACTGCCAGTACAGATGGCGCTTTAAAGTAGATACTCAAGTTTTGGGAACGTGAAAACGGGTTTTTTAAAAGAAAACTTTAAAATTAATTAAGTCTAAAATAAAAATACATGATTACGTCCACACCGATTTGGAGGCGAGTTTATAATGAATAATCAATGGGCGGATGCAGCCGAGACGTAGCTGAGACTGCTGAGTCCGCACTTTTGACAATAATACATTTATTCCTGGAATGGCTAATGCTAAGGCATGCAAAACTATATTCTAGACTTATTTTAATACAGAGAGGTGAGGGGTATCCATAACTAGATCGTATATCAGGTAGTTTGTCTATTTACAACAACATAAATATTGTAAGTACTTATAAAGTTCAGAAAGCAGTTTTACCTGGTGGTAGGACTCTTCAGTAAGAGTCCGTCTTGGTGGTTACCACCGCAGTGTCAGATATTCTACCTCCAACCAGTAGTGTGCAACCTGCACTGTGTTTAGGTTTGAAGGGCACTGTAGCAAGTGAAATTGCTGGGCGAAAGAGACTAAACAACAATGTCTCGGGGTGATAAGCGCAGTGCAGTGCCACGCAAATACTTAAAAACTTTAAGCTTTGGGTGGCACTGCATCTGTAATAGTCAGGCGTGGTGCTTAACATCAGGTGGGCGCCTTGATTATCCTGTCACTTGCTGACATAAAAAAAAAGCACGCGATTTCAGCTACGTGACAAGATCTAGTTACCTCGGACTCACTCCCTGCGTCATCTATCTTAGTGCTGGGCTCTTTAGAGAAGGTGTCTAGAAGGAACACGTGGTTGGACAGCTGTTCCGCCGACCATTGAGACTGCTCATCTTCTGTTAGACATCTAGAAATGTAATAACAGAAATGTAGACTGTTAGACATCCAGATATGTAATAGGTAATATAAATTGCAAAGAAGCTAGGAAGCTCAGGGGGTATCTTGAGATATCCCCTGAGCGTTCTTTAGCGTCACAATAGAGAGCAAACAATTCAATAAATAAATATACTTGATAATCCACACAGCATCATCTAGCCCCAAGCTAAACAGAGCTTGTGTTATGGGTACTAGATGACTGATATACTTAATACAATACATGGATAGATATTTTTTATTATACATAGAAAGACCCAAAACACCCGGTACAAATATTTGCAGATTGTACAAACATTTGTTCTATGACGGGAATAAAACCCGCAACCTCCTGCGTCGCAGGACCTTCGCCCGCCGCGCCACATCGGTCGACTTTTACACCAATAGGCAATCAGTAACCAAGAATCATTACTAGATTATATATAATAACTAGATTATAAGTACCTACATTGTAGTGCCCCAACGGGGCTCTTGTTGCGGACAATATTAACTAATAAGACCTATGTACCTACAAACCAACTTGAAGGAATAAATAAATGATATGATATGATCACTAAAACAGTTTTTTCAAATCAGCCATCATGCCTATCATTATTATTATTTGTTAATACACTGGCAGCTATTAGGCTGATGCGTGTATATCTTATCAGTGCATTAATTTATAATGTTTATCAAGTCTGTTTTTGAAAGAGTTCACTGAAGGAGCACTTATCACTGATTCTGGTAGTTTATTCCAGTACTTTGTTACACGGTTAAGCAAGAAGTGTTTTCTGGGATTGCTTGTACCAGCTTGCCTATAGACAATTACCTTGCAAAGAAGTCTTTTGCCGAGCTGGGAAGTTCCGGGGGTATTTCGAGACACCTCTCTGACGTCACTATGCAGAGCAACAATTGCCCCGTGTTGTAAATATCCTGCGACGCTGTCTGCCTGTGCAAAGTTGTAAGAAAGGAATCACGGATATCAACCATTGGCAATTTAAAACTAAAATAAAAACTAATTAAGTAACCAAGCTGACCCCACAATAGTGATAGATAGTGTGATAGAGCTCGGATAGGTGTTCCGATTGGAAAGGTATGGTTTCCGGTAAAACAGGCACATGAGACTTTCCATCTAATGTCTCAGGGTGGTAACACGCAAGTGATTGCCATCCATCCGGATTGGTGGGTGGCACCGGTTTCTAACCCACAACTTTAGGATCGGAAGGATCACTACCAGCTAGATCACCAGTGCTCAGTAACAGTGGTACATTATTCCGTCATTAAAATTCAAACATTTTGTTTCCCACTCACCTGTCACAAAAACTATCACCATCCACCATTTCTGTTAGCCGCGAATCCAAACCCACTCCCACCAGCTTCACCCCGCCATAGTCATCAATAAACACATTCTCACTTCTCACATCCCTATGCACCACCCCCGCACTGTGCAGCTCTATTAACCCCCTTAAAACCCCTAAACCTACATGCCTAAGCAGCCTTAAGCCTTCACATTGATCACTATACATTTTCATTCTACTTTTTATGAACTTTAACGACGAACCGAGCACAAAATTCCTGAACAAATAAACACATTGTCTTGTAGTTCGCTTGTTAACTTCTTTGCACATCTCTAAAGCTGTGTATGGTACTAGAGACAGGTTTTTCAATCGGCAGATGGTTTTGTGGTCTAATTGTAGGTTTGTTAGCTGTTTGTTTCGCGTTTGGAAGTCGTGTACGGGGGGTATTATCCATTTCTTTGTGATTAGACGCTCGCCGGTCTCATCATCGATTGCCAGGTAGGTAGTTGAACCATTTATAGAGTGACCTGAAAAGAAACATTGGAGATAATATTTATATAGTTTTATTTCCACTTATACATAAAAAAGTAGTTGTGTGAGTAAAAATTTATATAAACATTTTATTTTTATTTTTTTCTTGCTCTATTATTTTATTTTTCTGGCTCATAGACTGTAAAATAATAAATATTATAAAGGTTTTATTTTTGGAAGAGAAAATAAAAAAAAACATGTTATAAGAGTTACTCTTGGAAAAAAATAATCAGATATATGATATATTAAATATTTTTTATTGTGTATGTAACTTGCCTAGACAATTTCCAATATAGACCTTCTTGTTGTTTCTCTGCGTCACTCTCAGAACTTGCACCCCTTTTCCGTCGCAATTGCATGGTATCTCTGTGCCAGTGCGCGATACCTTCGCCGGCGACATCTTATCATCAGCATAGCTGTAAAACAAATATACGTGCAAGTTGTGGAATGAGCTTCCTTCCGCTGTCTTTCCGCTGAGCTACAATATGGGCCGCTTTAAGGGAAATATAAAAAGAGTCATCCAGGGCAGGCAACGCATCAACTGTACTTCTGGTGTTGTTGATGTCAATAGCCGACGGTAACCGCTTACCATCAGGCGGGCCGTAAGCCTGTTTGCCTCCAAATGACATAAAAAAAAAAAAAAAAAAAAAACAAATACATACTAAAAGTTATTATTTTAGCCGATACTTGACGTTTGGCTGATGCTTAACTTTAGGCTGATTTATTTTATTTTATTTTATTTTATTTTTAGCCTATGGGCGCTTGCAATATCAGAGGTATCACTCAAGTATGCTCGTCCGCATTGAAACTATTTTTACGCTACCTTGTTTACGATTGTACGTGTACGATTGTACCTAGTTGTGTGTGACAAAGTAATAAATCAGATGAACCTACATTCATAAAATGTTAAGGTCATAGTTTAAGCTTGATTATAGTCAACTTTAAAAATGCGCGCTACACAAAGTGCACATATTATTTTATAATCATAATGCTATAATAGGTAGTAACTATGTTTAGCTGTAAGTATAATAAGATTTACAAAGTTTAACCTAGCATAAATAATAATTTTATTAAAAAACTTATATAGGCGCTGCAGCCTGCCAAGTTATAATTTATATTAATTAACTGTTGTGTTATACTAAACTGTGTTTAGATTATAATACTTGTATTTTTAATGACAAATAAAGAACTTTTAAAAACAAACTCACGGGTTGCCACCCTGAGACGTAGACCGAAAGTCTCATGTGCCTGTAACTTCACCGGAAACCATACCCTTCACACCGGAACACAGCAATGCGAGCATTACTGCTTTGCGGCAGAACTAGGTATGGTGGTATTCCTTCCCCGGACGAGCCCTATCACAGAGAACTCTACTACTCTTATTTATTGGAATTACTTGGACTGCGCACTAATACGGCATTTTTAAGAAACCTAACACACTTTAAGAGTAGTAGAGTTCTTCGTGATAGAGCTCATCCGGGGGAGGACTACCACCATACCTATTTCTGCCGCCAAGCAGTAATGTTTGCATTGATGTGTTCCGGTCCGAAGGGTATGGTTTCTGGTGAAATTACTCGCACATGAGGCTTTTGATCTTAGCGTCAAGGTGGCAACCCCCAAGTGATACCTCTGGTATTGCAAGCGTCCATAGGCTGCGGTAACCGTTTACCATCTTGTGGGCCGTACGCTTGGTTGCCACTTCAGTTGTATAAAAAAAAACACCGTGCCGTTCGCTATGTTCAGGAGATACACCAAGTCTGCTATTTCTCTGCGTTGAGAAAGCGGAAGAAAATAAAACTTACGACATCTCGCTTCGTAATTAGGTTAGTATACTTTTGCTTTAAACCGTAAATAGCGTAGGAATCTTTTTTGAATGCTTTCAAGCCTAGTAGAGTAAATATTGTAACATGGATTCTAAACTTGCGAGGTGTATTCTAAGTTGCTGCGTACGTTGGCACAATACAAAATTTAGAATGTTTTTATATTTCCAAACTCAGATGAAGCTTGACTTTTGGCTAACTTTTGACTTTTGGCAGATGCTTGACTCTTAGCTGACGCTTGATTTTGGTTAAAGCTTGACACCATTTGTGTTAAATAACTTACTAGACTAGTTCCGGCGCGTCGCCCTGCCCCTCAGCGCTGCTCTCCTGGCTGATGCTGGATCTGTGCACGCGCTGCCTGCCCGACACGCGCAGCATTGCTTGCCGCCGCTGGATTTCATCTTTTATTTTCTGACGCTGGAAGCAAAAAAAGAATAAACATTTGCAATATGCCCTTTTTTTATACCACTTAAGAGGCAACCAAGCGTACGGCCCACTTGATGGGAAGCGGTTTCCGTAGCCTATGCACGTTTGCAACATCATAGATATAACTTGCGTGTTACCACCCTGAGACATTAGATGGAAAGTCTCATGTGCCTGTAATTTCACCGGAAACCATACCCTGCGAACCGGAACACAGCAATGCGAGCATTACTGCTTGGCGGCAGAAATATGTATCGTGGTAGTCCTTCCCCGGACGAGCTCTATCACAAAGAACTCTACTACTCCTCTCTCCTCTTTTTCTCTCTACTTCCTTAGGAAGTTTACTAACTGTATTTTTTTAATGAAAAAATCTAGTTTTCTTGTTTTGAATGGCACTGCACTCCGCTCGTCACCCCATGACGTAGTTATTATGCGCCCGTTTGAACGACCATTACACATAGTTAAGATAAAAAAACAAATAGTAAACAAATCATACTTCCTCATTCTCTTTGGCTTGGCTCTCGTGTAGTTTCAGCTGTTCCATTTCATTCTTCTGTTTTAACATCTCCTCGTAGAACGACAGCGTTGGCTTGTTGTGGTCATGCAGGAATTGCTGAAATTACAATAGTTTCAACCATAAAATAACAACAATAGGTAAGTTATGAACTTTTTTTTTTTTTTTTTTATACAACTGAAGTGGCAACCAAGCGTACGGCCCACAAGATGGTAAGCGGTTACCGCAGCCTATGGACGCTTGCAATACCAGAGGTATCACTCGCGGGTTGCCACCCTGAGACATAGATCGAAAGCTTCATGTGCCAGTAATTTCACCGGAAACCATACCCTTCACACCGGAACACATCAATGCGAGCATTACTGCTTTGCGGCAGAAATAGGTATGGTGGTAGTCCTTCCCCGGACGAGCTCTATCACAGAGAACTCTACTACTCTTATATGCATTTTTGTCAATAACTTACATTATTTTACTCATAAAACTATTGTGAACTATGTCATACATTTTACAAACGGGTGTTTTCACGTACCGGTATATCGGTTTAGAGGTACCGACACTGTTTCGACTCAATTTCGAGAGACTTCATCAGGGTTGAGTGACACATACTACTCTTATATTGTAATCAATGGGTAAAGTAGGTGTAATACGGTTTTCATCAATTAGATAAAGTGATTCAAGAGGAAGATTATACATTATAGTTTCAGCACCTGTGCGAAGACGTAGCAGGTCACTGGTACATTCAACAATTGTTTATGATACCTTAACATCATTATTAATATCTGAGGCTCTTGTTACAGAACTGTACTTGTGTGTAAACTGAAGTATCAATTTTGTGCCAGTTTTGAATGTTTTTATTTTTTTTTATGTGAGCAAGTGACAAGACAATCAAGGTGCACCTGATGTTAAGCACCACACCTGACTAATACAGATGCAGTGCTACTCAAAGCTTAAAGTTTTTAAGTGTTTGCATGGCACTGCACTGCGCTTATTACCCCGAGACATTGTTGTTACGTCTCTTTCAGTCTCACAATTCAATTTCACTTGCTACAGTGCCCTTTAAACCTAAACACAGTAATGCTTGCACAGTACTGCTTGGAGGTAGAATATCTGACACTGCGGTGGTGCCCACCAAGACGGACTGTTGCTGAAGAGTCCTACCACCAGGTAAACCATACCAAGCTTAACTTAGAGTAAAAACTATGTGACACTTTTATTAGGCATAGTTTTTTACCACTTCATTTACCTGTGCATGTGTTGCCAGCTGGAAGATCATTACTTCTCCACACAGACTGGCAGCTAATGTTTCCAACTCGGTCAATAGTTTTCTAGTGTTCTCTGTTGACAGGCCATGTATTTTATGAATAGACATTGTTGGTGGTCTGAAAGGAAAAGCAAGTATGAATCAGTGGCCAACTCTAGGCAGAAATTATAGACTGTCCAAACCCCTTTAAAAATCAACCTCTTAACAAGCCTTTTGAAGCATGGAAGTGCTCAGTTGGAATTGCCACTTGTGATCACTCATCCAGATGGTGACCCAGCAGAACAGGAGCGACTCTTGTGCATGACAGTTTTGACGATATATATCACGTGACCATTTATCTATGGCATGAGAATCGTCCCCCAGCGCTTTATTTTGTTGATCTTTTAGTAACAACTTAACCAGCTATGTCAAGTTAAACAAGTTTATAGAAACTCACTTATCTGGATAGTTAGCACAGCACTTGAAATGGAGTGTCACAGAACAATGAATGCCTTGGATATCCGAGTTATGCAGTGGATTCAAAGTCAGCATCAGATCTAGTGGTCTCCACACTTTCCATGCAATGTTCTCTCTGTTGTCTACAACGGCGTCACTGAAGATTGCCTGCAAATAAACCAAAAGTAATATACTGTAGGTAGTAGTACTACTACAGAGTAATTTATAAAATATTCATATCATCCCAACTATTTTAAAGGGGCATCATTAATTTTTTTAATGCACATAGTGCAGTGCCACAGTATATTCTGTTATCACTCGCGCTCGAGAGTAGGCTAGTGTCCCAAGAGTGGGAACATTATAAGATTTTCATGATAGCTTTTTTAGTGTAGGTACTACTTAGAAAGACATGAGCATAAAATAATTTGTTTACTTACATTTACACTCTCATTATAAACTGAGTTCCAACAGCATAGTTACTTACTAAGATTTACGTTGTAATAAACTAAATAGTAAATAATAATTAGTATGCCTTAATAAACATATAAATAAAAACAGCCAACCTGCAATGCGGCCAGCTCGTTGTCTTGCCTTTCTTCTGTGGTTTCATCACACATTTTTCACAGTTTTAACATGGAACCAACCAGGATTTAAAGTGCACAATTACCTTGTGGAAAATCACTAGGTAGTTTTAGCTTTTTGTCAAGAAAATATCAAAATCAGCAATTATTTTAATAAAATGAACCAAACCAAACAACGACGAACGAAACATTTTTTTTTTTCTTAACATTAAACACTGACCTTTCCCATATAAATTTTACTCTTTGACACTGACAGTTGACTTAAAGTATGACTGACACTGACACTTATTAATAACAACATTATTGAGTGACAGTGACAAAACTATTTCCTGTAATGACACTGACACTGACTTGCAGCTTCACTTGCAAATTAAGTTATTGTTTACGTTGATATGCGACAATCAAACTACTAATACACTTGACACTGGCAAAATTGTGACAAATAAGCCACTGAGTCCATAAACCAAGAAGAAGAAGAAGAACATGGGCTTATCAGATTTAAATGCACACTGTTCAGAACACACAGTTGGGAACTCATATCTCATACTCATAATATCTTTCAAAGTCGTTGGCCACTCACACACAACAACTCCTCAAGCGATTCAACCGATCCAACTATTACTAAACCACATGTGCCTCTATACTGCCGACCGACGACGCGACGCCGACGGTTCCTGGCCATCGTGAAGTTAGCCGTTGTGATGCAAGACTATCTAATTCGAAAAACTTCACTGCGCATCGAAACGGCTATCTTCACAACGGCGGAGATCCGCCACAGCGCGCCGCCCCGCCGCCGGAACGGCGCGGCGAGCCGGCGGCGACGCCCTGGCCAGTAGTTACCTAGGTAGGTAGGGTACTTGTTTGAAAATTAGGTTTTAATTACCTTCTTAATTTGTATTACTTATTACCTACCTAGGTACTTGTAGTGTAGGTAGGTAGGTAGATACCTACATCATAATCACGCTGAATTAACCTGCTTAATGTAGGTAGGTCTATGTAGATTATTGAGTAGGTAGGTAGGTTAGGTAAAAACATTTATTACTTTTCATCATGTGCAGTTATTAGTGAAACAAATCTCGGGAAACTCGACACGATTTGTCGATATATCTACCAACATTGGCCCGAAGATATTGCTGCACCATTGTGTAATAGAATCTGAATTGAGGCTCGGCTGGTACTGAAACAAAATAAAAAACAAGTTTTGTAAATAGGTAGGTACCTACCTACCTAAGTAGGTACCTACCTACCTCTAAACTAATCTCCTGTTAAGTACAGGAATAGCTGTTCATTTTAAGAATCAACTATTATTACCTAACAAGATACCCTTACTGCGTGGCTGTGTGCTTCATTTTATTAGGCAATGAAATGGTTCCCAGAATGTAGATTTTTTTAACCTGAAAAACCAGTGATGACTTAAGGCACTGAGATGCGGTCGCTAACCTCAAGCTCAACCACAAGCACGTAGTACTTTACTAATATAAAACACATAAAAACCCTAAAAACTTTGTTGATTGCCCAGTTATGTAAAGCTGGTTACGAATCAGTCAGCTACCAAAGTGGCTGAAGGCTAAGTAGGTACCTACAAGACTAGCTTACCTTTGAAGAAAAAGTAGTAGACGTCTTGGTTTAACACCAAGACGCACATAGAACTTACCCGTCTAGCTAACACTTCCGTCAAGTTATTAGCTGGCATGTAGATCATTCTAATCCCAGATCCTCCTGAGACACTGAGCCGGCTGGGAGAGGACGTCATCTCATTCGTCAGCAGATTTCTTGATACCTGAAACACGAAATAATGGTAATAATAATAATAATCATCCTAGCCGGTTTCGGCTACAGGGACTTGGCTTTTTTGACTATATTTAAGGGCTTGGGTGTTTAGCCCGCATATGGCTAATATATCCTATCTTTGCGCTAAAAGTTCGACCACAAAGAGCGCATAATGGTAATAAATTCAAGCGCATTTTTTTATATTCCTTGCAGTAACATGAGCAGCCGTTTAAATATTGTTGCTGCCTTAGTTGCATGAATAAGAATAAGAATATTTTTATTATAAAACTGTTGTAAATCTAAGATGGTAAAATTAAAAATACGAAAATAGTCCAACAGTTTGCCCTTTTTGGACGTACAATATGCCTAAAGTAATAACTAGATAGTCCCTACCTAAACTTTGTTTATACACAATAATGAAATGTAGGTAGTAGCACATGACACTGGCCTATTCTTGAGAGTGGGTCACACGCGGATTTCTGACAAAAGCAAAGTCAATGATTCTACCCACCATCTTGCCATACCCTAAGGCTGCGTTTCCACCAGAGATGTGCGAGGATGTGTAGCGAGGAATGTGTTTGTTAGGAACCAATAGAATCACTTCATTTACCTAGCTCTGACGTAATTCTATTAAAAAGCTATATTGAACTGATTCTATTGGTTCCTAAAAACACTTTCCTCGCTACACGAACATCTCTGGTCTAGGAAAACGCAGCCTAAAATGGTTCAGTGTGACACTCACTACCACATATTCTGTAACAACTACGTCATGTACCATGACAGCAATAAATGTATTGAGTACTGAGCACATACCTCTAAAAGCACCTCTATAGTAGTGTGCGTGTAGTGGCCGGTATACCGCTGTTGCGGTGCGTGCGGGGGCTCAGGGTTCACGAGATCTACCAGCACGTCGAAGCCGATCTTCACGTTTCTCATGTTCAGGTGACCCTGGACCCTTGCGTGTGGGACCTGCACGTCATCCACTAAAAAGTAAGTAAGTTCGTATGAGTCAGTGTCCGACTCTGGTGACAGAGCTTTTAGGTCGTCTACTGTAACTACGGTGATATTAAGTGCCAGCAAGGTCAGTTCAGCTTATTCTGCTTCGTACGTAACTGTGGCACTAATATCAACTGTTCTGCTGTGGCGTTTAGTGTGCTAGCATTTTTATGTGTTTGGACTTGAAGGGTACTGAGCGAGTGAATTCAGAATCAGATTCAGAAATCAGAGTCTTAATAGAATCAGAGTGAATGAAGGTAACTTTTATTATGGTACCACGGGCAAATATCAAGCCCTTGAATCAAGCTTATCTTGCCCGGCATTTTTTTATGTTTACAAATAACGGTCAATCGTTATTTGCCCGCCTGACCATAACATCTGCAGTGTCATGCAAACAAGCTTTTTTTTCTTAGCCACTGACTCATACAAACTTACTTATTTTCAAAGTTCGCTCGTCACCAAAAGGCTACGTCTAGTCGTCTACGACTAGTGGGTTACCGTAGTACAATAATCACCTATCGAACAGTAATGCCTGTGTAACATCAGGTATAATAACTTCCCACTTAGATGAGCTCCCCTATATTGAACTCTAATAACTCTACCTCTTCTATTAGCGACGGATTGTTGAATGTTGGTGACGTCCAGCTCCTGGATGGAGATGACAAAGCCGTTTGTGTACCTCACCGTGCCGTTCACATGCCATTGATAAAGGTTCTCGCTGAAAATAAAACAAAAGAGTGTCTAGAATTGATTAATTTCCACCAGCTAACAGATGATTTGAGCACTGTACCTGGGCCTTACTCATACGCGATTGGTATTGGACAAGTATCGAAATATGACATTTCGTGCTTTTGAGTGAAAACCTAGCGCCAAATTAAACCATGCTTTCAAGAGTACAAAAATTGAGAATGACATTGGATTCTAGAGCATAAAGCATTAAGCAGCCTAGTTCCTTTATTTTTATAACGCATAAGGCATTGTGTTGTTGATTAATTATGCAGCAAGCTTCGAACAATGCAAGCGTAGATACTGCGCGCGATGACTGACGTAAGTGGTACATTTGTCTATGATGCTCTTAGAGACGGGACTGGCATCACAGAGCTTTAATTACTACTAACAAGTCCTAAACCGGACTGCCTCCTACCATGCCAAGCAATCTTGAGCCTTATTTCATTCTTTAGCTTTCCGCAAACCAAAATAATTCACTGATCTATCAGGGGTGAAATCTAGGAAGTATAAAACTTACTTGAGAGTTTGCGAATACTCTTCCATCTTTAAATTGCACCATTCTAGCTTTTCCAGATCGTATACCAACTCTTGGACTACTCTACTGAAGTATTCTGAAGGGTTAGGCACTCTGGCTCTTGACACTGAAGATAAGAAAAGAGAGAGAAAGAAAGATAAGAGCTTGTGTTACTGAGTCGTTACAGGCCCTTAAAGTGGCGACCAAGCGTACCGCCCACTTGATGGTAAGCGGTTACCGTGGCGAACGCTTGCAATAACAAAACATCATTTGCGCGTTGTCACCCTGAAACTAGATCTAAAGTCATAGGGGGGGGGCCTGTAATTTCACCGGAAAACATACACTTCAAACCTGAACACTGCAATGCAAACATTACTGCAATAGGTAATCAAGTCAATCAATCAATATTATTTGGTGTTCACTTTGTGAATAATGATTCATGGAGTATAATAAGCTATAAAAATACTATAATCGATAATATTTTTGATAAAATAAATAATTAAAATTATAAAAAACATACCCCAGTTCACTTGACTTAGAACACATCCTAGACTAAAGACGAAAGTTAGAAGAAATCGCAACATTTTTATTTTACAGCTCTAGAAGCATTTTGTAAATATACTAAGGTTGGATTCGACCAATCTACAATTTAAAATTATTCTTGTAATTTATTGATTAAACATAATTTGAATTTAAAATTGCATAACAATTAAATTGTTACACACTATAATGTATGGAAAATATCTACTAGTTGATAAGATACAAATAAATTGTAGCTCAATCTGTGATGATTATCGGTAAACTCCAATCTATTATTATTAATTACACAGATTGGATATATCAAGGACATAACTTGTGATATTTCGAGCAAGTAACTAATAGAACAAAATGATACTTAGGTTACTTTATTTTAATACGTCAAGAGTCCAAGTCGTAGACGTAGAGGTCGTGGAGGGGTCTCCTATCGTCTACGCCGTAGAGGGTCTACAAAATGGTTTGTTCCCGAAATCGCTACAGGCACGACCTTAGGGTGTTCCTTAGGGCACCCTTACCCTTACCCTTAGGGTAAAT
Source organism: Colostygia pectinataria (assembly GCA_951394395.1). Classification (NCBI taxonomy): domain Eukaryota; kingdom Metazoa; phylum Arthropoda; class Insecta; order Lepidoptera; family Geometridae; genus Colostygia; species Colostygia pectinataria. The sequence goes on along the minus strand of OX596365.1, from coordinate 9,388,554 downwards.
CATAACGCAAGGAGTTAATCACTTTTTGACGACCTATGATGTGGCGCGGCGGGCGAAGGTCCGCCTGCGACGCAGGAGGTTGTGGGTTCGCGTATAAAAAACGCCATGTTCGTTTTCACGATTAAGAGTGGATTCGACCAAAACACTATTCACAGAATAAATCGTAGTTATCTGAGTGTAAGCTGACAGTTTACTTGTATTTCACATTTCTTATTCCACGGAATAGCTATTCCAGAGGTGGCAGAGTTTTAAGGCCGTCATGGCTTAACAACTTTAAAAAAGGCGGGACCGTATGCTAAATAAAAACAAATGGCAATGATAAATTATAATCATTATTATGGTTTTATGCGGTGCAGTCGTAGCAAATCTGCGGGAAGTCCACACGTGCGACAACATCTGTAGTTATTGGCTGGAACACATCAGGGCCCCATGCGACGATGCCAGGAGCAGTATGGTCTGGGTTAAACTGGAAACAGAAGAGTAAAATAAATTACACAAAAATGTTATTTGTGAACCCAAACCCTAAGTCCGATAATCGCCTAGTGATTTTTTGTGGGAGAAAAATGGAACGTCCTGATTGCGTGTGTAACGCACACGTCCTACAAAAAGTCAGTTATTATATGAAATAGTCAGTCCGATTGTCGATCCTACGAAAAATATGACGTGGGCGGGCAGCCTTAAAAAATCAAGCAACTGTACCATAACTGTGTATTGATATACAACTTATTTTCTAATCATCTATCACTAGCTTCTACTTGAAACTTCGCTCATGAGATGATGTATAAAATATAGCCTAGGTAAATACTATATTCCAGGATCAAAATAAAATAACATAATAACCTAGTAGTCAAAATATGTAATGAGTTCATTATGTATCTGGAACTGGCTAATGATACCAAAAATTTACAGTGGAAGTTACATCCACTTTTCCTTACAGCAAAATATTTTTTTTTGTGGGTTGTTGAGTTACGTCACTTGGTGCGTTTCTTTGAACCCCGACGGGTTCAAAGAAACGTATAATATTGTGCCAATATTTTTCTATTAGAAAAATGTATGTGCGCAATGCCAGGTGCTCTCTTATACGGTGAAGAAAAACATCGTGAAGAAACCGGCATGTCCAAAGCCCTATCACTCTCGCTCGAGAGTAGGCCAGTGTCCCAGCAGTGGGATCTTAAGAAGACTGTCATGATGATGAGTGAGCTCTCTTACCAAAGCCGTAAGAAAATTACTGGTTCTGTCTTTTGGAGATATGTCTGGAAAGACCGTCGTGGTACTCGGAACTCCTCCAACGACTTTAACACTATCTATATTTTGATCGTGGATGCTGTAGATTACCTGGAAAAGTAAGTTTACGATTGAACTATAAAAATGTTACACGAATTTGCTTATTGAAAGTCTTGATAACTCTAGACCTATTGCTAGTAAGAAAATTGGCGCTATTGAACGTTTTGATACTTTGTATTAGTCGTAAAGCTTTTTGTCTTACCAAAGAATGATTTTATAGATAAACCAAGCAAAAAAACTTATAAAAAAATTATAAATATATTCTTAGAAGTCTTTAGCATACTCTGAGATAAAGCTGGGAACCCCTGTTTTAGTGTTCAATACCAACTTAGGAGTCAGTCCTTTCAAGGAAACCTGTGTAGCCAAGCAGCTGGTTTTTGGGCTAATCTTTCAGATGTGTCACTTTGCTCAACTTTTAATCCTTGTAGCGATGCATGTGCGATAGAATTAGATCCGATTTAACTTTCACGGAGTCACAGGTTGCAGTGATGAAATCCTTGACACACGTGCCCGATTGAATTAGATCCGATTAAACTTACACTAAAAGCGAAACTGATGAGTGGATGCTTGAAGACCGCTGTATACCTATGATGTTCATCAGCCAGCTCCACCAGCACGTCATACCCAAGAGCAAGGTCCGTCATCCTCAGGGTACCCTCCAACGAGACGGAGCCTTCTCGCTCAGTGTTGTTCCAGTTCCACACTTGCTGGACTGTAGACTGCTGGACGTCAACTTGTTGGATGGAGACGACAAAGCCGTTTTTGTACGTGACTGTACCATTGTAGTGGCGGTTGATGACCATTTCACTGTTGACAATATTTAATATTTTTTTAGTGGTGATTGAGCAAGCTTGAATAAAGGTTCTCGACTAGGACCGCAAACTAAAAAACGTATAGGAAGGCGATCGATGGACTGACGATATTAAAGTGGTCGCATTAAGTCGGTGGATAGTGAAAGCTCAAGATTAGTCGTTATGGCACTATTTGGACTATGTCCAGCAGTGGACGTCTATTGGATGATAGTGATGATGATCTGATTGCATTAAGGTATCCACGTACCACCTCCAAGTAGTATAATGAGTAAGCAATAACAGTGTTTAAGTTTGAAAAACACCGTATAGCACATTACATTTTCAGGGTCACAACCAAAAATTGTTTTTTTTTTTGTTAAAATGTGTATATCTTATATCTTACTTCACAGGCACTACGATGTCTGGTAGCTTAAGGTTACACCACTCTCTGCGTTCCACCTCAATAACAGTCTCTTGTATCACTCTGAGGATGTAATCTGTATGGTTGATCACTCTGACATGGTTAACTGAAATTAACAACAAATTCTTATTAGAATAGTATATTTATTAAAAAAAATTAAATTAAATATGTAATTGATAGATTCAGGCGTTACTTTCCGGAAATCCATTACAAAATAAAAACAGATGAAAATCTTTAGTACTAATTCGCTTAACTTTTTGATAATGAGGTCCCACAGTTAACACAATTAACCTCAAAAGAATAATAACGAACATGTTTCACCGGAGAACAAGTCGATGGTCCTGATGATGTCCCGTGGAGGGATAATACACGTGTCGATATTTTTCTTTTGAGGTTAACCGTGTTAACTGTAGGACCTCATTAGTTAAAAGTTAAGCGGAATTAGTACCAGAGATTTTTCATCTGTTTTTTATCATAAAATATGTAAGTAGGTACATAATTACATTACAAATATACAAAATACAAATGAAACAGTTGATCCATACAAAGACCGTTTTTACAAACGATATATTTATGTACCGATAGCTCTGATCCAAATCACTACCAGACAAAAGCGTTTCCAACATACTGGCAGCATTGCCACGTTGAATGACAATGCTGATGGGCATTTTAGTCTAATTTAGCAGTGGGTGAGTGCCTGTTAACAAGACTGTTAAGAAAAAACAAGAGGTTGCAAGATTAATCCCCGCCATGGGACCAATGTTTGCATGATCTGCAAATATTGCAGTTAGATTATTATAACTATGTCTCAGGGTGACGAGCACAGCGCAGATATAAAGTTCTAAGTTCCCAGTAAAGCTCTTTGGTAGAGCTTGTCCGGGAAAGAACGATTTTATTTTTTCCATCAAGCAGTACGGTATTCCCGGTACTGCTCGTAGGGTGTGTACCAGCCGGTGAAATTACATGCGCGACTTTTTTTTTTTTTACTCTACTAAAGTGGTAACCAAGCGTACGACCCACTTGGTGGTCAGCGGTTACCGTAGCCTATGTACGCATGCAACATCATAGATATCAATTGCGTGTTACCACCCTGAGACGTTAGATGGTAAGTCTCATGTGCCTGTAATTTCACCGGAAACCATACCCTTCGAACCGGAACACAGCAATGCGAGCATTACTGCTTGGCGGCAGAAATAGGTATGGTGGTAGTCCTTCCCCGGACGAGCTCTATCACAAAGAACTCTACTACTCAATGTGTCAATGCACTATAACTTACTCTTATAACTTATTACTAGCGACCCGCCCCGGCTTTGTACGAGTGCTAAAACTATGCGTAAAGTATGAACCATCTTGCTCTTGAATCACTAAGTTTACATAATTGAAGAAAACCATTTAAAGAATTGTTATGTGTGTTTATACGTACTATCACTCAAAGTTCCACTTTACCACCATAAGGGTAAATTTTCTGTGAATCGACTAACAGCTACTGACTTTTCAACACCAATGGCAGCGAAGTATTTCGGGGCTCTTGACATACATACATATAAACAGTACAAAGGGACAGATGACTAGAAGCGACTTTATTTTTTATTAAGTAGAAATAAATTATAAATATAACTTACGCCTTTGAGATCTTGCTGAACAATACACTAAAAACAGTACCAATAATATTTTATTCATTGTTCCTAACTTACTTTACAATAATTAATTTTGTAGCATCAAGCACGCAATTTAATTAATTTAAATTTTAACTCAAAACTGTAATAGGCAGGATAAGTTATTGTATATTGTGATGAAAAATACAAAAAATACGATAAGTAACAATTTTTTATCGTATGAACTTGTTTCTTACCTACTGATTAGATTAATAATGAACATTAAGTTATTCATCAATCGGAGTGAAAAAGCAAATTATAAGATCTATTTTAGGAATAGGCACCACATGAAGATGGCAGACTGCCATTGAATTGATGGCGGTTGGGGCAAACGTGTACTAAAGGACTGCGCTTTGGTAAGCGCAGTGTAGAACGCCCTCCGGCTAGAAGGAGCGATGATCTGCGCACTGTATCTGGCAGAAAGTGGATGAGAAGAGCCAAAAATCGGGCTCAGTGGCGCACTTTGGGAGAGACGTCCAGCATTAGACTGCAAAAAGTTGATGATGATGATGATCTAGAATGTTACCACTATTAGTATTTCACGTTACGACTGCTCCCTCGTAAAGTTCTAACAGTTTCCAAGCAATAAATTCCTCAACGCTCAAATAAAAAATTATAAACAAAAGGTCGCTCGCTTGTTCGGACAGGCACTATAGATAGGGATGCAGGTATTTGTGATCATAAAAATGCCCGTATATCCTCCCCTTCATAAACAAACACCCATAAATCTCGTACCTGCTCCTTTTTGGCCTTTACAAGCAATTTTTCAAAACGCTCCGGTTTTCAGCGTCAAAATTTTAACGTTTGACCTCGAATAAATCACGCATCCTACTGACTTGGTCAGCTTTGATACAGTGTTATACACTTGCTTGCAGTTCAAATTACCAACCCATTTAGCATGAGGAGAAAGAATAGACAAAATGACATTTGCATAAGGAAAACTGTCGTTTTTGTCTACTTTTCCGCAGATTAAACTCTTGTCTACGACACTCTCCTATGACCATCATGAATGCATTTTAATTACAATTACTGGGCCACAGTATCACTGCTTGAAAGCACTGATCACTGACTGCCCGAATGCTAATATGCAACTCTAACTAATCAAATCTATAAATGAAGACTTTTGACGTTTTTTCATAAAATTTTGAAAGATAACGAAAGCTCAAACTGTTATTACACTCTCAAATATTTGAATGACGTTTCAGTACTAACTAAATATAAGTAGTCTACTCAAAAACACATTGAAACAAGTATCAGTTTTTGTCCAGCAGTGTAATAATAACTGAGCAAGGACGAGCTGACGTGAAAAGGGTAATGTGCCTACCAACCTTTTCGAAACTAAGTTCAATAATGTAGGTACCTTTAAGATTAGTAGAGTTATTTGTGACAGAGTTCGTCTGGGGTAGTACCTATACCACCATAAGTAAGTAAGTTCGTTCAAATTAGAAGCACATAAGACTTTTGATCTAGTCCAATTGACCTCTTGACTTCGAGACGTTTATCACGCTATTATTATCATAACCCTCTCAGGGTGACAACGCGCAGGATCAAGACGTAGAATCTGGCTACGAGAAATTCCCGTTTGGTAATTATTTCTCCTAATTTATATAATACAAATCTGGCTACGATATTGGACTAAAGGGTTAATACTCTCTTTCGCCCAGTAATTTCACTTGCTAGTGCCTTTCAAACCTAAACCCAGTAATGCTTAAATGCAGAATAAGAATATTCTACGAGGAACCAGTGCCGATATAGCCAGCCATTATTAGACGCTCTTAGCTTTTGCATAATTATGAATATAAATGCCAATTTACGCTGAATAAGATTTTATCAAAACCTTATATTTAAAAGGGTACGTTCAAAATTCAATCAGCTTAGCATCTAAATTAGTGGGTCTATAAAAATTCAACGTTCATTTTAGGCCAAAACACCATTAACTGCGTACGCGTAGACATAATACAATTTCAGCAATAATCTGCTTTTACAAAGTGTTTTTTTCACTTGTTTAAAATGGTGTCTGTTAATTTTGACAATATTGCCATGTCAAATATTTTAAAAACAAGAGCATACGATTGTATAGTTCTCACAACGGAATTAACGGAAATTAGCCGTTTCCATGCGCAATGGAGATTTTTCAAACTAAATTGTCTTTGCGCATCACAAACGGCTAACTTCTTACTTCTAACTTCTTCTTCTTAACTTCACGGAAGCCTAGATCCGCTGTGCGAACTATTCATTCATGTTAACCTGAATCTGTGGGGGAATATAATTGCAAATTTTGTCACCTGTATTAACCCTTTGAAACTGCTGGCTTAGCACAAAAACTTTGTAATTCGAGGATAACTGACCAGGACTCAGGTGGTGGTGGAATGGAAGTTACAAGCGAGTGACTTTTTTTTTTATACAACTAAAGTAGCTACCAAGCGTACGGCCCACAAGATGGTAAGCAGTTACCGCAGCCTATGGACGCTTGCAATACCAGAGGTATCACTCGCGGGTTGCCACCTTGAGGCTAAGATCGAAAGCCTCATGTGCCAGTAATTTCGCCGGAAACCATACCCTTCACAACGGAACACAGTAATGCGAGCATTACTACTTGGCAGCAGAAACAGGTATGGTGGTAGTCCTTCCCCGGACGAGCTCTATCACAAAGAACTCTACTACTCTTAATATTTGAAATCAAATAACAAGACTTCATAATATTTGAAATCAAATTACTGTCCTATCATGAAAATGTCACTTTACTTCTTCGTTTATGGCTTTTGTCACCAAATCTACCAGTGGTGATAAATTTATAAAATTGTATGTCCCTATTTTCGGCTAAACGCAACGCGAACAAAAACAATGCATGTATCTACCATGAAGTTTCTTAGAAATTATGTCACAGTCACGTGCAGTCGTGGACCGATTGCAGTATTATTGTTATTCATGGTACGAACGTACCTATTTCAGCCTGAAACCTTGGAATCTATCTTTCATGGTTAACCTACTGATCTCACTCTAAAATTAAGCAATGCAGCTCACTCAATTAATAGATTTCTCAGGTGTTTATTCTTAAAAGTGTGTAACTATGAATTATGATTTAATAAAAATTGCATCACGTCGTCTTTACGCTCTCATCATGACAGCCTTCTAATGTTCCCACGCTGGGACACTGGCCTACTCTCAGGCGAGAGTGATTTGGTCTTAATCCACCACGCGGACCCAATGCTACCAACCACCATCCATCAATCCGGTGGATGGCACATGTCTTTCGAATTTTTAGTTCTTGGACATGCCGGTTTTATTGGTTGATTTTACTTCTCTTCTTCTTTCAGATTCAGTATTTTAAATCTCTATAAAATATCTTTGACTGCTTTCACTACTTGTCGAAATCTTTGTAAAATCTCTTATGACTTGATCCAGAACCCTTAAGCTCTGACGTCACGCTGTGACATAGGTCCGTGAGAATCGACACATTTTGACAGCTGTCCAGTGAGCTGTCAGTCTTCAGTGGTACCACTCGACAAAGGTAAACCCACAAAACACCCATATAAACCCGCACTGGCATGAACTTAGTGGAATTGTTTTGCATAAATTCGAGAGACGATTATGTTATTCAGTTGCAAAGTTGCAATCGATTTAGCTCGACTTCAATAAAAAACTGACATAAATATTTTGTATGAATAAGACAGCTTATTGACAGTTTGCTGATTGAAATCGGATTGCAACTGAATTGCATAATCATCAAGCAGGTTTCAAATGCTCCTTGTTGGAACAACTGTTTTACGATATTTTGATAAAAAAAGGACAAAAATTTTAAAATGTTTTTATTAATATAAATAAACAATAATAAACGAAGAGCACTTAATTATATATAAATAGTGTAGGTAGTGATCCCGTCTTCTGATCCTACGGTCGTGGGTTCTAAACTGGTCAAGCACCAAAGATTATTAATATATCAATTGTATAGGTACTTACTTATTAAAATATTTTTTATTATACCAAACTTGGTGTACCACAAGCCTTCTAAGATTATGCCGTTTGAGTTTAGACCAAACAGGTGTCTCCAATTAATTTTGTTAATATTATGTTTATTTTTATATTTCAAGTAGGTTACTTGTAATATAACATTAACAAAACAACCTCAACCGTATTACAAGACTGGTGTCAAGTTCAAGGTGATTGTATTGTGCGTGGACATAGTGCAGTAGCATGCGCAATGCGCATGTTGAATCACTCGGGGTACATTGCACCGTGCAACAACCGTGTAACTAAGAAATAATATGAAAGTGAATTAGTTGGTTGTAGTTTAAAATTGGCAATAATGTAGATGAGAGTATTTGTCTCGCAGTGGGGATTGAACCCACAATCTTTTGCTTTCAACCGCCAAGGTTGAAAGCAAGGGGGGGTATACATTGCTCTTTTGGTGTAGAGATGCATTATGAAAGCAATTTCTGAAACTCAACTCATAAAACGCAATAGGAAGATGAAGTTGAGATAAAAACTCAACGCGGACAAAGACGCGGGGAATTTTTAATTTTTTTTGTAGTTTTGTTTGTTGCAAATAAATTCAAAACTACTGGTCCGATTATTAAAATTATTTTCACTATTAGGGTGCTACATTATCCCTGAGTAACATAGGCTATATTTATAACGCGACGGGTGCGGTTTTGCACCCGCGCGAAGCTGGGTCGGACTGCTAGTTTAGATATAAATTCCTCACCGGAACATAATTTACAATTCCTGCCTATTTATTAAAGATGTTCTCGGAACTCGTATTCGCCACGTTTGAATCTTCACGGTGGAATTTTTTCGTAATTTATTTATTTTTCCTTCCTGTTTTATAATTTACGACAGGAAATATTTATAGTAAACTTGTTCTCGCTACAGATTGACATTGGACTGAGAGTGCGGAAACACTAAATATAAAAGAACATTCCATTGATGAGATATTATTCAGCTTTTTAAGTTTTTGCGTATATTTATTTCATAATAATTGCACACTGCAATAATTGAGCACTGGTGGTCTAGTGGTAGTGACCCCGCCTTCCGATCCTAAGGTCGTGGGTTCGAATCCAGTCGTGCACCAATGGATTTTTCGCTACGAAAAATTTATGTGCGCAATGCCAGTGCTCATATGGTGAAGGAAAACATCGTGAGGAAACCGGCATGTCCAAGAACTAAAAATTCGAAAGACATGTGCCATCCACCAATCCGCATTGGGTCCGCGTGGTGGATAAAGACCCAACCACTCTCGCTTGAGAGTAGGCCAGTGTCCCAGCAGTGGGAACATTAGAAGGCTGTCATGATGATTTCATAATAATTAATACTATAGCTGTTGCCTATGACTTTGTAAATGGGTATAAACCTTTTTCTTACAAAGGGACCGACGGCGGGAAACTACTTGGTTTTATGCTATATTTTTTATTAAATTTATTTACCAAAGAATAATAATTACATAAAGGTAAATATAGCACATAAAAACCACACAGGTTTAGAGACATAATATGCTACTACATGAGTCAATGTCGATTTTAGTAGCAACGTAGGTCAGAACTACTCACAATACGTAACCGTTTCATAACACATAGGTAGGTATAAAATAACAAAGTTGAAAACCTATTTATGTTAGGTTTATAAAGTGGAGCTAGGTAAGTACATTATAATATTGATAATAATTATAAATGCGAATGCGAATATATAGATGCTATACAGGGTAGTGCGTACCTACGATACTTACAACCTAAACGAGTTATATACTTTGTTTTGTAACAGCTTTGTTATTATTAACTGGCTAAGAAACAAGGCCTATTTTGAGACGATTATCAAAAACTTAAAAATAATATCTTAAGAACGTATTCACTACAAATATTTAAATTACTGCCAGAAACATGTTTTACGCGCGGTTTTTCCACGCTATTGTAACTATAGAATACAACCTCGCACCTAATAAATTTAAACTAATGTAATGAAGAGAAAATATTATATATTTATGTTTTTTTTTAATTTACAAAATTAGTTATTAAATAATATAATAATAATAAATAAATAAATAAATATATATATATAACGCTGGACAAGCCACACAGCATCATCTAGCCCCAATGTAAGCTGCTTTTTTTAAACAGAGCTGTATTATGGGTACTAGAAGACTGATATATACTTAATACAATACAATACTAGATAGATATATTTTTTATTTACGCTGTATAATACCCATTATATTATATAATATCTAGAATAAATTCTTAGAAGATAGGTATAATGTGTTACAACCTTCTAGATGTGAACACAACATGCGAAAAATAATTTAAATGTTGACTATGAAGTAAAACTAATTATTAACTACACATAATTAAAAAGAGAAAAAAAATATTAAAAAATATTTATACAAAAAAATACGAAACGAAGAGTTAGTACAGGTAAAGCCTCTTTCTCCTCTGGAAGTGACAGATGACTTTGTTGTAAGAGCAGCACATTCGGTAGAATAAAGAATGATGACCATATTTTGCATGACAGGAAAGAAGGTTGAACGTTTTTCTGTTTTGGATACGGCCCTATAGATGGACGGGGAACCGAGAATTTGAAAAATTGTTCGCAATGGGTTAACTCAAAAACTAGTTAACTGAATTAAAAGCTATTTTACATATTATAGAAACCTACATTATCAGTAAGTAGCATTTATGTGCAACTATAATATAATGTACTGGCTGTATTTTATTAATTATCAAAAGTAGGGATCCGTACGAAATAAATTCATACAATTGAAATTAGTCCCAAGTTATTAAAACTGTTGCCGTGTGCCGTGGGTAAACTTGAATATATGTTTATATACAAGTGTTTATATACAATGTGTATATAATTTCACGATAGAATAAAAAATACGCTAACTAAAATTGCACTAAATAAAATAGGCTGTTGCCACTCTCAGTTAAATATAAAAAAATCTGAGCTGACTAAACAAAACACAACTTCAAACAAAAACTTCCACGCGTTAGTTTGTAAATTTTCGCTAGCTTTAGATAAATTTTCCACGCGTAATTTAGCGAATACGATTAAATTCTGCCCTAAAATACCTACATAAACACTTAATTAAAGCACGAACTAATTGTATGTTCTCTTCTTCGAACAATAAAATTGGTAGCACAAAAAAAAATATTTTCATTTTATCGAACAGTGACAAGACAGTCATCACTGTCAGGTGTGTTAAAAATTGTCTTTTGTTGCTTCTCAGATTTTGTTTTAGGTACGTATTCAAACTAAAATTTAAAACAACTGAAAGAGGAAAACTTTTGAATTACTGGATACTGCTTTGCATTGTAATGTGGGATATAACCCAAATTTTTACATTACTTTAGAAGTAAAGATTGTTTTTTATCTAACTTTAATTTGATTTTTGTCTAATGTTCTTATTTATACGTTTTCTGCAAAAACTTATAATTTTATATTAACAAATAGCAATAGAGGAAGACTTATTACCACAGACAAACACTACCATAAAGACCTCTCATCTGTGGCGAACGAGCTGATTTTCGTCAAAAGGTCACAAACGATCCGTTATTCATAACTTCCTAATACGGGTGTTGATCTCAGATCTCGTTTTGATCGTTGAAGTGATTCTTTGGGACAATGAACACTGAACCAAGAGAAAGGATAGGTGGGAAGGTCGTATGAGGCAGCCAGTGACCGATCTGACACCGAGGAAGAATATCCACACTCGGCATAAGAGCTTAGCGTTTACGCTTATAACGCTTGGTCGAATATCTAAGCTCGCAAATTTCAAAGACAAATATTATCTACATAAAATCTCAAAAGCATAACCAGAAATTTAAAACAAAGACTAAAAAATCTAAACCCCGACGTCCTTCGACTAGTTTTGGCAGAGAATATAAGTATTAATATAACTGCATTATGTTTTAGCAGAGTGTTCACGAGCTCGCTTCGTAACCGGTCGTTTCGCATGTTGCTTGATAATTAGCAAAAATGAATTTTGTACATTTTTTTGGAATTATATTGTCAGTGATTGTACTGGCTGGAGCGTCTCCTGCATTGCAATGTGATGGTAAGAAGATTTTATTACTCTTTTTGATGCTCAGTTCAAGGTTTTTTTGTTCAGTAGAAGTAGAGCTTCTTTTGTTATTGAGTGTATTCATCGATAAGTGTTCTGATTTTGAGTTTGCGTTGCTATGGTTTCCTTAGTCACAATGGATACTGGTAAATATTATAAGCTTTCATCGTCGGTCGGGTTAAGGACATAACTCTTAGGTTAGTATGAGTCAATGACCAACTCTGGTGACGGTATTTATAGGCCTGCAAGGCCTTAGTCTTAATTCTGTGGTCTTAATATAATGAAGTGGCAAACGAGTGGCAAGCCCAATGCCATCATGGTATGTTTTGTCAGGCGAGGCCAGAAAATGTTTGCTTCTCCAGGAATAAAAAATACAGTACAGTATACAGTAAAAATGTGCGTACTTGGTTTAGAGCAAAAAAACCTAGTCAACGTTAAAAAATACTATGTTTTTTTATCTTATAAATAAAAACAATTATTAAACGACCACAACCACTCGAACTATAAATAAGGCTAGCAACCCATAATATTACAGAAGTCCGCCTTTTATCTGAAGTTTTGTCCATCTTTAAAAACATTAAAAAAAATTTTTTTTTATTTATTTCGTTTTGTAACTAAATACACACACCGGCAATATTAGGGGAACACAAGCGACGTTAGGGCAGTTAAAATCATTAGTTTAACTGTCTGTTTCATTTTCACTGTCCTAACGTTTCGCTTGTGTTTCCCTAAATTTGCCGGTGTGTGTATATAGTTACAAAACGTCGCGGAAATTCTGCACGCAGTCATTGCCCGCAAGACTTGTTGCTAGCCTTACATTCTATGTAATGCAATGCGGAATTCAACTACGCCTCTTGTTTTAAAAAAAAATAAAAAAAAAATATGACTTTCCAAATTCGGTAAGTCATTTAGCCGCCAATACCATGTTGACCGAGTGAAGTCCAGCGCGAGCGTAGGCAAATTGATGTAAGACAAGTGCTACCGTCCACACATTTGGCAACTCTAAAGTGCCATTTACATTGGGTCAGTAACTGACTTAAAATGAAGTCAGTGCTGACATTGAGAACTGACTTTCTCTGTTTACAAAGGGTCAGTACGAGAGAATTTGAAGTCAGCGTTTACATTAGATCAATAGCGGGTCAGCACCCACGCACAACGGACCAAATGCGCGTCCAAATGCGGAAAAGGGAGTCCACTTAAATAGCGGGTCAGCACTGACTCTGCTCGAATTTGGAGTCAGCACTGACTTTGCTACTGACTCAATGTAAATCATACTTGATGAATCTTTTTTGGCGCTTGGCTTGACTCGGCCAGCCTAGACAAGCGACAACAAGTGTCACCGAGCGACGGCAA